>CM031859.1:65716570-65755259 GCA_018697195.1 Certhia americana
ATGGGTCAGTCTCCTCTCTCTCTCTCTCTCTCTCTCTCTCTCTCTCTCTCTCTCTCTCTCTCTCTCTCTCTTCTATTATCCACAGGCTAATATACTTAGATAGGCTTAGATAAACTGTTTTTAAAAAATAAATAGATTGTTACAGTTTTAGATAATGCAGACAAGGGTTTGGTGCTTTTCTAAAAATTAATATAATTTTTTTCCTCATCCAACTGTTTTGAACTACACATCTATACTTTGGCATTTAAGGAAGTTTCATTTAATATTGCAGAAATTGTATAGAAGTTGAATGTTACTAATAATCTTGTAAGCTGAAGTAAAACAATCTTTGTGGTAAGGAGTGTATTCTGGGAAGGACTTGAGTTTATACTGTGGTTTGAAAAAAACAGCAAACCCACATCCCTGCATCCCTGTTTTGTGGTTCTATTACCTTTTTTTTGTTAAATGGGACTATTTAGCCATCATAGGCACCTGCTTATATCCTTTTTGTAATTTTTAGTCCTTAGAGTTTCTGGAGAATACAATTTAAAAAATAAAGCTCTCCTTTTAGCCTGACTGCTATGAAGAATTTAAAGGAATGAAAACTCCATTCATTTCCTGTGAGAGAATGTACATTTATTGTGTGTACTTGGACATAAATGGATGTAGATTGGTTCCATTTGTGATGCACAATCAGCAAATTGATTCTGGCTGATTTAAACCTTTAGAAAAACAAAGCAACCTTGGGGGCAAAAAAGCTGTTTTATTCTACTGTCTGTGGATATGAGGCAGGGAATTCATGAATGGTAGAGGAAAGTTCAAAATGAAAGGTGGGGGAAGGAAAGAAAAATGATGAACGAAGCCTGTTAAACTGCTGAGCTCTCTTTTTCTCCAGTGCATTCAGCTCAGTGAATTAATGAGATTAAGTCACATCAGTGCTGATTGCTGGAGGGAAGGAGCAAAGTGGGCAATTTCAGTAGTAGCTTGCATAGGCAAGTTTGGTACTTGCAGGCTACCTATGATGGCATGCTGCTAATATTTGAAGCTATTTCCTGACTTGAGAGCTGCCACAGCTTTTTATTTTTTTTGTGGTATGTGTAAGCTTCTCTTGCAGTATAAGAAGTATGTTGTAGAAAAATTGTTTCTTAGTAAGAAAAAACACCTGTGAGAATTGACAAAAACCTGCAGAAGTCAGCAATATTCTGTATTTTTGCATTTATGTATTTAACAGGAGTTTCTAGGAATTATGTCTCTGTGTATAGAGGATGAGATCAGATACAATAAGGGACAACTTTTAAAAATTTCTCTGCTGCTCCCTCTTTCATTATGAACACTTTAAAGATATCTTTCCCCAAAATCATTTCAACTGCTTGCAGGAACCACCTCCTGCTAACTGTGACCAGTGTGAGAGTTTCTGGATTTTGTTTGTTTTCTTCTGGTTTTCTTCTATTGCATTGTTCTTATTTATCAGCTCAGTTCTTTGCCACACAAATTATTCCTCCAGCTAGTTCTCAGTGTTTTCTGTTAATTCTGTTAGGAGGTCTTTTGACAATTAATCTGTTCTGGTCTGTAACCATGGCATTCTCATACATGATGCTCTTTCTTCCCTCCCTTTAAAGGGCTTCTGAGTCCTCCTTTCTCTGGTCCTTTCATGTCAAAGGATTCTAAATCAATGTCTTCCTAACTAATCCTTAATAAGTGGTTTTATCTATTTTGATCTGAGCAAGTGCTGTCCTATGAATCAGGCCTGCCTGAGACATTTTGTTGAGGAATGAAGGAGAGGAGCCTGTTCCTTGGTTTCTTGGAGTTTTTGTTGGTTTTGTCACAAAGCAAAAATACTATGGGTACTTTTTTTTTAACCTGAGACTGCTGTCAGATTGAATTAAGCTAATAGCTTGGGCTGAAAGCATTGTAGCTAAATTTACAAAGCCACAATCACTGTGTTTTCTTTCCTTACTTTGTATGAAGTTGCTCAGTAATTGGGCACTCCTATGTGAAATGTGTGGCATCTGAAGATGCAGATATTAACCTATAAACTGCTCATCTTTGCTTCTGGGGAGAGTGTTGTAAAAAGCAAGTGATAAGAGACGCTGAGAGCAACACACCCTTATTATAATTATTTTATCTGAAGGAGAGACAAAATGTCCCATTTTGTGAACTCAGTTTGTTCTGTGTCAATAATAATTTTTTTTGCACAAAATGGAAAACATCCCAAATAACTGCTTTGGAAGCTGGGAGACCAGGACTCAGAACCATGCTTGAGTCAAGGCTGTTAGTATGATGAGATCCAAATTTGGCTCAATTTTTAAAAAAAATTTATTTACTTTTTTTTTTTTTTTTTCCTCTGCAGGTTTGTTCAATCCCTCCATGCTTGATTGATTTCTTCAGCTTGTAACTTATTATAAGATCAGGGCTTATTAATCACGGATCTTCCATGCAGTTTTAAAGGAACGTGGTGTGATGTTTCATTTCAGTAAACACTCACTTTTTGATGAAATGATGTTGTGTAACCAGTTCTGGTAACTCTTTTAGGTGGAAAAAGAAAATCCTAGTAGTGTGTCAGCCAGCTAGCGTGGCCTCTCTCTCTTTGCCTGAGAAAGCCTGCCCTCTTCTGGTAAAGCTAGAACTGGATAAATTGTCAGAACTGCAGTGGAACTGCTTGAGGTTGGTCTGCTTTGTTTGGAGAAGCTGTTGAATTTCCTTGGATAACTTTGGTGGGCCACTATATTGATATGAAATTCTATGTAGCTGTGGATTTTCTGTTACAATAACAGTAAGGGACAAAATCTGTTGCCGTAAGGTTTCAAATATATGCAAATTGTAATGTGTTCTCTGTGGGTATGTGTGTATCTGTCTATCTGTCTGTCTATCTATCTATCTCATATTTTAAATAAGATTATGGAAATGTGGACTATCTCACATTTAAAATAAGATCATGGAAATGTGGGCTTTCCTTATTTCTAATAATTTTGAATTCCTGTGAAATTATGTCTGTCCACAACTCATTTTTTTTTCCCTATCTGATCAGAATTCTTTTTGTTAAATTCAGATTTCTTTTTAGTTACCTCCTTATTTTATGTTCTAAAAACATCATTTTTTTTTTTTTTAAATTACCTCCTTAACTGACAGAATACCAATAACTTTGATCATCAGCATCAAAAATTGACAAAGGTAATTAATGTTTCAATAGGGTTGTAAGGTAGGTGACAAACCAAATTCCTAGAACATGAAAAAAAGGCCATGAAGAAAGTGGTGAAGTTTCTAAGACAGTTCTGAGTTCAGTTCTAGAAAATATATACTCTAACCTGTAATCATTGCAATGACATTTGAAGACCTACATTAAACATATTGATTGCAATTCACTCCTGAAGGAGCAGTTGTTCAGATTCCATCAAAAAGGCCAAAGACTGGGCCTGGAATCACTAGGTACCTGCTCAGAGCCTGGCAGTGAAACACTTGTGTTTTGTTGGGGGTCACAAATATATGAGTTCATTTTAAGTAGGCAGATTGTGCTTAACTGGCTAGTGAAAAAAATATGGATTATACTGTAAGGTAGCAAAGTATTAACTCATGTCAGTGTTTAGAGCTCAGTCAGCCTGTTTACATTATTTCAGTAAATTTGAATGTGGTTGTTTATAACGCTCTAAAGCTTTAAAAAATTGGTCAGAGAACAAAATCATGCTGTGCGAAGAGCTTGCACAGCATGTCTTTACTCCAAGGAATATTTAGTCTAGGCACAAGACAAGATAAATTGATGGATATAGGCAGCATACTGACATAATGCTAAAGCATTGGCTAGCAGGACAGACAGCAAAATTTCTGATCATATCCAGATAGATTGTTGTACACATCCTGACATAATATTTTACTTTAAAATGCCATGTGCATCTGATGTTATTGGAATACTTGAGTTGTACTGACAGTGAAAGCTAAACACAGAAAATGTAGTCACCACCTTGCTCAATCATGTGTACTTTATTGCCTTGTTAGATAAAGCTGCCCCTTGGCAGCCTTTCCCCATCATCTTTGTTTTATTAATGAGTAGTTTTGCCTTGCATTTTGAAAAAGCCATTCCTCTTCTGGCAGACCACGCTTTCTGGGGAGGCTAACGCTGGTTGTATATGAGATAAGTGATGACTTTCAACATGGGAAAATGTGTAAGTAATTTATAAATTAAAGCCTTTTATAGGCAATTGAACCAACACACCCAAGGACAATAGAATTAGTCTATCCTGTTACATATTTTTAAAATAAATTATTTTCTTTCTACTTGCATTTCTGGAAGTAGTCCAGCCCAGGGTCTGTTTCACCACAAAGTGATGGCAGAAGGGAAATTCTGTTGGGTTGTTTCTGGTCTTCTCTTCTGTTTAACCACGTTAGGGTTTAGGGTTCTACTTCATTTAGACAATGGACATGCTGGTGAAAAACTTTTGGTGTGCTCCAGTATAGCAGGTCTGTAGTTGTGAGATACATCCCTGAGATGTTTAAGGTATTCCTCTGGGTCTGAGGACAAGATTAAAAACTATGCGGAATACAGTTCCTTTTGATGTTACTGGAGAAATACTTATTAACTTTCATGGGCTCAAATAATAGCTCTGCTTAGAACTGCATTTATGTTATTAAAGTCTGATTATTTATAAAGAAAATATATAAACCTTGCCTATGAGTATAGGATTTTGTATTTTACCTTACTTGTAAAATAATCAGAATGGTTAGAACAAAGTTAAAGCAAAGGCAAAATTGGAGGCAGCATAGCCAAAATCTAACTCAGTTGGGGATGCTTCTGCCCTTAGTTTTAAGGACATTCTCAGAAAATAAAAGCTTGGAAAATGTTGCTGCCTAAATTAGTCAGCTTTGTTGGGGAGCTTTCCAAAGACACATAACTGGTACCAAAATCTATTCACAGAATACCTTATAGAAAGTAGGTAGTTTGAAGTCAGCTTTTAAATAACTTCCTGTAGGTAGCCCAAGAACTGTAGTACAAAAGTTGCATTTTATGTGGTTTTTTTTTTGTCCCTTATATTAGCAACAAAATGAGGCAGAGTAAGAAAATAAATATTTGATCTCATTGGAAACTTGCTAATGTTTTATTTTTATGCCCTTTAACACAATTACTATGTTAAATGGCTGGCAGAACAAGTGGAAAGAATATGTCATCAATATTTTTAAGGATTTTCCTCCTATCCCTCTTTAAGGGTAAAATTATATTTGAACTAAATTGTGTGCAGTTCCCATTTTCACTCAAAAAAAGAAATTTAAACACCAGTCTGATAAATAAGATTTTGAGTTTATTTTGATGGCATACAACCACAAGGGCATCACTTGTGTTCTTAGCAGATCTTGGGAGACATTTCCCTGGTCTTCTAGTGCACCTGTTGTTGGACTTACAAAGTCAAATTGCTGAGCTCTGGCACTGCAGTGCTGCTCATCTGGGATGTCTGTTTGAAAGCTAGGGAAATTATAGACTGAAATCTTTATTGCTGGTTCCCATTCCTCAACAGGGGACTGGGCTGAATCAGAGAATCTGTTGGAAGATTAATATTTTGATTCTGACCTTATTAGCTTTACCAAGATGCTATTGTACGTCAAGTGAATTTTATGGGGAGACAGGTCTTAGTTCTCTGTTTAGTCTTTGGTTTAATAAATTCCTCTCCAAACTACTTTCACCATTGATATATCTTCACTTTATGCTTGTGCTGTTGTATCTTTCCCTTGTTCTCTTCCACCTCAAAACTCCTGAGTTCTCTCTTTTCTACACCATTTGTTTTCACATGTCCTTTTCCTTGTGACATACTAAATTATTCTCCTCTATCAAAATTTATCAAAACGCAATGTCTGTTTACTACAGAGCTACTTTTCTTTGCTGCCAATGTATCTCACTGAACAGAGTTGATGGTTCTTATTGTGTCATTTACAACTTCTGTCTCTGGAAAACATTCCTATTTGTGATGGAGATCATCTTTCTTTACTTTGTTGTTCATTCTAGGATCCTTATCTAATTTATGTCTTCCTTTCCTCAGCTCTCCAAGAAGTCCAGATCAGTCCTTTTTCCTTCATTTTGTTGTGGCCACTGTGACTACCTACCATTGACTGAGCTAATTTACCACATCCTCTGTAAAAGTATCTCAAAGCATTTGCAAAGTTTGGAAGAGTAGTTAAAAGTAGTTGGAGTAGATGATAATAACAAACTTCTTGCAGCATAGTGTTGGTTCGAGGCTCTCTGAGATGTGAGAAAGGTAGAACGAGTAAGGGTGAAGGTGACCTAGTATGCATGGAAACCACTCTGCCTGAAATGTGTGATTGACCAGCACACACTCCACAAGGTGCAGTGCACAGCAAAGGATTCTTTTGCAAGATCATTCTTGTAATAAGAGCTACTGTTTCCAGACAAGACGCTTTTAAATGGAAATATACCGAAACTTGACCACTTAAGTATCTTGTGTTCTTCTGAATGTTGAGTTCTGAGTGTTTCAACCCCTTTACCAAAGCGGTATTGCAAAAGTATTCTTGTCTGTGTGTGATGGGGAAGCAAGACTGATAGACGTGATCTTTTATTGTAGCCAATGCGAGGCCTTCACAAATTAGACAGTTGCCTAGGACATAGCAAAACAGTCCCGAGGGTGTCTTGAGGTGTCCTCAGGGTTTCTTCCTATCTGCCTGAAACAGACTCACTCTCTGCTCTGTCTGTTCCGGTGCTCAGGGAAGTCTGCAGTGCCAACAGAGCACAGGCTCTCCTTAGTTTTCACTGAAAAAAATACGTAAGGCGTCCAGCATAAGACGGAGGAAGAGACAGATTCCCTGTTGCTGTCGGTAAGGAAATATGAAGGAGGCGACACAGTTTCCCCAACAACTCCCCCTTTCCTTCCCTATCCCATTAGCCCACATTCTCTTCCTGCCCAGCCCTCCAGTGATGCCTAATCTCATTTACAGGGGCTGCTGCCAGATCTGCTGGCAGCTGCAGTTTCTTGGCCGCTGTTTTCGGTGAGAGCGCCGAGGAAGAGGAGGAAGGAGGAGGAGGAAGGCTGCTGCTGTGTGGCAGAGCAGCGGCAGCACCTTTGACGTGCCCGTCCCCCACGTGACGGCCGCTCCATTGCGGGGAGGGAGCTGAGCTGCCGCCGCTCCGGCAGAGCACGGGAGAGCCGCAGCCTCGGCGGCGGCAGCAGCAGCAGCAGCGCCTCCGCCCGCAGTGCGTGTGTGTGCGTGTGTGTGATGAGCGATCGCCGCGTCCCTCCGCCCGCTGCCGGCTGACACCCACCGCGCGGGGCGCGCCAGGAGCAGCAGGAGCCGGCCAGGAGCCGCGGCCAGCGCGCAGTGACCTTGGCCCAGGAGGTAACCGAGCGGGCGGGCTCCGCGCCCCTCCGCGCCCCCGCCCCATGCCTCCCGCGGCGGCGCCGAGGCCCCGCTCCCGCCGGGCCCCCCGGGCGGCGCCGCCGCTGTCCGCGGTGCTGGAACTGCGGGCTCGGCGCCGGGCTGCCCGCGGGAGAGCCGGTCCGCCCGGCCTTTGGCCGCCCAGAGCAGCGCACCCCCGGCGGGCGGTGCGGGGGCAGCGCGGGCCGGCGGGAGGACGGGCGGCAGACAAGCCCGAAGGCGAGGGGTCTCGGGGGCTGGGGAGGGTTCGGGAGGTTAGTGCTTGGAGTAGGGCTCGGCGGCTCTCCGGGCTCTCCGCATCCGCCGGTGTGGTCTGTAGATGGAGCACATTCTTACACCTGCGTGCAAAGCCGGAGCTACGGCATGATCCGAGCTCTTGCTTAGTGCAGCTCCCGTGTGACCCGGGGGAGGGCGGGGAGGAGACGGGGCTGGCAGGGAGCCGGTGTTTGGCGGTAAAGTGCGATGAAAGTAGGTGAAAGCAACCGGAACAGTGTTCTGGCTTTTTTCTTCATTTTCACTCGTCACCTGCTCCCCTGCCCCGGCGTATGTGCGAACACAGATGTGCTGGTGAATTACAGGGAGGTTCAAAGCGTCTGGTTTGCTTTTTGTGCTTTTGAATGTTACGAAAGTTGCTGCAACCTGAGCTGTGAGCGGAGGGCACTGCTGAATACACGTCATGGGCCGAGTCTGTCCTCCCCAAATTGGCCTGGAAGGTGCAGAGCGTCTCTTGGTGAAACCCGTGGAGGGGAGGAAGAAGCGCTTTGTGAGGAGGAGTCTGTGTGATGTGGTTAGCGGTGTGTCAGGGAGCTGTTCCGAGTGACAATTCATTAACGTTTAAATTAGATCAACACCTTACATCCGTTATTTACCGGCACAAGAGAGTAATGACAGTAAATGGAGAATTAGCAGCTTGGCTCCAATGTAAATATCTGTTGGAGTAAGAGCATACAGTGGTTTTGATAACATGTTGGTAGAAAGTCAGGTCCATTAATCATCAGGGAAGCAAGGAGACCTGAGGCGATGCCCTATTGAAACCACTTTTACCTTTTACAGTGCAACATCCAAAAGCGGATCAAATTTGTGGGACATGGCACAAGGAAATAATTATGGGCAAAGCAGCAATGGGGTGGCTGATGAATCCCCAAACATGCTGGTGTACAGAAAGGTAAGCGTTTGTATTTTTCAGAAGCTGAGGAAGGTGAAGTCCTGGACTTCTTTGCCTAGCAAGTAAAGCCATTATTTTTGCTGTTTCTCTCCAACTTCTTGAATAGAGAAATGACTGTATTTGTTGTTTGAAATGGTAAAATCTGCACATGTCAACTTTGCATCGTGTTCAGAAGCAGCTACTGGTCACTTTGAGATACTTGGTGTATTTCAGTCACTTTCTGCATTGATACACATGATCTGTGATAATGGTGACGTGCCAGAGACCATGTTTTGAGGTCAAGTGTTCACTTTTAAAGTTGACTTGTAAAATTATTTCATATGTATTAAAGCTAAATATAATCTGTACAAAACAGTATTTCTGTCTTATGCGTAGAAGTTGGAACCATTAAATTATTTAATATGGGGGGAAAAACAGATTAAAGATCTCACTTATCTACAATTGCCACAAGTCAAAACCCCCCCAAAACTTACACTTTAGAATTTTTCTCTGGGAAGACTTCTAATGTAGTTGTTCTTACAACATCAATACACAAAATTTCCAGGTATTGAACTCTAATAGTGAGGTTTATTTAGTGATTAGGTTTTAATTTAAGTGAGTGTAAATGCTTGGAGATTTTGAGGTGCCTTAATACGTTATTTTAAAAAAGCCTTTATTGTGTTTATGAAGAAGGAATAACAACATAAATTCTAATAATAATGGGGAAAAAATAATTTTGCTGTTGCAAACTGAAATAAGTAATTATGCAACTACTCATTTATTCCTATAACGCAGTGCTTCTTAACTTGATTGTGGTTGTTTTTTACCAGGTGGAAAAAATCAATACTTTACTTTGTTAGAGGCATTGACTTATCCCCTTACAAGTTAACTGTAATAGAAAACATCTGATATATAATCAGTTTAGTCTTTGAGGTGAACTGAAGTATAAACAGTAACTGTGGTAATTAGTGTTCTTTTCCCAGAAATTAAAAAATAGTCTCAAATTGAAGTCTGATGCATGCGTTTTTATCTTGCTATTTTCAGATATATTGCTGATTTCACTTAGTTTGCTGTATCTGCTCTTTTGTGAAATTAGTCTCCTTTTACATAACTGAATGAATTTATGAACCTGTGGTTATTCTTCTATGAGTGCACATCTAGAAAAATACAGGATTACCTTGCCATTAACACCATAAGTGCGTTTCAAAAGGCAGTTGCATACATGAAAATAAGCTTCATATATGGAAAGCAACATACCAGATCTTATATTGTTAGTTTTAGTTTTTTTATTTTTCTAAACAGAATCTTTCCACATTTGCCATTTACTTCAGTGCTGGCAAAAAGGTTTTTTCTCAGCTTATTTAGTACACGGAGGGACAACATAAAGAAACTTTTACTCTCTTCTTTTGGTGAGTTTGGTAAAATCCTGATAAAATGTAGGTATTTAGTATGACATCATGCCAAAATTTATCATTGCCTCTGGGTAGTATTGCCTCTGAGCAGCATCCAGATTAAATCGAACAGCTGAGACAGGTGACGTGAGTCTTGGTGATGCACAGGAGGTTTGCAAATGAGGAGTGGGAATAGGACACACCACCTCAGGTATATGCTCAGCAAATCAAGATATCAAACACCTCTTTTGTTCTCTGCAGTACATCTGTAAGGGGATGATATGAATTTGTGTCCTTCAGTGCAGCAGTGGTCCTTCTCTTGTCACTAAACACGTGGTGCTCTGAATATTAAACTTTGAAAAATATTTACCTTCTACAGCATTACCTACCCTATTTGTTTTGGTTTTTTTTTTTTTTTTGGTAGCATGGTGAATTAAAGATAATTTCAGATTATGCACATTGTGTTAGAGTACAGAGAGAAAAATAAGTAGCTGTTGCTTTGGCAGTACTCAAGGAACAGGCAACAAAATATTACATAACTTTTCAAGAAGTCATCTATGTTTTCTTGAAATGAGATATTGGTGTAAGCAAGCATATTCTCAGTTCTGGGTCTGGAACATAGGAGGATAGTCAAGTGGAAATAATTTCACTTTAGAGTATATAATCTATGAGTATAATTCTTTAATAGAAACAACTAAATCACAGGATTCCTTGTAATAAATTTGAAAACACAATACTTCTCTTGCTGTCTGTCATTGTGTTGCGAATGAAAGCACTCTATGAACAAAAAACTAGATCTGACAGCTTTCTGAAGGACTATTTATTTTGGCCAGCTGGACAGTATTAACAGTTTTTAGAAAAAAATCCCAAACATGCTACTGCTGTATTCAGTCTGAACTGAATTTGAAGTCTTATGTTTTGAATAATGTTGCTGAAATGCACAAAGGTGGAAATGCTTTCTTCCAGTAGCTCATACATCAACCGATGGAGAAGCATACATTTTGTGATATCTGTACCTTCAAAGAATAGATTGAACATCTCTTATTTATGTTAATGAAGAGTTAAAATTTGACTGTGCTGTGAAGGCTGTTATTTTGGCTATAAACCACAATTTTGTAATCTGGTAATTCTGCTAGTCTGTCTAACTTCCAGACACAATCTGAACTAAACATGTTCTGAACTACATGGAGTTACAGCTCTGTGTTGCTTAAATTCTGATTCAGTCAGGAGCATTTTATAAAAAATTCTATACAGAATGAAGTCCTAGTGTTTTCAAATTTGGTTTTTAAGGCTTTATTGTTTCAAACTTTTGACAAAAAAAGGGCTGGTTTTCTATTTTTTAATTTCTTTATTAGTTGCATGTTTGAAGAATTGAACAATTGATAATCAAGTTGTAATCTCAAGTAATATAGAGTGTAGATAGTCTCTTATTTGCATAGTAGCTTTTATTCCTAGCTGAACATGGATTTTATTGCATTTTACTTTCAAAAAAGAATTTTCTTTAAAAATCAGCATAGGGTAATTCAATATTCAATACACATATAACTAAGACTTACTTATTTGAATCTGGAAAAGACAGCAGCACAGATAAATAGTTCCCTATGTAATTTTTTCTCTGCCTTTTAAGATGCTTGTGTCAGTTTTTTTATGCCTTGGGAATAATTTTTTATTTTAATAGAATGTCAGCTGCATTATTCTTTTTGTCTATCAGCCTAATTATAAAGTAATGACATGTGACACATCATTGGCACTGACATACCTTAGAAAAAGTCCTGAATTTTTCTGCTGGTAGCCTGAGGCAAATATGAAAAATGTAAAACCCCTCCTTTCATTTCTTCTCTGACAGAGTCCCTTCCAGTCAGCAATTAAAAGAGATAAGAGACTGAAATCCATAGTTTTTTAACATCACAAATTGCTCATGCAGAAATCTCATATTTTGACAACTCTAACTTGCTGCTGCAAGCTAGGTCTTAGGGAAGAAACTTGAGATGTATAGTGTAGAAGAAGGCCCATTCTGTGAAGTTTTTCTAAGTTTCAGAGCCTGACCTGCTTTTTATTTTATTTTTTTTAATTTTAAATCTCTGCACAAATTTAAAAGAATAAGAGTTTCCTGTTAGAAATATCTATTTTAGACCTACTGCTGGTCTTGCTAAACTTTCTGGTCTGTGCTTTGCTTACTTTATCAGTCAAACATATACTGCAACTATTAGGAGTTCTGATTTGCAAGTTTAATGGTTATTGTATTGCTGCCTGAACTGGCTTCATTTGAGAGCTGATAGCTTTATTTTGTAGAAATAAGGTTATCCTTGTCTGAAAGGTAATATTTTTGTGACTGAGATTTTGGCTCTCTACCTTCATTACTGCCCCAAGTATTAAAACAGCTTTTGCCAAGACTGATCAAAACACTGACAGTGGGGCTTTCAGTGTTCTAATAAAGGTAATGAGGTGTTTGTTCTGTTTCTGTGACAATGGTGGAAGGTCATATGTCAGTACTCACGTATAACAAGGGCTCAGTTTGTCATCTCAAACTCCTTAGTTTGTCATGATCTGATATTCTTCATAGAAAACATGCCTCCAAAGCCTGATACTTTCCAATGTTGTAAACAAGCAGTAGCCATGCAGGGACAACAGTGACACCATCTTCTAATAACCATTCTCCATCTCTGCTTCCACCAGAGATGACTTCTAGTGTAGACTGCAGATCATGTGGCCTTTATCAAGTGCTCCCTAAAAATATTGCTGGAAGAAAATGGTATCATGGATAACTGTGTTCCTTAGAGCCTGTGAGACTAAGGAAGGTCATTGTAGGTGGATTTTTCTAAATGCTGTCACTCACTTTGAGAAGGGAAGAATCACTCTGATACTACACATTTCTGAATATGCCATGACATTCTATGAAGACATCTTGTTTATTACTACATTGAAAAAGTCAGGGTGCTCTAAGGTACTAGAGATAAGAAGTAGGGTTTTTTTGGTTGCTTTTTTTTTTTTTTTTTTTTTTTTTTTTTTTGTGTGTGTGTGTATTTTTTTCCTAGTGTGTTTATAAATTTTTTTAAAATTATTGATTAAATTACATTATACCTCTAGATTATGCTGTTTCTTCTTCCAAGAAGAAGAGTGGCACTGGTGTGAGTCTGGTTGATGGTCTTGGTGCTATTCCAACACTCATCATTATAGACTTGATGCGTAAGGGTCTGCGTTTGTGAACCTCAGGAATTCCTGCCGTAGGAAGAAAAGAATTTACCTTCCTATCCAGTAAGGTATGAGGAAGTTGTAGTCCTGGAGTAGCTGGTTGGCAGTGAAGTAGGCTTTTGCACAGGGAAATTTAGGGAGCAGGAACTTAATAGAGATGGGCAGAATAGTTGCTGGATGCTGTGGAGTGCCTGTTGTTTTCCTTTATGCTCTCACCCTCATGTTTTGTATCTATCTTCTGTGTAGATTCACTTTGCTGTGTCCTCTCCTACTACCATAGTTGTAGCATGTATCTAAGTTCTGTCTAGGTGCAGCATGTATCTAAATTTTGTCATCATTTGTGATAAAAGCAGTATAAAGTATTTGATTGTCTTCACAACTATAAAGAATGACTGAAAATTCCAAGGAAACTTGATTAAAAAATGTGTCTGTGCTGGTGGCTAGTTCAGCGAGATGGGCACTTGCCCTGTTTTGGTGATTCCTGCTGGTATTTTCCATCCTTTCTGTTCTCCTCTTCCTTCCACTAGGTGTAGAAATACATCAAGTGATACTGCCGTGAGAGGTTTACTGGTGCTTACTGTTCTGAGCTTGACGTACTTGCATTACTGGCATTACTGTCAAATGCAAAAATCCCACAGCATTCCGTGCCACCATGTTAATTCCTTGTTCCATCCCACATGTGCCGTCTGAAAAATGTATGTGCCTGTTTTGATTGTGCATTGTCATTTTCAGTTTCTCTGCTTCTTTCCTTTGAAGCAGTCTACATTTGTAGCTATGGAAACAATGATGCTATTGAGAGTGATGTGCAATATCAAAGCAGAAATTGTTTGTTTTGGAGTTTTGTTTTCTTTCTGTTCAGGCTTAAAACATTCTTCGTGGACTTCAGGATTTTTTATGGTAGTCTTTATCATAATATTTGACAGGTCCCCACCAAAGCTGGTATGAGCTATACTGGTAAATACAAAAAAATACTTCCATGTAAATACAACTTTTTAAAATATGCTCTTTTCCAAATTCAGGAATCTCAAACCAACTGAAGCATAGTTTCAACTTTTAGTATAGGAATCACTGCACCCACTACTTCAAATCAGTTTGTAAAAGCTGCTAAAAGTGATGAAATTTGGCTTAATTTCCTCAGTGAAATAGTCAGCTGAGGATTTTGACTTTTTGGTCTTGATTGCCACAAGCTAGATTAAAAAAAAAAAAAAAAAATCCCAGGTCCAGTCTAGAAAGAACAAACCAAAGTAAACAGCAGAATATATTTATTTTGTAAACATGCTTTAAAACTTTTCTCACAGGGTTATGGAAAGGTAAACTGCAGGTATATAGTAATATAGAGTGTGAACAGTTTTCCACTATGACTCTAAAATACTAAGGCTTTTGTGGAAGAGATACATAGATTATTCTCTATGTTACAGATAGGTGAACCGAGATGCAACAGTGACAGCAGAGGAAAAGCTAAAAATCCTTTTTTTTTTGGTAAATAAAAGAGCAAATGATTTATTGCAGAAGAGGGAGCCTTTGGGGCTAAAACCGCTAAATGCTACCTGGAATAGTATCCATTAGTTCCTGCTTTTTTTTCCCCTTCTGATTTTTTTTTTTTCTTTTTTTTTTTTTTTTTTTCATTTTATGGAAATAAATTGCAGTAGTAGGGCAAGAAAAGTCTGGATTTTAACAGTGTTAATATAAACCTTACCAAAATCATAAGGGAAGAAAACTTTGAGGGTGGGCTTAGTACTAGTAGAGATGTGCCACTTCAGAGAAACTTCTTCAGCTGAAAATTTGAGGTTATGATGCATTGAAGAAAAACTACGTGTGCAATTTCCCTTGGTGAAGGGATCAGCTGAAAATTTTGATTTTTGGTAGGAGGTTTCCACCAGCTACAACTAAAAGCTGAGGATGAAAAAGGCTGTGCTATTTATTAAACTATGTGTTGGTTATAGGAGTAACTGGAAGAGATACAGTGGGAATGAGGCTGCCTGGGAAACCACAGGGGACATTGGAGCTGAACTGTCTGCAAAGCAGAGCTGGGAACTGCAGTTTCATTTGGCATGTGGGAACAGCCTGAGTTAGTGCAGGAGGCAGGCTGGGCAAGAAATATAGCTGTAAGAATAGGTATGGGAACATCTCATAAATTCATTGCAACTGTCAGGGGAAGCTTTTACTAGATAACATATGGAATCTTAACTGCCAGGAATGGGACCGTGGCATTTGGACTATTTACCCTCCAAAAATTTGGGGCTGGTTTCGTGCTTGTGTGTGTATTTATCTGTGTTTGAAAGCTTCCTTTTTCAGGTGCTTCTGTGGATCTTTCTCAGATTGTCATGCTCAGCATGTCTTTGAGAAGAGAGTTTAATGGCCTTAGTTTCAGAGAAGCTGCCTTGTCTGGGAAGGTGGTCAGGGCATCGAAAAAACAGTCACATCACTCTTGCTTGCTTTTGCTGTTATTGCCTTCTTACTGTTATTCCCTTAAATATACTTCTGGCTAAAATTTTATTGCTGATGACTAAAAAGAGGAAAGATGACACTGTAATAATAATTATGTGTATTTCATCTGTATTTTTCCAATGCAGAGGCCTATTTTTCAACATTTTATAGTTCTACTATTTCTACTTAATTGAGGATATCCTGATAGCTCTTAAATGAAGTCTATTAGATCCATGGTGTCATTCAACAAGAAATCCTTTTGGGGAAGGCTCTAAGAATTTATCATGTATTCAAATGAAATGTGGTGGTTTGAATCTGAAAAAGAGCCAAATAAGCACCAAGAACCATCTGGATGGAATTTATCCATTGCAGTGAAATGATCATTCTCCTGGCATTCATGTGAAACTGGATAAAATGGGAATTTTGAAGCTGTACTAGCTTCACTTTACCGCATCACTTCTGCTGGGGTTGTGTGTTTGCTTGCTTTCTCTGACCTGGACTGAATCCTGCTGACAAATGGAGTGTGAAGTTATAGGGAGATTGTGCCACAGAGAAAGAGGTAGCAAACACAGGATCTCTTCACAACACAGTTCGGATGTACAAGGATTATCTAGCTGAAAGTGAAAACTGCTCCCTGTAACATCAAAGGAATTTTTTTTTCTCTTCTACTTATTCTTGATGATGAAGATAGTTGTATAATGTGAATGTACATATGTGTGTATGCATATCCTCCTAGCCATGAAGAGTCCTGCTGCCCTAAGACCTATTGATTATTGATTCGTAATTGAATAGAGATGACCAAATGGTTGTATTAAAAATAGATAGTATTTATATTTAAATATATAATAGTTTTTTTTACAATATCTCATGTATGTAACACTATTGTACGTTGTCTTCCACGTTATGAAAATTAATTGCACTGAAATATTTCAATTAGCTGTTTAAAGGAACCCTTAATTCTGATGGAAAACTAGTTTTTCTGATTTCCTTTTATATCAGGATGAATAAGCAGTTTACTGAATGCCTTTTGAAAGACATATTAGTGCTTCTTAACACCTACACTTCTCTGAACTAGAAACTGCAAGAAATTAATCTTCTGTGAGCTAGATTCTGCCCTCAGATGTAGATTCATGGCATCTCTTGATATCAGCAGGAGTCATACAATTGCATTTGATGTAGAATCAATAGCAAAAAGAAGAATGACAAAGCTTAATAATAACCCTCAAAATTACAAAAACTTGACTCAGGTGTTTTACAGTAAGAATTCTCTATGTTGTATACTTCTGGCTGTACAGAGGAAAAAATACAGAACATTGTACCGAATATACAGTATAGTGGCTGTACTGAAAACTCCCTGGTATTAGCATATTTAGTGCTGCAGGCATAAATTCAAAATTGTGAAACAGGGTGGCTTCTTAGTAGCAAATGCAAAACTTAGTGTATGAATAATGAATGCTATTGTATAGGGCTATACTAAAGTTTCTGTATGTCATGAGTAGTTTGTTTTAGCTGTGTCATCTGCAAAATAGGTGGTCTGTGGTATAATTATACAAGTCTTAGTGGCATTCTGTAAAGGTTTGTTTACTTTGTGCAGAGTACCTTAATTTCATCAAAGTACTACATTAGATGGTAAAGTACTACAATTATAGGTATGCTGTTTTAGACAACCACAATGCTATAAACAAACTATACAGCTACTCACAGCATTGCTAGTTTTCAAATGTCTCAGTTTCTTTAAGAGTTACTAAGCAACAAAAATTCTCATTCAAGTCACTAGGAGCTAAAGGTTTTTAGAACTCTTTCATAAATCACATCTATGACTTGGTGGAGTCATTGCACTACCTGCCTGAAATATTTAGATTCTGTTTTCTGTGATCTGGAGGGCGTATCAGTGTCCATCACAGTCCAGGAGCCATACTAATGCCCAGTAAAGTTTATGCATTGTTTTGGTTTCCAAAAGTGAGAAGAAATATCTTTGGCTTGTTTAAAAGATGAATAATGGATACAGTGTTTTATCTGTGCTCATTTCTTATAAATCTGTCCTGCAAGAATAGTACCTCTGCTATAGGAAAATCTTTTTCAGAGTTTGAGCTATGTGCTGCTCTACAGATATGCCCTGAAGCACTTAAGTTTGTTTGGAATGAAAAAAGTAGTTCTGATCTTGCTTTCTCTTTACCATCAACTCCACTTCCATAGCATTATTTTTGGATGTTGACGTTCATGTTCAGCAGTTTACAGAACACACTGTCCTGTTCTTATATTGAGGTAGTGTTTGTATCTTGTTTTGAGGTACATGCAGGAGAAAAGCCTGTGGAAATGTTCTATTTATGTAGCTGTACTTGTATTTATCTGTGATGTATCTGTGGCTGTCATGCCATCAGCCTTTTAACAGACACTGTGGGGCACAGCTGGTGGCACAACCCATAGCCAACACTTTAGTTATCTCTGGGATTTGTTTGCTTTACGTTTCTTTTGCTTGAGAAATTGAGGGCTAGCTTTGATTCCAAGATAATGGACTTGACAATCATTTCTAGTTCTGTATTCCAAAGATTAGGAACTCTCAGCTATAAATTACAGGAAATAAGATGTGCTGTTGTGCAGGGCAAAGCTCAGGGCTTTCACTTGCCATCTTTATATAATTTAATCTTAAATGTATTGAAGATTTATACTTCTTTCCCCTTCAAACAGCAATTCTACGTTTTTATCCTGTGAAATAGTTTATTTCAATAGATCATTATATGCGGTTTATTCTTGGTCACTTGTAGCAGTATTGAAGGATATGGGATACATTCAAAGACAAAATGCTGAGTGTGAGGCATGGAGAGAAAAATATTAATGTTGCATCATTCTGTCACTTGCAATACACTGTATTCATGTGAGCTATACCACCAATTGCTCTGGCTGGTGAATATGGTGAGACAATCAGGGATGACCGGGACCACCAGCATTCTGCAGGTGCTTCAAGAAACGGTGCTGGACCTTCACTAGGTGGTGCTCTTCCTCCTGGGTAGGAAATACCCAGGGATGCTGAGAGGGAATCTCCTGAGGGAACAGTGAATGCTGGTCTCATAAAGAGGTCTTCCATGCTAGATGTTGATGTTGGTGCCACTGCTCTGGTGAAATTGTTGATCAAGTCTTTTGAAAGTGGTTTTAATTAACTGATCCTTGTTCTGTGGTTTCCAGGGTGGGAAGTCTCCACTGTCAGCAGGTGTTCATCAGTCAGTCTAAACACCGCTATTGTCTGCATTTGTGTTACACTTGGGAGGCTCCTGGACTTAGCATTCTCTTGGCAAACTGAAAGGATAATTTTTGTGCATAAGATTTGCAATCTAAATATAAAATAAGAGGTGTCAAAGTGATTTGGGGAGACCAGTCAGGAAAGGCTGGGACTAGGTAATTTTCATTTTTCCCTCAACGCACAGAATGGTCTTTGTATCACCTTCAAAATAGTATTTGAGGATCACCAAAATAGAACTGAAATTTGCTACAAATTCAGTCATTTTCATGATTTTTTTTCCTATATCCCACCTTTTTGACCTTTGCAAATAATCCATATAGACCTGGTAAATGGATTTTAGCTGAGTAGGCCATGGCCTATGAATATATTAGCATCAGTTTAAGCTACAGCCATATGGTGGATTGCATTGATATATTTTTGTCCTATTCTTTTTCCAAGCTGTCTTGATTAGTATTTACAAGTTGGACTGTTTCTGTGCATATGTATTAGCCACTTAGACTTCAGGATGTTACTAGAAGTGCATTGTTACTTATCCTGGGGACATCTTTGAACATCTCAAACCTGCAGTAGATACAGTTCAGGATAAAAGTGCCTCCTCTGCCTCCTCTTTTTTTTTTTTTAAATCTTTTTAAGCCAGGTCCTTTCCTATTTATCTTGTAGAGGTAGATGTGCAATTTTGCCTTATTTATATAGCCCTAAGCGCAGAGTAACTGCTATTCTCACTAAAGTTATTAAGGTTAATTCCTTGAAAAGTAGTACCACAAGTTTTCTCTGTTGGTGAAGTACTACTACAAAAGTTACATGCAGGGCTCTGATGGTGGTGTGTTAGAGGTGTGAATTCCAACTTTTCTTGTTCTCTGCTTAAGTAGGCTACATTGTAGAATGAATTAGATGAAAAATTAAAAAAATATAATGCTTTTTGTTTTCCCTTCAAAGAAAATAAATTTAATGATGGCTTTTGAATGATTTGGTCCTTCTGCAGGCTAAGTAAGTTTTTACAATTGATACATCAATGGTAACATGGACTGCTAATGCAGTGAATGATATCTGGCAAGTGAGAATAAAGGACATAATAGTCATTAGCCAGCGTAGCACCTTTTTCGTGGAGATAGATGGTGTCTTGAGGACATAATCTGCATTAGAACACAATGGCAAAGCAGTGGCAGAGTGCATGTTATACTAGGATTCAACAGTAGCCATAAACTCTACCAAGGCTACGATGATTTGTAATCAGTGCTCTGTTACATCTCTGTCCTAATGTCAGATCTCAACTGATTGCCTCCTTTTAGGGCAGAAAGTGATCTTGCAGGGGGAGACTGAAAGTGTGAGAAGAGAAGTTGTCTGGGTTGTACTGCTGAGTGGTTTTGAATAAACCACTCCCTATCAAGTGACCTAAAAGGCCTATAGGCACTTTGTCCTTAACTCTAGTTACAGATAAGTAAGAGGCGGGTATTATTTTAAATAATACGTGAAACAGCATTTATCTTAAAAGCAAATGACCTCTTTCCACTTCTCTAAGAAGGAAGATTGGAACAACAGAAAATCTGGATTTGTGCTGTGCTTTAAAAACTGTAAACTCCTCATGGCTGCAGAATTCTTGTAATGCTACCAGGATGCTGTTTGCTTAAGAGCAAGGAGTTGGTTTAAAAGTTGGGTGGTGGAAACATGGATATGAATATTTTTTCTTCTGTTATGTTTGAAACACAGCTCTGCCTCTCTTTCCCACTTTCATTTGGGAGATAATTCAGGTGGGTTATGAAGGCACACTAATTGTGTTTTTGAACATTGTATAGTGTAGTGATGGCAGTTTTGCAATAACCATTATTTCCTTATTTTTCTGACACACCTTTTTCCAGCTGTTTTTCACAATATCACTGTGATTCATTACATATTAAAACTTTGATTAAGTGATTTTGTTTCCCTTTTGAGTTAGGTTTCATTAGCCTTGAAAACTTTCTCTCCCAGTGGAGTATAAGTGGAGATACAGTGGCTAAATCTCTATGTGGTGTGATGATAATATACTTTCTAGAGTCATTGCTTCCTTTACCTACTTCTAATTCTTCAGTAAGTGATGACAGAGGAGGGGAGATGTACATAACCTACGGTACAGGCCCATCTGTGAAGACCAGATGGCATATTTAACAAATTTTCCAATGATTTGGTTATTTTCCCTTCCATTTCCTGTAAATTGTCTAGGGGAAACTCGTGTGCTGAAAGAAGTGAGAATGATGGAAGTGCTGACCTTTATTGACGGAATGGCATTTTATACTTTATAACCACTGCATCCTAATCTCACTCTGTAATGCCTGTAAGTGCTGTGTTCAAGTGCTTGTGTTTCTGTGGAAGCCAAACACGTGGAGTGTTGTTTTGTTTTTTTTGTCTGTTTGTTTGTGGTTTTGTTTGGGTTTTTTGGTGTGTTTTTGTTGGTTTTTTTGTAGTGTGTTTTGTTTTGTTTTTTTAAATTCATGCCACTAAAAGCCCAGAGGATATCTGTAACTGATCTGTGGAGCCAGATTTGTGAGATTTTGCTTTTCAGAAATTTAAAGCTAGTCGGAATGCTGAATAGGTGTCACAGTGGGTGTAACTCAAGGAACATTAATTCATGCTCTATTTACCCCAAGGGTTTAATTTTTATACCACGTACTTTAATTGTAATTTTAATCTTTCAGCATTATGTCCAAACAATCATGATACTGAAGCGGGCTTTCAATTTACATTCATATGTAAAGAGTGAGTCTAATATGGATAGTGATGATTTGAATGATGCAGCTTCATACACAGTATTCCCATGAAACAAGATTATACCTGCAAATCAAGTGGCTTGTTTGTTTCTTTTGTCTGGCAGGTGTGATTGGTTTGTGGTTTTTTTGGTGGTGTATTTCTGTTTGCTTGTTTGTTTTCACTAAGGTTGATATTATTGACTTCTGTGCCGCTGCCAGCAGGATTCAATTCCCCAAACTGTGTGTGTGCATGTGTACCCATGCAGGCTATTCTGGTACTCTAGTTTTGCCCAAGGTGTGCTCTGGATTGATTAGCTTTGCCAATGGTATAAAATATTTTCCTCACCTTGGATTAGTGTCTAGTTTCTTTTTTACTTTTCATAAACTTCTGTAAAGTAGCATTAGAAATACCTTACTATGTCACTTTTAAAATCCATTATGGTAAACTAATATATTTGTCAAAAATATCTTTTCCTTTCAGAAGCTGTGAGTTCTTGGATTGTAAGTGGCAACTTGTAGTCATAACACTAAAATCAATATCCCTTTAAATTGTTTTTTTAGAGTGTTGCTGTGTGCTAATGAGGTTGAGTCATGGTCCTAGACGCTGCATGATTTTGAGTCTGATGCTATGTTGGGTTTAGTGCAGTTTCTGGCTGTGTCTGAGAGACATACGTGAGAAATTACAGTTTGAGACTAGCCAAGATTTTCCTTCTGCAATCACAGAAACTTTTATGAGCCATTGGACATCTATTTTTGCAACTTCAGTTATATTTTCAGTGCTTTAGTTCAGTATAGAAACCTAATAAATCCTTTTATTTGCATGATTTTATTGCATTGAAATTTAAACCATGTTCCCTGAGCAAGGGTCCGAATTAAACACCACATACAGTTGATGTGGACTAAAGAAATGTAGCTTATATACAGAGTCATAATTTATTTCTTAGTCTAAGTATTAAAGTATTAGCACCCTAATCAGAGTTTTTATTTGTCCCATTATAATATTTTACACGTATAGACTCTCAAATCTCTATCCCTGATTATCTTATTATTATTATTTTTATTGTTAATTTCAAAAACTTTTAGAGTTAAAACTCAAACATGAGCTGTTTAGTATCCATTTCTTTCTCTGTTGTTAGGCTCTTTAGGGCCCTAGGGTCAATAATGCCAAGTTGTCTTCTAGAAGGATGGTGAAGGATCTGCATCCTGACAGAAACACTATAACATTGAAGTATTTTTTCCTCATAGCTCTTGGATCTGTGTCACACTACGACACGAATGAGCACGCACACTTACTACGACTCTCTTTGCAGAGAAAGGAGGAAAAGAGGAAGTTTATTATATGACCCTGATATATATACCATTCCAAAGGTGACCAGGGATTGGAGAGTGATGTTGCCACCTCTCCAACCACACTGGTGAAACCAAGAGTCCATCAATTCTCGCTTCGTCTAGAAAGGAACGCAAAACAATCATTGTTTACATGAAAGTGCATGAGAACTCCACTAGAAAAATGCAAAACATCAAAAGGCTAGGAAAAACATTCAAAGATCAGGGCGACAGATCTGCTTGTATTTCTTGTTTTGTTAACATGATCATATTTCTTTCTCTTTATTTGTTGCTTCCCAAGTTCTACTTTGTATCTGAGTTTTGCTGTTGGAATTATGTAATGCTCATGAATGAGATGGGGACAGCTGAAGTGGCTGTCTTGAAGCTTTTATTCCATTATAGTTATCATTCTCATTGGACAAAGTTAGGGAAGAGAAATGAAGCAGCTTCAGCCACTTCAACAGCAGCCAAAGATTTCTTTGTTACAGTACATTTTAAAAATTTTCCAGCCGATTGCTAAAGCTTTACAGACAGTTGCTTTAGCCAATTGCTAAAGGCTCATGTACATTTTCTCCTAAGAAGGCTTTCTTGTAATGGTCTTGAACAATGGATTCATTATTAAGCATATATATTTTTACTGTCTTGCTTAGCGTATTTTCTAGGCCTTACTTGATATTGCACATAGCTCCATTATTTCCTGACCTTGCTTACTATAACTTTCTTACAATTCTGAGATTTAGTTTCCCACAGCTTTCTAAGAGTTTTATGGCTTTTCTATTTCCCAGATTTTATTATATAGGGCCTGTTTTACCCAGTTACTAAGTCTGCATTCCTTCATCAGGAATTTGACAATATTTGATTTGTGTTTTTAGCCCTGGAGCCCACATGTCAGCCTATACCAGTACCAGCAAAAATGTCTGCTATCATCTGATGCTTGAACTTTTGGGGGTTTCTGTAAAAAGACCCCTGCATTTCTTTAACAACATTCAAGCTTCTTTAACGTAAGTAATAATGTATTAGGACATCCTTGTCATCCCCTTGTATTAGGGTGATTGAATTGTTTACTCTACAAAAACAATGATCCAAAAGAAAATCTGTGTATTTACTGATACATGTAGATATAATGTTTTTATAATTGCTCACTGTTAATTTTGTTGGTATGTTACCAAAACTCCCCTATAACAGTTTTCACAAAAGCAGACAAATTAGTCTGATTTAAATACAATGGCCTTTAAAGCATTTAAATTTTTGCCTTTTCTAAAGTAATGAGCCACAGAATTTGTCTTTTAAATCTTATGTAGTCTACAATTTGTGGACCAGAACACACCATTTACACATTACCAGTAAAACAGAGGTAAATATAACAGGTCAAATCCATAGATGTTATCCAAAAATAGTCATTTGTGCAGACTTAGACTCTCAGTGAGTGTAATCCAAGAGGCCCTATTAAATACCATAACCTTTAGCAAACAACTGATTATTCCAACTGTTTCCACTCAAGTCTTATAACTGATGCCTGACTTTGCAGCAGTTTGAACTTTGCAATCATCTTAAATGAATGCAGGACAAAGACCTTATTAAATAAAAAGCAGAAGCAGAATTATTTTGGACGTAATTTCAATATCCTCTCAGATTAATGACATTTACAGCATTAATCAGAGACCCTGAAAATCACAGTTGTTGATGCCCAGAATAATTGAAGCGTCTCAGCTGACAGTGTTGATGTTCTTGAATTTGATATACATGAAAGACAGTTTATTTGCATATAACTTCTCTTGTTTTCAAGTGCACTCCTGTCATCATTGACTATTTTTAAGAAAGGCTAAGAATTTCATTTCCATTGTGAGGGTACAAAAATATGTACTTTCATTTTATATTAATCAAGCAATATTGCTATGAAAGCTACAACTCAATAAATCAACTAATATTTATAGAAGCTCTGTTGGAACCATATGTCTTCTTAACCACTGCAGCCAATGACTTCTGTTTGTTACTTTTTAAGATAGAAATTCTCTCTGAGCTTATTTTAATAATAGTCTACAAGGGCCTTTTTCAGTTTTGGCTGTTCATATTTTTTCTTATCTTGAAGTGCTCAGCAGATGTTGTAGTTCAGGTGAACAGAGTCTTTGATTGTCAGTGCTTCACTAATATGGCAAGAGAAAATGCCTTTTATCTCACAGCCTGACAAATTGATTTTTTCCTGCAGAGTACTGTTGGATCTTACAGCTTAAAAGTACTCCAGTAATGTCCCAGATATATTTCCATTTACTGTTCCTTAAATGGTATGTGCAGTTTCTGAATATTGCCTTTTTTGGAGCCTCTTTGAAAGAAATGAGACTTTTTTTAATACACAAAAAGGTGAGGAGAATGTTCTATGCTTTATTTCATGACTAACTTCAACCATACTCCCTCAAAGGAGGTGTGTTTATTTTCTTTCACTTTTGAAATACTTTGAATTCCGGTTTTAAAATGAAGTTCCAAGATTGCACAAAGTTTTGAAATTGTTTCTGTAACTTTTGTTCGTTTTTCAAATGTTTTTATTTTAGAGGAATGATTAGGTGATTGAAAACTAAGCTGGACACTTGTGATTTTGCTTTGAAATACATACTCTTATCAGTGCAGGTGTCCTAAAAATTGATGTGATTTTTGCAAGCACTAATTGGATGAATTGATGATAAACAGCATGAAAAAAAAATACTGGGTAATATTATCATCTCATTTTATTTCATGGAATTAATGTAATGTTTGGAGAACATGTTTAGGGAAGTAAATTGCCAAAAGAGCACTGGCTTTTATTACTCTGATTTGATCAATCAAAGATATGACATTGTTTTTGTTTTTTTTTTTTAAGTTGCTATAAAGATCTTGACTGTTATTCTGTTTGAGAGCCTCTGAAGTTTCAAGCTTGTATTCTGTCTCATGTGTCTCTGTATGAGCACTTGCACTCACCATTTCAGTCCTTGATCATCATAAACTTTGAAATGCTGAAATACCACCTGTAGATACTTGTTGGAACAAGTATTCTTGTAACTCTATTGGTGTCTGACCACTTAATACACAGGCTAGTGTATGCTTTTGAAAGAGATCTATGATGTTAGTGTCCCAGTTGCAGAATGAAATAATAATAAAAAAATAATAGTGGCAGCGTAAACCACAAGATCTTGAATAAGTGGTCAAGTTTTAAAACTGCTAGAAAATGGTGCTATACTTTTAAGGGAGTATTCTGAACCACAGTTAGCAGAAAATAATAAAACGTTTTTCTGACTGCATACCCATGACTATCTGAAATTTCACAAATATGAATAACATTGCATAGGTCAGAGTAAGTTAGGTGACCTTTAAATGTCCCCTCCAACCTAAACTATTCTTATATTCCATGAAGTCATCTGAAGCTGTGTTCCTTTGTAGAGGGGGATGGAGTGGGTGTTTTTTCAGTGTGGGTTTTTTTTTGGTTAGATATTTTTTGTGATTTGTTTGGATTTTTTTACTGTTGTTTTAGTATCAACATTGGTTTTCTAGGTCTTAGCAGGAGACAGACTGTTGCTGAGCATTTATGTTGCCAAAATGGTAAGGCAGATCCATTCATTAGTAGGACTACATGGCTATGTATTTTTAGAACCTTCCTGTAGTTCAATTAAGGCAAACTGTGTGACTTGTCTTTGACACAACAACTAACATATGCAATTTACCATGCTGCTGAATTGACTTTCAGCATGATCTGATTTTATACCTCCTCTTGCACTGCAGAATGTTTGGCTTAAAAGCAAAACACTTGGCAAGGTTTTCTAGCTTAAGAATGCAGGACTTTATGCTGGTGGGTACAACAGCTAGAGGTATGATTTGGAGGTTCCTTAGTTTCCTTCTGAAGCAATTTCTATATTCAATATTCTTTATTTCTATATTCAGAGGCTGATTTTTTTATGTTGTTTTGGTTGTTTGTTTCTCTGTGGAGGGTCCATCATCCAACTGCCTGACTATAATAAAATCTCTTCCTGTTTTTCCAAATGTAAATTGTCTGTGTTTTATAAAGTAGATGATACACATTTTAACTGAACTAGTATTTTAGAATTGAATTTTAAAAGGAATTTTAATTTGATTTTGCTTTGTTTATTGGATAAAAATCCGATTTTGTTGATAATGAGTTCCATTAATGTTGTTTTGCATATGGAAGCATTTTTTGTTTGATTACTTTCTTGCAGGTGTACTAACTGACATTAAATTAGTGGTTGATATCATTCTAATTTATCAGTGTTCTCATCTTAGACTGCGTTGTATTTATATTTAACTACCTGCTTTGCCACTGATAAGTATCTATTGGCTCACCTACTTACTGCACATTACTGTATTGATCTCTCTTATCTTGCATTTTGTACTCTTGTACTTGAGTCAATTTATTCCAAGGACACAGAGTACTTTTCAAGTCATTTAAACACACAGCAGGAAGATTATCCAGGTGATAGTTTTATCACTGATTTTTACAAAAAGGACTGTTGTTCTTTATTCTGAGCTGGCACCTTAGCCCCATACAGCTGCTCACTCTCTCTTCTCCCTTATGGGATTGGGGAGAGAATCAAAAGGGTAAAACTGAGACAACTAATGGGTTGATATAAAGACGCTTTAACAGGGAAAGCAAAAGCTGTGTGCACAAGCCAAGCAAACCAAGTAATTTATTCACCACTTCCCACAGACCTGCAGGAGTTCAGCCATTCCCAGGAAATGCGCAGGGCTTCATTATGCACAATGGTGACTTGGGAAGACAAATTCCATCACTCTGAATATCCACTGCTCCTTTTCCACAGCTTTATGTGCTGAGCATGATGCTGTCTAAACTATCCCTTGGGTCAGCTGTCCTGGCTCTGTCCCCTCCCAGTTTCTTGTGCACTCCCAGCACACTTGTTGTTGGGCTGGGGTGAGAAGCAGTAAAGGCCTTGATGCTGTGCTTGTGCTGTTTTGCAATAAATAAAACCTCCCTGTGTTATCAACATCATTACCATCACAATTCCAAAACATAGCTCCGTACTAGCTGCTTTGAATTGTAGTTTAGTGTAAGTGGTTTCCATGTGCTTCCAGGGTTCCACAGCTATGATGTGTGGGTTTTATTGCTGGAGGACTGATGGTATTGTTTTGCAAGCTTGGAAACAGTTCTTCAGCAAATGCCTGCATTGCACCAGGAACCAGGAGGCAAGAAGAGGATAAAGACAACTTACAACTCAAACTTACAACTTGTTTTTCTACTGAAAAAGTTTTGTGTAGTGGTAAGTGGCTAAATTTTTGTCATCTCATCGCCTTCCTGTGAAATGTAAAGCCCATAATACCACTGGTATCTTGGTGCATCTTAACATCCAAAGGTTGTTGTTGATTCTGTTATCCTTCCCAGTGCTTAATTTTCCTGCTTTTTTTATCTTTCTCTATCTTACCATATTCTGAATAGGTAAACTCTGTCTGAATTTCTTAATATGTGAGTAGGATCCTTCTAAATAGACTTACGCAAAAATAGCGTCCTCTAAAACTCTTGGAAGTAGCTTTTCATCAGGACTATATTCTCTCCTTGTGTGCATTTGCAGAACTGGAAAACAGATCACCTTTTTAAAAAGTGAAAGTGGCTGCAGCCACAAAGAGGCTAATTTTAGTTACCATTGCAGATTTTGTATGTCTCCACATAACTGTGAATTAATACAAATTTGATGACTCTCTTTCCCTGCTTAACATTTTCTCAAACAGGCTGTATTTAACAGCTTCCTTTGTCAAGTTATTCATGAGAATGGATGAAACGATTGGTTATGCATCTGTACCCTGCAAATTTGGTGTTCACATAAATGTGTAACACTTTTGTCTGCTTGGTGACGTGAGACGCTCCAGCCAAAGTTTGTTTTCAGCCAACAGGGTTGCATCTGCATAAACCAGTGGAAGATTAGTAACAGCTTCTTTTACCAACTGTTTCTTCACCAGTTCCTGGTTAACACAAGAAAAAGTCTTCCAGGACTCCACAATAATTGTTTGTCCACTGTCATAAAAAAATATTTCTTGTATGGAACCTTCTCTTTTCTAAAATATTAAGCTGTTTTCAAGTGTATTGAAGTAACAGACCTCCCACACTCTCTCTAAATATACATTATATCCAAAACATGCCAAGATGATAGGAAAAGCTGTGACCAGTTATTTTCTTATAAAATGAAACTATTCTGTGGATAACTCTCCTAATCGAGCTTCTCTTAAAGAAGGAAAACATTAATTTATTGTATATTTGATTAGTTAATATTCTCTTGTAGAATATCTCATGATTATCTTTGTTGTGTGGAGTCCATTTGTGTCTGCTCCAGCTGACAGAACTGTTCCTGGTATCCATCCTGTTGAATACACTTTAAAGAGTGCTGCAGCCCTCTCTATAAAGCAGATTATTCATTGCTGTTTATCTTTTGGTACATTTTCTACTTTGCACTAAAATGCTGGAAAATTTTGGTTGGCTTACTCCCCGGGTGTTTTATATTGATGAAATGATATTTGGGAAAAATAATGCCAACTCTTTCATAGGCTGAGAAGTTTTCTGCTATATTTCCTGTTTTGTACAGAGAAGTATGAGGTTTCTGTGCTGTCACAGTGCTTCTGATGAGTTTGCTTCCAGTATTGCTGTTAGGAGTTATCAGTGGATTTCAGGCCTAAGGTGTGCACATCACTTTTCAATCTGTGCTGTATTTAGAGAGGCTGCGTGGATGTGATGCTAAAACTCTTCACTTGCAATACCACCTGTGTTTTCCCCGTATCCAGTAAAGCACTCTGCCTCACAAAACAATCTAAACATGGTAGATACTATTTAAGTCCAAGATTTTTGTGATTGGAATTCTATCACCATGGCACCTTTGCTTTAGAGACACAGTCATTGTTTGAAGTTGATAATGAATGCTCTTATTAGTTGGTAAGATAAAAACACATTTTCTGAATTTATATTGATATGTCACAGAGCACTGAATTTTTAAAAAAATCCAAATTCTGTAAACAGCTCTGAAATATAATCTCTCGGCCAAGTCATATGCAGTACACTAAATACTTATTAAGGATAAGCTGCTTCTACTTTTAGAACAAACATTAAATGGCAGATGCCCATAATTCTAATACCAGATGCCCCTGATGGAAAGGATTTGTGACCTAAATACTCCTGAACAATTTCTTCCTTAAATGCACATTCACAGCGGCACATGTCTTAACTGATCTAAGTAACTGGAGGAACCTTTATCTCTGCTCATGTTAGGAAACATATATTGGCAAGGTGCCCTTGATATCATTCTATTTGCATAGAATAGAGGAGATAAAAGTACAAAAGGTATGGAGTAACTGTTTAGTGAAATCAGATAAAACATTCTGACTCCAACATGGAAGCCTGTGAACTGATGTTTTAATTGGAACCTGAGAGTACTAGAGAGAAGTGCATTGCTCACCTTCTCCAAAAGAGGAACTTCGGGTATTTTTGAGTTGCTTCCTATTGTCCACTGAAAGGGCTCATAACAGTATTGATGTATGTTAAAAGATAAGCTTCCTTGGAGGAGACAAATGTTTGTGAAGACAGAGTAGATGCAAGAGGCCTGTTTTTTTCCTTTACAAGCCATTTAGAAGTCCCAGGCTTGCTGCTGAATTAATTAGAGGAAGTTCTTTTGTACTTCGTTATATACAAGGTCAGATTAGATTGCCATAATGGTCTCTTGGAGCTTTGTATTAAAACAGAGTCACAGTTTAACCCCAGCTAGAAACTAAACAGCAGACAGCTGCTTGCTCATTCCTCAGCCTTCCGGGTGGGGCGAAGAATCTGAATAACAAAAAGCACAATTTGTGGGTTGAGATAAGAACAGTTTAGTCATTGAACCAAACAAAAATACACTAATAATGCTAATGATAATAATAAAAACAACAACAATAATAATAGTAATAATAGTAATGAAGAGGAGAGAGAAAGGGAGGAACAAAACCCAATAAATACAAGTGATGCACAATGCAGTTGCTCACCACCCACTGACCAATGCTCAGCCCCCGAATAGCGGTCAGCTCCTCTTGACCAACTCCCCCAGTTTCTGTACTGAGCATGGTGTTCTATGCAATGAAATATCCCTTTGGTCAGGTCAGGTCAGCTGTCTTCTCCCTCTCAGCTTGTGCACCTGCTCCCTGGCAGAGCATGGGAAACTGGAAAGTCCTTCACTTAGGGTAAGATCTGCTCCACAACACTGGAAATATCACCGAAAGGATCAGTGTCTTACCAACAGTATGCTCATGCTAAATCCAAACCACAGCACTGCACCAGCTGCAAGGAAGAAAGTGAAATCTATCCCAAACACGAGACAAGTAGTCAAAGGAAATTATGTTTTCCTATGAAAGTTGAAGATCTAGATTTTAGATCTCTAGATTCTAAGCTAGAGAAGGTCACTTTTGTTTCGGAATGACTTGGCAGCTTTGCCAGTAAAATATCCTGAGTTTTATTCTTTTATTTATTTATTAAACAGAAGTTATTATTTTCTGAATATCCTTTCTTTTTCCTATCTGGGGCTGTATTTGCCTGCAAATGCCACTTTGAGACATGGTCCAAGAGATCTTAATCTGTGGTGGATTCTAGCATTGTTTTAAAGTTATAACCAGCTTTAGCTGGTGGAATGGCTGTACGCTTGTCACTGTCTGTTGTACCCCAAACTTTGGGTGAAGGAGTGCTTATCTACCTTCCTCTGCTGTTTGCCCTTGCAATTTTTTTAAATGAACAAAATCTGCAGTAAACGAACTGGCTTGAAAAAATTTAATATCCACCTATTCATCTGGATCCCAGCTGACAGGGAAAGTTTTGTGTGCTTCTATAGTCTCCTTTGAAGTGAGTGAAAGGGGACTTGTTTTCCCTTATACAAATATTTCTCCTGGGATGGTGATTGAATATTTTGTCAGAGATATCATCCAGTCTAAAGTTTCAACACTGAGAACCATTTTAAATATTTATCCTCATAACACCCCCTGCCTTTTTGTTTTTTTAAATTCTCCCAAGAATTGCATTTTGTCCAAAACCAAAAAATAAACCAAATTAGTTAACATAGACTAAGCAATGGCCTTGCTATACAGTTAATTTCTCTGTGTATATTTTGTATTTTGGAGTTAAAATTGGTCCTTGAATCTAAATGTGTCTAATGGTCTCTTTTTTTTTTAAATCCTCCTAAACAATTGTTTCTGATTTGATGTTTCTCTTACCTTCTTTCAAGTGTTTTCATATTTTCTGTGTTTTTTTTTTCTTTTCCCATCAATTCTATTTATCTCATTCGTACTGCCAGGCCATTCAGGAATAACATATGGTAATACTTTGTTGTACAAGTTCTGATTTTGCCCATGGATTAACCTAGAAATACTAAACTGTGATGCTTTGGTTAAGGTTTGTTTAGAGTGTCTTTTAACAGATCAAATGGAAATTTGATCTGTAATTATTAAACCTTAACTCTTAATTCTAGTTATTTGCTAGATGTTCATATGAAAAATTGGTGGTCACAGAAGAGAGATACTACTGATATTCAATGTTGAATCAGAGTTATAATGGAAGTTCTAACCAAAAGCAGATTTTTTTTTATTAGAGTTGATGTTATCACTGAACATGTTCTGTACTCTTAAATTACATGATATTTGAATTTTTGTGTCATTTCTAAAGAATAAGAATGCAATGTAGATGAAGCTGCAGTTGGTGGAACTTTAGCAGAAACTTCAAAATTTATTTATTGACAGCAAAATTAAATTACTTTCTCATACTTAAAATTAAATACTTTCTCATTAAATTACATCTCAGTACAGAGGAGGTAATAAAAAAGAGCAAATTAATTTGAAATATCTGTTGGTGTGTGGAAAGTATTTTCCTTCTTTTTGCCTTCCTCTAGTTGCATATTCCAGACCAAACAATGCTAGAATGCATAAGACAACTTAGCTGCTGTGGTGGAAAAAAAGAAAATAGTGGGAAATCTCAGTGTGAAATAACAATGAAACATGGTGTTCTGGTCTAGTAACAAGGTAAATTAACTCCCTTCTCTTTGTAGCTTGTAATGGTACAGACAGGGAAAAAAAATACTTTAGCTGTAGAAAGCAATAAAAGTGGACAGTATGTATTGCAGGCTGTAGAGAATCAAATAGTTCTGTTACTAAAACCTTGGTCTATCAAATAATTTTGTTACTAAAACTGTAAACTAAGTTATTTCTGTGACTCAGAAGGCAATGATGCCTCGTGATGTGAAGCAAAAATTCTTCATCTTTGATGCTAGTATGTAACTGCAAATTTTGTCTGCATTACTTGGAGAACATTCTTTTGAACACAAATACAACTAATTGGTTGGACAATAGGCATGTTTTGTTTGTTGATTTTTTGGTTTTTTTTTCCTTTTAGGTGAGGGCAGGGATTTATAGTAAATTTTGTTATTATACAGGAGAAGTAACAACAGGAGAAGTTAACTTATCCCCAATGCATGTTTTAATAAGGTCAGTGACCAATGGTAATGCTAGTTGTAGAAACAATGAATCTTTGGAGAATTTAATGAGGATGGAAAACAAAGGTTGGAGGTATCCAGTTCCTCTCTCAGATACTCAACAAGAAATTTCCATTATGTTTACTTTGAGTTTTAGTGAAGTAGCACCTATCTTCAAAAGCACTGCAATGTAGTTTTCAGCATAAATACCCTGTAGAAAAAGGCGCGTGTTAGAGTTGTATCATTCAGGCACAGACAGGGACAGGATTATGATAAACTGGTCTTCATGATATTGCATGTCAACACCTATGTCTGCAAGGCAGAGAGTACTTACTGCACATTATGACATTTGAATTGCCTATCAGCTGCCCATGGAACATTCTGATGTACAGCAATACTTCTGTTATGAACTCATCTTTTTACAAGTTCAGGATACAAATTTTTTACGAAGATCAATGAACAACAGAAAGAGGTATATGATGCATGTATCCCTTCAGAACATCCTTCAGTGTATGGCAGAGCTGATATAAAATAGTCTGCAGTATGTAAAATAATAGAATTTTGCCATGGAAGATGGGTTTGGCTTGCACAGTATTTTTAAGAATGAGTTTATACAGTTCATTACTTGTTAAGATGGAAGGGTGAGACACTTGGCTGAATCTTTCAATGCATTTGTAGCTAACCCAGAAGAGTGTTGTCAAGACTGTCCTGAACAATAGGATATTTTTCAATGGTGTAGGTTTACACTAGTGCTACAGCAGGTGAGCATACATTGATATGGCTGGTTTTGGGGTCATGTGTACATACACAAATATTACTTTTTGAAATATATATAAAAGGCTGAATGATGTAATGATAGATTTGAGAACACTTATTTATTATAGCAAACAATCATGTCTCGAGAGAAATGCAGAGTATTTTTTACAGAAGACATAATGGTGAGCAGGCAAATGAGTCCCTATTGACTTGTGTGGATGTAGCTACCTTAATCATGCCTAGAACCAAGTTCTGTTACTCATTTATTTACAAGAAGTACAGAGGATGGAATAAAAGCAAAGGAGGCACGAATATGGAAATTCAGTTCCGATCAGTGTCGCAAATAAGGAAGAATTTAGATTTATGGTATGCTGTAACTCACATTGCTTGTGAGAATCTGTTAAATTTACTCAGTGTTCACTGTTGAAATATTTGTACTTATAATAACACATTTCTTATCCTTCCTATAATTCTCATTTCCAGTGAAAATTCCATAGATGAGGCTATATTTTGTGTGTGAGGGCAAAACAAGAAAAGCTTTATGCTGGAAGCTAGCTGTAGAATCTGGAGAGATTGAAATCTTCTGATTGGATTTCATTCCAACCTGTACAGCCTTCTTGAGCTCAGTGGGGCTTGCAGCTAGTGGAAAAGTGCTCACTTCACTCAAAAGTTTTTGTCTTCAAAAAACCCCAAGAAATTTTTCTTTCTCCTCTAATGATTAGAATATGAATATTCTGTAACATAATGAATTAGAATACTTATTTTGGTCTCCAAGTGTAAATGTTTTGTCTTTGAAGTTGGAAAAGGTAGAAATTATTGTGTGTCCATTCTGCATTCTGTCGTGAGTCACATGGATTTGTGCTTCATAGCGATATTATTTGTTTATATGAATATGCTGTAGTTTGCCTGCTTTGTTTTCTATCATGCTCTTGATTTTATTCTAACATTCACATCTTATTTAGAAATGTATTTTTCTTTCTTTCTGTTTGTTAGGTAAAAAGTTAGGAGGGTTGTAAATTAATTAATCACCTTTCCCCTTTGAAAGCTAGTGTCTGCACAATTGTGTAAACTTCTTAAAAGGAGTGTATGAATGAATGAGAATCTTAGCACATAGCCACTTCCCAAGCTCAGTGAACAAGGAGACAGTGAAAAATGCTCTGCTGGACCTCCTACATATAAGGGGTCATTGAGAATGTGAATGGCTGCAGTGACTATGAGATGATAGAGTTGAGGATTCTGAGATGAGGGAGCAGGGCAAAAAGCAACATCACAGTGATGTCACTTTAGGAGAGCAGACTTTGGCTCTCTGACTTCAGAGATCTGCTCAGTAGAGTCCCAAAGGATAAGACTCTGAAGTAAAGAGGGATCCAAGAAAGCTGATTAATATGCAGGTATCACCTTGTCCAAGCTCAAGAGCAGTCCATCTTAAAGAGTAAGAAGTCAGGAAAAAAATGCCAGAAGGTTTACGTGGAGTCCCTGTGAAAACTGACTCACAAAACCAAAGCATTCAGAAGGTGGAAGCATGGATAGGCATCCTGGAAGAAACACAGAGACACTGTTTGAACATGCAGTCATGGAGCATGTCAAATTCAAAAGGCAACAAGAGTACAAAAAGAAGAGTACTTACTTCTGTAAGTACAAAAATGACAAAAAGACCAGTAGTGAAAATGTGGACCTGCTGCTGAGTGGGGCAAGGTAGGAAAGGCCAAAATACTCAATTCTTCTTTGCCTCGGTCTCCTAGTAAAGACTGTCCTTCAGGAAACCCAGGCCCCAGAGACTAGGGGGAAGATCTGGAACAAGGAAAAGGTGAAAGATGATCAAGTTTTAGCAAACTGGATATACACAAGTTTGTGGATCCTGGGATGGGAGGCACCTACAAGTGCTCAGGGAGCTGGTTGGTGTTGTTAAGCTGTAATTGATTGTGAGGCCACTCAATTATCTTTGAAGTGGTGACTGGGAAAGGCACTTGAGAACTGCAAGAAAGTAAGTGTCACTGCTATCTTCAAATAAACGCAGGGGACTACAGGCAAGTCAACCTGGAATTCTGGAAAAGTGAAAGAAAAAGTAATACTGAAAAGCCTTTCCAGGCACATGGAAGTCAAGAAGGTCATCAGGAGTAGTCAACATGGATTCAACAAGGGAAGTCTTGCTTGACTGACTTGATAAACTTCTATACTGAGCTAACTGGGTTCCTAGACTAGGGTGGAGCAGTCCACCTTGACTTCAGTAATGCTTTTGATGGTGTCTCTCATAAGATCCTCATAGAGAAGCTGATGTAGGATGAGCACACAGAGAGGTTGACTGAATACTTACTGAATGGCCAGGACCAGAGGGTGTTGATCAGTAGTACAAAACCTAGTTGGAGACCAGTAACTGGTGGTGTGCCAGGGAGATTTTTAAGGAGTTCTAAGCTTAAGAGGACCTCCTCAGCAAATTTGCTAATAACACAAAGCTGGGAGGAATGGCTGATAGACCAGAAGGTTGTGTTGCCGTCTAAAGGAACCTCAGCAGGCTGGAGAAATGGGTTGACAAGGACCTCATGTAGCTTCAGCTGTAAACTTGTTCCTGAGTGTTGGTTGATTTCATAACAAAAAATGCAATAAAAGTGCTAAGCAGTATGCAAAGGTAAGTATTGTTTTATACCATTTCCTATGCATTGATAAACATGTGAAATATACAGACATTTGTCACTCAAAAGCTCTAGACCTTATATCTCTTCTTCTACTTCCCATCCTCCTTCCAAGTCTGCTTTCTTTCATAAGAGGCTGAATATGATGTGGTACTTACTTTAAATTATTTCCTAAATAACTCTGTTGCTATGGCAGCAACTGCTGCTGCTGCTGGAATTTACATGCAGAGCACTCCAGTCAGGAGATTTGCAGAAAAGTAATTTAAAATGGTCAAGTTTGTCAGCATTTTTGTAGCCCACCCACAAAGCAGTTCATTATGCATCTCTTTGCTAGAGACCAGATGATCTGTTATGACAGGCACAGTTAGCAATATAATAAAAGACAAAGGCCCAAGCTATGTAGTGTAGGGTCTTGGTTAATTTTTTTCTAGTTCTTGCAGAATGTAATTTGCTATTGTGTAGGAACAAGACCTCAGTATGATCAAATGATTAAGTGCAATGGCATTTTATGATTTTGCTTACAAAATAAGGCTGAGCTCTCTGAAAAAAAAAAAAACTTTTTCATTTATGTTTTTTTAAATGAAGACTATAGCAGTATGGTACTTTTTTGAAACATTCTGACATTTCTTTTGAAAGTGTTGTAGGACTTCTAACCTTGTACCCTGACAGCTACTTTCAAAGGTGAAGCCAAGCATTGCCACATTCACTTGATTTGCAGGAGTCATTTTATATATAGACTGAAGACAATATAAGTAGCTGAAAGGGTTGGGCTTGTATTCCTCCTTAATCTTTGTGGTGAGATTGTAGCTTTTTCCTAATCAGTGAATGTTGTTAGTGAATGTTGTAATTTTGACTCTATGAGAATTAAATTTATACAACTGCAATGAAAGTTCTTGACAAAATGGAGTGATGGATTTGAAGGTCTACTGATTAAAAAGTTTATGTCATCACTAACACTTAACATTCATTCACGTTTTGTTTAATATTCTTCCCTTTCTGAGGCCTTCAATCAGTAATCAGTTTAACCTGCAGCATTGTTTGTGAAGGGCATCTTTCTTTGTTCTGTGGATATGAAGTAATGCATATGTCATATGCTTTATATATGGAAGATACATACATTGAATTAATTTGTTGATATCTAAAGTGGAACAGGAAAGAAAGATGAGCTACCTTAGTCCATTCCGCGTGACCAGAAGCTTTTCCCATTCTGAGGCAGCATTGTTGCACAGATGGTACAGGTTATTAATCAGTAAGCAATTCTCTGTTCCTATAGTCCATATAGAGACTTCCTAAGAATGGAGTCCAGAAGTTGAGAAGCCATGCATAACTGGCCAAGAAGTGTCTATATTGTCATGGTGCTCAGCTATGGATAAAACCAGCTTCCCTTAGCAGTTGATTAAGGATCAATCTGCTTTCTCCCCAAGTAGCTTCAAAGCCCCTGTTACCTTAAGTAAAGCAAATAATGCACTTCATTGCACTAAAATATGAGTTAACAACAGATACATTGTTTTTCCCTGGTTGAAGTGGTTTATAGGCCGTTTTTTTTTATGGATGTACAAAATAAAAATAAAGGTTATACTCTTCAATGAAGAAGTAAATGTTCCTTTACTTTTTTCTGTGATATGTAAGGCTAGAGCAAATGAAAGTAGATCACATCTATCCATTTTACCTGTCCCTTAATCAGTCCTTATTTTGAACATAAGAAAATTTTCACTATTTCACAAGACTTAGAATAAAAATGAACTTTAAAAGCCAACTGATTTTTTCTTGAAGTTTAATTACAGATATTACATTGGGATGATTTGAAATTAAATTTGGCTTAAAATGGAAACTCAAAGTACACGTGGCAAATATCTCTTGGTTTAGGTGTATTGTGGAAAATAAAAATCACCTCCTTCAAACTGCCATGGGAAATTGCATGGCATATACTAAGTTTCCTAAGAGGGTTCAGGCATTCTTGCTTCCTGAAAGGTCCTTTTTTCCTTTTTTCTTCTTTTTTTCTTTTCTTTTTTCTTTTTTCTTTTTTTTTTCCTTTTTTTCCTTTTTCTTCCCTAATGT
>CM031859.1:65755571-65956855 GCA_018697195.1 Certhia americana
CATTATTCTTTTAAGAATGAGATTAAGGTGTGTTTTATATATTTCTAGAAATAAATGTGACCAGTGACAACACTGTATTCACACTAGCTATCAAGATACTTAGTTATGAACTTGGTTATTTGATCTAACAAAACTATGTTATTTGACCTTCTCATACTCAAAATGAAGCATAACGCAAATTTATGCTCTCAGAAAGAAACACTAATTGCATCCTTAGATCTGTGTTATAGTATATAAACAGAGAACTATTAAAATACAAATGGAATACGTGCAGCTTTAATTGAAGGCTTTGAAGCAGGATTTGAATTTTAAAAATGCATTTGCCTGTGAAATCATTTGCAACAAACAGTAGTCTATCCATGAGGCTAAATGGAAAATGTGAGTGAAAAATTAATGCATTCATAAGCCATTTTTTTTCTACACTACGTACAACCTACTTCCCCAAAGTGAGGTGGAGGAAATATATGTCTTAAAAAAATTCAGATCTTTAGTTGCCACAAAGCATTTTTCTTGTACGATGACTTGTTATGCCATTAAAAGACACTGCAAGCTCTGAGTTTCAATAATATCTCCATTAAGTCTGAAATGAAGCAAGTCATACTTTTATTTAATTAAGGAGTATCTGAAATTTATTGAATTTCAATGTAAACTGTTACTGTTTGAGCAACTCTTATGTGAAAGCAGTGAGGCTACCTACAGAGCTGACATACCTTTACAGAAGAGAAAATGCATAATGTATTTCAATTCACAAACACTTATTTATGAGGTAATGAATTGCTGAATTAAGTAAATATAGTATGATGCTTTATCAGTTTTGCTAATCAAAGTACTTAGATGACAATATTGCATGGGAAATACAGATGCCTACTTGCAAAAATTAAAAGTCTTGATGAGAATCTAATAATACCCACTTCGGTTTGCTGTGTGTAAGAAATTCCAAAATGCTTCCCTGTGCAATTTGTCATTATAGTATATGAAAAATGAAAAGGGCAAATCTGGAAGAGTCTAGGTAGGATGTGGTGCATTTGGTGGAAGTTTTGATATCTGGTTTTGGCTGGGAATGGAAGAACAGAATGTAGGGTAATATCACACCAAAGAGGTCACATCCTAAGTTCTCAGGTCTTGGCAGTGGATCATTAGTCTTGAATAGATTTGCTCTAGACTATGTAGTTGAAAGAGTAGTTTGTATAAAAACAGACTCTCAGGACTAAATGCAAAATGCAAATTGTTTCTGTAAACTAGCAGACTTCAAAAACTCTTGCCTTTTGCTGTCTGCCTTCTCTGCCTGCTTTTAACTATCTCTGGCTTTACTGGCTTGCTTATAGGTTGTACTTTCAAAATTAATTATCACCATCATTAAATCTCTTGTAAAAAGTGCTTAATACATGACTGAAGATGCATGCTGAGATTGCACCTAGGACTGGTACTACTGTGAGCAGAATTACAGATAATTCGGATTTCTTTAGCTTTTTTTTTTTTTTTTTTTTTTTTTGGTTGTTGTTTTGTTTTGTTTTGTTTTGTTTTGTTTGTTTTGTTTTGTTTTTCGTTTTTTTTTTCCCCCCAAGTCTAGTAAGTGGGATTTGTTCTGATTTTGGAAATTATTGTGTACATTGTTACTGTAGACATTATTATTTCTTTTTTCCTTGTAGGGTCAAAAGGGAAGTGTGAGGAAGGATAAGATTTCAATGCCAACACCATATTGACAGGGCCAGAATACTAGTTGAGCTAGAACCTCAAGGGTATCTAGGATTGAGCAAGGAGCTATCCTAGATATTAGTTTATCTTAATATTAAAGGAGCTTCTGATCTCACATGCCAGGTTTTACACTGTGAGGAAAAAGTCTGAGAAATAAAAATTTCCTAAATTCTTATATATTACTGAATCTTTTGAGTGCTTATGCAGAACTTGACTTTCTCTGCTTGGCAAGGAGCCTTAAAACATGGTGTGGTAATATTTAGGGTCACTCTTCACCCTTCCTTCCCTCAAAGTACTATTTTTAAAGATATTACCTATATCTTTTATTCTTCTTTCAGTTCAGCCAATTGTAAAGTTTGAGTCCCATATAAAGTAATAATAACAACGCCTCACACTTCTCAGAGTTTTTTGTTTTTGCTTTTAGTACACATTACAGGTACTTTTGAGGAAGATTTTGAAGGCTGCCACACTTGTTGCACAGATTAAAAGATTATTTTAGTCATGTTAGATGGGCTCCAAATTAAAAATCCCACTCTAGGAAATAGCTGTGCTACCACTGAGACAATCTCCTATTTTTGGGTGTTATGTGTGGCAGGCTTTTGGACAACTTGATAAATGGTATAACGCGTGTTTTTTTACTGTTCCTGCAGGAAACCAAAGATACGCATATTAAATTTAGTGCCTTGAATGTGGGAAGCTCTGTGGAACTAGGAGGAAGCCATTGTCTCATAAAACCTATTTGTTTTACTTGTCCAACTTAGAAATTCAGGGGTGTGCCTCTGCATCTAGGTGGTCAGTCAAGATTGCCTTTAGAGGAGGCAGTGATTTTCTCTACTGCTGATGGAAGGAAGAAATGTAAGAAAGAGATGTTACAATTCTTAGTAAAATAAAAGCAACAACTGAAAAATAGGCTTTAACAGTAACTAGTTATTTTTGACCAGGTGCATAGATCTAGCATTTTAAATACTTCTGCATGGCAAGATGTGCTTTTATGAAGAAGTTGTTTAATATATGTGCAATCTTTAATGTTTTTTAAAACTGATTTTAAAAGGAAAACAATCCCAAGAGAATCATGCATGCTTTGCAATAATTACGTAATTATGTAAATGAGACTACTGCAGAGTTTTAGACTGTAAAATGTCCAGTGCTGCTTGTTAGGACAAAAAGTGTGTTCCTTTGAGCATGGCACAGCTAGTGTCCTTTTTATGTAATCAAATAATCTTGGAGATTTCAAATATCTCTAAAATTCCCTTAGAAAATAATGCAATAAAAATGCAGTCAAGATGATAATAGTAGTTCTTGTGGAAATTTGTTGGTGGTAGCTTACTAACCAGAATTCTATTTCATTTTTAGTTCAAGTCACATGCCTTGCAGTCGTGTACAGTTCAGCATAAGTTACGGAATGCTAATGAAATATGTTCTGCATTGAAAAAAGCTTACATTTTGGGTGTTGAAAATTAGGAGACTTCATACATTTAAAATGGCCACTTGCATCAGTGTTCTTATGAACCTTTTAAGTTGAATTTGGCTGACGTCAAAGGCAGCCGTTTCTGTTGATTTTTGAGAATTACATATCCTTGAATGCTGAAGGCAGAGCAGAATTATGAGACTGAGTATTGGAACAAAGCCACAGCATACCAGAGAAAATAGGCTAAATGCTAAATATTTTTCCGAATTATCTTGGTGCTGCTTAGCTTTCTTGTCCTGAGACAAGGATTTCTTTTTTGTCTCTAATCTATTAGGTTAATGGATATAGATGGCTTCTATTTAAGGTTTCAGACGCACTGTATCACTCTCAATCAGTCCAGAGTAAGTTTGCAGGGTACAAACCTCACAGTGCCCAAAAATGCTGTATTACATTTCTGCGCTCATTACAAGTCTGAGTAACAATATAGGGACGGTTTGTTCTGTGGATACACACAGCTGCCCACATAGGAAGTAACTGATTGAAAAGAAAGGTGTCTGACCTAGTCCAGAGCATGCAACATTATGAAACTCCATATCAAACCAAGCTTTTAAAAAGCATTCTCAATGTCTGTGAGGTGTTTTTATGCACTAAGAGCATATACTAGAAAAAAAAGGTGACTTGGAATATAAATGAAATTTCATCAAATGCTAAAACACACATTTTCTTGGAAGAGAGGGAAGAAGAAAACAAAAAGGATGAGACTTTCTTAGGTAGTACCATGAGGGAGAAATTATATCATTTTATGAAATATGAATCTCCATGCTTATTCATGTGTAATAATATGTTGAGGTCAAGCAAAATGGCAGGCTCTCTTCAGAACATGGTGAAGATAGAAAAATCTAAAGATAAAAAGTGATGCATTTCAGAAAATCCAATTTTATTTGATTTATTTTTTAGAGCAGAAAGAAGCTGCGACTAAACTCTTGCTTAAGCTATAGATGACCCAGTTAAAGCTTTGTTTGTAACAGAAACTGTAAATTTGATCAAGCCTATATATAAAACATAATTGCATTTCAATGTGTATATAAGATTGAAAATATATTTGTGCTTGGCTCAGGGCAGCAAGTTGCATTTTGCTATAGGCAATTTTGTTTGTGGGTGAGAATGAATGTAAGCATGTGATTCTGTTTGTCATATATTTTAATTGATTAAAAAACTGTTGTGTAAGTCTTCATGTATATTACCTTGTCAAAACCACTTTTTATCATTTCCTCTATCCACAACTGTTTAGGTTTTTTTCTATAGATATGCAAACTGCAGCTTCCTGCAGCTTGCTTTGGCTTTGCAGGCAGGGATTTTCCTATTACAGGAAAATAAATGGGTGCAGAAGAAACTTCTGCTTTCCTGTAGGATAATTTACCTGTGAAGAATTTTATTATTGTTGTTTTGGGGGTTTTTTTCAGTGAAGAGTGGAACACAGTGGTTGTTAAAAAGTAAAATATTTGAAAGAATTGATATTTGCTGTTTATAAAACGATGTGTCAAAATGAATTGAAATTGAAAATTGAAAAAACACGGACACTACCTTCTAGTAAAATTAGTGAGGGAATGGAAATTACTGTCACCCTGAAAATAGGAAACTATATCACTTGTCATTAGACTCACATGCATAGTCTTTGCTCTTCCCCACTGACATTGTTAGTTTCATGGAGCATGTCATGGTTTCAGTTTGAAACTAGGCAGAATCACTGATTTTTGTCTCAGTTTTAGTTTGTCAATTCAAAATTTCCCAATCAAGAGCAAAGCAGGCTTGAACTTAAAAGGAGTAGAACTTTATTAACTAACACTAAAGAAAAAAAGAAATCAGAATGAAACCTTCAAAACACTTATCCTCCCCCCACCAACTATTCACTTTTTACTCCAATGTAAAAAGACAAAAGCTGGGATTCTCAGTCAGTTATCAGTCTTAAAATAATCATTACTCAATTCATCAAGGAGAAAGGAGTCTCTCTTGGATACCACAGAGATTTTCCACAAGATACCAGTTCTCTTGCTTCCACACTCCACACTTGGCCCACCTGAGGGTGGCCATTGCCATTGTGAAGTCCTTGCCATGAAACAGCCTGCCACAGCAGCTCATGAGCCATATCAGTTTATTAGGGTACAGTTTAAGGATGCCTCTTCTAGTATAAAATAAAAGTTCTCTTCATCTCAAGGAACAGAGGTCATCTTCCTTTAATAGGCATAGGCTTCATCTCTCACTTTTTTAGTCTTCCTCTGTTCAATTTTCTCCAGCAACTCACAGCTATGTCTAGAACCTTGCATCCCCCTAAAAAAACACTCCATAGGTTTCAGGGTATTTAAGTCTATTCTCTGTGGCCTCACAAGAGAAGTCCAACCTAACCAGGCAACGCCTTTAATCTTTCTTTCCATCTGAGATTCCCTTCTCACTTCTCCTAACATCAAGTCTCATGCTGTGTCTTTCTCCTTTCCTCTGGGTAAGATTCATGCTTTGGAACTTTCATCTGGTCAGGGAAAAAAAACCTCACACAGGCGCAGCCGGGATGAGGCAGTTATGTGATGCATTGCAGTGGTTGGAACTGGGCCAGAATCCCCAAGGCCTGCTGCTGCCCTCCAGTTCCAGCTGTGCTGAGAGAGGGAGGTTAGGATCCCCCTTCTAACCCAGTCAGGCTTCAGATGTCTCACACTTGGGCTTTCTCTCTTTTTCTCTGCTCGGCAGATGCCGGGCTTGGCTCAGCCCCCGGTTGCTGCATGGGCAGTCCTGGATCAGCAGATTTCAGTATCCAAGGCTGGGCTGTGCCTTCCTTCCCCCCACTGCCTCTCCTCCTTTTCCTGCTGGGGGTGCCAGGGGAGAGAAGGAGGGAACCTCAGCCTGGCCTGGCCCAGCCATGGGGAACGGCCCAGTGGAGGCTGTGTCACTCACCCCCTCCAGAAACCAGAAGCTCTCTATTTCCAGATTTTCACCTTAAAATGTGTATTCACTAGAGGCGTATCCACAGTTTTCATTGGTTTAATCAGGTGTCAATATTACAAAATTGTCCTGTCAGGGCTAAACTATAACAGAGCAGTTTCACATATTCCTTGTATTTGCCTTTCATGGAAAGAAATATTATGTGTCAGATTAGAAGGAATGGATGTAACAACTATCTACTTACTAGAGAAAAATGTACGAAATGGTTGCATTTCTGGATCCACCAGAAAGCTAAATTAAAGCCTCAAAACAATATGCAGAAAATAGCAATCCTCCTTCCTTTTTCCTGTTCTTTGTCCCTAAGTTGCATTTTCTTTAGTGAAAGTTTTGTGAACCAAAGGAAGAGTCAAAGAGTAAAGAAGATGAAACAACTGGAGATAGGAATTGATGCAGAAGAATAATGAGGTGTTCCAGATGAACAAGTGAGCAAAAACAATTTGTGTCTCTGTCTTCCTGCATTCAGAAGAGTATAAGTCTTCATTTTAAACAGGACTCTAAGCGTGATTTGTAGGTCTAATAATTTTTCTACCTCTAGCACTTTTTCATTGTCTGCAATAAGCTGGAAGAGTCTTGACTTGAACTACCTGATCAGGAGAGATGTGAGAAATAGCACACTTCTCTTCACAAGCAAGAGCTAATTCTGGTGGAAGCATGTTTCCCTATATTTCTTTGCGTAAGTTTGGCTGGGGTTTTTTTTGAGAGGGAGAATCCTGTTTTAAACAATGCTGTGCTTCTGGCCTGTTCTCCAAATGATCCATGTGACTAGAAAAGGAATGAGTGATTGGAATTCTCAGTGTCTGTGTGATGTCTGCAAGTGTCAAAGGATCTGGCCTACATTATGCCTCTTATCACATGATTCGGACTTGCTTTGTTGCGGAGTGGGAGCATTCTTAAAATTATTTGCTACATTTATAAAAGTACTTACTTTTATCTGTGATTATGATTTAAAAAAAGGAAATCAATTATCTCCAAAGCAATGGAGAAGAAACTAAAATTTAATGTCCATGGCCCCAGTGACTTGCCAGTCTAGTCTCGTATGTGCTTTTTTATCCTGACATTCTCTGTTCTAATTGAATAATGTTAAAATTCTGTTAAATGCAAGGGAAACAAAATTGATAAAGGGTTGGAGCACAAGTCCTACAAGCACCATCTGAGGGATCCAGGGGTGTTTATCCTGGTTAAAGAGGCTCAGGAGAGACCTTATTGCTCTCTACAACTGCCTGAGAGTTTGTAGAAAGGTGGAGGTTGTTACTGGGTTCTCCCAAGTAACAAGCAATAGAAGAGGGAAAGGTCTACAGCTGCACCAGGGGAGGTGTTGACTGAATAGGAAGAAAAATTTCTTCCCCTAAGTGGTTGTCAAGCATTGGAACAGTCTACCAGGGAACTAGGTAATTCTGAGTATAAATACCCCTGGAGGTATTTAGAAGACATGGCACTTAGGTACATGTTTTAGTGGAGGACTTGGTGGTACTGGGTTAATGGTTTGATTTGATGATCTCAAAGGTCTATCCCAACCTAAATGATTCAATGATCTGAAAAGCCTAGAGATTTTATCATTAAATTTTGTTATGTTTTCAAGGATTTTAATTTTGCTTATTACAACTCATTGTCAGAAACAGGACTTTGCTCTTTAGGTAAGTAAATACCTTTTTTCAATAAACACAATTAGGTAATTGTAATTAACACCAACACCAGCAGCTCCTTCCTGTAACTGGCAGAAATAACAGAATTACATTTATAGAAGAATATTTGCTGGTGATATGCTTGAGTGACAGCTCAGAAAAGATCAAACAAACTAAATTTTGCATAGTAGTTAGTGCATGAGCTTCATTGGTCCCAGTCTGAACCACCACATATGACCTATATCTTTTCTTTTTCCTCTTGTCCCCCCTCCTTGTTTCCCTTGCCCTAATATTCAAATATATAAGAAATAGTCTAGTATTGTCATCTCTGATTTCCTGAGTCATAGTAGATAGTAATTATTGCAAAATGGCAGCCATAGTGGAGCTCCAACAATCCTTGCTCCAACAGCTAGAAAATTACAAGGTGTCAGTGTGGCACTTTCTGTATAATTACAGTGATACTGGAACTTAATTTTCATACTTTGAATGAGTTTGCAGTTTGGTTTTTTCAACGGTGCCTAAAAGTCAAACATCAGCGTGCAGGTCTTGAGATATGCTGCTGTTACTACAGCATTTAACATTGTGCATTGTAGTCTTTCAAAATTTTTTTTTAACTTTAATTTTTTTTCCCCTCATAGAAGGAAACAGTAATGTGACAAAGAAAAGGTGCTTGTTGAATAAGCAGTCATTATTTCTGTACTTATTTTTTGTTCATATGAATACAGAAATACAGGCAGATAAGATACAATACAAGAGGCTTGAGAATTCTTGTCCTTGTTCAAATACAGAATGTTCTACTGTCTGTGCAATTTCAAGTTTCAATTGTCCTGAAAGAGATCTATGGCAGAAATGGGTCCAATCAGCAGAGTGCAAAAGTGAACTATTGCTTAGCTCAGGAGATTTCTGGTTTGAATTCCTAGAGATGCACAGTTATGAACAGGCGTGCCCAATCCAGCCCACTGGATTTCAGGGTAGAACAGCCTCTGTGACTGGCTAGGTTTCAGACTGATTTCCATTTAAAAATGCAGTTGTTGTTTTAATATTAATGTAATTTTTTATTTTTCTTTTGATTCTTGGAGTTATTGAATTTTCTGAAATATTTTCGAACAAAAGTCTTTATCACATGTCAGGCATTTAGCATCTGTAGTTCATTGGCTTATTTAGTACAATTTTGCAAACAACTAGAAAAAGCTTCTTATTTTGGGAAATAATAAACTGATATGTTTTAATAAGCAGCACTGTACCCTATGCTCTGTTAGGCAGATTTTATCACTGAGCACCATCCACTGTTAAGCAGAATGGAAATGACATCTTCCCATTTTACTAAATAGGGTTCTGTCTCTTGGGCACCATCAAAGCTGTAGAAATTTCTTTTGTCCCCACTATGATAATATCACAAATTAATTTTGTCATAACCTTGGCAGACTTGATAAGGAGTGCTCTCACCCCTCTGCTCTGTTAGACAAGTTTTACTGTAGGACACAGGCAGATATCAACATACAAAATTATGAATGATGCCTTGGATGATATTTTTGGTATCTTAATTGTATTTTTTTCTAATTTACTAATACGTGGATGTTGCTTTACAAATGCAGAGTTATTCTCGTTATCGCCAATGTTGTGTTGTCTCAGCTCTGGAGATAAATGCTCTAGATAGACCCTGATACATTTTTGCTTGCTTCCTCTACACTTTCCCCATCTCTTCTTTGCAGATAGTAAACTTTATTTTCATTTATGTGGCAGAATGCATTAAATTCCTGATAAAAATGGAATAATGCCTTAAGAATGTAAATCAGTAGGGATTCTCTGTGGCTTTCAGTGTTGTTGTTAATGAGGTGCAACTTTTCAGGACCTCTGGACCTCCTGATATTGTTTCTAGACTTTCATAATCTTGACATCTGAAATCAGACTGTTATATTTGGTTATCAACACATTCTGCTTACACATATAACAAATATTTAAACTTATATGGTTCCCCTGTGGAATCCAAATCTTCGAAACACCTGAGTCTCACCATCACGCCACTCCAAAATTGTATATTTCTCTTTGATGTACCCTTCTGTGATCAAACTTTGTCATCTCTAAGAAACAATGTTTCTGTATAATATCTAAGTGAATAGTATAGGCCTGAAGCTAATCTCTGTTTCTCCAGGAAAGGTAAAGTTCCATGTCTTGTTGAAGATATGAAAGTCGTTTGTTCCTACTTTGATACTACAACAAATTAATTTTCTCATAAAATCCTGTGAGCTCAGATTTGTATTCAAGAAGTCTAGAGCCCCTAGAGGAGGTTCTTGATAGTTTGTTAGATGCTGTAGATTCTAAACAAATGTGTACTTCCAGAAAAATCAGTAGAATTGGTTCAGAGATTAAACTGACCCTAAGCTTTCATGACCCATAATGTGAACTTTGTATTATGTCTAGCCCATTTGTAATTTCATTCTGGATTTTCTGATAACTTCAGATTGTCTACTTACAAAACAAAATCTCTTTAAAGAAATGGATTGTGACTGTCTATTTGAAGAAATCTCTAGATTTCATACTTGTTCAACACATTAGGAATTCTGCTTGAATAGATCCTGTGTTCTTTACCCTAATTAAATTTTTTTTAGTGGAACTCTCCTTCAGTTTTGCATGCATAAAGTATCTTGCATGCATAAAGACGCAAAATTTGGCCCTGAATCCCTAGGATGCCTAGGAGAACAGAAACTGGCGTCTCTGTCTTCCCACAGTTCTTCTTGTTGGCATGAGATCCAGAGACTGAGATTTTTTGCTTTAGATTTATCCTTTAAACCAAGAGTCAAGTAAATAGAGAGGTATGAATGTTCCTGTTAATGTAGAGCTGAATTTAAAACATATGTTCTACTTTCTGGAAATTTTTAAAAATTCCTTTTAGGAACTACTTTCGTTTTTGACATGCTTGAGATGTTTGAGCAAACATGGTGTTCATCTACCTTGAGAGCCTTGGAGAATGATGGTCAGATCACTTCAAAGTGTAATTCACACTCAGGCTTGTGTTTGTTTGAAGACTGAACTCAAAGTGATTTGCAATGAGTACAAACGTCCATTTCTTGCCAAATTTGCCTCAGTTCTCCAATCATTTTTAACACCACCTCCAACATGATTTAGAGTCAAAGTTATATTTGTTCTGCAGTCATACTAAGATTGCAGTGGGTAAGTAAGGCTCTTCTGAATTTGGCCAAGGCTGCTAAGTGGCTGCTGGCACCTGTTTGTCAGGGATTATGGCATGTTTTTTATAGTTGTAAAAATTTTGAGTTGCAGTTGGGAAACAAAAAGAAAAAATATATCTGAAAAAATATACATTGTGAGATCATGCTGTGTTGAATGCTGAGAACTAAGTCTTATGCATTCCCTGCAAGACAGAGAGGTCTGCAGCTGGTTTTTTTTATTGATTTCAGATTAAAATGTGGCATTTATTTCTGTACTAGAAGTTTTGAATATGAAAATGAGTAGTGGGGTATCATGTCCTTCCTGCTGATAAAGTTTTCAAAGGCAAATCGTAATATCTAAGAGTTAGAAATAACTGAGACTTAGTCTTCACATTCTCATTCTCATTCTAAGATGTAGGAGAGAGATTGGTTTGCCTGAAGAGCATATTTGATTAACCATGAGACAGTTAATGCTGATGCTGAAGTGAAACTGAAGAATTCATATTTCTGAGCTCTTATGTCAGGCTTTATGCAAATTTAGGCAAACATGACTTCAACAGCTTAATTGCAGTTTATGATTTTAGGTCTTATTTCCTACCAAAAAGCTACACTAGAATTAAATTTCTTTTATGCTACAGAATCTTGATTTTCTACACAGATAGTGTGGCAAAATCTACACCTGCAGAATTTTAAAAACCCGCTGGGTTTTAGTATGGCTTGTTATTTGATTCTGGTATTTTACTAATTATACCTATGCTCTTTTTTATAAAACATTTGGAATAAGTCCTTCGGGAAAATATGCATATTTCTTTTAACATGTTTTGTTGGATACCAAACTGTCTTTTTCTTCCTTTCTAGTTGTAATATCAGTTTTTTTCAGCTGCTCTGTCCCTACCTACAGGTAAATCCATGGAAGTCTAGCTTCACAGGGTTTATTCTACATCTCTTGTGTTCTACCACCCATTAAGTTTGTAGCTTTCCTTTCATTAAATCAGATAAATGAAGGCTGCTTAAAGCATGAGAGATAACTGGGAGTCTGAACACAATTTTAGCATGGCTTTACCTGTGTCAGACCATTCTTATGCCCTTGATTATATGACATGGCATATCTTCAACAGATTAATGCCTGTAAGCAAAAAGGAATGTTTGAAACAAGTGGGTCTGTTCATCAGAGTGTTTTGTTCCATGACATGGCTCCAAGCACCCTGAATAGAAAGCACCATATGCTTTCCAGCAGGACTTGAAATTTGTGAGTGTATGGAGCTGCTGGTGAGTTAGAGCAAATAAAAATATGAATCCAAGTTTGATAAAGAAAACTGGCTGTGAGGACCTGTGAAGTATGCTCAGATTTAATTGAGACAACTTCTGCTCCTAAGTATTACTGCCAGGTATGTCTGGATGTACAAAGCCAGCAAAAATTGAGTTGTAAGAATAAGGATTTTTAATTTTTTTCTATTTTGAGTTTTATCTTTAACAACACTAAGTACTTAAAAGTAGAAGAAATATTGCATGAAATTGTCCCTGAAAGAGAGATAAATCAGGTATTTTGTTTCAGGCTTAGTGCACTCCATGCAACACTATGATGACTAACAGATAGCACTCTTCCTGGAAAATGTTATTTGGCCAAATGCTTGTGTGATGCATTATTTAGATGTAGGAGAATTTGCTGAGCAGAGATGTTTCCATCAACATGAATATTTGACTCTGGTTTAAACCTATTTTTAATTTTTACTGTTGATGGGATTAGACATAATCATCCAACTCATCACTGGGCCTTCTCCCACTTTTCAGAAGATAACTACAGGCCAGTGATCCAGTTCTGATGAGCTCATGAAACAGTTCTCCCTGCAGCACCAAACACATTCCAGCACTTCATAATAAACTGCATATGCTGCCAGATGGTAAAAATGTGAAGCTTCTTCAAATGTTTAAATAGTTTAAAATATATGCTGTCTCCTTTCTCCTTTATTTTTCTCCTTCCTTAAGGTTCTTGCTCACTTCTTTCCCACACCTTCCCCCATACTTTTATGACTTCACTCTCAAGCACCAATGCTTCTTTTCCACCTCTTCACCCAGCTGCTTCTATTGCTCCTCCAACTCTTTAATTCCATTCTCCACTTCTTTGTTTTTGTCTGTCTTTTTGCCGCTCTCCTCATTTTAAAGCTTTAAATTCTTTCCTACATTTTTAATCTGATATTGGTACTCTTCTTCCAATTTGTCTGTACAAGGCTCTTTATGAATTGTCAGTTCAGAGAGAAATTAGAGGGGTGAAGTTAACACTTGGCATCTTCCTCAGGTGACCAGTGGTTTAAGTAAATCACAACAAAAGTTTATCAGTTTTTGCTTTCTGCTTATGAAGATGATGTAACATATTTATTGCTAAAATCAAAGCGGTTCCTTAATATGGACAACAGATGTGTTTTTCAGAAAAGATCTGAAAGGCTTAAAGACCACTCCTTGACATGTGTCTTTCTCAGACTCTGATCTGCCCTTGGTCTGTACTTCCACACCAAGTAAAAGTAATTCTGGTGGTGGGAGATATGCTCATTTCCAAAATTTGAGCAACCTAAAATACATTTGCTTTGTTTTGAATAAAATTCTCAAACTTTGGCTTTCCCTGAGTATATTTTTTGCAAAATACAGCATATCACTCAGATCTGTTTCCTCATCTCTGCTCCGTAAATCCTCTGCTTTTATATATTTGATGCAATGCATACAAATGTTTTACCCATCTAAAGTACCCATCTTGGTGTCAGCCTTGTAAATCTCTTGACATATTGGGAAATGTGAGTTACCCTTTATGTGAGGAGTATTTGGAGACGCGGAAGAAAATTCATTGAATTCAATAGGGAGGGTATCACATTTATTTTCTTAGGTATGGTTAGGGTGCAGTGAGGAATAAAATGCCTTGAAGATAATCTCAATCAATGTTTTAGTGTTCTGTGAATATTTGTTTTAAATTTCATATTAGTTGGTAAATATGCATTTGTTCAGTGATTTCTTACCAGTTTGGAACAGCCTCACAAATAAAGACCTAAGTGTAGCTCAGATAAAGACCTAAGTGTAGCTTAACTTTTAATCATCAAACATAAATTATGACAAGATACATTGTTTCATTTCAGTTTATTCAAATGGTTCAAAATTGTTGAGTAATCCAGCCTAGTTTTTAGTTATTTCATTTGACTTTGTACCTTTACAATGATGTGGGCAACCCCAAAATATTTTAGACTTTTTCCAAACTGTCTTTATATTTCTGCATAACAGAAATGTGATTTTTTTTTTCCTTTCATTTTACAACTGAAAATATGTTTGAAATCTTGTCTCTTTCTTCATGGGACAGGAAACGTCTTGTCTAGCTCTTACAGCAACTGATCGGTTTTTTGTTTAATTTTATTGCATATGTAAGAGTTGGGATTTGTATGTAGACTTGAATGGGAGCTGGGATCTTTTAGTGTGAATGAAAAGGACCTGATTCTCCTTTTTTCTATCTTCATGACTAGTGTCCCATCTCCTTAGCCAAATGAAGGCTGTGTGAAACCCTGACTGAAACAAGATGTTCTTTTGAGGACGTTATACATTCCAGAGTTATAAATTTAGGACTACTGGATTTTTGCCTGAGGAAACCTAGGCAGACATGCAGGTGGATATGTTGGAGAGTACACATGATGTAAAAAAAAGTTTTGCTAGGGATCCAACCACTATATATACTCAGCCCAGCTGCTGGACTGCACTTGGTGGGCGGAATGATGCTGGAGTTGCTAGAATGCTGCAGGCCACGGCTGGGACTCCTAGTTTACTATAGATGGGTGGTTGATTTAGTGCCTTCAGATTCTCTTTATGGTCAATGAGGATAAACAGATACTTTGTGGGATTTGATTTTTTCCAGCCAAATGTAGATGTTCTCTTTAGCGGGGGGAAATCACACCCAGGAGAAGACTGTAGGGATAAAAAGAGAGCTCAGAGGGATAGGCTTACAGGCAGATATCTGCATTGATGAAATCTATTTAGATGTCAGCAACATAAGTGTATTGCCTCATAAGACAGGGCCAAAAGCTTTGTAGTCTTTGTATCCTCACTGCATTTTCCAGGTCAACCCTAAACCCAGTTTTGTTCTGTTACTGTAGGTGAACTTGGTTGAGGCAAGAGGCTGTGCAGTAGGAACCTGATATGAGAAGCCAGAGAATAAGCCTGTCATCAGAATGAAGTGTTTTTCATATGAGAGATATATTTCAAGGCTTAGAGAATCTGTGGCTTCCTGAACAAGCCCTTCACAGAATCTGTTTGCAGAATAAAATAAACCACATGCCTCAGGCTTTAGATACACTATATCAGAAATGCGGTAACATTGTGGAAAAGAAGGGGGAAAAAAAAGGGTGAACAAAGTCACTTGAGCACTGCAGCGATGGGACCTTTGCAGAGGACTGAAGGAAGTGCTGTTTGGTTTTCTAGAGGTGTTTTTAAAGAACTGAAGAAAGAAAATCTTCATGATGATAGCCCTCAAAGTCTTGAGTAGCTGTTAATGGGCTACTAAAATAGCTCCAGGCTGATGATAGGAAGGATAGATTTTTTTCCTTTGACAGCTAAAAATTGTTCTTTTAAATTTTTTTTTACAGACCTGTGCAATATTAAATATTAAACCAAATAGTGTGATAAGACTGTAGACAGCAGGATTTTAAGTTAGTCTTGATTTTGGAAAGGAGTGGATGATTTAACTCCTGATGAAAACCCCATTTTCCAACTGAATTTTAGTGCAGAGGTTGAAGAGTAGATTGTCTTTAATAAAATGCAAACCAAATGTAGAATGGAGATTTTTATATCCTATTAGAAGGTGTGAACTTTTTAAAAGCACGTTGCTGTTGTTGACAGTTGTCAAAGGAGTAGACAAAACCCACCAGGACCTTCAATATTGCCATCTCTCTCAGAAGAATGCCACACTTCCCTGCTTCATGTGAAGATTCGGGGTTAAAATCACAAATGGTTAAAATAATCTCTACTGATGATTTCAGAAAATTAAATGTAGATAAACAAAACTTGTCCAAGCTTTGGCAAGGCAGGGATTGGAAAATCAATCTGCAAAATAGAGAAAATGTCTGTGAGGTCAGTGAAATTCAGGTAAGATGTGAACCCCAACATCATGTGTAAGGATGTTTGAGGTAGGATTATACCTGGAAGGACTGTGCAGTGTCTGTGTGTGCTACCTCTCTGCTTTCTGTGCCATTTCACAGGGAGAAACACTGCTCTGTGTCTGGCTGTGACAGATAGCCTAAATAACATAAACTGTGACATTGGCTAAACTCTGAACCAAATGTGAGGCTATGTTTAATTTGAGAGTAGTAGCATTCTAAAGGCTCTAAGCCATGCTCTGTCAACTTCAAGAAATGAAATTTAAGCCATTTTCCTTTTGAATAGGGGGTATATTTTAGGCACCAGCCTCTGAATCTTATGCAATTGAGGCTTTTTCTGATATTAGTACTCATATTTCCTTTAGGGTTTCTTTGTCTCTCGTGCTTTAATTGAGGAAGAGTTTGGCAGAAGGGCATGTAGTTTAATATTGCTATCCAAGAAAAGTTTTAATTGGTTTGTATTTTCTAGTTTCCTTCTGAACCTTTGTTACAGGTAATTTGTGGCTGGTGAAGGAAATTTGTATATCTACCATTGACTAGTTAGAGATGTGTGAGATGGGTTTGTATCTGGGAGATGATACTAACTGTATGGTAGTAGCTTATCCTATCTCTATTTTTTTCATACGGATTTGCGTCTTGTCAGGAGAAATTTTATTTGGATTTATGCATTTATTTTCCTCCTTCAAAGAAGGTACCTTAAGATTGAAGACATATTTTCTAGCAAAAGGTTCATTACTATTATTATTATTATTATTATAAGTGTTATTATTATTATTCCGTTTAAATCCTGTATTAAAGGTCTGTTTTTATGGCAGTAGAAGTATGTCTGGAATACTCATTAAGCATTACATCATGAAAGCATTTTCCTAACTATAAAGTATCACAGCAGCCAGCAAATCCACAGAATTGCTTTCTGACTTATTTGGGCTAAGCTGACACTCACCCTCACCTCAGGCTCTTATCATCTGTCCTGTCTCTTGCTGGCATAGTGCTTAATCATACCATGCCACTTTCTTTCTTATGTGGGCTGTGTCTCAGAAGGAAAATTTGGACATGTCTAAATGACTTTTACAGCTCTTAAATAATCTTTTTTACGAAGTGAAATAAGAACATTAAAAATAAATGTTTGGCAAGTTGGAGGATGCCAAGGAAATGCCTTTTTTTGCTTCTCGTGGCTCCTTGTCAGGGACATTTCTGTCAGGCATGATTAACTTACGATTGTTAGCATAAGTTAATGATTCTTCTCTGTACAGCTAATCATTGAGCCTCTATAAAAACTGGTGATATACATCAAGACTAGAATTCTTTTGCCTGTATCTCTGAGAAATGCTTAATATCTTTGGGGATTCTCCATAATATGAAACAAAATGGAGGCTAAATCTCAAATGCAGTTTGTTTTGTAGGTGAAACTCCTCAAGGAAGCAGAACATCTTTAGGGCAGGGGTTTTTCTTTGTGATATTGCAAAGAGAGATGTGCGAATTACTTGATGAGCTTTTTTTTTTAAGGGTTTCAAGATACATGAGTTTTTTTTTTTTTGCTTATGAAATGAAATCTGAAATGCTACTGAGGGGAAGCTCAGTTATACTCCGAAAACTGGAGATAATGGGCAGCCTGCCTGCTCATGCAGCACTTACTGTGTTTCTAACTTGTTATTGTTGTATCAGATGACACGGTGTTATTTTCAGAGTGGCACTGTGGGCTTTGGGGAACTTTCTGGTGACTGGAAGATAAAACTATCCTGTTTTTTTTTTTTTTAAATTTCAAAATACATTTTATGCCATAAAGTATCAGAAGTAGAAAATAGTCTCCTTTAGATTCTGACTGCATGTAACTCATTATAATGCCACATATATTGTGGAAGAAAATAATAGAGGAGGTAGAGGAGAAGGTAATATCTTATTAACTCGCATGCAAGACCTGAAAGAAAAAACATCTTTAGCACCTCAAACCACAATCTTAATCATTTTGCATGTGACAAAGGATTTTTTTTGAATGACTAGATAAAGTAAAATCCTGCCTTTTGATAATTTGTTTTTAATGAAATTTGCTGGGTCACAGTTATCCCTTGAGATTGCTTATGCTCCAGAACTGTACCACTTTATTTATACTTGGTTTTGTAAAGCTAAATAGCAGCATTATCATGGGAGAAGAGTTGACACTTTTTTTTGTTTGGCAGTCCTATTTAACTAGCATTTCAGGTAGTAATGGTACCACTGTTTTATAACTATCAAGTTTAGTCTCAACACTAATATTCTCACTATTGTGACAGTAGGAAGCCTCAAGATTCTTGAAGTGCCAGTAAAAGCTGAATATAACTTGCTGTTTACTTGAAACAGTCTGTATTGGAGTGCTGTCTTGACAGCCATCTAGCCTCTGACAGTATTTATTTATTTATAGCACCATTTTTTTTTTCTGTAAAAATAGTTCTTGACTATCAAATCACTGTTGGAGTGTGAGTAAATCCTTCTGTTCTTCTGTGCATTAGTTCTGTCCTGGTTGTTACTTTTAGATAGTTATGAGATGGATGCTATCTGGAGAAGAACTTGGGCAGAAAGGTTTATTTTCTGGGGGAGGCAGTGCTGGTCCCTTGGAAGAATTCCCTGTGGGAGTTCTTGCAGGAGAGCATGTCGGTGTAGCTGGAACATGCTTTGATGAGACAAAATTCTTCTCTCAGTGAGAGATTATATAAAGCTTTGAGTAACAAAATCTCCACACATAGCAGTAGAGGGTAATGAGAGGAGACTTCTGCAGCAAAATAATTGGTGTGGTTCCTCTCAGATTTCTGTGTGTTTTTGTTCTTCCAAGAATGCAAAAGTCTTTTTGCCCAGCACCGAGATCGAAGGAACGACCGAGAGCCGTCTCCTCTGCTTTTTCAGGGTTGTTTATTCTCTCTTATCTATACATTTTCTTCCCTGACCAACAGAGATCCATACAGCAGGTCATTTCATGGAGAATAACACTGCCCTGAAGGTGACGAGCATATTTATACTAAAAGTTATGTCTACTTTGTTTATAAAAGATTCCCAATACCTATCTTTCATGTTAGGAAGTCAGGCTCTACTCTAAACCAACCAAAGATGGCCACGCCACAGCAGAAAATGGAGAAGGTGAAGAAGGAACAAGCCCCAAAGCCACGTGGAGACTCCATTTTGTGTTTTTCTGCTTATCAGTCTAAAAACTCTATAAATCTATTTTTCACCCTGTGACTAACTAACTATCACCCTGCTTAAACTCTTGTGGTTTGTAAATCCTCACACAGAGGTGGTAATTTCTTCCAGGGTTTAAATTGAAGACACAAAAGTTTTTGACTCCTTGCCATGGTTTCCCAGCCCCTGGTCTGGGTCTGGAATCACCCAGGACAGTCAGAGGAGTGTTCTGGACTCTGACAGTCCCCATCATACACACTTTAGGGCCATTATTTCAACCAACCTCTTGTCTGGTCCCAAGGTACAGTGGATAATTAGGAACATATTTTTGTGTTTACCTTAATATCAAAAGAATTCAGCTGATGTCCTGTGAGGAGACTGCTTCATAATGCAAGGTCTCCACAGTTATGTGGAAAGGTTGCCTTGGAAGCAGATTTGTCATCTAAACTGGTGCACTAATGTAGATGAATTACAGGGAATGTTCCTACAGGAACATTTCCTGTTAGGAAATGCTGGCAAGAAGCACCTCACCCTAGATACCTAAGCCTTGGGCATGGTACATGTCATGCAGTATTCACAGCTGTTGATTCACTGGCAGCTTCTTAATGACAGTACTTGGAATTGTTGAAGTGTGAATACCATCCAGATGTGAAGCTTTTTAAAACCATAGTTAATTAGAAGCTTTCTGGAGTAAAAGATGGTTTTCCTTTTGGAGAATGTTGAAATTTTAAGCATATCTGCTAAGGAAAATTTATTCTTTCAAAGATAATAAGAAACTCTGAATAGCTGTAAATTAATTTTGTAAATTATTAAATTGACAATTGCAAAAGGTTCTTTATTACATGTATTTCTTTAAATTTTTGTAATGAGTGCTGCAACTGGACAAGAAGATTCTGTGAGTTTGTTGTCTTTACATTTTTTGGTGTATCTTTTTTATTGCTCCACTTTAAGCTCTATTTGGGCACTTGCAAATGCAAGTTGTCTTTTCAAAGACAATTTTCATCCTGATATAAAATCCTTTATAAAGAGATAAACTTTTTTACTGTAAGAACAAACTTTCACTGGAATGACCACCCCAGGAACATGGTGGAGTCCCTGTGACTGGAGATTTTCAGGATGTGACCAGACAGGGTGATGAATAATCTCATTTTAAGGTTCCCTTTCCTACAAAAGTTTGGCCTGGAGGATTTCTTGAAGCTCCTTCTAACCTGAGCTGTTCTATTTTTCTAAAATTTGCTGTCAGTTATTTTGTAATTGCTTTAATGGAGGCTCAGTGTGTTCTGTAGTTGCTTGAGTAGCAGTTAGCTAGAGTTAAAAATTTTCCATCGGACTTAAATACTAGGAATTGATGCATATAAAACTTAATGTAGGCTGAGACAGTTTTGTAGCTACAAACACTTTCGCTGAGCAGTCAGAGTATTTTTCTTAAGTGTAAAGATTTATTTTCTCGCTCCTTACACTGAGTAATAGCTGTGTCCTCCTCTTGCTCCCTCGTATAGCTTAGTCACCCAGGAATGGCTCTCTGGGTTCTGCCTCTCTGCAAGGTGAATGTTTCAAAGAGCTCTTGGTGGCTATTAATGTATGGTTGGGGAGACCTTAATTTGTGGTGGTTTTTAACTGTCTGTTTTGGGGTCATTTATTTTCTGTAAAAGATTCACTTGTCTTTCAAACGTATCACATTTGAAGAATGGGAGGAAGGCAAAAAGCCTTCTGTTTTGAAGATGTTTTGGTGGAGAGCAGATGTAATTTTTAACTTCTTCCGGCTATTAATCTCCTTTCATGAGAAGTTTCTATCAGATGTGTAAAACTGCTTTCACTTTGTGCTGTTTTAAGTCATGCTGAGGTACTTAGGATAAAAAATGGTTGTTTCTCTGTCACCTCGACCTAGACAGTAAAAAACCAGTGTTTATTTGCCATTTGTGCTGGAAGGATAATGCATTTTTTCAAGAAAGAAAGGGAACTGGAGGATAAAAAAAAAAAAGAGTTCAAACAAGGCTCACAAAAGTGTTTCAGAGCTCTGTCTTCACTACAAAACCAGTGTGGCTTATTTTAGGGGAGTTAGGAAGCAACTTAGAGGTGATATTTAAAAAGTATATTTAGTATGTGTCATTTTTCCTTACTGTACTCTCATCTCAATGCACAATTGCTCAATTGATTGTAACTATTTTGGATCTTGTGGCAGCCTTTTGAGGAAATATGAAAAGACAGTGGCTCCTCTTGCTTCTGTCTTCTAATATGTGAATGATTATCTGATATAATGAAATATTAGAAAACATAGGACAAGATAATTTAAAAAATTAAAACTTAATGGAAGTATGAAGTAAAATTAATTGGAATTCTGAGTTTCTGCTTGAAAATTAAATTAAGGGACGGGGTGGGAAGGACTTTCAAACCAGCAAAGAATGCATAGAGCAGGCATCTAAAAGGATAATATTACAAATATTTGAAATCTGTCTTTAAAATATGAAGTCTAGTATGTGTTTACTAAAAATTTTGTCTTGTAAGTATTGTTACTGGTTTCTTTGTTACTGCTCCCTCCTCCCACTATTCATAGTCCAAATTGCCTAGAATGGTACTAAAACCTAGTCCTGAGCTCTATCACTTGCAGCATATTTCTGCTACTCAACGAGGGCTATTCAATGAGTTTAAGTTACAGACCTTCTGTGCCCAATTATGCAACTAACCAGTGTTGTCACCTTCTGAGAGTGGAATGTTTAATTTTTGTGCCTGTGTGAAAAGGAAAGTTTCTTATTCCTGAATATGTTGGTGAGTTCAGATTGCAGGCGTTTTCATGCATGAAAAGGTCTGTGTTTTTAATTATTTTGGATGAGCTTTGTATTTCATAGCTAATACAATTTTTCTTCAGTTTCTAGACAGAGATTATTCTTTTCTCTTTCCTAGAAACACTGAAATGTAATGTTTCTAAATTTTAGCATTCTCCCAGTGTGCTATAGCTGCTCAGTGACATTATCAAGATAGAAGCCAAGGGTTCCTGAGGGTTCTGAGTCACAGTTCTGCAGTAGGGTGCCAAAATCCTTACTAGACTTCCCAAGCATGCCTGATTGCAAGCTGAGGCTCCTGGGACTTCTAGACTGCCAACTCTGTGACAGAAACTCTGGCATAACTTTCTTTCCTGTATCTGGCGAACCACGGGTGCTGGTGTCCTTTGTTGGACACACCTGGCACACTTTTCCACAACCCAGAAATCTTATTTTTTGTTATCTCATGGCATGATCAGACTGCTTGGTACATATGCCCTACATCTACAGATTTCTTTATTTCACCTGCAGCCTTTTGTGTTGAGAATTTTGAAGAATGTCTTGGAGGAAATCTACTGGCAGGAGAAGACCTACTTCTATGTCCTCATTGTTCTGCAGGAAATAATAGGTGTTAGAGAAATTAAAAAAAAAAAAAATTAAAGTAATGCGTATTTTGGGATGCCAGGTACATTTTGAATTTCATAGTTAAAACATAGAACACTATTCCTGGAATGGTACAAGAAATTTTTCACCAAAAAAAATCCCCAAAAATTGGGACTGAGATTTGGATTTTCAGAAGAAAGACTGGAATAAAGTACTCAAGAATATAAATTTCATGCCCAACTACCTCTTTGGAAAAAAATCCCCCTAATAAAAAATAGTTTCTGAGTAATATACATGTTTTTCAAATATCAAATGGAAGGAGGCAAATTTACACACAGAAAGAAGCTCAGAAATCTGAATTAAAAAAAAAAAAAAAATAAGGCAGAAATAACTAGGAAATTCCAGAAAAAAATGTTAAGAATTTATATGATTTATTCACTTATATCACTCTAACAGTATTTTTTATTACGTATCTAATACGATTTTATGTCTTACAAAACAGCTACAATTTTGATGATGTTTCAACTAGTTTTCTGAAAGGACTCATTATTAACTTAAGGCTGATAATAAATGTTTCAGTCTAACAAACATGGACCTTGAAGCAAGAGCATTATGTATTATGCCTATTCAACTGGCAGAACAGTAAAAAAACCCGTGTCTTTCATAATGACAAATCAATAAAACATGCTTGCTCATGTAGTGGAGATATTTGGATCTCATTTTTCAGTCAGGCTTGTATTGTTATGGAGCAAAATGGCTTGGATCTAGCATCTGTCCTAGAAATTTTTCTAGCCATGCACACCAGCAGTCAAAATGCCTGGGCTCATTTCTATGTATTTGTGGGTGGAGAAAAGCTAGCAAGGAAAGTGTTCCGAGCAATGTCTGTATTTTTTTGTTTTGCTGCTGTTATATAAAAAGCCAAAATAATATTATGAGATCATCTGAGAATCCTAAATATGCAAATATGGGCTACTGTTACCTAACACTTCCTGTTTGTTTTCCTGTACTTACTTTTTAGGTCTGGGAAGATTCTGTTTTGTAGAGGAACACAATTTTCTACGTGTTTGCTATAAGCAGCACATTTAGATTCTGCATATTTTTAATGAAATAATTCAAGTGTAAGTTTGTGCATTTCTGTATCTCAGTGTATCTCATTACTGTTGTATTTACTTGATTAAATAAAACATTGAGTTCTCCATAAATTTTGCCTATACCAAATGTGTAAGTGGGGTTTCTGGCATCACAGGTCAGTCAGGTAATTTATGCTGGTGATGTCAAAAGTCAGACAATAAAAATAACAGACAGGTGAATATGATTAATTCAGTTTATTGAATTTCTAATTTGAAATGTTTAATTGTATCTGGCAGTTACACTGCTTCAAAATATGGAACAGGAGGAGTCTTTCAGTATGTCTGTAGAGCACCTAATGCCTTGATAACAAACTACTTGGGAAAGATGGTGTTTGCCTGGGAGTGCTACAGGGTTTCAAGGGGGAAATAGCTGTATTTACTACTGGTGATGCACAACTTATCATTTAAAAATTTGTTGGTGCCTAGGATTAGAGGATGGTTAACACAATGCCAGTGTTTAGAAAGGACTTAATATGAAATCTGAAGAACTGCAAGCCTGTAAGTTTCTGTTCTATATAATACAGTACAAATTATTTAAAATAGCCTTTGTGAACTAGTGGATAAATATATAGACACAGTAGATACACTTGTGAAGTGTCAGCATGGCTTTTGTGAAAAGTGGTCTGGCATAACCATTTTTTGGGAGTTCTTTAAAGGATTTGATTCATTGTTGATGAGGATGACCTGAATGATGTGCTGTACTTGGACATGCCATGTATACTAACAAAATCTGGTTTCATAAACCAGATGATTTTATGGAAACAAGGCAGTCAAGACCCAAATGGGAACATCTTTCCTTTGGCAAAAAATCAGTGGAAAGCCAAAGGATAGCCAGTGGAAATCAGTTGAAAGCCAGAGGTTAGTAATAAATTATTTGGTTTGGTGATGGAAGGAGGGAGAGAAGACTTGCAGGGGTTTGGTCCACATTCTGAACTATTCAGTATATTTTTAAATCACCTGAAAAAGGGGACAGTGTAATGGCAAGTTATTGTGGGAATAGGGCTATGGCTAACTGTGAGGAATGGCAGAGGTGTGTTAAAACATTGTCTGACTGGTTAAAGAAAAGACAGGCAAAAATCAAGTAGATAAATATCAGGATCTTTTTTCTTCCATCAATTCATATATTACATGATGGTTTCCAAGTTGGTCTTTGCTACACAATAAGTTACTGTCTAACGAGGACAAAAACCAATCTGTCATTACAGATATAGTCATGGAAACATCAACTTAATGCTAAATAGCAGTCAAAGAAGGAAATAAAATGCGAGTAGTCATTAGGAAGAGAATGCAGAGCAAAGCAGAACATCAGGGCAGTGTTGCAGAAATCCATCCATGGTTTGTCAGCATTCTAAATTCTGTGCAGGTTTCTGCTCTTCCCAACATGATGAGGAGAAAGTGGAGAAAATTCAAAAAGAATAAGTATAGCTATTGAAAAACCTTTATCAGGAAGCTTGTTGCTTGTGTATGCTGTAAAGTGAAGCCACAATATTTCACCGAGTTTTTAGTCTCTTACAAATAGGAATTCAAACCGCTGCTTCCTAAATATGCTGAGTTTGATACAAATTGCAATATGTATCAAATTAATGTTATTTTCCAAGCAGTTTTTCAGTATGCAGCTGAATCAGAGCGCATGACATCAGCTGGCTAGGTTCCTGTGAACTGCAGTGGTCCTGGAATCAGGCATCCCAGAACAAATTGCGAGAGGGTTTGGGTTCTTACATAATAAGCAGTAAAAAATAAGCATTGAGCAGTTTTGCCAAATGTCCATTGGATGCACTCTCCCCTAAAAAAACCAATTCTTTATGCCTGCATCCCAATATATACGGGGGGAAAAATGGCTTTTAAAAACACTTTTATCACTTTTCAGATTGTTCTTATTATTGCCAATATCTGGGTGAGATATTCTGGGAGAATCCAATAGTGAAATATGTAATAAAGAGTAAGATTCAGAAGGTTTTCTGCTATTTCTTTGTGTAAGAAAACATGCAGCATCTTTAAATACATAAAGAGATACATTGCACAACAGTATTTGCATTAAACCAGTGCTAGTTAAAATAAAGTTTTTTGCAAATCTCAGCTACTCTTCATGTTATCATCTGCAAATAGGGTAGTTTCTCCGTTTTTCTATTATTTGCAATTTAAACTTGTATTTCAATCACTGGCAGGAGATATTATTTTTAATAAGTATAAACAGATGCCTTCTCTTGCTTTTGGCAACTTTAATGTGAGGGGGAAAAAAAAAAAAAAGATGATTTACTAATTAATGTTTTTGCCTGCTGAGACGCCTTACCTTAAGCAAGCCCTGTTTGTCAGAGTTGCGTAGCAAGCGTTTTGTCCTGAGGACTAATTGGCAGGCTAGATGGGCTGTGACATTCAAAAATATGGGACAGAATTCAAGAACGTAGAATGCAGCCAGAACTTTAAACACTTCTGTGCATTTAGTATGAGGTAATCTCAGTGATTTTTCCTACAGTTTACAGCTTCTGGGTATTTTAAATTGCAATGAATTCTGCAGGTTTTAATTTATTTCTTTCCTTTTTTCCCCTCCCCTTAGAGTAAGCATCTTATTTAAGAACAAACTATTTCTTTCAGAAACTACTTTTATATTTTTTTGAAATGGTGGTAAAATGATGGAAAATCAGTTGTGGTTGCAATATACTCACCCTTGAATGTTGTACTACATTTGGGGTATTTTTTTCCCCTTTCTTCCTTTAGTTTACTGAGAAATTTTATAATTGACTGTAGTGGGTTGATGCTGGCTGGATGCCAGGTACCCATCAAAGCTGCTCACTCTCCTCCACAGCTGGGCTGGGAGAGAAAATATAATGAAGTGTTCGTGAGTTGACATAAGGACCAGGAGAGATTGCTCATCAAATACCATCATGGGAAAAACAGGCTGGAAATAAAGATATTAGTTGAATTTATTTATAACAAAATCAGACAGGAAAATGAGACATTAAAAAACACCTTCCCTCCACCCCTCCCTTGAAAAACACCTTCCCTGCTCTGGTCCCTCCTTCCCAGCTCTATCTCCTCCCACAGTGGTGCAAGGAGATGGAATGGGGGATATGATCAGTTCATCTCCTGTGCTTTCTGCTGCTGCTCAGGGGGAGAAGTCATTCCCCTGCTACACCGTGGGGTCCCTCCCACAGGAGGCAGTTCACTGAGAACTTCTCCAACATGAGTCCATCTCACAAGCATCTCTGAACTGCTGCAACCTGAATCCATCCCATTGGCATGAGTCCCCCTAAAGCTGCTGTGGTTTGTGTCACTCTTCCATGGGGTTCAGCCCTCCAAGGACAAGCTGCTCTAGCCTGGAAGCAGGGGCCCCCTGTCTCCACTGGGCCTCCCACCAGATCACAGCCTCCTCCAGACATCCACCTGCTTTGGTGTAGGGTTCCTCCGCAGGCTGCAGATGGATCCCTGCATCCCTATGGACCACCAGGGGCTTCAGGGGCACAGCTGCTTCACCATGGTCATCACCACAGGCTGCAGAGAAATCTCAGCTCCAGCTCCTGGAGCACCTCCTAACCCTCCTTCTGCACTGACCTTGGTGACTGCACATCTGTTCTCACATGTTCCCACTCTGCTCTTCTCTGTCTGCAATTATGGCTGTGCAATAACTTTTTTTTCTCTTCTTAAATATGTGAGCACAGAGGTATTAGCACCATTTCTAATTGGCCCAGCCTTGGCCAGTGACATGTCCATCTTTGGGGCTACCAGGGGCTGGCTCTGCAGGACATGGAAGATCCTTCTAGCAGCTCCTCAACAAAGCCACCCCTGCAGCCCCCCCTGCTACCAAAGCTTGGTCATGAAAACACAGTACATTAACTGATACAGGACTCTATCACTTTAAGAAATGCACATTATTTTACTTGGTTTCCAGAGAAACTTATTGAGGAAACTTCTCTGGGATAGCTAGATTCTGCAGGTCATCACATGTTCCTGCCTAGTATGGAGACTGTGATCTGAAGCTGACATTACTCATAGTCCATGTACCTGAAGTTCAGGTGTTACTGGTATTATAAATACTCTGCTCCCACTGCCTCCATTATGAATACAGATGTAATTCAAAAGGATTGAACCTTATTTTAATATTTGCTTAAAATTGTGTATTCCTTTTGCTTTATCTAGACTTGTCCTGCCACTCTCTTCTTCCTTCATTCTCCATAGGTTTTATATCTTGTCTGCTATGTACACTATTCAGAATTAAAACTCCTGGCTGCTTGGATTGTGACAGTGCCTGTAAACCTCAGTCAGGATCTGCACTGTTGAGCTGTGTGTGACAGAAGAGCATGCTATTTTTTCCCTTTGGGAATCCTCTGACAGTTGCATCCTGGAGGTTACTTATCCAAGCAACTGTAGGCTGGGCACACATCTGACAGTTTTCCTCTATGCTGCAATACTGTTACATTTTGTGAGCACATTCATGACTGAGGAACATGAGCCCAGAATACTTCGCTTTGGCTTTAATGGTGATATTGAGATCAAATTTAATCCCTGGTAAAATAAATTCGAATTTGAAAAGAAAAACTTTGGTGTTCTTTGTCCTTTAAAAAAAGCTGAGAAAAAACCCCAAACAACCCCAAAGCAAACCAAACAAACCTGTCCTGCTATGAATCCACAAGCCATGAATGGAGAAGGTGTAGTTTGCTCACTTGGAGTGTAGACATTAAATCACTTGTGCTCTCTTCAAATTTGGGCCATCTCTTTTCTGAATGCTCATAGTGAATGCAGTAAAATAAATCTTTTATAGAATAGTTGCAAGTTAATGCAGTGATTGGCATAAAACTTGCTAGTAAAAGTGTAGCCATGCTTCCTGTTTTCATTTTCCTATGCTCTTGGCATATTTTGTTAAAGTATAATCAATCCTTTTTATCCCCAGTTGCTAGCCCTTTTAGTGTTTATAGTAATTAGAGAAAAAGTCTCTAAATTTATCTCATCAATGTCAAACAACATTGAATACCTATTGAGCTTTTAACATTATGTGTGTAAACCTGCAATTGATGATTTTTTGGAAACATGGGTTTTACTGTGTTTCTAAGTATTTGATTATTTGACCCTTGTTTAGACTCAGTTGTGAATAGTTACCCTCAATGACAAATTAAAATAATATAAATCATGAATAGACCTCAGATGAAACTATTTTTCTAACTAAAATATTTGCTGAAAATTTTAAGGTATAGGTGAAATGTTGACAAGAAGGGAAAAAAATTAAAGCTTGGTAAAATGATGGCTTTTCAGTTACTAATGAATGCTAGTATGGTTAATTTTTGCAAAATTTTATTTGTGGAATTGTAATTTAGCTAGCTATTATGCCTTTTTACTTTCAAACCTAGCATTGCTAACACATATTGTATCAACATACTTATTGAGACTGCCTTATTTAGCAGTGATAACTCATTTCTTAATTTGTAGCTATGATTTTGTGAAGCAACAGGGTCATGACAGAAACTACGTAACATTAGACAGAAACAAGAAGTGGACCAAATTTGAAAAGCCTCCTTAAATTTTTATCTCCTTAAAGTAGTATTTTAAAGCATTATATGGGTCCTGGTATATCTCACATGACTGTGTGCTTCAGCATCTGAAATGCTGTGGATTCAACAAGCTCTGGGTTACAGTCTAGGTTAGAGACTGCTACAAAGACTGCTACAGATTTGTGGACATGTTTTTTTTTAAAGTTTTCTTGGCTATTTTAGAGCTGTTAAGGTGATAAAGGGTTTTGCTGTCTTTAACATATTTTAATTTTCATGTTTTTTCTCCCACCAACTTTCATTCTGCTATTGTACTACTGCCATGAAAGGATTTTGAGATCTGTCTCGCTTTTAGGTTGACTTGGACGATAGGTTTGTGAGCATTAACAGTAAACGAAAATATTGCATTTATGTAATATTTGAAGTCTCCACTAGCACGTATTTGGTTTGGGGTTTTTTGTGGATTTCCTACTTATATTAGTTGGGAAATACGAAGGTGTATTTATTCAAGTTCCTAAGTTCTTCTCAGACAATATTCAAAGTGTATACAGTAAAAGAAAATCACCTTCACTTTTTAAGTCATCTGTAGGCTTTGAATTGTATGAATTTTAGAATGTAATGTAACTTAGCAAAATCCACCCTGATCCATGGAAATATCAGTGGCTTTTTGATAATTCAGGCCTCTTGAATACTCTGTGTGAGGTATGGGAATTTGCAAATGGCAAGCAAATGTTGTTTATCTGGCTTAGGACTATGATGCATTCTGCTTTGTCTTCAAAAGCATGGAGTCCAAAAAACTGAACGTTCAAGGCCTTGAATGCTTGATTTGTGTATTTAAACAGGGATTTAACCTAGCTGAAGACAAAGGGGCTATTGATAGAACTAACAACAATAATGTAGGTATTAAAATCTATTTACAAAACATTTAGAAAAATCCTTGTAAATTTTTTATTGGATTAATGTAAAAAAATCTTTGGTTCAGAGAAGAAGAAAATATTGCTTGTGTTTTTTTGCTAACTAGTAAAATTAGAAAAGCTTGGATTTTGGAATATATTCTACCTGTATGTTTGATAACAATTTTTAGTTAATTAAAAGAAGTTGTAACATATTAGTTTATCTATATTTGTGTTCTTGGTAGGAAAGGTTTGATGCTGTTCCTTTTTTCTGTTTTATCCCTTTTCTTCTTGAATCACACCGTGTTCCCTTCTGATATGAAAGAAATATTTTTTATTAGTTTCTTCATTAACTGCTGAAGTTTAGCAGGACTCTCGTGGGTGAACTGAAGTTTGCTTCTTTCAGACACTTCAGTTTTTTTGGGAAAAGTTACAAAACTGTGAAAGGCTTCTGCTCATCCAGAACAGGGTACAGATGAAGAAAATTCTCTGCACAATTTATGGAAGACTTTTTATAGAAAAATGAGAAATTGTATGTCTTTAAAAATTATTCAAAAGACTGATATAACAAGTGCTTATATTATCTCAGAGATTACCTTGAATGCTTCTGTAGAATTTCAGTGTGTTCTAACTGGAAGTTATATTTAGTACTTTAGCATTTTCAGTGTCATTTAGAGCACTAATAGATTTGGAAACTGTACCAATTTCTTCCCAGAAATTGCAAAATTACTCTTTCAGTTGGCGCTTCCAAGTACATAATGTTCTGAGACTAAATATCAGTATTTACTGATAATAAACCTGATAAGAGGCAACATCAGTGGGCAAATGAGAGGAATAATGACATGATAGTGCTAGAGGTAAATGACTTAATGAAAATAATTTTTCAAGAACACCTTTGTTCAATTTGAAAAATGTGATTCATTCAAATAAAAAACCAGTTAAGTTACCACCCAGAGATTGTATCAGACTTTTTTTTTCTTCTGTAGTGTTTTGCCACAGGCAAATGGCATCTGATGATTACAGTGGCAAGATTGCATTTTTCTATAAGACAATTTCTTCTGAAACCATCCAGAATTTAGTTAAGATTGTTTTCCCACCTTGTTGCCAGGAGATCTTAAATGACATGAATGGTTAATTGAAATGATTTTGTTTCTTAACCTTCTATTTCTTGTATTACAAGTTTACATGTTTTGAAGGGATTTTTTTCTTTGAACAGTGTAGCACTTTTTTCATCAGAGTGATTGACTTTGGATTTTTATTTTTTGTTTTCATAAATTGGAGTTTTATTTTTGATCCTTCAAGGGCTTGCTCTGAGTTCCAAATCAACAGCAACATCAGCAACAATCAGCTATGCAACTATGTTTTCTCTATCCTCCTTTGAATACTGAAAATAACATTATTACAACATATAGTAGAGTCCTCTGCAGGAAGGTCCCAGGCAGACCTACATGCAAGGACTAATTTTTGATAGTTGGCTAGTTAGGTATCTTTCCTTCATTTGATTCTACTTGTTTATGAGGTATTGTGGTGTCATGAAAATGGATACCAAAAGGGATTTCAGGAGATCTGGTCCCTCCCAAAAATGTGGAAGTAGGACCAAAAGTAATCTTAGGCCGACCCTGATAATTTTTTTTTTTTCCAGATGCTTTGAAGAATCTCTGGATAGTCTTGTTCCAGTGCTTAACTATTCTTTCCTATCCATTCTTATTTTCTTACTGAGTTACTTCCTAAGATGTTACTTTCTGAACATCAAAACACAGTTGCATAAACAACATTGGTAACTTAAGCGTGGTATCTAATATTTCCCCCTTCTTTGTTAAGAATCATCTTACATAAAATGAAACGTGGAAACATGGATTAGTTTAATTATTGGGGAGTGGGGTGGTGGGAGTGCAGATGGAGAATGTTCTCTCCAAATCACATACAATGTTATTTTGTATGCACCTCTAAAGTTGTTTAGCATTGCCCAGTATTTTCCTGAGTGCCACAGTCAGATCGTCTTGCCTGTAAGTTTGTCTATAGGTTGCTCCCTCTGACTTTAAAGTATTATATTTGTATTTTACAAATCCTTTGGAATTTCATTGGTCCTTTAGCTGATTCTTAAAATACTCTAGATGAATTACTCAGTTCTGCTGAATGAAATATATTTAACCTCTCTAAATGTATTTAGCTCTCTGATTCTGACCTGTGTTTCTGCAGACAATTGTTCTTAGGTTCTGTTGGAAAGAAGCACATGGTGTTAAGCAAAGGTGAAGTGCAGATTCAGAACAGGGAATTGGCTGCTCCTTGGCCTGTAGCGCATGAATGACTGGTTCTATTGGTGTTCTTCACCTAAACTGGAGATTTTTGAGAGGCAGCAGAATGTTTCAAAATTTGGTATTTATATGTTACAGATTTCTTTTGACTGTCTCTGGAATTGTCTAACTTCCTGTGCAATATGGCGATTACATTTCACTGAAGTAGGAAGAAATATATGGAGCAAGTTTTAATCCTAATACCCCTATACAATGATCAAGTCATAGTGCTAGTACTCTAAAGCTCAAAGTAAATAAGTACAAGGCAAGGCTGCCTTGTACATAATTTTTGCTCTGAACCCTGCCCTTCTTCAGTGCCAGAACCAGATATTTTTACTAAAGCAATTGGCCATACAATAGTTAATAAGTAATTTCTATTTATTTATGTAAATAACTGTGGAACCCCAAAGATGGGGAAAAATATTTCACAGTTCTCAGGATGTGAAACTGTTTTGGAGACAAAGCCCAAACTAATTCGGAGATGTGCGTGTTAATGAATGTAACTCCTGAGTTTAAGTTATTCCTTCTGAATGTTCATTTTGTGACTGACTGTATGGGTAACAGCATTTTGTAATATTTTTGATAACACAGATTCTGTAGTCTCTAAAACATCTAACCCTGAAACATGTCTTAAAACTGAGTCTAGCAGGTGATTCAGACTGATATTCTCCCACTTCAACTGTTATTGATTATATGGACTAGATCAGTACACCTTAAAATAAATCCATGGTTAATCAAAACCATGAAAATTCTTTGCAGTTTTTTCTTCCCTTATCTCAGAAAGGTTATATTTAAAGCTTAAAAAGATTCAAAGATGGATGACACGTATGCTTAAAGGTATGGAATTAATTACTTGCTATCTGACCGCTGTTAAATTTTATCAGAGCGGTTTTCCATTACTTCATTGTCATGATAAGAATTTGTGCTCATGAATTAAAAAACAGCAGAGCTTATTGGTTACAGCAAGTACAGATCACTTTGTGTCCATTTTTCAGATTGTGATGTCAAAGTGTAACATGTTAGAAGTGGTAATCCTTCTCATGGGATAAGTTTTTACTTTCTCTTGGCCCCAGACAACAATACTAGCATTTTTGTTTCCTTTAGTGTGAAAACAAACTTAAGTATAAATATTGTGTTAAAAATCTCCTTTCTAGAACGCTGGTGCTAAAACAAAAATCTGATGTACCCTTCTGCCTAGAACGTGTCTCATGCTTACCCTAAAATGAGAAAGAAATTCAGAATACCTCTCCAGTACCTTCTGTTGGAGACTCACTTTACTTTCATTTATGAATTGAAATTATATGACATGAAGGTATTAGAATTGTTCTCCTTTCTGCAAAAACAACCCCCAAAAAAATCAACGCCAACAAAACAAAACTATTGTTTTGTACAGGTTAGATTCATGAAGCTTTTATTCATTGCTTTTTTTAAAAGAATTTTATGAGTCAACAGAGTTAAAGAGTAGGGAAGTAGTCATAGTGATGTAAAACTGTAGTTCTGTCTATCATAGATACGCATTTTATTTAAAAATTCCTCAAGTGGCAGAAGAATGAAAAATACAGTTCTTATGGGAAAGAAATAACAGTGGAAATAATTATGTAATAATTATATAAACAGATTCCACCCTGTTTACTTTCGTGCAGGAAATACAAAAATATGTAGGTGGTGACGTGGTTCATGAGGCATTATGTAGGAGGAAAAACTATGCTCTTAGAACTAAGAAATGTGTGGAAATGGCTTGGCTGTGCATGTACTGGGGATAATGTGATGTAAAAATTGCAGCAGTAAGCATATTTGGTCATGTGTAAAAATTGTTCTCTGTTTCATGCATTTTTTCAAAAATACAGTTGATTCATCCTGACTGCATCCATGCTGAATTATGGTTTGGATACCAGCCTGTACTCAGGGGTTGGAGAGCTTTAGGGATGCTGAAGAAAGCCCTTAACATAAGCCCAAGAACATTCCTATGAGGACATGGGGCAGGGTGAGCATACCAAGCATGCCCTTGTCCTTGCCGCATGTTCTGTCTGGCCCTATGCCATCTGTAGCCAAGCCCCTGACTTGTCCCCCTAATTACATCTTGAAAATCATATATCCCTACCTAAGATTTACTTAGGATTAATAAAACCTGAAAAGAAAAATTTTGGATCACAAATTATCAAAATATTTAACAAATTCTAGTGTGAAATTAATTTTCAAATGGAGGCTTGTGCAATAAGAAAATAAATATGACAAATGATCAGTAGAAAAGAAAATTAAGTTATATAATTAGAATGGACCTTAAGAATTACCTCAACTTTCCCGATTGTTATAAACAAACCCCAAACTAAACTGCTCAGTATAGATTTAGAAAGTACATTGTATTTTAGAAAGTACAAAGTACTTTGGTAGAGTTTGTATTAATAGAGCTACATACATTATCTGATGTGTAAAACTGCTTTTGAAGTAAGGGCTGTAGAAGTGTTAGCCATTGATAAATTAAACTCACATTTGCTTTTGGCAACTTAATACCTCCCACACTGAGTATAAGGAATTTATCTATCAACATAATCTTAAAAGATTATGTTTGAAAGAAAATGCAGTTTGCACACAAATACTCAGCTTTCGTAGCAGATGTTTAGTGGAAGAGAAAGATGCTACCTGTATGACAGGTAGTATAATTTGTGCGATACTAATTGGAGACTTAATTTGGCCAGACATACAGAAGGATGCTCAGAAAATGTGGAGAAAGTTGGATCTGAGGACAGCTGTGCTTACATGCTGGAAGAATCTTCACAGATGTGAACTTATGAAACCCAGTTTAATGGCAGCAAACCAAAGATGCTATGACTCATACAAATTGAAATCTGCTTTACTTATTCATCACTTTAACAGGTTTTTTTTGGACATGAGGATTAGTTAACAAAGACATGGACTATATCTGGTTACAGTGAGTTACTGGAGTTGTTTCTGATAAAAATGCTGCCAATTTTGCTATAGAAATGCAATACTGAAAGAAACTTTTGACTAAAAGAATCAGATTTTAAGAATAATATGTATTGTATTGGCTTCTCTTTGTAAATCTTTTCCGATTAATTTGAACTTAGACTTTTCTGATCTCCCCCTTGCCCATGCAAAAATATCAGTTCTGTTTAGTTTGTTCTTATCAGCTGTAAGGGACTAAAGTTGCGTGGTTTCCTAGCAGTACATATGTTTATTAACATATTCTATTCAAACATGGTAGCTAGAGGAAAAAAATAGAAATTGCCATCCCTCAGCCTTATACAGCAGTTAGTCTTTTGGATGAGGAAGTTTTCTTCAATGTGTGGAGCTTCATGACTACTGAGTGGCCAGCTCAGGAAATGAATAATAGCTAAGCTATGCCTCTTTCTCAAATTAGTTTCTTACTAATTCTTGCTTGTTCTCCTAAATTTTGCTAGGATTTAATGTACAGGAATTTTAGAATGGTCTAAAATTGCCCCTTGAACTTAGGAACTAATAAGACTGAATAAAAGGGCACAAAAACAGCCTTGATGTGTTTTAGAAGCCAGCTACAACCTCTCTCCCTTGCTGTCAAAGTTTACTGCAGCGTAAAGCAGCTCCTCCACTCTTGTTCTCAGATTGTGAAGTAGCAATTCTGTTCTCTGTTACCAGTAAAGTCTCTTACGGTTTCCTACTAGCAGAAGGGCAGAAGTGGGACATACCTTTGACTCTCAAGCTAGCATTCACTTTTAAAATTAAGCAATCTTCTTTGAAGTATTTACTGTTATTTAGCTCTCATGATTTGTCTTTCTTCTTTTTTATGATCTTCCTTCCTTCATCCCTGTCTGTCTGTGGAGCACAGGCCATCATTCTTTATCCTCTTCTTCAGTGATAAAATCACAGAATTATTTTGTTTGTGATATAATTTTAACTACAATTAGGATGCCAAATTGATAATGTTTTTCTATTTGAATCTAAGTCTTCTTGTATCCAAACTAAATCTGTTTGTCTAACCTACCTGGTCAGCTGAAATTTTAACTAGGAAAAAGATTTTTCTTCTAAGCCTTTTTAAAAAAAAAATTGTATTGGCTTCTGGAGACCTCAGGATGACAAATACAAACATCTTCATAGTGAATCTGTGTACTTGCACAATATCTCCCTTATTACTTTTCCTCTCCAGCTGTGCAGCACTAATACAGACTTTGCCAAATTATATCTGTTATTGAAATATTTTCTTCTCTGTTGTGGGAAAGTATAATCTAGTCCCACTCATACCTTTCAAATGCTGTTTAAAATTCTGCCTATTACTCTTTCACTATGGATATTTTTGCTTCATTTGCCTCTCACAGTGTAAGTCCTTCAAATGTCTCAGATTTACAATCCCTTTTGTCTCTAAGTTTCCAAGTAGTTAATATTAGAGTCTTTCCTTCACAGCAAGGTGTTGGTATGTTTTCCTGGCTGGTTAGTGGTGACAGACCTTGTTCCCCTTTTGATAAATTTCAAAATGAGTGCTTGTTTGGAAGAACTTGTTTAATGCTCAGCTAATACTTGAGTACTCAGATTCCCAGCATCATCTTTAACTTTTTTATGCGCTGTTTTGCATGTGCTTATCCACTCATTTAACATTTGTAACATCTCTTACTTTGATGCTGTGTCACTCTGGGGCTTTCACTTGAGTGCTAACTCAAAGCTGCCATGGGTCTGTAATTTTGTCCTGCTTAGGATCTTCAGTTTAAAATATGCTCTGAATTTTCAAAAGCGAATGTGTTCCTCATTTCATGGTATTACAAACACATTTTGGAAACTATATTATCTAATGTTTAATATTTTTACACAAAAAATGCTAATTGAGAAAGATTGCAGTATTACAGGTTTTCTTGAGTAGTAATCATTTAACTAGAAACAAAAAGTATCACTCACAGTATCTGAAAACGTATTAACCTCCATGTTATTCAAGTTTGCATGGGTACATGTCTGATTATTTTCTTTTTGCTGTGATTGCTGTTAAAGCAGAAATAAAAGTCTTGGATAGGAACAGGAAAAGGTACATATCCACAATAATGGTACTGTCTTATCAAAAATGCTGAATGCAGCAGATTTTCAGCTCTCGACAAACAAGAAATATATTTTCCAAGTCAATAGTTGTCATTAGACATAGAGATAGCATTAGAAATTCAGATAAGTGTAATGAAAACATGAGGGTGATTGAGTTTAACTGTTGTTTGCTCTCCTCACTGCCACAGGCTAATTCTGGACTGTAGCTCTTTGCAGACAGGTTCCATTCATGCAATTTTATTTAATTAAGGTAGGGCGAGGCATAGCATTCTAGAAAGAAATATAAAACTTCAGGGGAAAGAAAAAGAAATACAGTTTTTTTCTTGACAAGAGACTGAAGAGATCTAAACACTGCAGTTCTGTCCCCTTACTGGCATAGGAAAAGCAAATGGCTGTGATTTTATTTAAGCACATTACTGTAGCACAAAGTTCTGTCATTTCATTTATCACATTATTTTGAAAATCAACTGGCAGAATATTGGCACAGCTTCACATCAAAATCTGCACCATAAAGTTGGTAAGGATGTTTGAATGTCGGTCCAATTAAACCTAGAGCAACTGACACACTTACTGTCTCCCTTTCTTAGGATTAAATTAGACATGACAAACATTGCTGTTTACATAAATGAACTGGCTTTTGTTTTTATGCAATACTTGCATATTCTCAGTGGCATATAACTTCCCGGAGTTCTATTTCCCCATGTCAGTTGGAAGAAATAGTTAATAATTTTTGTCATTACGGCCATTACTAATAAAATCTGTCCTAAGAAGTTAGTGTAGAAGTTTCTCCATAGGTGGCATTAACAGTGACTTTGCAAGGAACTTTTCTTGGAAATAACAATACAAGATAGGAAAGGATTTCTAGCACAAACTATACAAAAGTTTTGAGAGAGAGAGGGTTTAGTACACAACTCCAGACTAAAAGCTGCTGATTTGTTGCCAGATTACACAGGGATGCAGAAATATTTTGCATGCATGTTTTCAGACTGCAGGCATTGGAGTTCAAGTTTGCTGAAATGCTGTATCAAAATCTGCTCATAGCAGTTACTAAGTACTGTTGCTTGTGGGATACACCCTGCAACTTTCTGTAAGCTCTGTGTCTAATATGAAGTGAAGTTTAAGGTCTTATTTTTTTCTGATGATACAGCATCAGTGTGCTTTTCATAGTCAATCAATGTTTTTCCCTCAAGTTTCAAGGCATTGAAAAGAAAATTTGTTTAATCACCTAAGTAGCAAAGAGCTTCAGTCTCAAACAAATTGTAAGAAAGGAGACCAGGAGTCTCTCTTAAATATGCAGGAAAATAAAGAAAACAACAGAGAAATTACTAGGATATTGTATGAACTAAATCTGCTGTATGAACTGGATTTCTTTTATGCTGGGAAGTAAATGAATTAATGTGTCTATATTTTTTCTCCCTGTTTTTTCTTGAAGTAAATTCCAGATTGTCTGCCTCAAGAAGTACTTCCCAACTGACGTTTTCCAAACTTTCTAATTGATATGATGCTATTCTAGTTAAGTCCCCATGGTAACCTTTTTAAAGTCTTCAAGTGGAACAGCAGATAGATTGAGATATCATTGAGATGGTTGAAGTTCTTCAGGCTCTTCAGCATCAGGGAAATAGCACTATATAAAAATGTTAGTGGTGTGATTTGCATTACCTCTTTTACATAAAACGAGTGCTTTGGTTTTGGAGAGATTCTGGGCATTAGATGTGGACAGAAGAGAAAATCAATACCAGCTAAGTCAACACTTAGCATTATTTTGAAATTTGAAGCAAGCTAAAAATAAATTCTTCTTTTTAGGATGAACAGCTGTGCAAGAAATAAAAATATTTGTCTAAGTAAAAGTGCAAATTTTTTAGAACTCCATCTCCTGCAGGCATAAAACTGTCTCCCATTCATTAACATCTGTTTAATGTTTTGTTACTTAGTGTGCATCAATAAGCATATTTTTCACTGTACTGTGCATTTTTAGAGCATTTACCATTGTTTATTTAGGTTTTTCTTACATCAATGAAAAGGTGAAAGCTTAAATGATGTTTTGCTTATGCTATAGCATGTATTTCTCCCTCTGATTAAAAGGGACTATTATTTAAACCAAGCAAAGCTATTTACAAAATACCTTAGCATTTTCTACAAAAATGTAAGAGTTTTAACTGTAAGTTCATAATGCTCCACTAGATAATAACACAACATCTGCAGGACTAACTAAAGGATTTGAGCTATTAGCTTTAGGCAGCACCACAGAATTTTTAATGCTACCTCTTGCAAGTGTTCTAAAATTACTGAGGAAACCACTGAGGTTTTGCACATTCAACTACAATGTAATTGACCCTGTTTTGAGCAGTGTCTTGGACCAGATGATCTCCAGAAGTCCCTTCTGATCTCAGTGGTGCTGTTTCTATGTCATACAAGTGAGCAACAACCAAGTGAAGTTTCAGTGTCCTAGCTGGGTCCTTTGGTCTGCTGTTTCAGGGAAAGGCTGGAAGAAGAGGCAGTGGACTAACTCTGTGTTAAGGAATGTTTTAGTCATCTAGAGCTTTATGATGATATGCTTAAGAGTCTGTTGGGTAAGACTCAGGAGGAACGCCAGTAAGGCAGATAGCGTGTTGAGAGTCTTTTATAGACCACTCAACCAGGTGAGCAGCCAGATGAAATACTCTGTAAAAAGCTGGGAGAAATCTCACAACTGCTGGTCCTTGTTCTCTTGGGGAACTTCAGCTTACCAGATGTCTGCTGGAAATAGCACACAGCAGAGAGCAAACAGTCTCCGGGGCATTCCTGGAGTGTGTGAGGGATAACTTCCTGACACCATTGATGCGATAGAAAACCAGGGAGGACAGCCTGCTGTGTCTGTTTTCTGTGAACAGAGGGCTGGCTGGTGATGTGATGGTTGGAGGCAGACTTGGGCACAGTGATCACAAAATGATAGATTTAATTCTTGGAGAAATAAAGAGTGTGATCACCAGAACCTGGTCTTCCAGAGGGCACACTGGCCTATTCAGAAGACTCATTGAGAGAGTCCCTTGGGAGGCAGTGCTGAAGAGCAAAGAAATCCAGGAAGGCTGGACATTCTTCAACAAAGAAATCTTAAAGGCATTGGAGCAGGCCATCCTATGATAATAAAAAAAAATATGTTCCTATAAATATATTTGCAACAAAATTAGAGGTAAAGAGAATCTCCAGAAAACACAGTGACAAAGGCTGAGGTGCTTAATGCTGTCTTTGCTTCAATCTTTAATAGGAAAACCAGTTGTTCTGGCAGTACCAAGTCCCCTGAGGTGGAAGACAGGGATAGGGTGCAGAATCCAATCCAAGGGGAAATGATTCCCTGCCTGTTACACCACTTACACCTGCCCAAGTCTATGGTGCTGGACGGGATCTACCCAAGAACGCTGAGGGCGCTGGCAGATGCGCTCACTGAGACCCTTTCCATCACTCACTGGCACTCACTGGCTAACTGGAGAGGTGCCATTTGACTGGAAGAGGCACCCAAGAGTTGTAAAGAGGGTCCAGGAAGGTACAAGCCTGTCAGCTTGGCCTCAGTGCCAAAGTCATGGAGCAGATCATCCTGAGTACCATCATGTGGCACGTGCAGGAGAACCAGGGGATCAGGCCCAGAGAGAATGGGTTTAAGAAAGGCAGGTCCTGCTTGATGAGCCTGATCTCCTTCTATGAAAGGGTGGCCTGCTTAGTGAAGGAGGGAAAGACTGCAAATGTTTTCTTTAGGAAGACTTCAGGGTCTTGAACTACATGTTCTTTCATAAAATTCATGGCTATTCTGAGTGAATTAGATAAGAAACTAGTACTAAGAAAGTGTTGCAGGCTTTTAGAAGTATTTTCTAATGGAAGCATAGAAATAAAAGTATGGAAGTCTTCACACTTTAAAGTATCAAGAAAAATATTATGAGTATATACTTGACAAGAAAAAGCGCAGTTACTTTCTCACAGGGAAGCAGAAAAAAGATATGTCTGGCGTCAAGACTGACTGTTCAGTTGCCTGCTCCTGTTTGATCAAAATATTGTGAATGAGTTTATTTAGAATTTTCTTTGCTGACGCACGTTAAATATATGCAGCTGTTTGGATGTTTTGTACATTTTTTTTTTTCTTAAAAAAATTTCTAACTTCAAGTCTTAGAGATACCCTACATGTGCTTTTGACCACAGATAAAATAACTCTGCTTTCAAAAGAGGAGCATATTGCCTTAGCTTTTAAAATTTAATCCTTGTAACTTACACTATACTATGTTTTTTCTTAAAATGAACATTGGTGCTAGCATTTAAAACAGTTTCATTCTTTCATAGTGTCACCAAAATAACCCCCAAAACAAAGGAGGAGGTTATATTTCTTTTCTTTGTAAGTGAAATAATCAGATAATAATCAAAGAGTTATGTAAATTGCTGGATCCTTTTTTTTTTTTCTATTAAAAAAATACTTTTTATGTTATGAAACTGCTACTAAAGATCAGATAAAAAGGCAGGTTATTTAGGGAATTTCTTTCTAAACCATTAAGATTCTCTCACATTAGGATTTCTAAGCCAGCCCCATCCTTGGTTGCTTTTTTTCATTGTTTTGTTGCCTCAAACAACTAAAGTAAAGATCAAAATATTTTAGAGGGAACTTTTTAATGAAATATGAATCTTCTGCCATTTCTATCCTATTGTAATTATTAAAGTTTTTCTAATTTGTATAATTTCCATTAGGAGACTGTTGGTGTTTAAACTCACCAGCCACTCAGTAGTATGTAGCAGGTTTATGAGGTGTACCAAGTTGTGCTTTGAAATGCCTTTTCCAAGATACTCTGTTCTTCATTATCTCGTGTTACTTATTCTTATGCCTAATACCTTCTTCAAGATACTCCGGATACTTCTCCTGTTTCAAAATATTCTTGAGTTTTCCTGACTTATTTTGATTTTGTTTTAATTTTCTTTTATTAGAGGGGAGGATTCTGCTGTGATATCTCTTTGGATATTGCTGTTTAAATCAGCCATCTCCAACTTTCTAGCTGCACTGTGGTAGGGCAGATTTTTGTTGAAAGCTTTAACAATCTGTTGTTTTCTCCCCATAAAGGTGAACTGCAAAGAGGAGTGTGGAAAACATGGTTTTCCTTTTTATGGAAAAGAGCAAGAGCAGATTTTTTCCAGGCAGGAACAAGGAAAACAGAATGCTATTTGTATTACTGCACTAGAGTAATAGTCCTGAAGTAAGCATGGTGAATCTTATGTGTCCTTGAGAAGGGTGATAATCAGATTCGTGAGGACAGTGATTAATGTGAACTGGGTGGATTACTCCACATGCTTGCTTGGATACCCTGCTCCAGGCTACCTGCAGATTCAAGTCAGTATGGCAGTGTTGTTTATGCTTACTGTACTGTCAACCTTCTGGAAAAAAACCCAAGACAACTTTCCAACAGTACTAGGGGAATTTTACTTGTTTTTTTTTTTAATGCAAGGATTCCTCACATTTGGGATGAAGACTAGTGGCAATAATGTAAATAGATAGTGGTGTCTCTTGGCCTCCCATATTTACTGCAGCATTTGGCTAGCAGTGGCTATTCTCATTGCTCAAGGAATAATCAAGAAAGAGTACAAATGAAAGAAATAGCTTGTGAACTTTTCTGTCAGTGGGTTGTGGAGTCAGCTTGGACTGCTCTAAGTCAGTGCTTCTGTGGCACTTGTCTCACAAAATCCTCTTCACATGGGAGCTGTTTGTTCTTAGTGGAACAGATAATCTAGAGTCCTAAGCCTCTTTTACTTCCTTTCAAAGTAACTATACAATTTGTCCTCACTTTATGCAGGAGATTAACTTAGATCCAAATACCAATGCCTGTCTGCAACACTCACTTTGTTGATAAGGCCTAATGATTCCTCAGTTCAGTAAAAGAGCCACAAACCATAGTATGAGTTTTCGGCTGAAGTGAAATACTACAACAGATTGAGGAGGACTCTAGTTTATAGTTTATGAGCATATTTATAAGCCTTGTTTGTTTCTTTTGCATCATTCCTGTGTCCAAACAGAAGGAATCCGTACTTCATTCTCCTTGCAGAAACAAAAAGGTAGGGAAAAGAAAAAAAGGCAGAAACACGTCTTACTTTCAGAGTAATTGTAGGTGAATAAAATATGCTCAAATTATCTACTTTACAACTACTTAAGAAAATCATAACAAAGTTTAATAGCTCCAGAAGAATACTGTCTGAAAATATAAAACACAGACAACCTCTAATTTTTTTCGCTATATATATAAAGTGTCAACCTTCTTATCCTGATTTCTTGCCATCTGTGCTCTAATGAAAAAGATACTTTTGGTATGAAGATTGTACTAACAGTTTGTCTTTTCATGGAGCACACCTTGTCATGGTAGTTATGATGGATTTTGACTGAAAAACAGCATCCAAAATCTCTCTGAAACACATTGATACCTCAAAGTACCAATAACAAGCTTCATGTGGCTATATATATCACTTTGTATCAACTTGATTTCATTGTACTGATTAAACATTACATTTGCATTACTACGAAGACCCACAGTCTTTAAACCTGACCCTCGAAGGAATCTAAAAGGATTTTGTGATGTACCATGAATGTCTTTGTATGACAATGAACTGTAATACATTGTGAATACCCACTCTGCATACATTAGAAGGTTTTATGCTTTATAGCCCCATCAGGCCATATGTCCTTTTGTATGTCAAAGGTAAGCTGTTACACATGACATTCACAAGAAGCCTGCTTTGTTTCTATTTTTGTGTTTGAAATAGCAAACAGACAACTCTCCTCGATCTTTAATGCAGACAACACTCATTAGCAGCTGCTTGTGCATCTCCCATCTCCATGTTTCTGCCTTGACAAAAGCGTGCAGCCGTGCAGATGAGGTTTAGGTTGAGTGCTTTGGAGGCGTTTCCAGCTGTGGCATCAGAAGTCACCTGTTTCCCCACAGGCAGAATATCTAAAAGCTTTTACAAGCAGATCCCTTCCCATATTTCTGTACTCTGAACAGATCTGCTTTACATGGATCAGCTACAAATCTTCTCATTGCCTCCTTCCTTTCTGTGCAGTGGGAGAAGAGAGAGATGGCCTCCTGCTCCTCTGATTACTCTCCCTAAGCTGAAGGGACTGTTGCACTAAGCAAACATTGCTAGCCAGTGGAATCTGTCAGTGTGGCTTTTTTTTTTTTCTGATTCTGCAAATGAGAAACCTTGCTGACAGCAGTTGCTTATTCTTTGGTGATGGGCAATGTCAAATTCATGCAGTGATTTATGTATTTTGTGTAGTTTTGTTTGAGCTTTTGTGTAGGTTTTCTTTGAGCAAATGATGGCAAATAAAATTGTCTAGAAAATGACTAAGAGCTAGATAGCATGATGTATGTAAGCATTTCAACTGAAACAGTGAAAGTAATAAAATCAAGTTGAATATTTTCCCCCAATGCATTTTATATTTCATAATTCATGGTAGATATGACAAATTGGGCTATTAGCTTCATATCCCAAAGCTTCAAGAAATATTTTGCATGTGTTGAAACCAAGCTTATGAGCAGATCAGTTAGGCTTAATTATTCTTCCTACAGCCCAGACTTTTGTCTTCTCTAGGACTTAACAGAAGATTATGTAACCACATCTTAGAGTATTACAGATTTTGTTTGATAACAAGAAAAGAAGAAGCAGATATATGTTGATCCTTAGCCTTATGTATAGGAAAGATAATTTGTAAAAGTAGAGTTGCACCATAGCTTTTTCCATCAAATCTATTCCATTCTAATTATACATAAATGTTACTTCCTTTTAATTTATGAATTATCTCAATCTATCAATGTATAGCCCAAATTCTGAAAAGTTGAAAATGCCTTTTGAATTAAAAAGGTTATTTTGACTCTGTTTTGAAAAGCTTTCTGAAATTCATTGTTGAAAAATAGAGTTTAATTCTGACTCCTACATATCCCGAGAAGGCTGGACAAAAACCCAGTACTGCCAAAATGCAGTAGAGCAGTAGGCTGGAAAAAAAACCCCCAAACTATGGAGTTGTCAGCTGTGCCTCACTGTTTTTCAGTTAGTCTTTCATCTTTTGAGGTGAGGCAAAAATAGTACAATGTCATGTTAGTGGAGAGCATGAAGGCAGCTAGACAGTGCAGTGCTAGCAACCCTGATTTTGGCTTTGCTTGGTGTTTTTAATGATTAAATAACAGTTTATGTTATTGCTGTTTACCAGTTTTTTAATATGTATGCAAAGATAATGTGATTATTATATTACGCAATTGTATGTAAGTAGATTAAAACCAAGTAATAATAATAATAATAATAATAATAATAATAATAATAATAATAATAATAAATGCCTGTTTGTGAAAGAAAATATAGCCCTATTATAATGTTTCATTATTCAATTTATTCTTAGCTTAGCCTAAGAGATATTTAAGTGCTCATTGTTTGTATTTTGGATGTTCCTTCATTTTCTTCAGAGGTGAACATGGTGTTTCTGAGTCCTCAAATTCAGAGAGAAATTGAAAAACAGAGTGGACAATTTATAATCTCATTCACACATGTTGCTGTCTTTCATAAGGCAACATAATCTGGAAGAAATTAGATGTCATGTATTTGTTTGAAATGTGTTTTGGTGAGATTTCATAACAGTTCACAAAGAATAATTTGCTGAAAAAGACTTTTTTAATTTTTTTTTTTTTTTTTGCATAATAAAGACCAACAGAATGGGAACATTAATATGAAAAAATTGAGTTCTTGGTACAATTTTGAAGGGAACTTCCATCATGGCCTTCTCTATCACTTTTTTACCTACCTTAAAATAAAGTCTGCAGTATTTCATGCATAGTCAATGGACCACATATAGAGTACTTAATAGAATATTAAGTAACAGAGAATCTCCTTTGTAGTGCTGAAAAAACAGTAACATAAGTATAACATGAAAGCCTTGCTCATTGCTGGTATTCTCAATCACGCATTTTCAGATTTGTAAAAGGAGTTTCTGAGCTTGTTTTCTGTGACAGGTTTACCTTTTATTATTTGTACCACCATTCTGCCAAACCTTGGCAGAACACCTTGCTTTATGCTTCATCTGCTGCTTGCACAGTATGCACACAGACCATACTTAAAAGTGCAGTTCACGTGCATACATGAAAGGTGCTGTAAAACTCAGTGCAGAAGCATTATAAATATCAAAAACAACGTGTATGCTGAATTAGATAAGAATCATTGAGATAACTAATTTAAAGGAATTAAACCATGACATAGGCTTTCATTCCTCAGCTGCATCACCTTCAGCACAATATCTGCCACTAATCCTTTTTGTCATAAGCACAGCAGTTGCTGTATTCTAGTGAAGGAATGGCTAGGTGCATTTGTAACATATCAGCCCTTGAATCTGTGATGATTTTCATGGACCAATTAAACAGTGATCACTAGTAACCCTCCTCCCCCAACCGCAAATTACTGATTATAAATGCAAATTTATTATTCCTTTTAAATGTTTCAGTTTGCTTTCTCTAAGATAGTCTTGCACCAAAAATGTGGTGATATTCTCAATTAGCTTAATTGGTGTAGGTTCAAGGTAGTGAAGAAACTCTAGAGACAAAACAATAGAAAACAGTATAAATATCTAAAGATTTGTCACAGTACTCTGAATACTCCAGATGACACTATCTTTGCTATGTCACTGAGCTGATGGAATTAGCATGCAAATCACATTAAAGTGAAATGCCTTCATGGATGCTTTTCAAAAGCCTCAGCGAGCTTTCTAAATTAGTTAAATATCAGCACTGCTTTTGTGCATAGATCAGGTACCTCACAGCTCTGACCTCTGACAATGCACTGGCTCAGTCTGAGCTTACAGAAAGTCACTCTTGGATGCAACCATTTGACCATAAAAACAAAGCAAATCAGGCAAGTGGAGGAAAGTTTTCCAAATGTGGTGCTCTGCTGCTGAGTGCTGTCTTTGGAGAGAAATACTTTTTGCAGATGTGAATGGTTTTCTAGACTTTTCCACTGAGCAAGGGAAAGAGAATGGGCTGAATATCAGGGTTTGTCTGTTTTGAATCCCTCTTTTTAGTTTGATATGAGCATGTGTTTGTATCCTGTGTCACCAACAAATTTGTGGAACAAAGTAACTATTTATAAGTGCCAAGAGCACAATTAGAAACTTAATGCTTTACATGCCTTTGCACGTGAGGAATCCTTCATCCTCTGAAAGAAAATACCATTTCTTCTCCTTTGTAGTTTTAGGATTAGCAACAACAAAATGGCATTAATAGGCTCATTTGAAATCCACTAAAGTGCCCACAAACGGGTAGTATTTTCTTTTAAATGGTTGAAACCTTTAGGACTGACTATGTAAATATGCAGTCACGTCCACCTGTTCTGGCTGGGCTCCTCTGTGGGCTTCCAGGGAATCCTGCCCCGGTGCAGATGACACAACTTCCTACCACCTTCTGGGATGACCTGGGTATTTCCAGAGCTGTTTCGCACACATTTTTCCCTCATCTCTTGCTGCTCCACAGGTGTTTTTTGTCCTTTCTGAAACATGCTTTCCTTGAGGCACTCTGCGGGGTGGCTGTGGGACTCAGCTGTGCCCCACAATGTTGGAGCTGACTGGAGTGACCTGCTCCTGCAGCATGCATGCTCCTGGCATGGGGCAGCTCCTGTCTCTCCTGCAGCACACTGGCAGCTAGGCAGGGTCACACAGAACAGGGCTATCCTTACAGTGGCAGAACATCAGCTGTTGTATTCTGTGATTCTTTGAAAGAAAGAGCAGTGAGAAAGGAATCTGCCATTTCAGTCATGGCTGTTGATGGCAGACAGGGAGTGAACGAAGGTGGAGTACCCATGCTCTCCACTTCGGCTGCGTTTGCTGCACTCCATGAAGTTTCCCTCAGGTGGGAGTTTTAGCTGAGTGGCACTGAAACACAGAAATGTTTCAGGGTTAAAAGAGAGGCTGAATGATGAGAGCGTGGGCACTGCTGCTGTGAGCTTGGGTGTGGGGAGGATATCCCTCAGTTAGGGCACAGGACTCTGTTTTCTGCCGGCTGTGAGAACACCAGTGTGTAGTTCTGGGCTCTGAAATGCCATCCTCAGCCTTAGCTGAGTGCAGCCTGGGCATCCACTGTGATCAGCAGTTTTTAAGGTGTACATGGTTACAGGGCCGGGTAATTGTTTCTTGAACTTGAAGCAGCTTTATAAAAAGTATATTAATTTCTCTAAAATCCCATTGATTCCATGACCTCCAAAACCCTTGAAAAAAGAGATTTTCTTACCTACTCATTTTGCTCTCATTTGACAGACTGATGACTCATTTATCTGTCAGCAAAACTACAACATTTGAAACTTAAAAATCAATCCATATGGAGTGCTATGCCTAATTATGGCAGTTACTAAGAAGCTGATGACACTTAAAACAATAAATGGTAGAAATTAAAATTTTAAATTCACATATTAAAATGAAGACTGTTTTCAGTTATGGTTTACTGAAGTGTTGTACATCTTCATTTCATAAAACTAGAGTTTAGACTCAGGTAGAAAGCCATTGTGGTTTGGAATGGACTGGCAGAGGGACTGAGGTCTTGGCTTGAAGGGCTTCTGGTAGTGAGATAAAGACCAGGAGGGGTTGAGAAATTGGAAGATGAACAATTCCTGTTGTCTTTCTTCTTGGTGTTTAAACATGTAGGAAGTTCTGTACATGGTGATAGACACTAATACTGAGAATATAAAAGGATACTCTCAAAAGTCAAGGCATTGCTAAGTTATTCACTATGATGGTGTGCCCACTACCTCCTCCCACTCTTTTCTTTCCTGCTTGGGTACAAGATGCCAGTAGCAGTCTGACTGGCTGTCTCTGGCTTAAGCTGGGCTCTTGAGAAGATACAGAACACGGTAGTTAGGGCCATAAGCCTTGCTGAATAGCTGAGGGCTATTTGGGCATGTGCCAGCCAAACTATAGCCCGTACGTACGTGTGACTATAAGCAAATCATCTTACTCCGTAAATAGTGGACAGCACAGGGCCTGCTGAACTCTTATGCATGGCAGAAGGCTGCATGCCAGAATCTTCCCTTGAACTGGGACATGTCTCAAAGTTACTGCTTTGGGCTGAGTCAGTAAGTGAATAGGGAATAAATGTGCTGAAACTTTGAAATCTTTTCTAAGTTAAGCTATAAAGGATTGATTGTACACATATAATTCTTTAGACATAAACCATTGGCTAAGTCTTGGATTAGGTCTGGAAGCACACCTAAAACTCCCTCAGAAAGGAGTTTAGAGAGTGAGTGGGTCCTTTCTCAGTTTTGTCTGACCCTCTTCTTTAGAGTAAATAATGAAGTGGTGTACCTTGCCATTGAGTCTTGTTAAACCTCTGAGACATTTACTATCCAGCTTTGTTGAATTGCTGTTTTATATCAACAAACTTATTGCTACTTCTGTCTTACAAGTGCAGTGCATTGCTCCATCCGCCACACCCACGCATGGAGTATGTGCATCCTTACAGGGCCTCTTGTTAGGAGCTCTGATACAATTTTTCTCACAGCAACCCAGCCCATTGGCAGCATAGTAAACGAAGATCTTGTGGAGTAATTCAAGGTTTTACATACACAGATTTAGGATTTAATAGGAATGTATGACATGGCTACAAAAAGAAATATATTCATATGCTATCTCTAAAACAGATTCGTTCTTTTGGATTTTGGAACTATTGTGTTCTTTGATAGAAGCTAAGCAGTCTCTTCCTGTTTGAGGTTTTATGGGTAAACTCGGTTTAAAAGGATTTTAATATTTCAATTGTTTAATTAAAATTAGTATTATAATAGATAATACTAAGTAGTTCATATTATTATTATTTGTACTTTTTTGATGCTTTATATAATCATGTCTGCATAACATATAACCAAACCATGGCTGTGGTGAATAAACTGTCCATATAAATCTGAATGTGTATGTAAAAGAGAACAGTAAATATTGAAATGTAATTGTAAGAATAGGGAGAAACATGGCATTGCCATTAGCTTACACTGGCAGTCTCTTTATCACATTGTGTCTCCAAGTAAACTCCTATTTCTTTCAGTCTTGTTTGCACAGAAAATGCAAGTGTACCTGTACGATGCTCGCTACTCTAATTACTTAATTTCAGTAAGCATTGTATTTGTATGTTTCTATTTCCATAGCTGTAGCAAGGTGTTCTCTGTTTCTATTGTTCTTTTGAGATCTTGGCATGGAAAAAATTGTTGTAAGTCAAATTACAAATGACACTGTGCTTTGCATTTTATTGGTAGATATTCTCTCATTCCGTCGGCTTTCATTTTTGAGATTTTTCCTGGGGCTGGTAAATTAAAGATTGAAGCTGAGAGTCCTATGGCAGAAGAAAAATGTGTTCTGGTGTTTTAGTCGAGTAAAAGAAAAAGAGGCAATGAAAAACTATTAAAACTCAGAACTACAAACAAATTAATGTGAAAGAATACCTCTAGTCTTTCTGCCAATGGATCCTCCTATTGCCATCAAATAATTGGCGTGGCTTAATCAATAATTTAAATGGATTAGGTGGTGTTGCTCTGTACAATGTCTGTCTATTAGGAACACAATGCTGACTAGGAATGCAAATATTTGCCTCATAATAATTTCTTGACTACTGTCAATGACTGAGCTTTCTACCCCTACTTTAGTGCATACAGCATCAAAGTGATTGATTCAGCGCAGAAAAGGATGTGAAAGTCATCAGCAGTAGAGAAAGTGTGGCATGAGAAAAAAAAGTCTCTTGTTTTATAAACTTTTTACATAGATTAAATAATAATGGTCTCCATCAGTGGTAGCTCTACTAAGTAACTTTCTGATTCTTATACCCTGAAGGTTTCTACCTCTTAGTTTAGCTGCCTTCCAAATCAGTTTTCAGTTGCTTTTTTTTGTCATTGCCTGGAAGTCCTGCAATAAAGTCAGAAAGGAAATATTATTTTTCTATTATTATCAGTGGATATGATGTTTGCAGCTACAACCTTGACTATTTTATTATTATCTTAAAGCTTTGAAGAACCTTGACCCTCCCTGTGAGACAGGGCAGAAAACAGGGAGTCCTGGATCTGTCTCTATCTGGCAGTGGAAGGCATAGCATTCAGGATCTGTAAAATTGAATGATGTCTGTTTGGAAAAATCATTACAGAAAATTTGAAATAGTCAGGTTTTTAATATGCAGAATTACTCATAGAGCTTGTCCTGCCAGGGTATTTCACTTTCATTGTGGAGACACTGCTTGTGTTGCTGCAAAAAAGTTATAAATTACCTTTGTCACACTGAGTGATTGTGACTGGCTGAAATTCAGAATTCTTTAAGTCAATTTTAACAATACAAACCAGAACTAAACTTGAAATAAAATATTATTCTATTTAATTTTCATAATTCTGAATTATGAGAAACATAATTTTTATAGTATATAAAACTATTTAATACTTCATATTTATATTGGTATCTAGTGACTTACTTTAAATAAAATAGGATTGAAATTTTAAAAAAGTTAAAAACCCCAATCAAACAAACCCCCTTTTTTTCAATAGAAGGAGCAGGAAGTGGGAACTTGTTAATAAGAGGAGGTGCTCAGCTCTAAATAAGAAATACAATAGTCATTGAGTTTATTTTATGAAAACTCATTCTTTGGGAACTGCATCTTGAGCTTAAGCCTGGGTTTCCTTGAAATTATGCATCATGGTGCATACATATTTATTTTATACTAGAAAAAATAAAGAATTTTAAAATCTCTTTTTAAAAAATACTGAATGTCTGCAAAAATTAAATGTCTGCAAAATACTGTATGCACTTGTTTAGTCTTTTGATATGGTCATATTGAGATTATCCTTTTGAGAATGAGCACAAACTCTCTGAAGATTTTATGAGTATGTATTTGCAGTTTTTTGGGAAATGTGTGAAGTGCATGATATTTTGTCCAGGTGTACCAACTTGCTGTTTCCTTTCCCTTTCCTTTATGCTCCTTTTTCTTGTATAGGATTATCTCTTTAATAATTTGAATATGAGAAGCTTGTGGTGTGGTTCAGTTGTGAAAGAGAGTGAGTGGCAACAATGTCTTCATACTTTTATAAAAAGGCCTGAATTAGCACAAAGAAAATGGAAAACTTCTAGCTGAAGACCTGAACTGAAATGATTTCCTGAGAGTATTCATTACCAGTCAGTTCTTTGTACTTAGGAGAGAGCAAGCTTTCCACTAATAATAATAAAAAAGAAATCACTAGAAGTTTTTCTGCTATTTTTTTCTGGTAATTTTTTCTCATTCTGAAGCAGTACATCCTGCAGTATGCGCACTTCATAGTTAGTGTTCATTAGCTGGCTCATCATCTGTCAATTATAGATTTTTGTTTTTTTCAGGCACCTAAAAGAAACTGCAGAAATCAATCCACGTAACTACAAAATCATAAATAATTGAGTTGGAACAGAGCTCCGCCATCTGTCTACCAGTGGCTGTCTTAATTTTGAAATGTTGTTTGGAAGATATTTCTGTGTAGTTTACAAACAAATTATTGTACTTGATTTGAGGATGTCAGTTATAGTCTCTACCTGAAAAATCAATGACATGGAGGATACTTACTGAGCAGGAGCCTGGCAATGTCACAATTTGAATTCTGGAGGGCAGGGAACAGTTCAGTTTGCTGTTACTTACTTTGGATGAAAAGGGCTGAGACCTTAGCTGGATTCAAGGGTGTATTACCAACAGCTAGAAGGCAGATAGGGCAATGAGAAGGAAAGGAAAGAAGAGTAGCTTACATTTGGAAAAGCAGAGAGGCACAGAGAAGAAAAACAATTGCTGAAGTTGATGCTCAGACAGATAATGGCACACTTTTAAATGAAACTATTGAGAAGAACAGCTGTAAATATTGGGGTTAAATTGCATTATACAATAAAAAAGAAAAAAAATTAAAATCCTGCATGTATCTAATAATAGCTGGGAAACCTTGAATCAAAAATTTGGAAGAATTTCTATATGTTATGGTACGAATTGGTCATCTCATTTAACTTCCTATCTGAGCAAGCATTTCTGTATTGCTATCACTCTTAGTTCAATTACACTTAATTGATTAAAAGAGTTTATGAATCAAAATTAAATGGAAAAAGAAATTTGCATACTATTAGGTGAGAGGCTCTGCTGACATGTACAAAAGAATTTATGAATTTTATAAACCCTTAACTGCCTGGGGAATAATTCTTTATTATGACTGAAATAAAAATGAATTCCATGGTAACATGTGCTGCAGTATAAGCAAACCATTTTTTAGTGGGTTTTATTTTATTCTTTACACTGTTATTTAACATTTATCATTTGATCATATAGCTTACCTAATGAACTGATCATTGGGCCTCAAAATAAGAAGTTTCTTTAACTGATAAGCTACAAGTATAATATATGCATAAAGACCAATTACAATATATGCAAAGAAAAGTAAACCTCAAATTTGGAGATTCAAAGCCAGGACAAACAGAAGACTTGAGCAGTATTCTACTCAAGGACATACAGACAAGAGCTTCACTAACTTGCAGCCTTAAGCAACAGTAAGTCTGGAGTGGTCAGAAAGTAATTAAATATGAATAATGTAGGTGGAGTTCATAGAAATCTAAAATCAATTTCAAATTGAATATATATATATTTTTTGTGTATGTTTGTGTGTGTGTGACATTTATGTGTATGACTTCAGAGAAGGGTTATTGAATCAAAAAGTCTTTTTGGCACCTGAGTTGTTGAGGCTGATATTAAAGATACCTCTTGTACAGTAGGAGTGGAAGAATGATGAAAAATATAAAAACGATGTTTTCTTAATTTTATTTTATTCTGTACCTTTTCAATTATGGCAGACCTTTTTGAATTCAAGTTGATTGTATCAGTCTTTCCAGCCCATGTGCCCTAGGCCCAGAAATTAGATTGCTTCAAAACATGAGTTGCAAGTACAGATGGACACCACAATAAGGGAAAGAGGTTTGACTTGCTTATAGTCTATCCTTGTGCAGCATGGATTATATTTATTGCTTTCTCTGTATTTATTTGAAAACCTTTACCAAGTTACAAATAGTAGAGATGTATTGTCCTTTGTAGGTAAATGTGAGTGAGTTATGCTCCCACTGCCCTGGGGCTGCACATGGAGTACAGACCTAATCCCAATCTGAAAAAAGCTGTGAGTTTGGCTGTGTCAGGTTCTTGCCTTTGTGTTCCTGTGGCTACTGGGATGCTTGTTACTGCAGAGCACAGGCAGAGCCTGCTTGTATTTGCTTGGAGAATTTTGCCTAGGGTCATTCTCTTTCTTCAGTGGCTTATATATAAAATACATATATCATTTCACCAAAAAAGGTACTCTGAGGAAGGAGGAAATGCATGTTGTGAGGTGATCACGCTTGGTCACTGATGCCAAGATTGCCCCCAACCAGTTTTTTCTTGAGAGGTTGTGAAGCTCAAAAGGGCACTTGACCTTTTCAGATTGTTGGTTATCTCTGTCAAGAAGATACCATCAGTGCCCTGTAAAAATCTCCTGGGAATAACCAAGATCTCAAGCTCCTCATGCTTGTTTCTCTTGCTGTTTGTGTTGGTGTACAGGCACTTCAGAGAGGCACCCTGTGCTGATTTCCTATGAAAGGCAAGAGGGTCTTCCCTACAATGCTGACTTGTAGGCACATTCTTACTTAGGTGGACATGCTTGAGGTGGGCTCCTTTTAGTCCTGTGCTGCTGATTACGAGGACTCTTGTGTCTGATAAACCCCAGACAGCTTCTGTTTGCCCATCTGCTTCACCACTTCCTCACTTGATTGCTGATCATCCTGTTGCACCCATGTTGATCTTACTTTATAGCAACAATGCTCTTGCCTCATTTAGTCAGAGATAATTTGAAATAATTATACTGCTGTCTGGAGAAAATATGGATTTGAAACAAAAATGTACTATTTTAGAATTTTTTTTCAACATTAGTAATATAAAATGGAATTACTGGATAAAGACTTAAATGATACATTTAAAAATAAATAGTGTTACTTAAAATAGCTTTTGAAGATCAATAGTTTGTTTCTCAAAGATTTTGATGGGATGAGGAAAGAATGAACATATGATAAAGTTCTGAGATCTAAATATTGAAAACATGTTTTTGTGTCTGTGCATTATGTGTTAGCATGCACAGCTATGTAGGTTCTCTTCAAAAAGTGTTTCTATTTTTTTTGTTGATTAATTTCATTATTATTTGATTTCGTCATAAAACCACTACCTCATTTTCTTCCTACCTCATTTTCTTTCTTCTTCCATGTATGAACTGTTTTCAGTTGTATGCACAAAAGACACACAAGGAGTGTATATATAACACTCCTCTGTCATGAATCATCTTAACTGAACCATTAAGTGGTAACTAAGGCTCTCAAAATCAGTCCCACCCTGCCAAACTTTTTGCAGTGAAATTTTGAAGATACCAAGGATGAGAAACTTGACCTGAATTCGAATAATGTGTTTAAAATAGTACAGTGTTATGCATCTTTAATAGCTGCAATTGAGGTTCTTGCAAAACTGTGCTTTGCTCCCAGTATAGGTAACATAAAGATAATTTAAATGTTAAGAACTTTCATGTGCTGCAGAAGCTGGAGTGACCGTCTATTTTGTTTGTTTAAATTGAAATTGTGTCTCACAACTTATTTATGTGCTATTTCTTTCTTTGCCTTAAACTTTTCACCTAATATAATTTAACTTTTTTAGTTTGTCACACAAAATATTAATTCCCTCATACTTATTTGTTCTGCCTTTCAGTAGAAAGGCAGTAGAATTCTACTGATCAGTAGAATCACAAAAGGCTACTGAAAGGGCCCTTTAGGATCATCTAGTTAAACTCCTCTGCCTTGGACATGGATGTCTTTCACTAGATCAAAAACCAGTCTATATCTTTCACATGTGTCCTCTACCTGTTTGGTAATCTTGATTCTTCCTTTTTCAGTGCAGATGTTTAACCCCTTCCTTCATGGACCACATTCCATAAATTCATTCATTCTTTTCCACACTTTGCTTTTTCATCATTATGTCTTCTCTAGATATAAATATTAATTATTTCTGAATAGCCAGAAGAGGGAATGATAACTGTTGTTTTTACTTCTGCAAGTTAAATTTTAAAAATCTAGAGAAGTTAAATGTCTTAAATGCTGTTAAGTTTGTAATCAATGTAACAAAACTACTGTGAATGTTTTAATTATATGAGCCTTGCTGTAATGTCTGAAGTTCTAAAATAAACTTCATGTTAATCACTTATTAATTATATTAATCTGATTTGTAATGCTGGAGTTATGGATTTGACAGCATCTGAGATGACATTAGGAGAGCATTAGTGAGGCTAAGAACTAATTATTGTTTTATGTATGTGCTTGGCAAGGATGCAAGAGAAAAGGCATCAAAAGCAGTTTGGTATTCAGAAGATCAGCCCTCAGGGCACTGCACTGTGTCAGTTGTCTCCATGTGAGCTGCAGAGGGACTGAGGTGGGGCCATCCTGGTGCTGTTCCCTCACTCAGGCTTTGGGGCAAGGCCAGAGAGAGCTCAGCCCTGTATTTCAATCAATTTCAAAATGTATTTCAATAGATTTCTACAGTGTGGCTTACTGCTTTACCAGTGTGAAGAAAACTTATTTTGGATATGAGTGAGGTGTTCTGGTGCAGTAATCTTGTGGGATTATTGGTTTGCCAGCACAATATTCAGTAGTTACAAACTATGGGAATTAACACATGTTTTTCTATGTTTTGGCACCTGGTTTATCTTTTAATTTCTGTGTCTCTGCGGGCTATCAAAGGAAATGCGCTGTGCTGCATTTGAGCTTTTGGTAAAAAATTACAGGTTTACAATCTGGTTTGGAGCATGTAGTCTTGGAATAACATGGCCTCTAAAATAAAGTCTAGATTCCTCATTTTGCTATGCATACTGTGGAACAAATTCTCATTCTCACTTCCAGTTGGTTGTTAAAACTCCTTTAGATGCTTCAGAGCACACAGTGGGGATGGTCTCACAGGATAACAAGCCTAACTGACTCAATAAAAAAAGGAACTAAAGCAAACCGTAATTTCCTCCTTTTTGGGTAAAACTGATTTCATAATTTTTCCTAATGAACTTTTTGTGTCTGGGGATTTCTTGCATGTGTTTTTTGTTTGGAAAGTACATTTAAATGTGCAAGTGATTACTGTGTGGGTTCATAAATATAACAAAAATTTTAGAATTTTAAGTCTATGGTTTGATAAGAAATCTAAAACAAATACAATATTCCAACATCCCCAAGAAAGCCCTTTTGCAACAAATATTTTTAAGACATGCTCATAACTACTTTGGTATGGAGAATGGACTACTGCTTAGAAATGAATGTCAGACTTTCAGATGTTGTAGAACTAATTTCTAAAGTTAAGCCAAGGTTTAATTTCACTTCTGGGAGTTTACAAATGTTACCAAGGACAAAAACAACTCAGAATGGAACCTGATCTCCTCCTGATTACTGTGTTTTAAGCCCAGCTGGAAATCAGGCACTATGCTGCCTCTCACTCAACCCACACCTCTCTGCCCCCTCACCATGGTGGAATGGGGAGCAGAATCAAAGTAAAACTTGTAGGTTGACATAAGAACTGTTTAATAATTGAAAATAAACTAAAATGTAACAATAATGGTAAATGATAATAGTAATGATAATATAAAGGGAAAACCAACTCCTTATAGATGCATAATGCAATTGGTCATCACCTGCTGACTGATGCCACATTCCTCTTCCTGAACTCTGATTGGCTGCATTTCTGGATAACTCCTACAGTTTATATGCCAGGCATGATATTTTCTATGGTGTGGAATATCCCTTTGCTTAGTTTGGGCCACCTGTCCCGACTGTGTTCCCTCACAGTTTCTTTTGTGGACTTCCTCAGTGGCAAGGCAGAGACAAGATAAAAGTCCTTGACCTGGGATAAACATGACTTAGCAAAAAACTAAATTACCAGTGTGTTTTCAACAAAATTCTCATTCCGAATCCAGAACACAGAACAGTAATTGCTCCTGAGAAGGAATTAACTTTGCCTAGCTGAAACCAGGATACTGATGCAAAAGTCTTCAATTCAGTCTGCATTAGACTGCAAGGTATACAGTGGGCATTAATATGTTCAAGACTGTTCCTGAACTACGTGTATCATGAATGTCCTGATACCAGCCTATCTATGCTGGATATGTAGCATTCAGAGATTAAATGGTTTTGTTGTTTTTACCCATTTATACTACCTTAGAAGTCACTGCTGTCTGCAGTCTAATCTCAGCAGATTTACTCCATCCTCTTTGGTCAGCATCTTTTTGCATGAAATCTCAACTTGCAACAGTAATTCTTATAACAGATCTGTAAAATATTTGAGATAGTACTAGAAGTACCATGATCACTCTCTGGTGGAGACTGTTTTAGAGCGGGGAGTGATTAAAATGTAATGTCTGTGTTTGTCAGAATTTGTCGTTTTTGTCATAATCAGATCTGGGGTCTTTGATGTTATAGTATTTCCCGAGACACCACCTTTATTTGATCTGTAAATAAAGATTTCTTTTTAAATAGGGTTGAAGAATACAGTGCTGTTACCTAAGTGATCTATTCTGGGTGCAGGATTTTGGGAGGTCTTGCCCAATGTTATGGGACAGTGAATACTTTTGTAACTTCATTTTTCAGTATTAGACTTCAAAGATTCTATCTAATTATCTTTAAGTAGGATTATGTGTGAAAAAAAATTAATCCTGGTAAGGGTGCATATGGTGGTCATAAACTAAAAGGCAAATCTACACAGTTTCAAAGGAGATGAACAAATAATGAACATGGATCTTTCCTTTTCCCTCCTTCTGATTCCCTTCTCCCTTTCTGCATTGTCTAACACATAAAAGCCTTTAAGAACTATTTCAGTGTACAAGTTATTCTTTATGTTTCTCTTGCAACATCATGTAGTGCTACAGGATGTGATAAAGTCATGATGGAACGAAGAGGCAAACAGTAAACAAATATGTCTCTAAACATTATCCTTCAGAATAATGAACTTCTCAGCTAAATTTAACATATTAAATGAATTCAAGACACCAACATCCAAGATGTTAACTTAGTTGTAAGGGGGGGACCATACAGAAATACAGTTTTTTGGTTTTGTATATGGAATGCAACATCTTTAATTTCTGGAACTTTATAAATCGTTTAGCTTTTGATAGAAAAGGAGGACATGTGCTGTGACAGTCATGAAGTACTTAATATTTAGAAGCCAAATGCATACTGATGCTAATATTTATTCCCAAAATATCCAAGGAAATGCCTTCACTGACTACAGTAGACTTTGATTCATGTCTCTGACAAGATATAGACTGGGGAAAAATGTCAGGACTCTGCAGCTTTCTGGAACAGAAGGAAACTCGTCTGTTTTAAAATCTGTATGCTTCAATTTTATCTAGAATTACAATGCTACAGCACACCAAACACTTTAGAAAGTTTTTTATTTGATGCTTGTTTCCTTAGTTGTCTTTCACATTTCTCAGCCACTGGAGGTTACAGTGAATTGCCAAAGGTCAGTTGGTAGCAAAGTGGAGAAGAAAACCAAGGATTCTGAAGTTCTCATTAAGTGACTCCTGTGCTAAATGTTTCTTGTGCAGTTTTTTTCAAATGCCAGAGGAATCTTATGTGCGTGTGTGTATTTTACTTTTCTCTAACCTTACTTGAAAACTTTTAAAAGAAAAGAATTAGGATTTTCTGTAACTGTACACATTATCTGAAGCCCCTTAATTTTTCCAGGTGAAGACTAGCTGTCTAATGTATTACCTCTTTTCTGCCAAAAGTAGGAATCTTTGGTTTTTGCTTGGAAGGTGTATGTGCTTGCAGACTACCTCTATTTATTTTATTTTATTTATTAGTTTGGAGATCTCTTTCAGTGTAATCACTCTGTACAGGAAAATGTGGGGTTTTTTTAGTAAGAGTTTGATTTCTTCTAGCAATTTTTCTTATCTATTTGCAGTATGAGACAGGTCATCCTAAATGCTTCCTAACGCAGATACAGGATTAACTGAAGTAGTGCTTCAGTTGTTCAACCTGATGGTTTCATTCCCTCCTTTAAACTGGTGAAACAGATAAAATCATCATGGAAAAAGTCTCTTTCAAAAGAATTGTAGTTTTTCAAGTGGGAAATGCCTTTTTTGCAATCAAGCTTTTCTGCTCTGAAAGTAAATTTCTATGAAAATTGTTCTCAGTCATGTTACCAGTTTGATCCAACTGGATCTATTACAGATTCTGACTTTCCCAAGTATTCCAATTAACCACCTACATATCAGTTGAGAGATTTGAGGTTGAGTTGAGAATGTCTTGTCCACCCCTATGAACAAGGCTGACAGAAAGGTGGGTTTGGCATGCAAACTTCCAGTGAGCATTCTGTCATGTATACTACTCACTGCACCAAATAACTAGAATGAGTTTGTCCTTTGGGCAAAATAAAATTTGACCAAAAAATAGAGTTCCATAATTCTTTCCTGCAGTGCTATGCCTATTTTTTTTGTCCTAGAGTAAAAAAAAATTTCACAAATGAATTTGTGGGCATTAATTCTGATTTCTTTTGGTTTTATGTTTTTAAATTTTAATTCACTTAAATCCATTTTCATTTTTTTGGTTCTTAAGTTACAGTGTATCTGATTTTAGTATTTTTCTCATCTCATTGCATATGTATAGTAGTATGTGAATGCCAAAACTTCTTTATAACAAAAGAATATCTCCTTTCCCAATTGTGTATCAGGTAGAATAAAGAAATGGTTTTATGGCCATTATTCACAATTCTCAGAGCTCACATTTTTCCAATCTGTTAATGAATGCTGCTCTACTTTCTTTTGTGGAGCAAATGTGATTTGACAATAAAGACATAGAATGTTTCTAATCAAAAGGAAAATGACTGCAAAGGAAAATAAAATGTAGATACTGTAAATGTCAAACTATTACTAAATTGGACAATTACAGAACATCCAGACCTGATTTGCTTTAAAGTGTCTAAATAATGAAAATTCAAAAGCTCTAGTGTTTTGACGGCAAGATAGCCTTTTCTGCTTTCTTTATTCCAAAGGAAATTAAAGTATGTTTGGTTTTTCTGGGAAAATATAATTTCATAAGACAAATTCATGTTTTTAAAAACAGAGAAAAAATAAGTTAGGCAAAGGCACATTGTCCATTTTAATTTTCCATAATTCCTTCAGTCCAAGTCTAGGTTGCTGCATACAACTGAAAGGAAGCATCATAAAATGTGTTCTGCTTTTCCTAATTATGCTGCAGCCAGTCAAAATGTAAATTGGGAAATATCACATTGTAATGGGGTCCTGTTTCACAAAGCACTGGAACATACACACTCATCACTGTGTCACCCACTGTCTTTTGATATGTCAGTTCACTGTTTTTTAATTAATTAGATATTTAGTTGCTTCTATTTTCTTAGAAATTTCAGCCTTAGTGTTTACAAACTGTTTAAGTGCTTTGATAAATAAGCCTTTACTGAAATTGCTCCCAAATCATTACATGGCAGAGGATCCTTGTGAAAATACAGCAATTTAGACATAAAACTGTCCTTTTTCAATGAGAAAAAATCAGGTAAATTTAATTATAAGCGATGAAGCCAAGAAGTCTTGGCTTGTGCATTTGTAAGGTAACTGTGTACAGTGGAATTCAGTGTGGACTGACATTACTGCTCTTTAGCAGTGATTTCTTTTAGGAAAACTCCCGTGAAAGCCTACCTTGATCAAAGACTAAGGCTAACTTAGCTTTCATTTGTAAATAAGGAACTTTTATTTCTGTTTTGCCCATTCATTTTGTAGAATCAAAAACCCATATCAAAATTCCGTCCAACTCTCTTCTTCCAAATAAGTCCTAAAGGAAATAATGCTCTACATTCTATTAATCAAGTTATTTTTCGCTGACTTAAGTAATTTTTAGAAGAATGCCAGGATTTTGTGAATGCCATAGAAATATTTCCTCTGATTTAGGAAAATCAGATTTTAAATTTGTCTTAGAGTCTGGCTGAAACAGTTAGAATCCTATACAGGAATAACTCTGGAGATGCTGAGAAGTTATAAATAAAATAGTAGCAGTTTTGGCATTATTTTTAAAATACCATTACTTATTTAAATTACATTTTATAATTTTGTTTCCAAGCAAATACTCACTTTTTTGGTTTTTTTTTTTCCATTATAAAATTAAAGTACATTTTAGAAATGTAAAAACCAATGCAGAAAAACCATTTATTTCTGCATAAATTCACCCCAATGTTTTTATTTTTTGAATGCATGTAGAACTAATTTTTTATTACTCCTTGCTGAATAAGACCTATGACCTATTTTTCTTAAATCTTCTAATGTTCTGATTGATGAAAAGCATGACTAATTTGTGTAGTCAATAAAAGATGAAAAAATTTGCTTGACATGTAGAAATGCATATTTTTTTTGTCACAGAAAAACAGGCTAATATTTGTATGCATTGCCTGTCTTACATAAACCTATAGTTTGCACTACAGTTCCTGAATTGCTACTAGCAAGAGCTATATAAAATAATTTTGCTTTTAGCATGAAAATTAGTACCATAGCGTGTGTGATCTTCTCAAGAGGAATAAAAAGATGATCAGGCCTGGAGCTTCTGCTCGCTCAAAGGGGACATGATGACAAGACTTTTAATAAGGAGGGAAAAGGTACTGGTGTTATTGGAATGCTGATAGCTAAATTTTTATGGAAAAAAGGGTTTAAATGTTCTAGTTAATCTATTTCAGTAGTCTTCTTTATATGTTTGGTGTTTTGCCTTTTGGTTTTTTTTTTTTAAATTGCATAGGGAGTGAACCATGATTGAGTTTTCGTAAAGTGTGAATTTTATCCATTAATTATCTGCATTGTTCACTTGGCAGATCAATAGTTCAGCATTTCATTTGTTTTAATTTCTTTTACATTGTTCTTTAAGTGAAAATGGATGTGTTCAACATGCTTTAAGAACTGACATAGCCATAACATCCCCAACTGTCTATTTTCTGTCTATTCAGATTAGGTAAGAATAAAATACTTGTTTTCAAATAAGTTGTGTAACAGGGTGAACTGACTACTGTGAAACCAGTCCATCTGTCATATGATACTACATTACTGTATTACATCAGCAGCCTTTTTTTTTTTTAAATGCCAAATAGAATTGATACTGAAAGCTTTCCATACTGTAATACAATTAAGAACCCTGGTTTTTTCACAAGAACATGATTTAAAAGTCACTTGTAAAAATTTATTTTGATGGTAGCAGTTTTACTTCTATATTTAATGGAGTTTAATGACTCAGAACAATTTCAAGGACCAAGAGACTAGAAATGAAATTTTTATACAGTATTTCTGTTCTCTAGGTGCTGAAATACTGACAGATCAGCTTGCCTCCTTCAGTCTTTCCCCTCCACAGAGCAGAGAGCAATGCAGAAACCACCAAAATACTTATCATTGTTTGCCCTAAAATGTTATTTCTGACAATTTAATTTGAAACATTTCTTGTAATTACTTTTTTGCTCATCAGTATTTGAAGGATAACAATATTGTACTTTTTAAGAAGGGCTTCATTCTTGGTCAACAGTAGCTGCTTCTAAAATGATCTGCGACTTTGCGATGCGGCTTTGTAATGCTTGGGATCATCTGACAAGTGCATAGGAAATTTCCAACCAGATAAATTTGGATTTAAAACCATTAATAACAGATGACATAAGAAAGATGCACCTGTTTAGAAAAAAATAAAATCTGTTTTTTCAGACTTTAGAATTAAATGACAATATTTTGGAGTAAATGTGAGTGTTCTCCAGGGCAACATCACTTTTTTATTAAGTGGATGAATATATCATAACTCTCTTATAGCTAATATTTTTGTGACTGTTTTTTTGTGAAGGCAAAATGTGCTATTGGGTACAATTCACTTTTGTATCTGAGTTACCTATGTATATTTTGTTATTTTGCATCTCCTACAAAAATGTCTGCAGCTGTTTTCTTCTTTTAAATCCCAGCCTGTGTGCTGACCAGGATTTTATTTATTTATTTATTTATTTATTTTTGGCAAATCAAAAGTTTTGACCTCTTTTGTAATGTCGTTTTGGAAGGTCCATTTCAGATCTCAATTCCATTGAATTTCTGTGTATCTAAAATGTACAAGGGACTGCATTTTTAGTGTCAAGACCATCATATTACAAATGGTTAGTACTGCCCAGGAAACAGCTTGGCTTGGAAAGACTGTTTTTTTAAGAATTTGTATTTTGCCTAAGAAATATTAAAATTAAAATAAGAAATATTATTTCTATCTCTGATAGCACCATGTAAAAGCTCAAATCTTGGCCTGATTTATAGGTTTAGCTGCTTTAAAAATACATATTTTATTCTGAATTAAGTAGTTTTGAAGAAATATCTCTATTAATAAAAACAGTTTTTCACCAAAACTTCCTTCATCAAGTGTTTTCTTCTGAATGTCCATAGTGATGCTTCCCTTTCATCTGTCATTCCAACCAGTTTCATACATGTCATGGAAATAATTATTTTACTGAAAGCAGAAATGCAATTTCCAAAATTATCATTGACTGAGGTGGTTCTGAAATTTCACCATCTGGATGTGTTTTTTTAACTCCTTCGGGTAAGCTTTCTCTGATTTTGTTGTGCAACAGTAACATTCAAGGTTTGAGAAATGTGATTTTTTTAATCAATTCTCGTTAGTTGTTTCTAAGTTCCAAGAAAAATAGGTAAATAAAATGTAATTCTGTTTTTTGTCTATCTGGAATTTAAACATGAGGACCATTTAGTTAAAATAGTAATTTTTGCATCAATTCATAGCCTTTTATATTTTCTGTATCTTATTATAACATTGCTTAAATATGGAAAATGCTTCTTGGCTAGGAAAGGCCAGAGTAAAAATAAATTTGGAAGTGTTAATACTATGAAACAATTTTTAAGCAAATCTGAACTATTTTGCAAGTGGTTAATTAAAAAAATAGCCATTTTTCTTGCTTAAGATATTTTTTCATTGTTTGAAATTGCATTTTTTTGAGGGCTAGGGAGCTGGAATTGCCAACTGCCTGATTTTTCATAGACTTAGTATAGCATTTTCTGTAACCTTTTCTTGATTTCAAAGCTGAATCAGTATGATATAGTCCTCCAAAGTTACATGATCTTTCTGTAATGCCAATTGAGTTGTTTTTAGCAACTGCTTCAGTCTGCTCTTCACAGTCCAGATATGTAGCACTGATATACATTCACTGAACTGGGTGTATGTCATATATATATATATAGGTGTAGGATTCTTAGATAAAAATTTACTTGGAAAAAGTGAGAGTAATAGCCCTTGCAGTGTTACAGGTTTGTTGACAGTGTTCCGACACACTGAGTTCTCAAAAAAAATTACAGTGATACAAGCAAACTCGTGTTTATTTCTGAATTAGAATGAAGAACTTTTTTTTTTTTTTTTTTTTTTTTTTTTTTTTGGGGGGGTGGTTGGAGTGCAGTATTAAGTGAGTGTTTTCAGATCAACATATCCAAGGAAATAACAGTGAGAAATAACTGTAGAATGATGGAGGAAACAGAAGGTTACTGGGAGATCTGTTTACCCAGTGTATGAAGCAGAGAAAAACAGTGATGCTTCAAACCATGAGCTCAAGACTAGCAGTCCTTAGGAGAAACGATAGTTACTTATTGGCATAAATTACTACTTACAGAATGTACTAAATGGTATCTCCATTTAGGTGACTTTGCCTCATACATTAGGTAAACTGAAGGTCTCCCATTAACCTTCTATCTCTCTCTACCTCCGAGGTTATTTCTTAATGAAATCTTGGTATCTCCAAGATTTTCTCTTCAATATTGTATTTTCTTGTGATGAGGATTACCCTTTATTCAATCTTTACTTCGGCATCACTGACAGCTTTAGCTTCCAAACAGGCCATGTGATTACAGGTTAATGACAGGAGCTCAAAGTATGCTTTTAAGTTGTCCTTCTTTCAAAAAGAATTATATTAGGTATTTGAAAAGCACAAGAACTACTTGTATGGTTTGTATTAAACTACAAGAACCTTTTAAATGAAATGCTGGTTTTGTTGAGTCAGCACTTTAGTTTCACGAATAAGACAAGAACATGCTTAAGATTATCATTCAAACCCATAGTTTTAAATCAGCAAAGTGTGCAGAGCTTATCTTATTGATGCAAGTTCAGTGATAAACATAGAGGGGTTATAGTAAGGAGAAGCCCAGTGGGATTGTTCATTTAATTAGGCCTCAAAAATAATTGCACAGAACTGGCGTCAATTTACAAATAAATTCAAAATAGCCTTAATTATTCTTAATAAATGACAAAGGTTTGCCCTGGGCTCATTTAATGTAAGCGCAGGCTGAGATATGTAGTACCACTCTTGTTTTACTACCAGTCTGAAACTACCTGTTTGTTGAATCTGAAACTGCATGGATAATTAGGGAAAAAAATTTGAATCTTAATTAAAAATTCACATTGACAACTACAAATGAAGACGTAAGAGTAATGAGGGATAATGATTGAATACAGACCTTTGTGCTACATGTGAAGCCAGAACATTTTTGCTCTCCACATGTATTCTGTTTAGGAACAGAGTATGAACTATTTGCTTACACCAGTGTCTTCACATACAGAAAGAAGGAAACATGAGGCAGAGGTGCCAGCGTCATAGGCACATGTGAAAAATTAGGCTCTTCAAACTATCTCCAGTGCATCTATTTAATATGATTGGAAACTCTTGTGTTGGTTTGTTGTTTGATTTTATGATGTCAAATAATTATTTCAGCAAATAGAGGCTCTGAAAAGAATGAGACCAGTCATTCTTGTATTCTTTTAATTAAGTTATTCTGTAATTTAATGTTCATCAGAGAGTACCTAGGGCTGTTTCCTGTATTGGTAGATGAGAGATGCAATATTGCTGTCTTAGAGAAACTCCTGACTTACTGCTTTTGTATCAGCAAGCCCAGAGAGTTCGTGCATGACTGTCATTAACAGTTTTGTTAGTCTTGCATGTTCCAAGCCATCTCTCAGCACTGTATTTTAGTCAAAAATTTAAATGTACTTGTCTGAACTACTGAATGTTTTAAACTTAGTTTTCATATCAAGTAGGAATAAATAATTGAAAGAACCCAATTCTGCATTGAGTGGAAAATCCTAAAATCTTTGACAAGAAGATACAAAACCCTCTTGTTTCTACATATTTGATTTAGAAAAAGAGTTGTCAGAATTCTTAATCTGAGATTATTTATTTTACTCAGGTGACTTTGCCTCATACACTGGGTAAACTGAAGGTCTCCCATTAACCTTCTATCTCTCTCTACCTCCAAGGTTATTTCTTAATGATTTGTTCTGGCAATCAGTTTGCCTGTACCTGTGCTTGTCAGTGAAGCAGTCAGAAGAAAGTGGCCCTTATGTTGTAAAGAACCTTGTATCTGTCTCCTGCCCTGCAAGTTTTGTTCAGCCCATGTTGCTTGATGTACATCTCTTCACAGGGAACAGGCTGAGGAAAACTTACTGCGACCTTCTGGCCAACTGCACTAATGACCCTGGACTCTGTAAAGTGTTAGAGAGGGGAGAAAATGTCTAAGGCAACGTGTTGCAGACTGTGAGAATTTTACTGTGACTCTTCAAACTTCTAACAAGTTTGGATGAGATTTGTAGCTAGTTCCACTGGGCTATTCCACCCCAGCATTTGTGTAAAAGGAAAAAAAAAAAAAATTTAGCAAAATGAAGAAAGCTGTAGTGTGGGTGGACCCCAGTACACTCAACATAAGAGCAATCCCTGTTCTGACGTATGATAACTGAATACAAAATTGTACTTGTTTCATTTTGGTATTCCTTAGTATAGTCTTGATTCCCTGGCACTGAATTTATTTTTTTAAGGGACAGAAATCAAATTAAGACATCTGTGTATGTCTAAGTAGGCTAAAGCTTCAAGTTTTGCCATTTATCTCTTGAACTAGCTTAGTTCCAGACGAATTTCTTTTTCTAGTATCCTCATATCTAGTAATCATCTTTGTGTGGAATTGATTTAGGCTCAATTTTAATGGAAGAAAAAGCTCCCATCTTGCACTAACAAATATTTTCTTTTTCACTTTTGTAGTGTTTGAACTAATGAAAAAAAGAAAACCCAAACCAAAACTAGTTCTTAATATGCAGTGATGCTGAATTATGGTTCAAGTTGATAATTTTTGCAAGATCTGCAGATGAGCAACCACGCAATTCTTATTTAGGTTGGAAGTTTAAAGGTCAAGGTTTTCCCCATAGACACAAACCACACAGCATGGTGGCACTACGAACCATAAAAATTCTGCTCTTAGGAGCTGTATTCCTTTCACCTTGCTGTAAATAGCTAAAGGATACTGCCCCTGGTGTGTTGTCGAGACATGCACTGGTTTTGTCCTGGGTAGTTTGGGCATGCCTGCATGCCTAGCTCCCAGTGTGTTTGGGGCAGAGTCAGTTGGCATTGTTCAATGGCTCCTGTATCCCGTAGCCCTTCTACTGCAGGATATTGTTATCTGCTTTCTTTTTCCTTTAGAGAAGATGCATTGTCGCTGTTGTCATAGAGTTGGGCTTTGAAATAGATTTCACAGAGTCTTTACGTGTCAAGATGAAGGCTGCAAATTATCTTCACAAGGAGACAAGTGAAGTTTTAAATATTAATATTGGAAGTTTGTTCTGAGTTGCTTATGCATCAGAAGTTAAGTTTTTGTCAGTGTTACAATTACCTCACTGGTAAAAAAATGGCACATTTTTTGAAGACGTTTATTTAGAAAGCCTTCTGTAGGATCTGTGCTGCACTGAAATGTCTTTATAGCTATACTTTCCCAGTTAATAATGTATAATGATGACTGAAAATCTAACAGCTATGCTTATACAACTTCCTCTTCTTGAGCATTTTGGCCTTCATTTGCAGAGTGCTCAGGAGGCAAATTATTTGTAGGTTTGTTTGAGTTACTTTGGAATGTTTAGGATTAAGAAGGATCCCACTGCAAGATGAGGGCCAGACAGGGTTAGCTAGGTAAGAGCGTATGAATAGAAAAAAGTCTGAGGTGAAATGAAGAAGCTTCTATTTAATTTTTGAGCGTTGGTCAGGTGACTCAGAAGGAAACAATGATCTATCAGGAAGGAAAATTATTATATCAAGCAGCAGCATGTGTTTCCCAGATTAGGCTTCTTGAGCAAAATTAGATTAAGATTTTCTTTCATCATTCTAATTAAACTGTTCTGCCCTTTTCATTGTCTTAGGTCATTGTTGATGAATGACAGGAGAGGGCCTTGGCTGCTGCTTCCCAAATATAAATAAGGTTGATGGTTTTCAGTGGAAGAGGTTATGTATTTGCTGAATTTAAAGCAGCTGAAAGAGAAACAGCAACTGCATATTTTCAAAGTTAAACTGTGCACTTGCAAATGTTGGATTAGATAGGTTTGAATCTTTAAACATTTTTCCATTTAAATTGCCCTTCATTTTCTAGAGTTCTTATGTTTAAGGTTTAAGATTACCAAAACCACAAGTAATTTGTATTTCCATGCAAGAGGTCGGCTGTATCTAATTAGTGGACTGCTGTTGTGTTGTGTGTTCAGAACATTCCCGCTCACTTAGGAGGTAATCTTTGCTCACTGAGTTATCCAGGCAGTTCCAAATAATTCTGTCTGGAGTGTGAGCTGCCTTTTGCACAGTCAGAATTCACGCCCAATGCACACTACAATAATGTGAGCTCGATATAAAGGGAGAGGTGTGATGTTGCAGTGCAGACATCCTAGAGTTCACTTTGCTATCAAAACCAGAAGGCTCTCCCAAAACTTCAGTCTCTCTCAGAGTTAGATTTTATGCTGCTTGGATTCAATCCTGTCCATGAAGAAAGTTTAGGAAAGCATATATAAATGTCAGTTAACAAGTTGTTCCACATATTCTCAGACGACTGGTTACTGACAGCACTGGGCGTTTAACATTTGCACTCATGCTCTTGAGCAAGCAGTGACTGCATCTCTCTACCTGTAATACTATGTTTGAGAAGTGTGGCCTGTGTTTGTAGTAATGCTTATTATATTGCAAATATACCTTTAGCATGTTGCCTTATGTACAAATTGTCTTCTATATTTGTCCTAGTGTAATGTATATTATTCACGCTGTGGTTCTAGCAATAATCTCAGAAACCTACTCTGCATGTGTAGAATTTATCATCAAATATGATCAGAAAAAATATTTACTTGAATTTGAGTGAATTCTTACTCACTTAAGGGCAAAATAAGACAGTTTACCAACTGAATTTCGAAGGAGTTAATACAAACCTTCAGTTACTACATGGATAAAAATATAGGGACAGATGCCATTTCACAGATAATGGTTAAGCATTGATATGCTTGACAGTTTCTTGAAAATCTATTAATAGCCTTTTCTATTTAAATAATTAAATTCCATGTCAGATGAACATTGGTTCTTTTCTTCTGTTTCATTTTGCACATTGCTGAATTCTGAGCAATAGACTGAGTCCTTCACAGCTTGCTAACATTACCTACTTCTTGTGTTTACTTTTTGGTTTGGCCAGTGACACTGGATTTGTATTCCTCAAGTTGTTAGTATGTGATCTGTAAATACATGGAACATGGGAACCTCCAGAAATTCTATGTTTAAATAGCTTTTTCAGGAGCAGCCAAACTAAATGTGTGTGGGGGTTTTTTTTGTTTGGTTTTTTTTGGGTTTTTTTGGGGTTTTTTTGGGGTTTTTTTGGGTTTTTTTTGGGTTTTTTTGGTTTTTTTTGTTTTGGTTTTTTTTTTTTTTTTTTTTTTTTTTTTTTTTGTTTTTTTTTTTTTTTTTTTGGGGTTTTTTTGGTGTAGATATTTGTTCTTTTGCCTAAATACATCACTGTGACCCCAAATGCTGTTGCCTTTCCCGGCTCTATACAACTCCCTTATTGGGCCAGTTAATGCACACTGGCACCTAATGCTGGTTTGCTATTTGCTAATGTGGGACATCTGACTTTAGTGGGAAAAAGGGGCATGACAGAATTTCCTCTGTTATTCTGCTTCCATATACAGCTTAGCTGCAAACTTTTAGTGAAGATTTTGAGAGCCTGTTAGGGGTACAGAAGTGACATACAAAATTTTTTTTTAACTTTGCCTAATACAAGAGTATAAAATTCTGTGTCACACAGAGTTTTTCATATAGAGAATGTTGGTGATTTAAGTAAAAAGAAATAGTTGTAATTAATTTCATCATAGTTTCATTGAACATTTTGAGATGTTGTATATTCAAAGAAAGAAAGGTGGAAATTATCGAATGCGTAAACTTCAACCATGAAATGGGAGAAAGAAAAACTGGCATTGTAAGCCAGTTACTCTACTTAAATAGTCTTTGTTTTTCAGTTAAAGGGTTTTCCAGTCATAGTTCATAGGAAAGTGAACCTTTGAGTTGAGCACAATTTATAATATGTATGGTCCAAATTAGCCTAAAAATTGAATTGTAAAACTGAGTTAATGAAAAAATATATGCATAAGAAAAGCATGAAATTGATTTAAAATATTTTATACCTATTCCATTATCACCTACAAAGAAATCTTACATTTCTGTCTCTGCTGTCTCTAGGGATGCAAAATTACAACATGTATTTTTTCCCCCTTCTCAAAAGAAAAGAAGGAATTTTTGCTTTGAACTTAAAAGCTCCATTTTGTTTTGAAAATTCTATTTGAGTACTCTGTCAGTCCCCTAAAAGCCTGTATGTGTCTAGTTTGCTTTTATATGTAGTACAGTACCATTAAAACAATCAAAACACGATTTTTAATATCCAGCAATAGTTTTCGATAAGTTCTTTTAGGTACTTTAACTAAATCTAACTTTAACTAAGTTGTTCTGCATTGTTGTTTCTTTCTCAAGAATCCTTGAATGCATATATTTTTTAACTGTTTTTTTAATGAATAAATTATTTGGAGTTTTACACTGTTTAATAAAACTCTGGAATATAAATTAAAGAAAGAAATAGAAAGAGGGGACCTGTCATTCTGAGAGGTTGATCTAGAATTTCTTGTAGATTAACTTTAGGAAATAATTCTGGATTTATTTATTCTTTCTTTCTTTCTTTTTTTTCTCTGTTCAGATGGAAGATGTCATAGCCCGCATGCAAGATGAAAAAAATGGGATTCCTATTCGTACAGTGAAAAGTTTTCTTTCCAAGATTCCCAGTGTCTTTTCTGGTAAGAGTCAAAGTGAATTTCATACTATTTGAAAGTCTTTACTCTGCCTTATGTAAGGGGATGTTCTAGTGGGAAACAGTTTAAAAGGAATACTGTTGAGAATTCATAGTCATCTGGTTTTCAGGAGATGCAAACTTTCTTTATTCTGTCTTTAATAAACTATCTTTATTTATCTTTATTTATCTTTATTTATCTTTAATAAACTATCTTTATTCTTTGGATAGTTTAATTATAGAAGTTTTTAATATTTTTCTCACATTGGAGTGGGTTTACACAGTTTTTAAATTTTTGTCCTGAAAATTAGGTGAAGGGAATACTTAATTTACTACAGAAAGTTAATTATCTCAAAATGGCAGTATTTTTATGGCAGGTCAGGTCTGGTTTTCAGCCAGCTTCCATGGCAAATATGAGTTTAGTGTATTGGCCAGTCCATGAAGATAAATAATTTCATAGCAGCAGGAAAAAAGAAAAATCATCACCACACTCCACACATCACACTCTGTGTAAGGAGTGTATCCTTACATAGAAAGTATTTATACAAGTTTTTACTGTCCGGAACACCAAGAACAATTCTATATTTTAATTTTCAGCATTTGGAATGTTTTTGCTAGTGAATAATCCTGTCATAAGGAAGGATAAAATCCTAAGAGTGAACAAAATTGCTTTCAGATTTTAGAAAATTGATTTTAGATTTTAGAAACATGCACAAAAAAATCTCCTCTGGAGAATGGACCTTTATTTGCCATGAATTAGTGCAGCATGGCATATTACTGAATAATTTGTATTAATTGTTAATGTCTGCCTTAACTTGTGTTCTGTGGATTTCAGAATACACCAAACAAAATTTTTAATTTTTTTTTTAACTGGAATAGATAATCATACTTTAAAGATTGAGTTAGAATATATACACTGTTATAGATAGCAGTTACTGATGTACCAACTTTTCTATCAATGCATTAACTTTATTATCTTCAAAGGGAAATAAAAAACATAGGACAGGTAATTTTTTTTCCTCTTTTCTGATTTTCTCTCTCAAGTACCAGCGAGTACCAGTATTTTTTGATACACATGACTAAAACTCCCACCAGAACGACATAACTGTCATTTTAGTTCAATTAATCTACTTTGTTGTCAGTTCTCTATCCTGAATGGAATCTGAAAACTTCAACTCTATGTCCTAAGTCACTAATTTTATTCAATATGTTAGGACTTTTTATATATGTAGCAAACAAATACCATCTTGAACTCAAAATGTCGATTGCTAGGAAACATGGGAATATTGCCTAAAGATCATGATGACAATAATGTAAATATATTTAAGAACTTATAGTACTGTTAATACCCACAAAAAGCATCAAAGTAGATGCTCTTCAGTTTAAATATGTATACTTATATACTCATATGTTTTTATATATGTATATGTGTGTGTGTGTGTGTGTGTGTGTGTATGTATGTACAAGACATAAAACATGTCTTGTACAGAGCCATCTGTCCTGGATTATGCCCCATACATACTGGAGCTTTGCAATTGTTTTGTGGGTTTTTTTTATGGGGAGAAGCAAAACAGATAAATACCACAGTGAAATCATGTTCCTTCAAGCACCTGGGAAAGACTGTGCAAGTCCTTCAAACAACTTGTAAAAGCTAAGGATGTCCATAAATTGTCCCTAGGCATAGGGTCTTGTGTGATGTCATTGTAATTATGTTGTTATATACATTGTTTTTAAGTACTTTTATTTCATAGTATTGCTTCTAAAAACTGCAAGTGAGAAACTAGTTGAAAGAGCAGTCACTTTTTATTTCTGAATTACTGACCATCTCTAAAGATGACTGCATTAGCAAAATCAGCCTGAGTGGTATTTGAATTTAACAGAATGTTGTGATTGTAATAAATAGGATGATGTAATCATACTATCGCATTTACTGAGTCGTTTCTGAAATGTTTTCACAAGTAAAATATCAACAGAGAGAAACACTTGAAATACAGATATTTCCCTATGCACTATACAGATTTTTGTGCTTCAGAAAAATATAATCCTAAATTAAGTATTATTTTACTTTGTGAAATTTTGAAAAGATGAAGAGTCTTTTTGCTTTATATTGCATATATTCTATACATTCATAGAGAGCAAATAAAAATTTGAAACTTTTAAGGCTTGTAGGAAAAATGTAGGCAGGAGACCTTTGCTCCTTCTATGTGATTATGGGTTTTGCTGAACAAAAGAAGGACTTACTGTTGTTGTCTTCATGCTTTTGAAATGTTTTGGAGGAGTAAAGATGATGTATATAGACATCTTGCTGGTCAGCAATAATAATTGCATGAAGGTCGTCATGTGCATTCTTTATTAACATGGATTAGAGTATTAGGAATAAAGAGGAGGTGATCTTCCTGGTCCATGGCTCACCTTTAGTCCTGGAAATGGATAAAAAAAACTTGCTTGAAATGATGAATTTAGGGAGTCTGACATATGAATCATAGAGATTAGAAGGACCTCTAGAGTATTATTTTAATTTTTGCTAAGGAGGGATACAAGAAAATGCCAAAGCTTTGCTGTTCACTTTGAGGCAGAAAGAATCATTCAGTGGTTACTGACAAAGCGATAGCTGAAGGTTTGTTTTGGAAGTCTTCATAGTGATTCTTCATAGGACTTTAAAGTGTGCAATACTTGGGTGAGCTTGGTGATGAATATAACCTGTAGAGAATGTGCCAGTTGAGCAGTGTATAAGCTTGAGGGTGGAACATGAGAATTTTTATTGAAGGAGCATGGAGAGCTATGAGAAACATAAGTTCAGTTAAAGAATACACACAGAGGGAGAATAAAATCTTTTCAAGGAAAACATGCTCATACTAGTTATTACTGTGTGTTTCTGATGCATGGCTCAATGATTTTGGAATGTAGTCACAGCTTGAACCAACAAAAATAGGAGAAGGAGATCAGTAAAAAGGTGTGTTTTTAACATCTCCTGTGTTGAAGAGAAAATGAAAACATTAATTTACTTTTCACTGGAAAATATGATCCCTGTGAAATCATTAGGGTTTTTTCTCATTCCTGTAAGTGAAGCTGATACAGTATCTTTTCCATATAAACGTTGTGTTTTCCCATTTTTTAGAAAGATTATTACTGTCATATCTAATTTTTGTTAAACATTTTCCTGATCTCAAAAAATGCTTATTTCTCTTTTACCTGAGAAATCACGAAAATAATGAGATATTGCATTTTGATTAGAAAATATATTAATATAATGTTTAATTATCAGTAGCAGTATGCTTGGTAAAAAAAATTAAAGAATTTATGTGTTTGAACATAAAAAAAATCCAACTTAAAAACACACAGGCAGTCTCAGTAGCCTGGACAGTTGTAGTGAGAGACTTCAGAGGAAAGCAGTGTTATAATAGCTCATCATACTCACAAATCACAGGTGGGTGAGCCCAAGGAATGAGTCACAGGGCTACCTGCAACAGAATTGCTTGTTATACAGAGGCAAGCAGCAAAAAATGAGGAGCAGTACAGTGAGAATTGGATGACTCAGGGGACTGATAACAGGAAAGAGAGTTCCATCTGTCATTAGTTTTGATCTTTTCCAGTTGAGTAATGAATTGTTAACATCTGATGACTTCTCAGTGCAGCATGTGAAATTAGTTGATTGGTTTATCCACTTCACTACTGGAGATTACCAGCCTGAAACACAAAATGAAATAGAAAGCTCTACTACTTGGTTTGACAAGAAGCAAAAGTCACAAGGCATAACACTTCAATCATCTGACGCTTTTGGAGCAAAGTAATGTTGTATTATAGGTAAATAAAAGAATTTTGGAATTTCTATTTTTGAGAGATTTTCCAGAGCAAATTAACCATTTTTGAGAATCTAGGATTCCCATCTCCCAAGTCTTGAATTTTATAGACCTTATTTTCAACTTCAGTGTCTCCCATGCTGGGTTGATGACAGGTTCCTACTTTCTTGTTCTATCCATTTCTTCATCTCTCTTTTCTTGTATTGTCCTAAAGTGCGATTAAATTGTAGAATCATTGCTGATTTCTTTATGCCAAATGAACCTCTTGTAATTTGAAAACCGAGCCTTCAGTGTAAAAACTGCAAGCTCACCACCTTGATGAGGTTCCACTCTTAGTGAAATGTTTTGATGCAAATATTACTGTCAGTTCTTGAAGGACAGAAGCTGGATCATTCCCTCTTCTGTGCCCTCTCAGGTTGGCAGATTGGAGCAGGGACTTGCCATCTTTACAGTTTCACTTTTCAAAGCAGAATTTTGAGAGCAACATGTTAATAAACCTCTATTCCCAAATGAATAGTTTGTTTGAAAATATTCTCTTGCATTTGTCATTTTGTCAGAGTGACTGATTTGCATTCAAATGTTCACGATCTTTTGGGAGTGGATATTTTTTGTTCATGATTTTTAGAGATTGACTAAGCGAAGCCATAAGATTGGACACACAGTCATTTCCAAGTATTGACATGATTAAGCGATAATGAGTGATGCTTTGTATGCTTTACAGAAAACCAACGTGGATATTTGAGTGCTGTCTGCATTCCTTCACCTCCTGTTTGTTTGCCTGTCTTGGCCTTGTGACTGGGTTGGTAACTAAGGGTGGTTTTAAGCTGCTTAAAACTTGACAGAACTTGTGTATCTTATGGAAAATTAGATTTGTGACAGCTTTGCCGTTGGGAAGTGCAGAATGAACAAGCTGTGGTGGCCTGGGATTAAATAAGATGAATGCTCTTCAGAGAGAAATAAAGAACTCTTTCCACTATCTTTAATAATAGAATCATAGAATTATTTGGGTTGGAAGGAATCTTAAAGATTTTCTAGTTCTAGTCTCCCTGCTATAGGTAGGGATATCACCCATGAGATCCAGTTGCCCAGGGCCCCATCAAGCCTTATCATGAACACTTCCAGGGATGGGGCAGCCACAACTTATCTGGGCAGCCTGTTCCAAGGTGATTTTGCTCTCCATTTTCATTTTAAGGTATGTGTTAATATCAGACCATTATTAAATTACTATTGGAATGAAAAGCTTTTCAAAATATGATGTTATTTTAAACAGAATAAATACAAATTTAAAGGTTATTGCTTCTTCCTAACCAAACAGCATTAAAAAAAATATTCTTAGGCTTGTTTTTTGATCAGTGGCAATTGCCACTGGGAGCATTAGTAAAAAGGAAATGAAGAGAAAAAAGTCTGAGGCAATTTTGCAAAATTGTCCTAGGAAACTGAAATATACTGAATACCCATTGAAAAAGTCTTTTAAAGTAATCTAGATGCAAAAAAACATCATAAATTTCTGTTCCCTTAAAATATGAAAAGATTATTTTCACAGAAATTTGCAAAAGAAATAGGTATAGGAGTCCTGCAATGATGGAAAAAAAAAAAACCTTAATAGCTATTCACTTGTTGTGAGATGGAAAATTGCTAGGAACAGTCATCTTTGAGGTTTGTCCACATGAAATGCACTGCTTGAATTAGATGATCTTGTTTCCCAAATGCATGTTTCCTCCCCAACTCCTGTTTCCAGAGAATTAGCTCTGGGCCTTGTTGATCAGCACTAGAAATTTTTTGCTACCTTTCCTACTATGTTGTTTCATAATGAAAATACTTCCCTCCCTTTGCTGCTCCTTCTTACTGATCTCCTTATGTGTAAGATTTTGCCACTGTTTCGAGTGGAACAGGATCGCAGCTTTGAAGTGTGAGAGCTTTTAAGAAGAGTATGGGAAAACCTACTGCATTCATCAAAGCCCAAAATGTACCTGGTTTGCCACCCTTGACATTCAGTCTCTGGACTCTGTACGTGCAACATTCATAGCAAATATTTAGTGGAAAGGGAGCCCTGAATCAGCCATAAACCTGAAATTATCAGGAATTCCACAGTCTATCACGGCTTCAATTTCAGCAGTATGCTGTTTTTTCTGTTGTTAACACTGCTTAATAATTGTGTTTTGCTGATTTTCCATCAGCATCAGTGAACAGTACTTTGGGAAAGCAGAGAAAATAGCCCCATCCAACACAGACATACAAACATAAGTATTGCACATGTTTATGACAATTGTATTTGTCCATGGAGGCAGGGCATAATATATCAGCTTAACAGAAACCCTCTAAAGCTAATACAAGCAGCATCTGTAGCAGTGATAGCTTAACTAAAATCTGTTATGTGCACAAAGCCCTGTAGGAAGAAAAGACTAGATTATGTCTAAAGAAGAGTGAGTGCATGGAAAATGGTTTTCCTTACTTGATATCTCTAGGAAGTCTCTTAAAAAGAAATATTACTGATGCTGCATAGCAATGACTAGAACTGGTGGAATAAGTGTCAGTGAGAATTTGTTTGGGATGTGTATTTTAAGTAATTGTTTTAATTAGGAAGCAGAGCAAAGTAAACTATTTAACTACACCAGTTTTTAGAGGTACTTCTATGACTGCAAAGCTGTTTAAATCACATTGGAATTTTTACACAGAGCAATTTGAGGGAGGCAGAAGAGAAGTGTTTTCTCAGAAGAAAAGGTTGGTACTGTGTCTGCCATTACTAATTTCTGAGACAGGAGTGAAATTTGCAGCTCATGTTAAGAATGGGGAGAGGATGGGGAATGGAGTAGCTGAAGACAAATGAAGTCCCATCATGAAGTCCTTTCTCAGCATTAGTAATGTTGCTACAATGTGAAATCTGTTTCATGGTACTCTTGTGAGGTAGTCTGTGGATACTATTTCAGAAATGAACATCCTCTTGGACAAAAGGAAAAGAAAAACAATCTGGTTCCTCTAAGTTCAGAACCCTTGAGTCCCAAAAAGTATCCTTTGTCTTGCCAAAAATCAAAACTTTGCAATGGTACATGGGATTTGTAAATGTCAGTTTGTAGAGTGCAATATAATTCTAAAGTGCAGTGTAATTCTAAAGCTGGGAATATGTGTTAGCAAGTTTGGGTCCTGAATATATTGTCAATTAGAATGGAATGAAATAATTACAGGGAATTTCTGCATGCAATGCTGTAGTTACGCAGGTACTATAATTTTTTATAAATAGAGACAATATTTATTGATGTAATTATATTTTGGAGTACACACTGAAAATATCTAATTTTTAAATTTATGTGGCATTGTCCCCTATTTTCTGGTGGCATGTTTTTGGTTGCATGATGATTATTAACTATAATTTAGCAAGCAATGTAGACATGTGATAAGTTCTGCTGGTACAAGCACAAATGATGTACTATTTACATGTATCCTGCTAGGTATAAAACAGTTTAAACAAATTTCCTTTTCTTTTTAGGATGATACATATGTGTCTGGAATAGTAGTCTCCTTTTGATGTCTTACATAGACTCCTTTTGTAACTTTTCAAGCAATGTAATTTATTTCTACTTCAGTTTTACTTTTTTAGTACATAATTTTCTATCTTGTCTTTAAATTGTTTCAAAGTAGTTTGAAATATTTAAATGAACTTTATGCAAAAAGAAAGTGGTTCTGTATTTGCAGATTTCAATCTTCTATTTTTAGAGGCACATACATATAGTTGGCCAGCAGTTAAAATAATCAAACTAAGTAAAATCATTCCCTGGAGAATATTCCCTTAAGCAAGAAATCAAATTATCAGAATTTACAAGATTATTTGTGATTTAGCTCCTACTTCTGTTGGTTCCAGCTATGAGGAAAAAGACATTGCCATTGCACTTGCATCAGAAGATTGCAGACTTGTCTTTGCAAAAGGAAGCAAGGAATAAATTATAGTAATTGTAATTGTTTATATTTCTGTTGTTGCTGAAGTTATCTATTGGCTAGTTTTGCATGGAAAGAACGGAAGAAGTTCTGCTGCTATTTTCTGTCAGCTGCATTCCTGAAAAAGGTAACATACATTAAATTAGAAAGTCACCCTTGTGGGAAGTAATTTCATGAAGCATAATGTGACTGACAATCTATCACTATGCAAATAAAGGGTCATTGATAGTAGTCAATTTTCTACAAATTATCAAAATAGTTTTAAATGGAATTACAGTGTAAAGAACAATTTGTTAACAGGAAATAAAGGTGCTCAAATGAGTGATGAGTGTTGCTTACAACACTCCGCACATTTGACAAAGCCTATTAGGCTCCCGAGCTTCATAATAAAAGTCAATAAATGAGTTTATAGTTTAAAGACCTACTTTCTTGTCTATGCAGTTGGAGAGTAAGCCTTGGTGTTACAAAACCAGCATGTTAGCTGGCTGTAGTTACTCTATTTTCTCTTATCCCAACCTCACAGACTGAGCAGCCCCCGAGGCCAGAGGATGTTGGCAGATTGGGAGGCACAAAGCCTGTCATTCCTGCTGTGTGCCTTGCCACACAGCATCTGTGTCTTTTTGTCTTAAGGATGGAAGACCTCCGTGGGGATGCTCTTGGCTTACTTGTTTCCTCTTCTAGGGAAGATCACTGGAGTAGGTGCTGCTTCCCTGCACAGCTCTCTGTAGCAAAGGTTAGACCACAGTGGGAAACAAGCAAAGCTGTTACAGTGATTGTCAGGAAGTCAGAAGGAGCAGGCTGGTGAGTTTGGTGTCTGAGGAACAGGGCAGAAACCCAGGAATCTTCCAGAATCCTGGCTGATGGCACAAAAGAATTACTTGCTGGTAGGAAAGAGGACACCATCATTGCTGAGACTTGGCTAGTGAAGGCAAGCTAATTAGAAAACACTGAGAATATTAAATAATAATTTTAAAAATAGGCAGGGAAATTAGTATTAAACTCCCCTTCCCAAGCACATATTTTGTAAGATACTATTTTTTATTAAAAGACCTGATAGTGTTTGAGTGTACAAGCAGACACATGGGACTTTTTTACATATTTTTTTCCTTCAGAGGAAATTGCCATAGTATGTGCATACAAGGCTCTCATGGATATCAGTACTCATGTGCATGAGTACTCATGTGCATGTCTGATAACAGAATTCTTTCCTTTTGAGATTTTATAACAAAATGTGTTATAACTAATATGTGGAAGTAGTTCAAAGACAGGTAGAACTGAGTCTATAGGTCTGTATGTCAGACTCTGCTTTTTCATCAAGACCATCTTCTTGTAAGTTTTGGACTTGCTTATTATGGAAAGAAGCTTGCAGATTTTAGTAAATATACAGTAAAATGCTTGGTTGTTTTCTGAGCTGTATCTCTAGACCAGGCAATATGTTGTGAATAGAGAGAAAGGGAATTGAGCCAAATCTACCCATTAATGGTTTTATCACATAAATTCTGCTTTCCTTCCCACTTTTTTCTCCTTATTTTTTTAGTTGCTTTAATCAGTAATCAAGTTGAATTCTCATTTCTTCCATACTCTTTAGAGAAAAATAGACTTTCTTTGTTCCCTATTCACTTGTTTTCTGAGTAGTAGTTTTTTTGTGTTCCTAGTACCTAAATTCTAGAAGTGGGTGTTTTTTAAAAAAATTTTATCGAGTCCTTTCATACTTACAAAAGCATCTGTTCAATAGAACAAATCAGAATGTGTATTAATGAAAGGTGGAGGTGGAGTGACTCATCATCTTGGCTTTTGTACCTGAGGTCAAATACAGTTTTAAGGAAATATTTAAGTCTTGTGTGCTACTTACATATTTTCAGATATATTATTGATAGATCATCTAAAAAATTTATCAGATCATCAGATATGTTGATATATCATCTAAAAAATTTATCATGAGGACTAAATGACAAGCCATGAAGACACCATTACCATGGTCAGCATTTGCAGAGGGACCCCATCTGTTCTGCATGTGATGAGTTGGTTGCTCTGGACTGGAAGTAGGTAGAAAATATGGTTGTGTTAAAGAACATCATGTTGTTCAAGCAGGATTTATGAGGCTAATCTTAATTTTGTGTCATGCTTACAAGGAATCTTCCAGCAGGGATGATGTCCCCAAACTCTATACCATTTAAAGGCCAGTAATTGAGTCCGTTTTCCAGAAAATGAATGGAAAACTGGTCATAATAGCAATTTACTGTTCTAGGACAGTTGCTGAAAGTACATAGAAGAGTGCAGCTTATCTCGCTTTTTTCCCTCTGTCTTAAAAAAACATTCCATCGTGTTTTTTCTTCCTCAAGAAGAAAAAACAGTCACCCCCAAGAAGAAAAAAAACAGTCATCCCCAAACAAGTGGGATGTCCATCTCTCTCCATGTGTTGGTCATAGCCCCTTTGGACAGCAATGCAAGGGAACACAGCTCCAGTGTACTGAGCAGGTACAATTCAGCAGTGGTTGTCCTGAGCTCTGTCACACCAGCAGAAAGGTAAAGTACGTGTAAATTGGATGGTCTAATGTATTGTTTAATTTTTTGTGATGTTGCTGAGATCTAGGACACTGCTTATAAATTACCTCTGCAATGAGTTAAATGACCTCTGTAATTTAGTCACAATTACTAGAACTCTCCTCCTGTGATTTCAAGGGATGATAGTGCCATGTTTAATCCTAACAGTCACCTAGTTAGTTTTAGATTTAGTCTCATATAATTACACTTTTGATTATTCTTAAGCCTTTTATTTCTAATCATTAATGATGGGATGCAAAATTTAAAAAAGCATTTGAACAAGTTTATATGGACACATCTATATTAAAATGGAATTGTGTATTAGGCAGAAGAATACCTTATAGGGCAGTTAATAGGCTATGAAAGCCAGGCTATTGTAGGACACTAGAAGGGAACCATTTTCAGTGAAGTGCTAAAACTGAGACTAAATTGAACATGAAATACGCTTTTGAAATGTATTTTAGTAGAACCAAAATAAATTGATAGAGTAACAAATGTTAACTAGTGTACTAATTGGAAAGTCCCAATAGAGAAATGGAGGACCACCTGATTTTAGAAAAGGGAAATGAACCTGTGAGCTCTCAGTTGTAGGGAAGAATTGAAACAGACTTCTGAACAGGAAGTGCATTGGGAAGACGGAAGGCGCCATTAAATCTTTTTAATGAGAGAAGGAATGGCAAATTCCAAAGTGCTTCAAGATTTATACTTTTTGATCAAAAGTATTGCATTTTTTTTGGAAACAGTATCTGTTTGGATTATTTGAGAGCAGTGATTATTCATGTAGGTGTCAGAAAATAGGAAAAGACTTCCTCAGTGTACATAAATTATTAAATGTGGAATGAGTCATTACTTGTTGTGCAAGAAGCAGAATTTTATATGGAAAGTGTGTCTTAATTTTTGAATGATGTGAGTTTTGAAGTGCGTTCATGTTCTATAAAGAGCTATTTGAATTATGGCTATCCAGGACAGGGTGTCTGTGTAGACATTGTCTTTATTCTCTGTGGTAATATTACTATTTTGTAAGAATTAAATATCTCTGTTACACATTTTTATGTGTAAATGTTTTTAAATGTAATATTATAATTGGTGTCAATTGAAAACTCACTGCTTGATAGCTGAAAATTTTAAAAAAATTAAATTTCCTTCCAATTTTATTTCTTTTAGAACAGTACAGAAAGCAAAATAAATATTGAAGTTAGAGAGTGAAATGTCAATTTAGTTCTATATATTACACCTATTTTAAATCAAGTCACAATTGTTTGTTGGAGAAGTAGCTCCCAGTTAAAGAGGTTTGTGACAAATAGTTTGGATCCCTTGTTATAAAAGATGAGATAAAAGTCTCCAATTCAGTGTATTTGAAATGTTCTTCTGGCACATCTCTAGAGCCTGGCTATTCAGGCCATTCCATCAGACTTAGGCATCAATATTTGCTGAATTTCTGTGCTGTTTGTTACTAGTTAAGCCAAAATAGAAACTGTCTGTACTATCTGTACTCAAAACCAGAATCCTGATGTGCAGATAGATGTAGTGAGAGATCTAGAAGTCCTTAAATAAGAGAAATAGATAAAATACAATTTCATGGATAGTAATTTGTTACCTTCTGTCCAAGACACCACTTAGATCTGCAGATTATTTGTTGAAAAAATTTACATGTCATCTGTGCATTAGCAAGGGAGTTACTGAGTTCAAATATTGTATTTTGAAATGGGTTATGCAAACAGGAAATTTTATTTACAGAAAAATAGCAAACAGAAAGAAAAAGGGACACTGCACAGCTTAAAAGCAAGAGTTCCTAAGTTTTGCATTAGCTTCAGCAAGCATATAAAAGGCACAATACATGGCAAAAAAGAAAAATGGAATAAATTTGTTGTAACATTTGCAGTAGGTGTAAGCTGAAACTCTTCTCAAATCAACAGATCTGTCAAATAAGGAGATTATAGCCCTGGGTTCTCAGATCTAATGAAGATTTGTATCACTACTGGAAATCTTTTGGAAGTATCTTTTCTACTATTATTTTGGAAAGGAAAAAGTTCCCTTTGCTGGTATAATTAAAAAGAAAACAAAACAAAAAAAAGAAGAGTTTTTCACCTGTGATTAGTATTGACTTGGTAAGAAAGAAGAATAAAAGAAACAGAGTAAAAAATGCTTTTTTTTTTTTTCCCTTTTTTTTCTGAGTATTACTATTTCCAGCATGATATTTTTCTATTGGTAAGTGAACTCTGTAACTTCGGTGCTAATAAAATAAATAGATTTGAAAGATTTGTATACTCAAAACAATACCTAAATATCTTTTACAGGAAGAAATACTTGAGTAAAGTCTATGCACACCTGATTTGATCTTTCTTCACTCAGAACCTAACTAAATCACTGTACTGAACATAGACCACAGCACCAATAAATGAAAAATGTGTCTAAGCAGCTATGAGAGAGCAGCCTAGTTTTTATGATTATAGGTGAGGAGTCTGAAAGTATTAACGGTCTTCAAATGAGGCAGCACTCAGCAAGGTCAGAGAAAAATAAGAAAAATTCCCCCTGCATGTGTGGTCAGGGCCCTGGTCAGCTGCTGCTCTGCTGGAGGGGATGAAAAATCCTGTGCCTGCTCCTGCTGCTGCCAGGGGCTGGGTGCCCACATGTGGGTACTTAGTGGAGCTGCTGCTGACTGGAGAGCAGGGCTCAGAATCCCCAAACTGCTCTCAGCCAGCATTGCACCGGGTGCCCTCATGTAAAACAGACTCCCTGTGTGGCTCATTAGAGGCCCAGTTAATTGTCTGGAATCTAACAAAGTGTGGGTGCACCCATTAGGAGTGAGATGTTGCCTTAGTTTTCCAAAGCGGTTTACTCTTTGTCTGCAAGGTTCTTCTCTACAGTTTCCAGTCGAGGGTGTTTATTAACAGTGTTAACCCTAGCACTGAATCACACAAATTGTCCTTTAATGGCCATTTGTAACTGCAAAATAATCCCGTTTTCCCAAAGCAACTTCTGTATAATACAGCAGACTGAGTTTAATTAGCATTTCAAAAAATGTAAAGGATGTGATAGGAATGAAACTGCTGAAAAAGAGTGGTCAGTATTATATACATACTATATTTTTTCATGACCTTTTTATCTGACAGATACTCAGAGTAATACATGGTTAGAGTACAACAAAATCAGAGAGAAAGCCTGAAGTTGAACTCTTTTCATTGCTCAAGTGTTCAGTTTATATTCTCTCTCAACTGCCTATAACAGCAAGAAAAGAAAAACCTGGCAAAATGAATGCTAACATTAATAAAAAACCCCACAAAACCCCATTTAACATATGCCCAGCCATCAATGCAAATGATACGAAGAATTTTCATACAAAATAAAATCAAGAACAAGCCTGACAGACTTTGAAGTCCTGTCTGAATTCATCATGTTAAGCACTGACCTTTATCTGTATGTTTCCTGTATCTTGCATGGCTTTTATAAATAAATAGACCAAGGGTCATTCATTATTAAAGAAGGACTTGCAATAGATAGTTAAGCAGGCTAACAATCAATGTTAAGGCTGAACCTTCCCATTTGAAGCAACGTGAAAATTTGCTTGTCATTCTTTAAGATAGTTTTAATATTGTATTAATACTTTTAATATTGTATTATTATTAATACAATATTAAAAACATTTTTTTAATATTGTGAGTATTGTATGAGTATAGTATTCCTCTTGTAAATGTACCAGCCCCCCCCCCCAAAAACCCCCAAAAAAACCCCAAAACCACCCCCCCCCAAAAAAAAAAAAAACAAAACCAAAAAACCCCAAAAAAACTAAAATAACCGCATAAGCTATGGCTCATAAGAGGGGCTTAATTTTAAGTCCCTTGGATTTTCATAATTGGATTAACTATTCTGTCTTTGTGGCAGCAATCTTTTAATTTGAGGTCTCTGGCCATCACCACAATAATGGTAAAGTGAACTGTGTACTGATTTCATCATAGTAATACTAGGGGACTTAATGTTGCTGCAGTTCTTCCGTATACCATTGTACAATTGTAAATCAATTAAATAGTTTTCTGTAATTCTTTGCACTTTGTAAGTTTTGCATCCTTAGGAAATAACACTCACTGTAGCAGTGCATCTTCTGGGACAAACTGAGCATTGTTGTTTCCCTTGCTGAAAAGCTTTTTTAAGTAGCAATTATTCCTCTTTCAAATCCTTTCCCTTGTGCTGAATATAGGTAACCAGCTTTGGTGCAGGTGACCACATCAGTCAAACCCAAGACAAGAGCAGATAATATGTGCCTCAATAACCTCATTCCACTTGTTTGTACATACGCACATGTCTTTCCTTTTGCTTTGTTTTCAGCATAGTTACCTAGCTGGCATCTAAGATACTCCCTGACAGACACCCCAGAGACCTGTCCTCCATCAACTTCCCTGCACACAGAGGAGGGAGCACACTTCTCCTGGTTTTTACATACATGACTTTAATTTCCAGCATTCATCTACTTTTCCTTGTGAAGGCTTCCATCATACACCAAACAAAGTGTTTTCAAAGCAGGGAGTACCATTACATTGATAACGCGTCTGGTAAAACAAGTATGTTTTATGTTAAAATAGTCAGAAGTTACTTCTTTATAAAGTGTGATCATGCCCAATTTAGAGCATGATTGCTTTAGTTTGCATAGCCCAGGAAGGTGCTTGAGAGACAATCAGGACAGCTTCTCAAACAATATGAGAAGTAAGAGCATTTTTTTGCACATCCCTTTTACCTGTCAGGTAAAAAAGGTACAGATGAGTATAAAAAATTACAGTATTGTATAGAGAAGTTATATCTTAGAAATAAATAGTTCTAAATGGTTATGGGTTCACCAGAATTTTGCATGCATACTCCTTAGAAGGAATAGAAATAGACTTCAAGTTTCTTAAGCAACTTTAAATTGCCATTTGTTTTCTGTAAGTCTCAACATATGTCATAGCTGAGAAGAATTTAAGCCATATTTCAATACCTTTTTCAATCACTTCTTGAAACTCTGTTGATTTGAAACTTTTGAATTGTTTTTAGTGACCATAGTGGAGTTAGTTACTTTGGATTTTCCCATTGCAACTAAGATAGAGAATGGCTTTATAGTATTCCGTTTGATTTATCATTCAATAAAGAAAAATTAATTTTAAGCATAGCCCCAGAATTAAAGATAGATTTTATATTAAAGCTTAAAAGGTTATGATTCAAAACTGCCAAAATATTAAGTTTGCTCTTACTACTGTTTTCCAAGAAAACATCTTTTAGAAGCTAAATTCCAGATAACTTCCCAAATGTTTTCATCCCCGCTGTATATAACTCACTGTCAGGAAACTAGTATAGTAGTTACAGGAGCTGTGATTTGACACATACATTTTCCAAATGGTATTTGCTATATAAAATTGCAAAAAGTGTTAGCTTTTCAAGGCTCATCTGTTTTCTTTACTATATGGTAAGAGGAGAAATGACTCATCAACAAGAGAGAGGCATGGTATGAGATAAGGAGAGCTATCACTGCTATCATTATAGTATTTATATTGCACAATAAGAATATATTTGAATTTAGTTTAGATTAAAATGGAAGTGACAAGTTATTAAAGATACACAGTGAAATAAAAATTTTTACTTATTCTGATAATGATTGACAAGCTAACACCTTAAGAGAAAAAGGCAGATGAAATTGACCATTATTCTCTTCTTATTTTATCTCTTGTGTCTAAAACTATCAATTGAATGTCCCTGAGTGCTCCATGTAGCAGATCCTATGGCTCTGTCCTCTTGTCAAAGAGATCATAGAATCCTAGGAGAATGAGGTACACCCATCTTAGTTCTTCCTGTTCAAGCCTTCTACATCTGCTTAATTTAGAAGAATTATCCATTAAGAGCATTTATGATGCTATATCTAGAAAACCAGTTTTCTGCTGTGAAATGTTTTCAGAGCCACACTTTTTCAGGAGAATTTTTTTGACATTGCCATTATCAGAAAGTACTGAAATACTGAGAGGTATTTTATTGTTTTATTATTGTACTCCTGTTAGGAGCTGTTGTATGAGTCAGAAAGATGAAGATGAAAAATTCTGTTTGTTTTATGGTAAGAAAAAGGTTTTGTCCCTGTTGAATCACACATTTTGATAGCATTAAAGAAAATATTTTTAATTTTTCAGTTTGTGCAAAGCTTTGATGTTTGATGTTGGGGTTCCACTTCATATCAAAATGAAGTTTGAGAGCCTCAAAGTGTGCTGCAAGGTAAGAAACTCTGGTGTGTCTGGTTCTGTTCTGATTCGTGAAGCATCCTTTTGAAGGTGCACTTTTGACTGGGGAAACTCAGAGAATAACAAGTCAGGGGCTTTATTGAGCAACCACTGAACACGATCAACGCAGAAAATCTAATTATTCAGTTAAATTGTCACATCAGAAATGCTGATTGTAGGGTCCTTAGCAGAGGGACTCACTGTTCCAACATGTTTGAATAGCAATTAGTATAAAATGCTTCCATATTAAAATTACTGAATGAGCTCTGCAACACAAAACAGCAGAGTAACTCCTTCCTCTGCCAGATGATCTGCCTGCAGTGATATGCTTGGTTTGGTGATCATCATCTTTACTAAGTTTAGAGTACACCAAATTTAGGCATCACCAAAGCTTTACAAGTTTTTATTTGCTATGTGTGTAACAAGAGTTACTTGTGCGGACTTTATCTTAAGAACCTGTGCTCAGGGCTGTAATTTTCCTCTATTTTTTCTGACTACACGTTCTTGTTTGAAGAACAAGAACTTGTCTACCTACGTTAGCTTGCTTGCTAAAAACAAGAAAACACTAACTAGCAAGGACATCTTTTATAACACAAGCTAAATGATAATTTTAAGCATGTGAGAAGGAAAAATTGCTGAAAGTGTTTTAACAGTAGTAAAACCTTGTTGCTTCCTTTCCCTGAGTGACAGTCATTTCTAGAAGTATAACATGAGAGGGAAAACTCAATACTATAAGTAAGAAAGGAAGTTAGTTTTAAAATTGAATCTATAGATATTTTTAATATACTCACCTAAACTAGTAAGCCATCACTTTACCAAAAAAAAAAAACCCAACAACAACCCCTCCCAAAAAAACCCCCACAAAACCCCCCCAAAAAAAACCCACAGAGAGAGAAGCATATATATTCCATCAGCCACTACTTAAAAACACATAGCATTGTTCCAGAAATGGCAATAGCCAAAGAAAATACTCTTTGTTAAATCAATAAAAGATGACAGTACTGAATTTGAGACAAAGAAATTCTTCTGATGTTTTCTGACTGGTGTGAATTCCTGCTGTGTTTGTGTGCCACAGGAAAAATAGAGTGGTCATCTCTTGCTTGAGACCAGCATGTTTTACTGGCTGTTAATGTGGCTAGCCTGTTCCCATCCATTGGACATTATCTGTTGAAAACAGTGCTATGGCAGGCATTTATTTGTATATTGGTTACTGGCAGGAGCCCAGTTTTATGCCGTGTCAGATACAATTGGAATAGTACAAAGAAGGACTAAAACAGCCTAGTATATTAATTTCTAAGTGTAAACCTGCCACATTCAAAGTGAAGCCAAAATTTGAAGGTAATAAGCTACTTAAAACTTCCCTTCTATGTGACTTATATGCATCCTGTTGTGCATCAAGAAAAACTCACCAGTCATATTACCGCTAGTCCCTTTCCCCTGTATTTTGGAAAGGAGAACAGTTCTGTTCCCAGGCTGTCAAGGGAAAGTGATCTGCATACTGCCATAAAACTTTTGTAATCTGTTGATTAATTCATTTTAGCTCTTTTAAGGATGTAAGAAGATTGAGCAAGAACATGTTTTTCCCAAATTTCTTTATGCCCCCTCCCTCCCAGCCTTGGTACCATATTTCATGTAGACAGCACAATTCCTTAGTTGACGGAGAAATCTTTATTGTCTCCAGGCCCTCAGCACAAGAGTTGTGTCTAGCTTTTACTCACACTATTGAACAGTAATCTAGTACTGTTGCTTTATATTTCTTTACTGATCCTACCTTTATTTTCCCAAGAGAGTGTGTTCCTGAGTCTGCAGTCAGTGGTTAAGGAAGAAATGGTGGCTATCAAGAATTTTACATAAAATATGTACAAGTCCTCAAAAATAACATGGAGAAACGAAAAAGTCAAATAAATGGTTTGTACAGGAGCTGGGTAGGGGTCCAGGACTGGTTTGGATAGGTAGCTGAATGGTTTTGTATATGTGTTCCCTCACCAAGGGTGATTTTACATCTTGATAGTATTTATTCTTCTTCTGACAAAGTCAACAGCAAAGACCCAACAGGTGCTAAAAGTAGTATCCAAATCACTGCATACTTCTAGGCAACAGTATGAACCTAATTTTTTTCTTCATTTTGTGAAGAAGGAAAAAAATAATGAAGTACAGTCTCATTTTTACAAAGAGCTTCTGTACTCTCAAGTCTAAGTTATAAAAGACCAATCCTATGTTCACAGTAAGACACCATCAGTTCTCAGCTGTTTCATCTAAAGAAATAAACATTGAAATGTACATTAAAATAAAATGAAAAATAGACTCCAGATTCCAGGAGCATGCACTATTATTTATTGCACTAATACTTACAGGTTGATCTTTTCACAATGCTTCTCTGTTCTTTAGTCCCCAAAATCCACAGCATGAGGAACTATTATCTTTACTGTAGAAATAAATACGAAAGGTTACATCTTGGGCTACTGGTCCAGGATTGTTCAGAATAATGTTTTTTTTGTCATTCTTCTTCTTGATAATGGATGGTGGAAAATTACTCTCTCCAGCTTTTCCAAATAAACATACAAATGCTTCTCATGAGGTTGTGGATTTGTGTTATTAAATGGTTGCTCTGGATGTAATGAATGTGAGGGTAGGGATGGGAGAAAACAGGAGGTTTTTGCAGACACTGTTTCTTTGTCCAGGCTCTAAGAGACATTCCTAAAATGGAGACATTAGTGATGGCTCTATGAACATTGTCTGATACTGATGGAAAGCAAAGTACTTTGCTTCAAAAATGTACTTGGTTAATGTGGTACCATGTTACTTGTCAAAGCAGAAAGGTAGCTTTTGAATTCCTATTAAAATGTTATAGAGAAAAAGCCAATACTAGCTACAGGGCTGCAAGTTATATCTTGCAAATGCTGATGTGAATGTCCCTTGGGAAACACAGCAGCAAAGGAATGAACGTGGTAAACTGAAACATAGTGGGATTTATTTTCTTCAAGTTTTACTTCTTGGTTTGCTAAGTTCATTGTGATGGATGGGAGCATATTATATAAAATGACTGGCATGTATGCTCACGTATATGAGTTTATACCATTGAGCATATACCATACTGCAGTTTTCAATTTGAGATAGAAATATATTACTTATTATGGATTACATGACTAAGTTTATTTTAAACCCAAGAGCTGTTGATTGCTTATTCAAATAGTAGTTCATGTCTATCTCAATTTTTTGGTAAATCTCCATTGATGGATAAATCATGTTGGACAATTTCAGTTGTCAGCAGAACTTATATTTCAGTGAATATTTCAATGAATTTCAAAGCATATTTGGGAATTTTCTTCAAGTGCTAATACATTTTACCTTTATTGTGACAAGGTTCTTGAGGTGCTTATATAAAGAACTACCATGAGAAGAACTATGAGATTTTTACATCTTGAGAGCAGACCTACTAATATCTGCTTCAGATAGTTGTGCACCACAATTATCAACATTTAGAATAAATTAATTCATAATCTCTCAATAGTGATGAAAGACAGAAAATGAAAAATATGCTGAATTTGGTGGAAGTGTCAAGTTGGAGCAAAGTAATTTTTATTCCTAACACAGTTCATTCTATATCATATAATGTAAGTAATTTTTTTGAAACAGGCCCATATTTTGGTATGAGCTGAATGAGATTATATTTTCAGTCAGAATAATGCTCAAAAATATAGGTACTTAAAATCTGAATAACTTAATTTCCTTTCCCTTTTTAAAATGTAGCCCTGCAGCAGACCTTTGAAGTGTAAACTCTGAGACATAGCAGTATTAAAATAATCATGGATCTGGAGGAAATACTACAAAAACATCCAACACAGATTAATCAAGAATAGAAATTCATTTGAACTTTCTGTGGTCTATTGAATATTAAAACATTTCATATTTCAAATTGAAAAAAAAGAAGCCTTGAGCAAAGTTTTGATCAGAGTCAGTGACATTCCTTGTGTAACACTTGAATATTCAGATTAAGGTTGAAGGTTTCTACTCAGCTTCAACAAAATTTCTTGGATTTTATACTTTGTATTTATTACTGCTAGTTGAAAAATAGCTGATCTGCGCTACAGGCTGTGGAACAATGGGAATAAAGAACTAAAACCCCCAGATGACTACTTTGGCCAAACAAAGTATTTTTATTCTGCAATTCAATTTCTTGGCATTTTGTTATGAAATTCATGTTTTCAGACTTTTTGCTAAAACAATCCTAATCTGCAGTTTTTCGTGCAATTGCTGTAATGTAGATTTTTTTTTTTTTTTTTTAAAGTTTACTGTTGGAGTGGTTTCTATATGTGTGAAAATGGCTGGGTAATGATCAAATTCTTGGGAAACTTGTGGTTCAGGAACTTCTGCAGAGCATCACATTGTGCTGTTGTACTAAGCATCACTAAATCTCTCTAAAAGGTGTACTTTTGTCAAAATACTAAATTAAATAGATTGGGTTAGTCAGGAAATCTGCACTGATCAAAGGGGGCTTTTTTTGGATATCAGTTTTGAGAGTCTTAAGCAAAGAGAACAGTAAAGCATGAGTCACCAAAAGAGTGTTTTGAAATAGCAACAGTGGAAAAACCCATTTTCAAACCAACTGTATAAATTAACTATTATTGTGTAGGAACATTTTGTGAGGAAGTACATTGACATTGTTGCTGGGCAAATGTCAAAACTGCAAGTCACTGTGTCCCCACTGACTTTCTTCCTGGAGCCAAAATCCCAAATCAAGTGTAATGTATTTTATGCATTTATTCCCATTACCCCTGATTTAGGACTTGAGGATTTTCCCCTGTGAAAATCCCCCATGAATGTTAAAAGTGTCTAGCAGAAATTACATTGCTCCTCACTTCCTTCCATTGCCATCTGTGTGTGGGTGTCTTTTGGGGACCAGTATGACAAGAATTAAAAGAAGCATTTCTGAAGGAAAATATTGTATTTCTTAGAGATATTAATGTGGAAATATGAAAACAATACATAATTTCTTGAAGCATGGTCAAGAGTTTCACAAAGCTTTTTTTGGAACTTAGAGGGCTTTTGCTTTTACACTCTATTTTCAAACTGCTGATGTTAAAAAGTAAGAAAGCAAAAGAGTTTACTGTGGCAGAGATAAACTCAGGCAGCTTTTACTGTGCTGTGGAGATTATAAAAGTGCAATGTTCAAACACTTTCTGATATGTGTATGAGAGAAAGAACATATGCTTATTAATCTACCTGTTTTCTATATACAAAGTTGTCAGCAGGACACAGTAAAACATCCACTAGATACAAAGAAAAGGCTAGATGAACTATTTATGGCAAGTAGCAAATTTTTCTCTTAAGAATACATTGTCAGTTTTCCTGAAATAATCTTGGATGAACTTTTCAGAGTGAGAGTTCAAGACAGTTAGACAAAAGTGATGTTACTATTACCGTTTTATATGTTATTTCAGGAATGGGAGGCCAAACTTGGCATAAGTCACATATCTATTTCCTTCTCAGCATTTCTTGAGGGTGGCTGCTCTTACATTCATACCCTGCAGTGTTGTCCACCAGGATACACTTGCCAATGCTGTTCTACTTCCCATTAACCAGACTGCACAGCAGTAGGGAGGGACTCCAGGTGCTCAGCTTACCACAAGGATGTCCTTCAGGGTTGTAAATAATTTATTTTCTCTTCTCATCTCCCAAGCTATCTAACAGAAAAGATTTACAGCTCCAGCAAAAGGAATTAATAGAGGCCACAACCAGAATGCCACAACCAGAATGCCTAAAGACTGAGTCAAGTTCAAAGGCCTGAAAGTGCTGGTGTCTGAGCAGAAATTTTGACTAAGTTGCTTCATGATTTAGAAAATGTAATTAGCAGACAGTAGAGACTGTTCTCTTCCATGTGGAGTTTCTCATTATTTTTAAAAAGAAATTGCATCATCATAGATAAAAATGTTCTTTAAGCTGGTGACTAGGCACTCACCTGCAAGGTAGGGCATTGATATTGCAGAACAGCCTCACAGCCTGTTGATTTACATAATACACACTGGTGGCTGGGAAGAGCATGGGCACCATTATGCTTGGTGTTTGGGCTTCCTGCTCTCCACTTGGCATTGGATCCAGAACTATTTTGGGGGATGAGATTTAGCTTGAGTTCCCAAAGGTAGTGGTAGATGGCAAACATGATGAGTAGCTGAATTCTTGGCTGTTTCTCTCTCAATGTCTGTTTCTTTCTGTGTCTTGTCTCCAGGTTTTTGAAAAGCAAAGAGAGGAATTGATTGAGATAAAAAGGAAGGAGCATCATGATGAGAACAGTTGGAAATCACTTTGCTTTTTATCTTCTTTTAGCATTATTTAAGATTACTGATGAACAGGAATTTAAGTAGGTCTCACTGATAAGTCTCCTGGCCTCCTTGTTTCTCTGAGTCTTTACAAGTTTTGCTTGAAGAAAGCATGCAGTAGTTAAAAAGGAGGTGTGCTTTTTTTTTTTCTGGTTTTGGTTGGTTGGGGTTTCTTTTGTTTTTTATTTTTTATTTGGTGAGGAGGATTTCTCGTGAATGAAATTTCTTCAGGGCATTTTTATAGTGTTCAAAATTCTACTTATATTTTATGGGCTTTTTTCCCCACAAATATTTTTGACATAGAGGAAGTTTTTTAACATTTTACATGTCATGTGCACACTGATACTCTTTTACCATTCATTAAGATAACAAGGCATTATGCAATTTTTAAGAAAAGCATAAAAATTCCTTTGCAGTAGACAGGCTGTAGAGGGCTTTCATGCAACTTAGTTTATCTAAGCAGCATCATCCTTGTCTTGCAAATGTTTAGCATGAAGCAGTGATCTTCAGCAAGATGCTAAACTCTAGTGCTTGGGATAAGAGCCTTGGGATTACAGGGGTTTCATCAGTGGTTACTGGTATATTGCCAATTATGCACAGCTAGTGTCATTTGTAAAATGGTTATTTGTGGCTGTGGAAGAGATCTAAGTAGATGATGTCTTTAGGGAAACTTTATAGATAAATGTTGCTAGAATGAAGCAGCAATCTCTTTTGCTGGAGGACACAGGGACCTGTGTGGATTGCCACTTTTAGAATAAAGAGCAGCACAGATATGCAGTCATATTTAATTATCCTTTTAGTGCTTATAAACCAGATTTCTGCCCTGAAGTTGGTTATGAGACAGAGTGTGACTCCAGGGTTTACATTACAGAAATTTGTTGGTCAGCACCATTGATTTAATTCATATTGGTATGGAAATGGAAGAGATTTTTGCATTCTTTATTACCTCTATCACAATATGAGTGTAGATGAATTTTCCTGTCTAAAGCAGAAAGCCATAACAGTATCAAGCAACAAGTTCTTCACAAGGTCAGGCTAGTCAGAATTATGGATCCTTTGTGCCCTTCTAGTCTTGCATATTTCTGAGGACTGCTTACAGCTAAGAAGGAAAGAATCCAACTCAAAAGCAGAAGGATGATTCATCTGAGGCTTTTATTTCTGCAAATTCCTGTATCTACCTTCACTTTGGAAAAAAGTATATTTCAGCTTATGTTGTTTTAAAACTAGGAGACTGCAATTATTTTTGTCCTTGAGTAGTTTCATTAAAATGTCATATTCTCTCTACAGTTAGTATTATTCAGATGAAATTTTTAAATCTGCAACTGTGTACAATCTTCCTTAATATAACTCAAATAAATGTGTGGTCCACCCTCAATTATAGGTCAAAAGAGTAAGTTTCTGCATTTGTTTTCATCAGTAATTCTAAAAATACGAGGTGCAGAAATGTGTGTGAAAGTTGAGATGTAAATAATTTCCTTAATCAAATTGCACTCTGATCAATGATGGTTTTTTTCTTTTAAAAAGTCAACATATTTAATTAGTAAAGGTCAGAAAGTTAAATATGTAAGCGCAATCAGCAGGGTATTCAAATTATCAGTGTCAGCTCTGTTGCCACTCACGATAAAAAATTCTACCAAGTTAAATCTATAAATCTATTTTACATTAATCCAAAAGAATACAGAAAAGAAAGAAGAAACCTATTAACTAAAAATATAGGGTGGAAATAATTTATGGGGTATATGATCCTTCGGCCACTTCTGCAACCTGAGTCTCAGAGAGGAGTCTCTACATCCTTCTTTCACCTTTCTGTGGACTCTGCTATTAAGTGATTGAAAGCCTCTCTTTGCTCAGCTGTAATAGAAATAGGGAAAAAACAATCTGAATAATATAGTATAGGTACTGGATGATAATGTATTTTTCCATATTTTAAGCCAAATATAATATAGCCATTGTTCTTCTTCCCACAGAGGGAAGAACTTCTGCCTGTAACTATATAGTACTTGATTTCTCTCAGATGTATGCATGAAGAATTCATACACAAACTGTTCTTCTCAGATAAAGAAAAGAAATTGTAAAATATCCATACTGATGTAACTGTGGCAATATATGCTATGGTTTGTGATTGTGAAAACCTCAGGGGGAATGCAGATCATTTTTGTCCCAATCACCAGTGACAGGCCTTTCTTGCAGAGTTCTGCTCTCCATTAGACGGCAATTTTTGTTTGAAAACAGCTGGTGCTGAAAGTCTGAGAGACCACTGGTTTTTGCAGTCTCCCTGCTCATCTGATCCACTTTCTGTGTTTCCAATGTCTGAATCAGTGGTGAGAAATGAAATTGTACATTATATTTTTTTCAGTCATGATCAAGGATTTTGAAGTTTATATCGGTGACTAAACTTAATTTCCTGATGTATCACCACAAAGTGCTGTTGTTGAAGACAGAAGTTAAAATTACCCGCTACCCTCCTCTCTCAATGTAAAAATAAAGACAAATAATGGAAATACAGTACTGTTTCCTTTCTAATTTAGTAATAGACTTGTCTTAAATTTAGACAGTGATATTTTCAAGAGTCTTGTTTATTAAGTTTTCTGTACTGTGAGCTGCCCTTTAAAAAATTCCCCAGGTTCTCCAGGCTAGGTGGTGTTGAAGCACTGAAGCTGTGGTTTGTGATTCTGATTAATAAAATATACTTTCTTTCAGCTGTCTCTTCTTCCACTAGATATGTCTTTGAATTTTGAAAAAGATAGAGCATTTTTAATTTTGCTTTTCTTTAGCAGTACTACCGTCATGTCTTTCTTCTGTCAGATCATGGCTTACATGGCTCATTGCATCTATGCATAGCAAAAATTTGATTTATAATTCCTGTGAAATTTTCTATGGGTCAGAACCAGCACCTTTTGAAAAAGTGTTCTGTAAGGACTTGTTTAAAATAGGTGATTTTCTCTTAGCATTGCTCTGGCCTTTATGACTTTGACTTGGAAATTAGTATTGCAGAGTTCAGAGAGCATGTGTTCCTCAAAAATATTTTCCTAAGATGCTGTGACAGCCTCAGCAACTGCTATTTTTGGGCCATTTCATTTAAAATTAATCACTTGTGGAATTTTCAGCAAGTACATTTCACAAAGAGCATGAGGGAGTCTTTTTCATTTGTATATGAAAATAGACATGTTTTTGCCTATTTCTTTAAAGAAAATTAAAGTCTGTCTTTTTTTTTTTTGGACTTGAGTAAGATCTTGTGAATTTTATTACCTTTATCAGGATAGGTGCTGGCATTTAAGGAAATCTCACTCTTGGCTTTCAGTCTCTATGTCTTAAAAAACCCTTTTTGTTTTCTGCTTTTGCTATCTTTAAGATATTATTAAAAATTACTGCTTTGCTTTGTCCAGTTTTATTTGCTTTAGAAATTGGCATGACAACTGGAGGCTTTCCTGGGATTTCAAAATTCAGTTGGCAATTCGACTGAAGTCTTCTGCACCTTGCAGATCTAATTAGCCAACTTGCCTTTTTATGCTGCTTGCTGGAAGTGAGGCAGGGAAACATGGAGAACTTGAGAGTGCTTTGACAATGTTAGAGCTGGGTCTTGGATATCACACATTAAACAGTATACAAAACCTGAGTATCTGACAAATGAGCAAACATTTTCTCTTTTGAATTGCTGAAATTTTCCTTTTCAGGCAAGTCCAGTACCAAGGTAGTGTCTTCATGAAATTTATATTGTCTGACTAGCTCGAATTTTTGCTAGATTTCTGGTGGTAAGACAGAATCAGGTTTGAAGGCTAAAGATTTTCCAGCCTATAATTTCCAGCCTATAATTTCCAGCCTATATTAGTTCTTGTTACAAATAATGAAACTTATAGTCTTGGATCATAATTCCTATAGATGTCAAATGTTGTGTGTGAAAACTGTCATGAATTTACTGGTCATTTTTTTTTTTTCAAAGCTACGCTCACAGGAAGTATTATTTTCTTGTTCTCACCTGTTTTGCTGCTTTCTTTTTTTTTTTTTTTTTTCCTGAGATAAGAAATTAGAGTAATGGTTTTGCTTTTAGAAACCCATTTACATAAGTAATAAACCGTAGAAAAGGGAACAGGAGCAATTAAGGGAAACAATATTGTTGATTAAACGTTAAAACCAGTAGCTAAAAAAACACCCTACAAGCTCTACAAATTAATACCTTTATTATTTTAGGACTATAGCTGGCCCCAAGGTCTCCCAAAGAAATATGAACTGATACATTTCTCACTTGCCATGTAACAAATTGCTTGCAAGTTTTACTTGATTTGCCTTCACTCTAGAAGGAGAGTGTTGATACTGCTATTTATTCATCTGTCATAAAAGTCGTACCTCTGAAATCATCACTGTGTTCGAATGCAATAGCTGGCTTAAACTTCTGCCCAGCCTTTCATATGCCGGGGCAATGGCTTCAGGGTAAGGTTTGAATAGAGCATCAATGAACTTTCATAATCAGATAGCGCCATTTTCAATAAAGTCTATTTCCCGCTATTTATAATAAGCCAAAAGACTCTGGAACATATGGAGGTGAAATTTCTGATGCACAGACCAGGTATACTCAAATGTGAGGCCAGGAGCTGAGGACTGAGGAATACAGCGTGTCACTGTAAGAAACTTTTCAAAAGAGGCAAAAAAAGAAAAAAGTGTTTGAAGGTGAGATAAAAGAACAGAAAACTTTCCATATGTACCTGAGAGATTTGTAAAAAGACAAAGTTAAAAATCAGTATTCAAACTGTCATTTTGTATTTCTGATTTTTGTCTTTGATCTTTGAAGGTTTAGGAAAATATTTAGGGCTGACTAACTTCTCTAGTCAGCTGATGGAAAAATATAACCATGCTTGAAACTGTGTCCTTGAGGTTTATGAAGTTTCATATTAGATTAAACTAAAATTCTTCCTTCAGTGTCAACATTGTGAATTTCATATGCATAAAAAAGAATTAAAATTGTATTTATAAAAATAAAATATTTTTCGGGTAGGAATATCTGTCTGAAACATTTTTTATACCTCCAACAGCATGCAAAGGTAAATAGCCACATTTAAGGAATAAAGCCATGTAAATGCTATGAGAAACTCTGCCACTGCAGTTTAAAATTTCTCAAAATTTAGACATTTAAAATAGCAATGAAAAATGTTTGCTCTGGACATGGCTGTTAAGTCTCTATAGATTTTTGCTGCTATGTATTCAATTTTGTAATGCATACACACATTGAAAGCTATGATACAATCAATGAGGCTTTGTAAAATACATGATAAAGCTATTCACTAAGTGTAATAAAAGCTATAAGGAGAAGTAAATTTCCTTTCTTTTCTGAAATGCCTTTTAAAAATATTGTTTTTATTGCCTTAAGAAAAGCAAAGGAAATGATACAGTATGTAAAGTACAGAAAGAAATCTGAATCTAAGGAGTGACAAGGGAAATATACTCCACATTCTAATGTTATGTATTATAGTACATTTACATTACATTTTTATTGTTTTGATTTGGTTTATATTTGTGTAAGTTGTATAGATTTTTATTATTGTTTTAAATTTAAGGTTTATAAAAGAGTTTTGTTACTATGCTTGGTGGGAGATGGATGATCAACTCAAATATTGGTTCTATAAAGAAATATGTGACCTCTCTCTCTATTACATTGCTTGTCTAAACTGGGGGTATTATGAAAAATGAAGAACATGCATGTAACATCCCTCAGTGTTTCACCCATTTTTCCCACTAAGCCACTTTGGTTATTTCAAGTTCCTCAAATTATGAATGTGGTTTAGGTTTTTTGTCTGCAGCAATGCTTCATAATTTATTTTTCAAATCATGTTGGCAGTGAGTGAAGTTCAACTGTAACTTTCTACCTGAAAACCAAGGCTGACTTCAGCTTGTGGCATAAAGTGCAAAGTGTGCTAGAAGTACAGTTGATAGAAGTGCATGCCCAAGAGGAGCAGATGGGTTAGGAATTAGAAGGTGAGGTTGGAAGGATACTCAGTGTGAAAAGCAGGAAGAAATCTGGTATCAAATGTATTAGGAGGTAAGCAATAGCACGGGATCTTAAAATAAAGCAGGAAATTAAATAGAAAGAAAAGGATATGCAATAAATGAAGGGATAGAGAGCAAGGGAGACTGGAGTGGTAAGGGAAGCCCTTTAGCACTGAGGGTAAAATTAATTTTGTCAAGAGCTTTGCCATGAGATGGAATTTGATACACTGGTAGTCCATATGTAGGTAACAGAAATGAGGTAAACTTTAGTGCTTTAGTGGTAAACTAATTTTTAAGTGGGGGATGGAGGGGTGAAACTTAAATTAATAAAGTGTTTTTCTTGTGCATTTTGCCATAGTGTAATTTTTAAAATGCAGACTACTATTGCAAACTTTTGCACTTCTGTTACTTTTTGTAAGTCTTAGACTAAAGAAAGAAGTTCTATGTTTCACTGCTAAGGCAAAGCTAAAAAAAGAAACTAAACTAAAATAGCATGCCCAGTGGTTTTGTTTCTAGACTGAGCAAAAAATGTAGATCTTTACCATGGAATAACAATATACATTGCCTCAGGGATCTGAAGAATGATGAAAGAAAACTTACTAATCTATAAATGCCTTTTTTTTTTTGCTCCTAGGATCAGATATTGTTCAATGGTTAACGAAGAACTTATCGATAGAAGACCCAGGTAATTTCTCTTGTTTTCTCATCTTCAAATTCTAATTTGCTTTTTCAAAATTATTGGACCTGACTTTGTTTTCTCCTGCGGTGGGAGTGATGAGACAACATTTGCCCAGTACAATATCAATAGCAATACAGACACAAAATTTTGGAAACCTTTACTAACAATCTGATGATTTTGATTATCCATTTTATTGCAGCAGGTTCCAGGAAATGATATGAGAATGATAATGATAGTTCTTTGGTAGAAAATGTATTTGAGTACATGAGGAATTTACTGAGTGTTATGCTAAATAGTTTGTTAAATACATGCTGTTCTCTTGCAGAATTTTTCAATATATAAAAAATAAATAGAACTATTAAAATAAATTCTTGTACTGTTACCAAAACCTAATCTTAAATTTGGACACTTCAGTAGCACCTTAAATGGAAAATGAAATGCAAATAAAATCAGTGAAATGAGGAAGAACAGTTCATTTCTTGATCAGCTGGGTTGGGACATGGAAGTAAGGGTTCCAAACTGCCATTGGTTTCCTGTGTGCCCAGCAGGAAACACAGTTTGGTTATTGCATTTAGCTATTATTTATTTCCTGGATTTACAAGAATTTAGTTACCTGATCATAAATTTTCCATAAAGGAATGATCTCTATTAGAAAATTCTGAACTGTAGAAATAAAATGTTCTATGGAAGTTCCCATTTTCTTTGGATTAGAGGAAAGATAATCTTCCTTCTTTAAAAATGACTAAAAGTGTTTTTTTCTTTGCTTTCTTTCAGATTTTTTTTTTTTTACATTTTTGGGGTTAATTTTTGTCTTTATTTTTAAAATGTGTTTTTCTGTCAAATTAGAAATCAAAGTATGATCATTGCAAAAAGCAAAATCACTGCATTTAAAATTGCAACTTGAACAATGAGAAACAATTAGTACATAATTAGATATTTGGAAGTAGTCAGTTCATAACATTTTGACATGTTATGTGAAAGAGATCACTACATTTTTATCTAACTTTGAACGGCATCGTATGCTTGCTTCCTGGAGATAATGTGGAGGTTTCAAAAGACCTAAGTGTGATATGGCATTTCTCAGTTGTCAGCTACAACACTCACCTATTTGTATTTACCAGAGTTTGAAAGATTGTTAGGCTATGTTTATTTGATGTGGAAGTTTAACCTTTATTTGTCAAATCAAAACTGCAATACTGGAGTATGTTGTCATTCAGATTACCTGCTTGTTGCAACATTTGAAATAGAAAAAGCTTCTACTAAACAGAAAACATGTCTCCTTGGTTGCTTATGCTCATATCCAATTAAAATTAAACAAACGCACAAACTGCTAACACATGTAACTAAAACACCACGGTAATTTAACTGAAGCTGGGTTTTATTCTCTCAGATTACATGGATGGAAAAAAAAACTATCCACAATGACAAAAATGTCTTATGTATTTTGGTTCTAGTCCAAACTAGCTATCTGGATCTGGTTAAATTCAGATCTTCAGAAAACAAATAGCCCTAAATGCTTCCTTTGGGTAATGCTCACAATTGCCAGATGACAGTGAACTTGACAGATGGTGAGCAAGAGCTTTCCACATGAGAGAACTTCTGAAAATGTTGTTTTTTCAAAATCCGTAAGTGTCTTGCTTTTCATTTCAGTTCTGGACAAGTAATTTTAGAACCTCATGTGGAAAAGCCCTAAATTTCTGCAATCTGTTGCCGCTGTAATTTGGATTTCCAGTGTCTTCTGATCGCTTTCGACCTGTTTGTCAGGGTTTATCTGGTTGTCTTTTAAAACTACCCCATAGAGTCCTGTTATGAATCACTTGTGAAGCTATGCAGTTTTGTGATGCAGAAATAAATAATGCCTTAGTTTGCACTGAAAATTGTCATCTCTGTCTAAATCTGATATCAGTCACATACCTGGAAGAACAACATAAAGTAGACTTTGGAGTGCATATTATAAGAGTATATTCTACTCTGTCCAGAAAAATGTAAGGACTATTTGCATATCTCATCTACCAGTGCTGTGCAACTACTCATGCAAGCAAAGCAGGTAAATTGTGATTTAGGGGTAAGTAGAGAGACTCACAGAAGGGACCTCAGGTTAGAAGGGACCTCAGAAGATCTTGTGGTCTACACTTTCATGGAGAGGCAAGCCTGGGTGAGATTCCTAAGCACTCTGTCCTGTCTCATCCTGAACACTGCCACTGATGGGAACTCCATGCCATGAAGTGATTGATTGTTCTCACTGTAAAAAATTTGAATAGATGAAACCTCACTACATGCAACTTGTACTCATTGCCCCTTATCCTCTCAGTTTGGCTCCCTGTGAAGAGAATTTATGTCCTCTAAGCACTGGAAAAATGTGATTAGGTCTCACTCCCAGCCCTCTGTTTTCCAGGTGAAAATCTAACTCTTTCAGTCAACTTGTTCTTTAATAAAACACAGAAATAGTATGAAGAAAGTGATGCTACCATGCTTTATATATAAAAGAGTAATATTTTGAAATACAATTTCAAATTGTATATAGGGAATACAACTCCAATACCATTTAAGTGGGAATGAAGTAGGAAGCTTTATGGATAGTGGGAGAACACAAGGCAGAAGAGGGCCTGACAGCAATATTTGCTTCAGTGTGTTAATAAGTATAAAGCTTTCACCTGGAAACAGCAATTTACAGTAAAATGTAGTAACAAGCTGGAACTTGTAAACTGCAAGTCAGTAAAAACATGCAAATTTTTAATAAATGGAAATAATATTCAGTGGAACATTTAAAGATTGTGGCTTGCTGCAGCAAATCTCCATTAACAAAAAAGATGAAGAGATGATAGGTGGAGTCTGCTAATTTGTACCATATTTAAAGTTACTTCAGTGGAGCAGAGTTTAAGCCCAGAATAGCTATGCACAATGCAATGTACAGTTGCTGTTGCATTGTTTGCTATACAATATATACTTAAAAAATGTTTGTGTTTCAGCCTACAACTCATCTGCAAAATTTTAAGGAACAGAAATTGTCCAAGTTATTTTTAATGGGGAAGTTTTATTCAGGCATAAATATAAGCATGATCTCAACCTGAAAAGAAGCAATTAACTGAGTTTACAGAATTATAAGGTCTTGTGGTTTGGCACTTAGACATGTGTTGTTGAATTGACTATTACAGGATAAGTGCTGACTCTTCGCTGATGTTGCCAATTACTCTTAATGTGGAAAATCTACTCTGTTTTTCTACATTGTGTTTTTCATTTTTGAAGTGATCATTAATGATGTGAAATGCACCAGACAGGCCACATGAGATACTGAAGTTCCTTTAATCCTTAGTGGGAAAAATAGAACAAAAAGGGTAGATGAGCTGATTTAAAGGTATCAGCTCAAATTGCCAAGAGTCTAGTCCTGTACTTGGTTCTTGCACTGATTTCTTCAATGCTCTTTCAGCAAACACTTGATTTCTCTATTCCCTAACATTCAGCATCCTAATAGTAAACCATGCTGTTGTCTCCTAAAGGAGAAAGAATAGTATGAGTTTTCCAGTCTTTTCACAAGTAAATAGTAGTATTCAGAAACACTAATTTCAAGTCATCCCATGAAAAATTTTCATCTAAATGTCTCAGAAAATGCCTGCAAGTGTAAATAATATATTTAGACATAATCCTTGTGTTCCTTTAAAGTACCTTTATTCCCGAGTATTGCTTATTTAATTTTCTCATAGCTGCAAGCCAGCTGAATTTGGCTGAAGGCACTTCTTTATTGAAAGGTTGCTCCAGCAGAACCACTGCAGCCACTCTAGAATGCTCAACCTCTGCATTCATATTGCTTTGCTCCAGCTCATTTACGCAGTCTGTTGAAGTAGTTTGCTACTGCTTTTGGACATCAGGAATTGCACTGAAGTAATAAATATATATGCCTAAATCTGTTTTATAGTTATGAAAAGAGACTACCTTGATATTTACACCCTCATGTGATTTTTCAGTTTCGGTTCTCACCGTTTAGTCTTTTCATGTAACTGGTGTAACTAATTTGTAACTAGCTGCCCATCAGCATCCATGTGAACTGTGGTCACTGCACTGATCCAATGCAATAAAAAGGGAGAGCACAATAGCACAACATCTGTTTATGTTTCTTCCAATTTTCCCTCTTTAGTAAAATCTCTCTCCAGCAGCTGGTGTACCAGTAATGACCTTGAGAATACACAGTACTCACTTGAAAGAGTTAGAGGAAAAATGTTAGGGTTTTTACTTGAGTTTATGAAAGTTTACTTTAAAAATCATTCAGTTGTCAGTTTTGCCCTTTCCCCAATTATATGCAGAAAAGTAGCAGCAAAGAGCAGGAGCCAGACAAGATGTTCTAAACAATTGCCATTTGGGAAATAGCACCAGAGAGCTGCAAGCAAAGGGGAGGTACTTCCAGAAACTGCTAACAGAGAAAAGAGTCTCTTACGAGAAGGAATAAAGACGGGAATGGAAAGGTCATGCTTATCTTTGCAGTCTTTGCATTAATCAAAACCTGTGGAAGTGGAGCAAGAGTAGAATGCTTGCCTTTTATTATCTTGACTTAGAAAAAGAAAAGAAAACCCAAACCCCCAATAAAAGTAATTTATATTGCCTACACACATACCATACCCCTCATGCTGGGAACCTAGGGACACTAGACACTCTCATTTTTCATTTTCCTGATAGAAATTCAGGCACATTTTGTTCGATAGCAAACCTCATGAACCTCATCAATTCCAGTGTAACTAACTTCCAAACTTCTACTGAGTGAATTTGATCTGAGTTTTTCAGATCTTATAACATTTCAGTGGAATAATGACTTTTAATCTCAGATGAACAAAAGGAAATTCAAAATTCTGTTTGAGAATGGAAAATGTCAGAATATCCTGACACTGGTTTAGTACCAATAATATTAACATTGTGATACTCATGCAAAAAATGTATTGGTCAGGTTTCCTATAATTACAGGCAGCAGAGGCAGTACTTACCTGTGTGTGGCAGTCAGTGGACTTCTAGCCACTCTTGAGGTTCCAGGAGTGCAATAGTAAATGTTCATGTGAAGAGGGTGTTTTATTTGCCCAAAGCCTTTAGACAGATTTTGTAAATGGGGAACAGAAGTGTACTGTCTGCAATTCAATTGTGACAGGATATATCAGATTTAATGGATTTAATTTTTTTCCACAGAAGGGTCTTCCAGATTTGTATAATCTATTATCTTGTGTAGACTGCATGTGTTAGGAGTGTTTTCCAAGACCATGCAGACCTGCAGGGCCACCTGGAGTGAGGTGTTTTTCTACAAATGTGCCCGTACTGTTTGAACAGTCTCATTTCCATGTAGTCACACTTGAAAGTGATTAATATGTTCCTAGTTTGGCCATTTCATTTTGTCACTTCTAGATAGGTGGTAGGCTACATCAGTACTATTTTCAGTTTTCTTTGATGGAGCAGCCATTTCTTCTGGCCTTTTTGGTAGTGTGGCATCTGGGTAAAAAATAACAGTTTTTTACACTTAATGGAAAGATGCAAAGATTGTGACTGGTATTGATGCAAAATATGGGATCATTGCGATGATGCAAAGTATGTTACCATGGTATTGGGGACAAAATGCTTCCTTCACATAGCAAGATAGGTCCAACTATTACAACTGTTTCATCTTTCTAAGCACTTCTAAATAAAATTCCTCCTTTGTTATTTTCTGAAGGAGGCATTATTTTGCAAGATTTCATTAAAAAGAGTTTTTTTTTTTACCCTAGAAATTAAGAAATTTTAGAAAGATTTGAATTACCTGGAAAATATAAATGAGTTTTGTCTGTGTAATTTATAAATAAATAACCGTCTTGGAGTAATGGGTAAAGATGACAAGTATGGAATTTGCTGCTGTTTAGATTATTTTCTGTACAATAAGATGATTGTAAAAATAAAATGATAGTACTGGGTATTGGTATCACAAAATATATGTGTTCTGTAAAGCTGTTTCTGTAAGCATCCTGTCTGATATTGTCAATACCATATTTCAAAATGGATCTCTTTAGTTCTAATTAGGCTTTGAGCAACCTGAATTACTGAAAAGTGTCCCTGATCATGTCAGCAGGGTTGAAATTAGATGAAATTTAAGGTCTCTTCCAATCCAAATGGTGCTATGATTCTATGATTCAGCTATAACTTGTATGACATACACATTTTCTGTATAAAAGAGATCTCTGTTGATGGTTCCTTATCTCTGGTTAAAGGCAAGGCATCGACATCGACTGAGTTTTTAAAATTTTTTTTTCTTAATAGTCTTACTGATTCCATGGTGCTGACTTCAAAGACATTTATTTTACTGGAAATAATTATTGCCTTTAATATTAACTCTCCAGATTCTACTCAGAATTGTTTTCAGTATTAAGTATAATACATTCACATGACATTCACTCCTTCATTTTTTGTTTTAATCATCAAAGGTGAAATTCCAACCTCTGCACAAAGTTTGAGATTTTTTTTTTTTAACTCAAATGAAACAAGATTCAACTTTGTTCCTTTAAAAATAGGGTTAGGTATAACATGGCCTTTAAGCTACATCTCAGGCTAAAATCCAAAATCTAGTTTACAAAACATGTCTGATACTCAATTAGGTTTTAAAAATTGAAATGAACCAACAATCAGCATATTCTTTACAATTCAGTAGGCAGCATGGGCTTTATTCCACTGAGGTCTTTGAGAGTCTTATTGAGAGAAAAGGATGAAAAAAAGTACTGACTAGAATTCAAAATACTGATTAAAAATAAGTCTGAACAAGCCTACTGAGATAAAAAGTTAATTTTAAAACTATTTCCTTTATCAAGCTTATAGAAGCTGAAATATCAGTAAGCTTTAATTTTAAGTAATTTCATTGCAAAAGCTTCAGATGCTTTGTTGCACCATTTGAAGGAATGATTTTCATCCTGTCACAGAACAAATTAGGACATAATCTAAATTGCACAATTGAAATCTCTACCCATGAAGTTAGGGCAAAGTATGCTCTTTTAGGGAGAACTCTGATAACTTTTAGAAATAAAACAGATTATTTAATTGCATAAGTTGAATTATAATGACCTTCTTAATAAATTATTTTATCCCATTTCTACTAAATTTACTAGGATTTTTTGTGGTTTTCTTACTGTTTGACAACCTCCTTCTGAACCTTTGTGATCATACCAAGTTTTGGAGGTTTAAGAGGAAGAACATTTACTAATTCCCAATTCACACTGGCATAATTAATTAAAAGCAGCTAAATAACTGTCTGGAGACTTCATTACATTTCTGCTTCCTTGTTTGCCAAAGAACTGTGTTATGTAGTAATGGAAAATGCAAGTAGGGGGAAGTGAGATTTTAAATCTGGCCAATTTAATTGAATAAAAGCAGTTGAAATCCTATTCCATCTTTCCGACAGCTGCTGCAGCTATTTATAGCCAAGTAAACAAAAATGTTTAGATATTTACATGTCATATGTAGTGTTTGATGACTGGAAGGTTAGTGTGAGGCTTTCTCTTAATTTTGTTAATAGCTGACTTTAGGAGTGTTTCAAATTTTTCCACAGCACATGTAGAGAAATACTGCTCTACACATAGGGGCACAGTGATGGTCCAACATTTACTATGTAAGCATATTGCTTGCCATTTCATCCTGGACAGATTAATATTCCCTAGGCACTCTCTTATTTTTTTCAAAGATTCTATCCTCTCCTTCCTCTCCTCTCCTATCCTCTCCTCGCATCTCAGGTCCTCTCACTTCCTCTCCGTCTCTCTCCTCTCCTCTCCTCTCTTCCTCTCATCTCCTATCCTCTCCTCTCTCTCCTCTCTCTTCCTATCTCTCCTCTACTCTCCTCTACTCTCCTCTCCTCTCCTCTCCTCTCCTATCCTCCCTCTCCTCTCATCTCCTCTCCTCACTCTCTCTACCTCTCCTCTCCTTCCTCTCCTTCTCCTCTCCTCTAATCTCTCAGAAAACTCTCCTCTCCTGTCTCTCAACTCTCCTCTCCTCTCCTCGACTCTCCTCGAACTCTCCTTCCGCTCCTCTCCTCGAACTCTCTCTTCCCTCCTAGAACTCTCCTCTCCTCGAACTCCTCTCTCGAACTCTCCTCTACTCGAAACTCTCCTCGAACACTCTCTCTTCCTCAGACTGCTCCTCCTCTCCTCGAACTCTCCTCCTCTCCTCGAACTCGCCTCTCCTCTCCTCGAACTCCCTCGAACTCTCCTCTCCCTCTCCTGAACTCTCCTCTCCTCTCTCGGAACTCTCCTCTCCTTCCTCGAACTCTCTCTCTCGAACTTCCTCTCCTCGAACTCTACTCTCTCGAAATATCCTCTCCTCGAAACTTCCTCTACTCTCTCTCCTCGAACTCTCTCTCCTCGAACTCTCCTCTCCTCTCCTCTACGCGACTCTCCTCTCCTCTCTCGAACTTCTCTCTCGAACTCTCCTCTCCGAATCTCCCTCTCTAAACTCTCCTCTCTCGAACTCTCCTCTCCTCTCCTCAAACTTCTCCTCTCCTCTCCTCGAACCCTCCCTCCTCGAATCTCCCTCCCTTCCCCTACTCTTCTTCCTCTCCCACATAAAAAGATATTCACCTCAGTTAGGCAATGCAGAAATTATTACAATTCACAACTTCCTTATGAAAATTTTCTGACAAGTCTATTACTTTATGGTAATACTTTGGTTAACACTGAAAAACTTACCTTTTCATAGCCTTAACCTTATTAGAATGGTAAATCATGCTTGCCTATTGAAATGTTGGAATTATTTACATTATTTAAATATAACCATTAGAATGAAATTAAAAAAAAAAAGGTAAAAATAAGAGAGGTAGTATAGCATGGTACTGTGAACCAGGAGCTGCAAGCAAAGGGGAGGACTGCCGATTAGAAACTGCTACAGAGAAGAAAAGAGTACTACGAGAAGGGAAATAAAGCGGAATGAAAGGTCATGCTTATCTGTGCAAGTATTGCTTTAATCAACAACCTGTGGAAGTGGAGCAAGAAGTAGAAGTAGAATGCTTGCTTTATTATCTTGACTAGAAAAAGAAAAGAAAAACCCAAACCCCCAAGAAAAGTAATATATTCACTACACACATACCATACCCTCATGCTGGGAACCAGGGAACACTAGGACACTGCAGTTTTCATTTGGCATGATAGGAAACTTCAGGACAATTTGTTCGATCGCAAACCTCATGAACTTCATCAATTCCAGGTGTAAATAATTCCCAAACTTCTACCTGAGGGAATTTGATCTGAGTTTTTCAGATCTTATAAACATTTCAGTGGGCATAAGACTTTAATCTAAGATGAACAAAAGGAATTCAAAATTTGTTTGGAGAATGGAAAATGTCAGAATTATCATGACACTGGGGGGTTTTTCCAGTAACATTAAGATTAACCCTGTGATACTCATGCAAAAAATGTATGGTCAGGTTCCTATAATTACAGGAAGAGCAGAGCAGTAATTCATGTGTGTGGCAAGGAAGGGGACTCTAGACAATCTTGCGGGTCCAGACGGGCAATAGTAAATGTATGTGAAGAGGGTGTTTTATTGCCCAAAGCCTTTAGACAGATTTGTAAATGGGGACAGAAGTGTACTGTCTGCAATTCAATTTGACAGGATATATCAGATTTAATGGAATTTATTTTTTTCCACAGACGGGTTCCAGAGTGTTAATTAAGCTATGATCTTGTGTAGGACTGCATGTGTTAGGAGTGTTTTCAAGACCATGCAGACGCCTGCGGGCCACTGGAGTGAGGTGTTTTTTACAAATGTGGCCCGTACTGTTGAAAACAGTATCAGTTTCCATGTTAGTCACAATTGAAAGTGGAAATCATGGTCTAGTGGGCCATTTCATTTTGTCACTTGAGTAGGTGGTAGGCTACATCAGTTTTTTACTTTTTCGTTTTCTTGATGGAGCAGCCATTTCTTCCTGGCCTTTTTGGTAGTGTGGCATCTGGGTAAAAATAACCAGTTTTTTCCGTTAATGGAAAGATTGAAAAGATTGTGAACTGGTATTGATGCCAAATATGGGATCATGCGATGATGAAAGTATGTTACCTGGTATTGGGAACAAAATCGCTTCCTTCACATAGCAAGATAGGCTCCAAATATTACAACTGTTTATCTTTCTAAGCACTTATAAATAAATTCTCCTTTGTTATTTTATGAAGGAGGCATTATTTTGCAAGTTCATTAAAAAAGAGTTTTTTTTTACCCTAGAAATTAGAAATTTTAGACAAGATTGAATACATGGAAAATATAAATGAATTTTGTCTTGTAGTTATAATAATAAACGTATTGAGTAATGGGGTAAAGATGACAAGTATGACATTGCTGCTGTTTTAGATTATTTCGTATACAAGAAGATGATGGTACAAAATAAATGAAGACTGGGTATGGTTACACAAATATATGGTTCTGTAAAGATGTTTCGGGTAAGCATCCTGTCTGATTGTCATACCATATTTCACAATGGATCTCTTTAGTTCAATTAGGCTTTGAGCAACTGGAATTACTGAAAAGGTCCTCGATCATGTCAGAAGGGTTGAAATAGATGAATTAAGGTCTCTTCCAATCCAACTGGTGCTGGCTATGATTCTATTGATTCAGCCTATAACTGTATGACATGCACATTTTTTAAAAAAGAGATCTCTGTTGATGGTTCCTTATCGTCTGTTTAAAGGCAAACGATCGACATCGATGAGTTTTAAAAATTTTGTCTTAATGTCTTATGAGTCCATGTGTGCTGAACTCAAAAGACTTATTCTTACTGGAATTTAATTATGCCTTAATATTAACTTCCAGATTCTACTCAGAATGTTTTCAGTATTAAGTATAATGATTCACATGACATTCCAATCCCTTCATTTTTTGGTTTAATCATCAAAGGTGAACAATCAACCTCTGCACAAAGTTGAGATTTTTTTTTTTTAACTCAAATGAAAACTAGATTAAACTTTGTCCTTTAAAAATCGGGTTGGTTATAACATGGCTTTAAGTAAATCTCAGGCTAAAAGCAAAAATCTAGTTACAAAACTGGCTGATAATGAAAAAAGAAAAAAAACACTCAATTTAGGTGGTTAAACATTTGAAATGAACCAACAATCAGCATATTCCTTTACAATTCAGGTGGCAGATGGGCTTTATTCAATGAGGTCTTTGAGGAGTCTTATTGAGAGAAAGGATGAAAAAGTACTGGACTAGAAGTTCAAATACTGATTAAAAATAATCTCTGAACAAGCCTACTGAGATAAAAAGTTAGTTTAAAACTATTCTTTATCAAGCTATAGAAGTGAAATATCATGGGTAAGCTTAATTTTAAGTAATGTCATGCAAAAGCTTCAGATTGCTTTTGTTGACCATGTGAAGGAGATCATCCGGTACGAACAAATTAGGCAAATATAAAGCCCAAATTCATCTCTTACCCCTGAAGTTAGGGCAAAGATGTTGCTCTTTTAGGGAGAACTCTGATAACTTTTAGAATAAAAACAGATTATTTAATTGCTAAGTTGAATTATTGGACCTCTTGATAAATTATTTTATCCGTTCTACTAAATTTACTAGGATGTTGTTGGTTTTATTAAGTTGACCAACAATCCTTCTGACCTTGTGATTACAAGTTTTGGAGGTGTAAGAGAAGCAACATTTCTAATTCCCAATTACCTGGCATAATTAATTAACAGCAGCTAAATAAGGTCTGGATACTCCATACTTTATGATTCCTGGGTGAAAAGAACTGTGTTAGTAGTAATGGAAAATGCAGTAGGTGGAAGTGGATTTAAATCGGCCAATTTAAGGAATAAAAGCAGTTTTTTTTTTTTTGTTGAAATCCTATTCCATCTTTCCGACAGCTGCTGCAGCCGATTTATAGCAAATGAAACAAAATGTTTTGATAGTTAATGTCATAGGTATGTTTGATGACTGGAGGTTAGTGTGAGCTTTATATTAATTTGTTAATAGCTTGTGTTTAGGAGTGTATTTCAATTTTTCAACAGAACATGTACGGAGACAAGAAATACTGCCTATACACATAGGGGCACGGATGGTCCAACATACTATGTAAGCATATGCTTTCCATTCATGCTGGACAGTTAATATTCCCTACGGCATCTCTTATTTTTTTTTTCAATATTACTACTCGCTCCTCTAATCCTTCCTATCCTTACCCCCCCATCAATCCCTCTCCTCCTCCTCTCCGTCCCTCTACTATCCTATCCCCTCTCCTACTCCTTACTCTCATCTCCTCCTCCTCTCATCTCCTCTTCCTCTCCTCTACTCTCCCTCACTCTCCTCTCCTTCCTCTACTCTCCTCTATCGAACCTCTCCTCGAACTTCTCCTCGAACTCTCCTCTCCTCTCCTAGAACTCTCCTAGAACTCTATCGAACTTCCTATCATCGAACTCTCCTCGACTCTCCTCGAACTCTCCTCTCCTCGAACTTCTCTCCTCGAACCTATCCCTCCTCGAAATCTAACTCCTCGCCCGAAAATCTCCATCCTCGAAAAAAAAACCCCCTTTTCTACTCTCCTCGAAACTCTATCTCCTCGACTCTCCTCTCCTTCGAAAACTCTCTCCTCCTCTCTCAAACTTCCTCGAAACTCTCCTATCCTCGCGACACTCCTCCCTCCGAACTCTCCTATACTCGAACTTCCTCTCCTCGACTCTCCGAACCTCCTCTCCTCTCCTCGAACTCTCCTCTCCTCGAACTCTCCTCTCCTCTCCTCGAACTCTCCTCTCCTCGAACTCCCCTCCCCTCCCTTCCCCTCCTCTTCTTTCCTCTCCCACCATAAAAAGACTTTATTCACCTCAGTTAGGCATTCAGAAATTATTACAATTCACACTTCCTTATGAAAATTTTCTTGACAAGTACTATCTACTTTATGGTAATACTTTGGTTAAACTGAAAAACTTTACCTTTTAATAGCCTTTAACCTTATTAGAAATGTTAAATATTTGCCTCTTGAAATGTTGGAATTATTTACATTATTAAATATAACCATTAGAATGAAATTAAAAAAAAAAGGTAAAATATAAGGAGCAGGTAGTATAGCATGGTAACTGTGGAACAGAATTATAGACTCATTGTGGTTTGAAGACCTCTAAGATCATTGTGTCCAACCATTAACCCAGCATTGCTAAGTCCATCACTAAACTCTGTCCCTAAGTTCCACAAAGTTCCACATCTGTGCATCTTTTAAATACCTCCAGGGATGGTGGCTGCATACTTCCCTAGGCAACCTGTTCCAGTGCTTGACATCCCTTTCTGTGAAAAAATGTTTCCAGTCAAAATCACCCCTTGTGCAGTTTGAGATCATTTTGCTCTTGTTCTGTCACTTGTTACCTGGCAGAAGAGGCCAATCCCCACCTGGCTGCACCCTCCTTTCAGGCAGCTGTAAAGCGTGGTAAGATCACCCTGAGCATCCTCTTCTCCAGGCTAAACACCCTCAGCACTCTCAGCTGCCTCTCACAGGATTTGTGCTCCAGACCCTTCACTGGCTTTGTTGCTTTTCTCTGGACATGCTCCAGCTCCTCAAGGTCTTTCTTGCACTGAGGACTCAGAATTTATCATGTGTGTGCTTTGCTTATGCTCCTGCTGTCTTCTGGTTTGTTTTCTATTCCTTTCCTAATAATTGAGTTTCTGAGTGGACATTTTCACACAATCACATATAACACCTCTAGATGTTCTTGAGCAGCTAGCATCCACTTACTGGGCATGTACAATTGGGGAGGGAAGGTTCATATCTAAAATCTTTAGCATTTATCAAAATTCAGTTTCAACTGCTGTTTTGTTGTTTAATGAATCAGTATCATGTAGTTCTACATGATCTCCTCATAACTCCCTTTTTGCTGACCTCAGTAATGTTATACATTCAGCAAATTTTATATCTGATGTAATTTCATCATTCACATCCTTTTGTAGATAATTTAAGATTATCCTGAAATGTCCAGGACCTACTAGACACAGTTACTGTGGTTACCTCCCCTTCAGAGTAATATTATTACTTCAGTGTAATATTACACTATTTAGTGTAATAACTGATCTGCTGTGCCTAACCTTTATTCCCTCCTTTCTACCTAATGCTTTTCTCATGATCTACTTAATACCTTTAGAAAACATTTGAGGGAATCATGCCAAGAGCTCTCTGGGAATCGAAGATATTATGTTAACCAGATTTTCATAATGTTATATATTCTCTATTTCCACATAGGAACACTCAGAGTTGTCAAAAAAGTCATCCTGAATCTTCCTTTTTTTGTTGCATTTATCTCTATTTTCATTCCTTCCATTTTTTATTATAGTTTCTATTGTGTTGTCTGTATGGGTGTCTGTTTTGTACATCCTTTTTTCCCCCATATTTCTGATGGATGTCTTTCTAAAACCTAAGGACATATTTTTCAACTTTTTTCCTTTAGTACTGAGGGTGATTAAATGATAAGTGGTGCACTACAGCTAACGGTTCAGCCATTTAACATTTTACTTGCCATGAAACCCTAAATGACCATTATTTTGAACCAGATACTTCTATTCATTTTATCAATTTATTTTAAACACTTTGATAGTTTTTGCTGTTGCTCTGTCATCAGTCCCATATCTTCCTTCTACATTTAGATTCTGTAACTAGAGAAGAAATAGGTCATTTATTGAGGCCTGTTCTCTTTTTTGTGGAAAAAAAACCCACCCTTAAGAAAGAGTTTTCACTGCGCTATTTTTATTAGTTAATATCTGTCAGTATTTCTGTATTTTTAATAACAGAGTTTGTCTAGCTGAACTGATAGTTCTCTATAATTATATGTGTAAATCCCTTGCAAAGGGGAGAAGTGTGCTAGGAGTAGGAGTTATGATAATAGGAATACAGGATGGCATAAAATGGCCTTTTGCAACACTGGAAATTTTGTTCCTTCATTTTGATGGGGACAATGAAATACATTTTATTTGCCAACCAAACTGCTATAAATAATGGACAAAGAAAACTCTCTAAAAGTGATCCTGCTTGTAATAACTACCTTGGGGATTCTTGTATATATGCATCCCAGATAACTGTATCTGATCACATGGGGAGTGGCATGTTATTCTTCAGAAAAGCCACCTCCATAGTCTTTGTTGTTATCATCCCTGAGCTTTGATGGCATTTTTTCTTGATGTGTGTCTCAGTGACACCAATTTACTTATAAAGCTGTTAACTCCTGGTGGACTTTAAAATCACAGCACTCTTCCCACAGAAAAAATTACATTATTTTCAGTATTTTATGCTCTCAGTTTGCTGGAGGTATGAAAATTGTTATAAAGAGAATTGTTTTTTTCTTTATTGAATTGAGTGCAGGGAAAGAGGCAGTTATTCTTCTAGCTGTGGCTGCTCTGTGTTCTTTGTATTTTCTGAACTGCTTGGTCATAAGTGGGTGTTCTGTGATTATGATAGCAATTCATGACAATGACACAAAGTTAATGGTTGATGCAATAGCAATTCATAACAAAACAGACTTAGAAATTACAAAAAATGTTATGATTCATCTTGACCAGCAGTTGTGAGAGTCAGCGCTACCTATTGCTTTCCTCACCCAACTTCAGAAACTCCACTCTAATTGATGTCCCTCTGATTCAACAATATTATCTTCTGTAATTCCTTCAGGAAAAAATATTTTGTGCACTGAAAAAGCCTGCACTTTTTGTATTTGCTGGCCATGAATCCAAGTGGTGCATCAACTACACATGTTGTTAGGTGCCCCACATCTGCCAAGCCTTAAAGACAGGTCTCCTCCTTTGATACTCCATCCCAGATATAAAACTGCCTGTGACAGTGCCTATTGGTCATGTGCCTGGAATGTGCTTTTCCAAATGCTCCAGTGCTTGTGGTGTCCAAGCATAGCTGACTGAGAGGGCAGTTGGCAGCTGTGCCTTCCCTTGAGCGTGACAAAGAACGGGAGAAGCAATGGCCCTGTGCTGCAGCCAGGAAAGCACATCATCACACAGGGCACCGTGTCTGAGGGAACTGTGATGTAAAATACCCTTACTGGATGATACTAACATGCACAAATTCTTGGGTCCCATGTGGAGAATGAATCACATTTCCCACCCCCCACCCCCCGAACATTTGGAGCCAAGCAATTTTGTCACATATCTGTAGACTCAGCCACTGGGGGCGAGAAGAATAGAAAGATCTGGTGTGCTAACATTGACTGGTAAGCAGTATACAAGAAAACCTGAAATAATAGCATAATAATTATAATACTGAGTAGAAGTCCAGTATTTTGGGTCTTTTAAAGATGTTTGAAACTGTGGAGCAAGAATTCATCTGAAGGAATTCCCAGAAGTAGTGAATTTGCAGTAATTGGATTTTTTGTACAATATTTTTTTTTCTTTAGCAGGTTTGCTCAAAAGGGTACACATATGACTTTAAATATTATCTTAGAGATTCATACTGGAGTAGGGAATGAGCGTTCAGAAATATCTAATGGAGATAAGTTCAGAGAGTCATTAGGGAAAACAAGACACACAGGTTTTTATTTCCTCTATTTCGCCTTAAAGAAACATGGGAATCAAAGCTTAAACCAAAAAATTGCAGTTTCAGAGGAAGACCCAGAGGGAAAACCAGGAAACCCATACTTCAAAGGATTTTGGATTTCACTCTTCTATCATTTCAATTTCAAGAGACAAGAGATATCAGTGATAGAAGAGCAAAAAGTCTGTGATTACTACAAAATTGAAAACAGAAAAGATCAAAAAGTAGTAATAGTGAAATTAGAGGAAAAAGTTATATAAATGCTGACTTTCATTGGTACAGAGATAGATTCCACCACCGGAAGGGCTGATTTCTGGTATGATATTGATAGGTACTTTAAAAAAATTAAGGCTGGAGATGACAGGGAAACTGTAAAGGCAATTTTAAACATTTTCAGGCCACTTTTCATGAATGCATACTGCGTGAACTGTGACAAAACCTAGTTACCAAATTGTGCCGTGTTCTATTTTGCCTGGTAATTAACTCTACCTGTTGGTTACAGCTTGGATGGATTTCTTCCAGCCTCTGTAGTGGCACATTTCCAGTTCACCAAACAAACACCACAAACAGATATTCCTGAGGTGAAGTGGTAGCACTGCTCAATGCCAGCACCTCACTCCTCATTTGTTTGTTTCTTGAGACCTCGTGTTGCAACTCAAATTTTTTTTTTATTATTATTATTTTTTATTTTTTGGTCAACATGAATGCTTTGGTTGTCACTTCAAGTCATTGCATTTTGACATCTTGGGCATCTGCCTTTCAAGATACAAAATTATTAAGAGAATAAAAGCAGACTTTAGTAGGACATAGCAACAGTTAATGTGTAATCAGCTGAAATGCAGTGGGAAAAAAACACATAAAAAATTAACAGGAAATACTTAAAAAGTTTAAAAATGGAGGGTTTGTGTGCTGCTAGCCAGGAGACGCAGCTTCTTTTTCAAGGACTGCTTTGTTTTCCCCTCCAATATGATAATTTCTTTTTTTTTTCTCCTTTCCTGTGAGTGAATAAAGATCTTTTGCTTTGTTTTTGTTTTGTTCATTTCAGAAACTGTAGGCCAGCTTCCCCTTTTCTTCAGTCTTTATGGTGACATGACTTCTGTTATCTTATCTGGATAAAAGTTTTTCAGATTTAGGTCAGTCCCCTATTCACCCACATCCTATGAGCACATAAGGCAGGACTGGTAGTGTGTCCCTACTGCAGAGTAATCGAGAAAACACTCTTGATCAGGCATGAGAAGTAGGACATGGTGATTATGTAGATGATTATGATCAAATTTATTGCTAATACAGTATCTAAATCTTGCCAATACAATATTTACATACCAACTGTATCATCTACTACGGTGGATTATAGTATAATCAGGCTTCCTGTTGAGTCAGTAAGACTCGCCTGCTTTCTAAACTTCTTGAACAAGTCTGAGTGCAGCTGAGTCCACTTTGTCTCAGATTTGGTCAACAGTTGATGTTTAAAGGCTTATAATATAAGCAGGTTTAGCTAGAAATGTACAGGTTGGCAGTCTTGGGCCTTGCAGAATTCACAATTACAAAGCAACAAAGCATAAATGTAGCTTCTCCAGGATTTTGTCTCTGCATTTGATTGTGTCTTAATGCATTTTACTCACCCATCCTAAAGTGTTCTTCACCTTTGGGCTGGATGTATTCTGCCAGAATCCCTGCTGGGGGGAGTTTCTGCCCAGAAACTGTGTCCATCCTTGGAAGACCAGTTTGCCCAGTTGGCCCAGTCTCCAGAAGCGTTTTACACCCTCTCGCAGGCTGATGCGGATGAAAGTCAATCAAAAGCATCTCATCTCCCCATTACTGTAATACACTAATCATGTGAGAATCCAGAAATTCCTCCTGAAATACCCACCTGGTGTTCTTATCTTGGGGCAAACCACACTGCCCATCAGAGCCAGGGGCAGAAAAGAGTGTGGTGAGGGGAGGATGCAGGAAGACCCAGCTGTCTTTCATCAGTGCCTGTTTTTTTGGATATTTTTGTGAAGAAAGGAGTTGATGTTTCAGATGTACATCATTGTTTCTAGACTTGGGGTGCACTGCATGTTCCACATCATCTCAGACTGTAAGGGTAGAAATTACCATTTCTTGGGCAGATGACAACTGATAGCCCATGTTTGATAGGTTTTCCTCCTTACCTGCTGTGTGATGCTCCTGCCAAAACCTCTGCCCTGTTGATGGCATCAGCAGGCACTGTCTAGCACAAGAAATATCATACCTGTTTAGGTGAGATGCTTTGTTTACAGATAATGTTGTTTGTGATTGTTATCTTGAAATCAAGTATGAATCTCATTTTAATTGTTTTGGGTAAATAGTGCCTTCCTACACCACCTGGTTTATCCTCCTTGAAATGACTCTCACTAAGTGCTGCTCCCCTTACAGATTCAATCCTTCAGAAGGGACAAAAGAGAGCATTTTACAGTGCTGTGGGTGTTCAGGAATGTTTCTAGCTGTTTATTTTCTCCTCTTTAAACACCAAAGTCAGGCCGAGACAGTGAGTGTGTCTCCTACGCTTTATGTCAGCATGAGAAGCAGGTTGTATTTTATTACTCTAATCCTTTGCAGCTTGTGTTCACACTGGCAATGAAATGACAGCAGGAGCGAGGTGAAAGTGATGAAGTCTTGGCATTAGACACTTAGAAATAAAGTGAAGTTCAGGCTCATTAATTCTTTTTCCAAGCTGCTGTGTGGCTTTGCAGTGCACCGCAGTACTGTGATGGATTTTAGATTCAACAAATAACCCAGAATACCAAACACTTTGTTTCATGGAAAGGGAAGTTTTCATTTATTTGACATTTTTGGATCCTAAAAATATATGAAAAACTGGGAAGTTTGGGGGTTTCACTGTATTTTTCATATCATAAAGCAATTTTGAGGATGAAAAATGCCCCAAGTCGCATTCCTTGTAGGAAATCTTTCCACATAGAATGTAAGACAGAATCCAAAAAAGGATTTTGGAAGTAGAGCACAATTGGAAAATACTCTGTTTTTCTTTCCTCACTCCCTCAGAAATTACTGTAAGACACTTCAGATGTTGGGAGGCTATACTGATATGATACCATAAAGTTCTTTATTGACTATGGAGTAAAAACAAATATATATACCATACCCTGCAATTTAAGATGAACAAACCATCAGCAAACCATGCAATAATTATTACAGTAAGGAGAAAACTGCACTATATTTAAAAAGAAAATAAAGTGAAAATTCTGCCACTAGGATATATTTTTCATTTCTTTGATTTTGTCAGGTTACATATTCTCAAAACATTTAAAATACCTGACTCTTGTATAATGAAGTATATTAAAGGTGATTGACATTTAATATGTCAAAATCACTGTCTTGTAATGGCACAGCAGATGGCTGGGCAATATCATATCTCACAAAAATGATTTCTAATCAATCTATGTACATGTGTTGCTCACTTCACCCACTCAACTAAATAAAGTTCAACAGCAGAGTGAACCATGGAATTTTTAGCTTTTTCTGAGCTTTTAGCCCAGCAATAACATACACATTAAGAATCAAACCTACATCCAAAGCAGTATTTTGATTTTATATAAAATATTTTGTATCCTGTTGAATTGGAATGGGCTCATAAAGATGCATGTCTCTCTTTCACCTGAGGAATTCTTCTTCCAATAGCTACTGTTGCTCTCAACACTTTCCTATTTTTACCTATGAAAATTGAAACAGTGGTTTGAGTAAATTTGTTTTTTGAATGTGCTGCTCTGCTTTTTCACAGTTTAATTTTTAGGAAGTATCTGGAACCTTAAATCAGATAATTGATATCTTCAAAAAAAGGTGTCGAGACAAGGAAAGAGAAGTCTGCTCCACTATACCAGTTACGCTTTCAGGAGCTTTGTCTTCCTCAGATTTTTTATATGACGTCTTTGGCTGCAGTTTGTATTCCTTGTATAGCAGCTGACTGCCATTTGAATTATGCCTTCTCAGCAAGGCTATCTGGGTGTGACTGGGGATGTTGTTTACGTTCTATGTTTTTTATACACAGTGGCTGAGAATTGTGAAATAATGGTTGTGTAGATATCACATTTATGTGTGCATCTGTGTACGCTTGCCATCTAAAAAACCAGTATTTTTTTCTTTTATTCTGTTCTTCCAATTTTTTGAGTTTGTATTCTGAATACATATAAACATTACTCTTTCTACCTGGCAACCAGTACATCTAAAAACATTTCTTTCAGACTTATCTTTTTCTTCTTATCTTATGCACTTCATGGACGTTTTTGATATTCCCAACTTATATTTGCCATTTTTCCAGATGAAATGTGCTTCTTAAATGAAGTTCCTCTAACTTCATATGCAGGTATAGCTGGGAGATATAGAATCTGTCTGTATTTAAATTCTAGGAATTTGGGCATGTCAGATTAGTCTGCTGTTGGCATAATTTTCCTTTTCAAGCTCATGGGTTTGTTTCCTAAATACTATGGTTGTACTTCATTGGCGTCATAGAGTAGTTATTTTCTCAGTATGATTTTAGCAAATTGATATCAAATGGATATCAAAGTGTTGCCACTGTAATACAGTGGACAACCTCTTGCTTGGAGAGGAGAAACCTCCTGAGAGCTGAGTTTTCTTTGTGTGCTGTAGTTCTACTGCTGCTGCACAGAGTATCAGCATTAGTCCTCTACCAGCCTGGTGTGAGGCAGGAATAAGAATGTGTGGATGTTACTTACTGGGTATAACTTTTTAATATTCAAAGTGTGAGCTACAGTGGGTCTTAGCTAAAAGGAAATATTTATACATTTATGTTCATGTAATTCTGAAAGAAACTGATGGATTGACAGCCATAAAAAATGAAAAATAATTGTGTATTAGTTAAGGAAGTATGAGACGTTTATATTTTCATATTAAGGCTTAGAGGCTGAAGGGACAAAGATATACCTTAACATTGAGTTAGTGTGGATTCCAGCTGAATGAGATTGAGGTAAGAGCATAATCACCTTACCCTCTACACATAACTGAAGAAGAGATACAGGCTGCTGTTGGGACTAATTCGGACCTTAAATAACTTTAATTGACTTCTGAAGAAAGGCAGATGACTCCATTTTTGCATGGAGAACTATTGTGACTCTATACTTGCTTATATGACTCAATGGTCAGTGAGAGAAATACAAGCTCTTAGAGCTACTGTATCCAACCTTGCCTGGAGTATAGGCTGTTCTGGCAGGAGCTTTCAAATAGTTTCTTCTCCAGTTGTCTTCATCCCTTTTCTATTTTCTATATTCTACTTCTGCTTCACCCATCTAGAGTCACAGAGCTGTAATATAATTCAAGCTGAGAGTGACCTCAGGAGGACTCTATTCCAACTCCTTGCTCAAATCAGTGTAAAGTCAAACATGTTGTCCTGAACTTTATTTGTTCAGGTCTTGAAACCCTCCAAGGATGCAGATTATACAGTATGTCTGGGCAGCCTCTCCTGCTGCTTGGCTGAAATTCTGAACTATAACCTGATTTGGTTTATTACCATTTCCACTTTTATTTATTTCTTCATTTATTTACTTTATTGCCCTTCAACTTCATAAAGATCTTGGCTCCTTCATTTTGAAATCTCCTTTTAGGTATTGGAAAGGTACTTCTAGGCACCTCCACAGTCTTTTTTTTTTTCAGTCTGACCAAGCCCAGCTCATCCAGCCTCTTATAGGGTGCATTCTCCAGCCCTAGTGATCTTGGGGGACTCCCACTTGAAAAGTTTGTTGATGTCTTTTTTGTACAGAAAGGACATGTTAATCATAACTGGACACAGCAGTCCTAATATGATCCATAAATTGATAGGTAAAAGGGAATAATATGAGCTCCTAGCGATCCTGAAAAATACTATGATTCAGAATCCAGGAAGCACATGAAAAAAATCTGGAGCCTATTTAGCATATGCTAAATGAAAAGAGAATTTGCTCTCATCTGTGTCAGCCCTGTCACCCTTGTTTGAGAAAGCCTTTCTCTAGAAAAGTCAGCACATTTCTTCCTTGTTTTTCTCTCATTCCACCAAGATACATAATCCATGCAAAAATAATTTTTTCTTGAATTGGCAATAAGTTGCAATGTGAACAACAAAGAAAAGCTTAATAAAATTGAAAGGCAGATGAACTGAAACAATAAATAAAACCTCAGTGACTGACACATTACAGAAAGCATTGACTCAAACTTCTAATTCAAGGGATAATAGTATTTAGCAGCTTGAAATGAATGAATACAACTTCCTGAAAGGTGGCTGTAGTCAGGTGGGGGCTGGTCTCTTTCTTCAGGCAGCAACTGACAGAACCAGAGGACACAGTTTCAAACTGCACCAAAGGAAATACAGGTTGGATATTAGGAAAAAAATTTTCACAGAAAGCGTGATCAAGTACTGGAGTGGTCTGCCCAGGGAGGTGGAGTCACCATCGCTGGATGTGTTTAAAAAAAAGACTGAATGTGGCACTCAGTGCCATGGTTTAGTTGAGGTGTTAGGACATGGGCTGGACTTGATGAAGGTTTCTTCCAACCTAGTGATTGTATGATTCTGTGAATAACAATAATAAGTACTTTTTATCATTAAGACAGATTTCAGATGGGGATTTACATACATCTCAGGCAAAAGGAACAAAGCAACTCCCTTACTTCTGTTTGAGAGATTTCTCATAGGCTTGCAATGGTGAGAAGTCTAAAAACCATTGCAGAGTTTCAAACCAGGCTGGAGAGCTCACTGCCAGAGAGGGTGCGTTGTCTTTTAGGTAATGGCTCTGGCTGGAGGAACAAGAACCAGTTTGCTAAACATGGGGATGGCAATAAATAAATATTTGGTATCAAATAAAGCCTCTAGGGTTATGTGTTCTCAGTTGAGTACTATCCAGATCCCCTTTCTTGTTCCTTTCATATGTTTGCTGGCTTTGGGTTAGCCTAAACCTGTCCCTCTGCTTCTCCGGTATCTCCTATGCGATTCAATGTCTTCATGTGAGCAAAGGGTGCAGAAGGGAATTTTTTGGGATGCTTGATGAAGTATGGGTAAATAAATAAGCCTTCTCACATTGAAATTATAATGGGTGAAACATAAGTGAATGTCTCTTTATGTGTTTGTCAGCAAGAATACAGATGTCAAATTTCTTTCTGCTTGGTGATCCTTGACTGCTGGTCAGGTGCTGCAGAGGTGTTTTTAAGAGTCAGGACAAGAAAAATCTGGGCTTGCTGTCGCTGAAAGCCAAGTTCTAGGCAATTGGAACAAATGAGCACTTCTTGGAGTATGAATATTAAGCTGGGCATTATCCAGAGGGGTTGTGGTGTCTCCCTCTTTTGAGTTATTCAAAAAACACTTCAACAAGGTCCTCGGCAAGTAGCTTAAGTTCTCTTTGCTTGAGTGAGAGAGTTGGACAAGATGACCTGCAAAAGTGCCTTCCTACCTCAACTGTTCTAGGAACCTGTTATCCTTTGCTATTTTTCCCATAATAAACTTTGGAGGAAATCTCTATCCTTTACAATAGCTCTGATAAAGCTACTGAGAAAGATATCATGTAATTGGAATCAACTATTTTAACACATAATCAGAAACTGTTCTGAAGAGGAAAAGCAGGCTGCATCATCAAGCTAAAAGTGATAGCTGTTTTTTCAGCTTCAGAACAAGTGAGTGAACATTAAGGCTACGTTTTAATATCGATGTAAGTAGTGAAACTGCAGCTACAAGTGGGACGTATGAAAGCTATTTGCTAAGGAAAGTGCAGCATTTTTTTGGTTGCATCATTATATTTCATAGAAAAAGACTGCTCTTTCATGGTAGGACTTTGAGAACAAAGTGGTTATCTGCAGAACATGAGGTGAGTCTTAACAACAAAACTAAACTGCTGAAAAGAAGTTATTTAACATAAGTTTATCTTTCTTTTTTTCTTGAAACAGTTGAAGCTCTGCATTTGGGAACTCTGATGGCAGCACATGGCTATTTCTTTCCAATATCAGACCATGTTCTAACACTGAAGGATGATGGCACCTTTTATCGATTCCAGGTAAGTATTTTCAATATGTTCTTGACTTGCACAAATGGAGACTCAAAGGCCTTACAGAAAAGTTCATAGCAAATTTAACCATACTTTGTTTCTTACATAACCTGGTAAAGAGTAGAAATTCCCCTAAAAATAAAAAATGGTAGAAGGATTTTATTTATAAATTTTCAGCTAAGTGTTGAGTTGATAGTGACTATTTTGATGTCTGGAATAAAAGCGTGATAATGTTGAGTGTGGAACTATCGCTCATGAAACAAATTAATGTAGTATTTTTGAGATATAGTAAACTAAATTATGATATTGTCTCTTATTCCTATTATAGTCTGAAGTTGGAAAGGGGGAGATATTTTAAATATTAAGTCTATAGCAGAAATCTGATAAGTCATGGAGTGTAACACTTATTTTTCTTCTTTTGTGAGAATTTTCTTACTGGTAACTCAATAGTACTGGAATAGTGTGTATTCTTTCAGCAAGTATAGAGACATTTTTACATAAATCTGTCAGTCCTATTGCATACAACAAACCTGCAGATGGTTCAGAACAAGCTGGAAGCATAAACAGGTACATATGTCTGTACCTACAATTACACATATATTATTCAGAAGCCTATATAGTTGTATTTTATTATATTCAATTTCAAATTAAGGCCCTGCGAGCAGAAGTGTTGTTTTTCTAATAATGACTAGTGGGCTAGAATTTTACAGAACAATATTGCTAATTAGCTGAAACAAATATGTCTGCAAAGTACCAGACTATGGATTCAATGGAAAGTATTCACTTTGCTTGTCATGTGCCACTTTTGACAGTGATGACTGTGTTCTGTATTGCTCTTTCTATTAGGTGATATTCCTGGTATGTTGGAGCATCAACAGCTGCTCCAAGCTCTTTTTTAGATATTTATTGCTTTGAATTGATATGATGACTATCACTATGAAACTGAGGTTTTTTTAGTTCTTCTCTGTTGTTTCTAACTGTATTAAATATTAAAATAATATCTGGTAGAACAAAATCGATATAGGTCTAAACTTTATTTAAAGGTTGTTTAAATAAGAAGCCATCAAGAATAAAATAGTACTGAAATTGTGATCTTTCAAATGCAGAAGAAAACTAGAGATTGGAGACCAGTCATAGTTTCAAACATTGTATTATATTAATCTCTGTACAATACTTTCACCAATATTTTGGCTTAAGTCCTTTAGACCCCTGTAAGGGAAGAGAAAGACTTGTAATATTTGTATAAATCAAAATTTTAGCATGAATATAATTAAATATGCACAGCACAGTCTGGCAAGAAAGAGAATTAGTATTGCATACATGCAAACAATATTGTCCTATTTTCATATTTGGGTCTTGTGAGTCAGACTGCAAAAAAGTTGTTCTTCATCAGGACAGAAAGCTAGATGCATACAAGGGTAATACTAAGCACAAGCATTCCAAGCCCTCCTCGCCTAGATCCACAGTTACCTTTGATCCTGGAGAGAGTATTTGAAGGAAAAGTGGGTTTTTAAGCTCCTGAGGCTTCATTCTCCTCAATGCTCAATATAAAGAAGAGAGCTGGCACATGGTTGAAGGGGCTTGCTGTTGTGCTTATGAGGTAAGTGGAAAGGAGTCATGGAGTGGTTGAGGCTCCAGTTCTCGGCTTTGTGTCTGAAGCAGTGTCCAGAAAGACAAAATATACTTAAGGACTTAATTTTGCAGAGAGTCGTACTTACAGGAGTGCTAGTCATTGAATTCTGTACAGCTGCTGGCCTGCCTCCATCTCTAGCACGAGAAAGAAGCACCTTTGCTGGCATGATAGTCTGACTGAAGGAAAATACAGACTAGAATTAGCTACACCGTGGACCACTGAGAGTACTGCAGCTACCCTGCTTTGAGCTTTCCTCAAAGAAGTCCACAGCCTACAGGTTTGTGGACACAAAGCTTCAGTGAGAGCTAGACTGTAAAAGCTTCTCAGTTTATTTACGTAAGTTAAGAATTTGGCACCTATTTGACAGATGCATATGAAATAAGATGCTTTAATCAAGTGCTGCTCAGTCTGTATCTGCAGTGTTTGGCTTGTTTGCTTTCCTGTGGTACCTTTTGCATTGCTATTCCTATGCCAACAACGTGGCTTTACTGTTGTGACAATGCAATTTAGCTGCTAATGTATAGGATGAGAAAAAGGTGACATACTGTTAACTGGAGTTATAACAGCAAAATTTGTGTGATTACATCTCCACATTCTTCACTAAAATAGGGCTAGTATAAAATCTGTTACTGAACTGTTAAATTAGAAGATGAAGGAGACATATTCAACGGGGAGGAAAGTTTGACTGCAAATGTGTGAATTTTGCACTAGAATAGACATTCAGGTTCTTTACAAATAGTACCCTCTTAGTACTGGACAGGATTCACAAATTTCTGGATATTTTGATAGAAAGAGAAAATCATACATCTGCCAGCACTGAAAAGTTTAGAAGCCACACCTGCAGATAAATCTTTGCAGTACAAGGACCTAACCTACAAAAAACAGACTAGCTATAGTAATGTTCTCCATGTGCTTGGTGTTTTGTTTTCCAAAGGGTGATACATTCCCTCCTGACAGTAAAATTATCTCTAGCTTTTGTACCACCTTCTGTTGTATAGAGATAGCTAAAAGCAGTGGAGATTGTGCTTCACTTGGACAAATGCCCTTTTGTGGGCAAAAATTATACTTTTTCAGTTATTACTCTTGCCATCAGGAGGCAAGAGTATAGTTTCATTTGTTCTTCTAAATAATGTGAAATAAAAAAAAATATGGATCATTAGTGAGCTACTCAGGTGTTAATTAGGTTAGTTTCGGTGATATCAATTTAATTCAAAGGAGATTAATCTAAATAGTAATTGCCTTATTAAGAGATGAATTTTTTTTATTAGTGTCAATAAGGAAAAGCAGAAACAGCTGCATTGCCTTTTCCTGGTAACTTAAACCTATGACTGAAAAAAATTGCTGAATTTTTTTGAATATTTGCTGAATAGTTGCTCACCATCTTCCTCTACCTGAGAGCAAATAAATATGCAGGGCCCAAATAAGAAAAGCAAGCTGCATCTTAGAAAGCATATCTTCCCTGAGCCAGGGATTATTCACATAGATGTTTCATTTATGTGCACACAAATGATAATATGTCCATTTTGGTGAGGAATGCCTGTCTTACCCTCTCAGCTGGTAAGCTTCTGTAATATCATCCTGCAGAAAAATACACTGATTTCCTCTACAAGCCTTAAATGTGTAGCATCTCCTGATGTTAATTGTGGAAAAGAACATTTTCCAGTATCTTTTGGCTGTAAGCAAACTCCTAGGATACCTGAGACTGGTGATAGTCACACTCCCATTTTTAAATGAGATTAATTCATGATTTAACATAAATTAATTTTCTAAGATGAGGTTTAGGTTTTACTGCTGTTTTGTAACTTTTAAGATGAAAGGCACAAATATCTGAGAAAAAGTGTGAAAACAGGAACAGTTTCTTGTGAAAGCATGAGTCTGGTGAAGATAGCAGCAAAATTCATGGACCTTGGAAAGACATAAGTGTGGACTTGGATGTCATCTCCTGTTCTGCCACTGGGAACACTTTCTTGCTAAATGCATTTAACATCTCTGGCCTTGTTTTCCCTAAATTTGGAAATAAAAAATGCCTAAATTCGGGATAAAATGATATAGCAGCCACTGTAAGGAGTGTGAAGTGTTGTGAACACCTCATGTCTCAGGTAGAATTGCATTGCTTTACGCATCTCTTGGAGTCAGCCTTACAGATCTGGCTTCTTCTTGGCTCATTCTGGACCCACCTCTGGTGATTCTGAATGCTGAGTCTGTGGCCCAACATCACAGCTCTTCAGCCACTCTCCAGAGCCTTTCTGGATCATCTGCTGTGCCTTGAGGGAAAGATTTTATTTGAAGCCAGATTCTAGAAATAAAAAAGAAGCAAGTTGTATTATGCAGCGTTTGGCAGATTTTCTCAGGCAGTTGCAGGTGGGATAACCAATGCATTGTCTTCTCAGGTCAGGCTTGTCATATACAGGTTCCATTAAGGTTTCTGAGGGAAAAAGATTTTAAATTCATGTGTCTTTCTGACTGCCCCATCAGTGCCACTTTTTTTTTTTTTTTTTTTAACTCCTTACTCTGACACACTTTGCCCCACACTGCTTACCATGCTCATCCTCTTTTTGGTTAGAAAAAAGGAGTCACAGAGCCAAAATATTTTTTCCAAATTCCCCAACATCTTTTTTAATTATTCTGAGCTAACCATGGAGCACTGCTTGCTTCCTGTATGGGCTTGACAGCGCTAGACTAGCAATCTTACCCTTTTACTTTACCAAGAAATAATTTTTGTCAAGTGCAACGAATGTAGAACAGAATGCCAATGAAATCTGCTGTCCATAATGCAAAGCATTTGAGATTGTACATAACTTTTTCAGCAAAGGCTTCATTTTTGCTGTTTGTAAAGACTCCCTGGTGCCTGAGAGAAGAATAGCAGTAATATGCAAAGGTTTATAAGTGATTCGAATATTCCTCCCCCATCCAAGTAATTGGATTTTAAAGAAATTTATGGAGTGGAAAAGAGCAACTTCCAAGACAACAACTCATTTCTTATTACTATCAACAAGGGGTTGCTGAAAGATGCTTAGTGATTTCCCTCTTCAGTTATACAGTTTAATGCATAGAAATTAATCATGTTTATAAAAGCTGATGGGTAACACTGATTTTTACAAGTGGCTGTTTCATTAGCTCAGATATTGTTATTGATTAATTTTGAAGTAAAGCCAAAGCAGATCTATATACTTTACCACTGGATTCCTTACAATGCATAGCAGCCACTGCTGCTAGTTTGTTTATTGTGGAATATGTTACCATATTACAAGATTTTGTTTCATATGACTTTATTACAGGAGCATTATGGATTTATGTGGTTAGGTTTACCTAATGATATTAGTGTACAACGCAAAAGAACTTGTATTTGTTTGTGTGTGCAAACCTAGTTTTCTGGTAAAAGGGCATAAAGGTCCTTGTAATTGTTTTGTTCTGGAGGCTTAAATGTATCTGCAATCACATTTGCAGTGCTTGGTAAGCCTTATTTCTCTAGCTCTTGACTTGTTCTGGCTGCTGATTCAAATTACACCTATAATTAAACAAAGTGCCTCAAAAACATACTGATAAAAACTGGCAGCATTATTTCTGCTTGGGCTGATAAACAGTGCTTGACTTTCCCATAACCACTCTACCACCCACCTTCCTTCAGCTATAAGTGGGATGTCATGGCAAAATGACAAACGTTCCCTCTTTAATACTTCTTCATGATGTACTGCTTTGTATTTCCTTATGAGGAAAAGTAAAATTCTTAAGGATGATAATTCCTTCAGGTTTTCTACACTTATGAAAGATTACCAAATCACATCAGTTTTTCATAATCTTCTCTTTGAAAATGGTGGTGTTTTGGTACATTATACCACATCCATAGTTCTCCTGGGTGAAATACTCACTTATGAACTAGATCATGAAGCCAGGCACATAGATTGTGTAATATTTGTGCTATAGGAATACATGACATTGCAAAGGTTACTATAATTCTTCTACAGTGTCTTTGGATATGTGACTTGTAGCAAATAGTTGAACCAAGCTTTGTTTGTATAGTCCAGCTATTTAGAAGGTAATTTATGTGAGCAGACCCTCCCTGCATTGCTGTGGGATGTTTTTAATAGATCAGATGAGAACAGGCAGCTTTCTTCTTTGTACACACCACCAATTCTCATTCCTGACCTCATTCCATGAGACCAGGGGTCTTCTTATCAGACTCTTCTTATTTCCTAATCCCTCTGTGTTGAACAAGGCAAATCTTTCTCCCGTAGTCTTCATGGATAACCTCTCTAGCAAACTTTTCTCAGAGACTGTTAAATATCTGGAGCGTGAAATTGTGTGGAGACTTTTGAAATAGAAATGGAAATGTAAACTCAGCAGATGCATTATAGTCACATGTTATGTGATTAAACTGTTTGATGTCTGTAATAAGAAACAAGGTAAACTTCAGATTAAGACCAGAATTTTGTGACTGTTAAAACCAAGCAATTAGATAAGAAAATGTGGAATATTCCTTTGGAAAGACATCTGTCATTTTAACTACATCCATGTTTAATGTTGGTGCTTTTTGTCCATACAATCACAGCATTGCAAAAGTCCATTAACCAGAAACTGATTTTTATATCAGGTATTATTTTCAGTGTCTAGAGTTTTCAAAGAATTTTTGTCTTGATGTTTCGGACTTTTTTTCTGTTTTAATCTTAATCTGTCACTTATCCCTATTTTTTGCCTGTTTTTAGGAGAATTTTCCTTATCTCTGCGTACATCGATGCCATTTCCCGCTTTGAAAGTGAATCATAGATATCTGTTTTTTGAATACAACTTTATCAGCAGCTATAGCTAGCTGCATTTGAGCACATATCTTAGAGTGATAACATAAATCCTTACTTGCTGGTAAGAAAGTAACATAGGACTTTGCCTTGGTTGAAATACATAGCATCTAATGTTTATTTTTTCACTACTAGAGGTTTTACACTGTCAGTGACATAATGTGTTTTTTTAAAAATACAAATATTAGTAACCTTTAGCTTTCAGAGATTGGAAACATAAAGTGTATTACAACTATTCAATCTAGAGAGTAGATGTAGAAACATTATAAAAGTGAAAATTTAAGCTTTTTACCTTTTCTGGAAATACACTTCTTCCCTTTTCTGTAATGTTCTGAAGCTCCTCTGCTTTATGCATTTGTTTTTAAAATAACTGTTTCAAAGGTTACTTGAATTAATTTTTTTCCATGTATAAATTACCCTTCAGGTAACTTGCACCCCTTTAAACATCATGTAGATAATTCAAAATGCTTTTGATAACTCTCACCAGTTAGATAGTCATTGTTACAGAGTACTGGACATAGAGGAGAAAGAGAATTACCAGAGGAAGAATTTCATCATAATATTTACGCATGCATATAAACCACAGTCTTGAGGAACCAGGAATTATTCTTTAGCTTGGTGAGGCTTTTTTTGCTTTTTTGGAAATAAACACTGTTTGCTCATGTGAAGGCACAAGAAATCTTTAAGCTTTCTGTGCTGAATTTCATCAGCCTTCTAACATGAACTGTCTGACCTCATAATAACATTTCCCTCCCTGAATTTTTTTTTTGTCCTGTGCTTTGCCCTGTAGCCTTATCTCCATGTCCAAATTAATTTTGGGCATGTTCGCAGAGCTGATTGCAGGCAGGATTGAACTTTGCTCCCTCTGGGAGGCAGCTGGCTGGGGGCCAGCTCTGGCCACGTTGCAGTGCCTGAGCGGATGAGCTGTACTGCTCAGCAAGTGCCATTAAATGCATCCGAGCACCAGGCAGGCAGGGTCACGGCTTGCAGTTCAGAGACAGCTGGTGCCTGCCCAGCTGAGAGCATTGGCAAGGAGACCTCATTCCCTGGGCAGTAAGACCTTTCTCTCCACCATCTCCCTCCTTCTGGAGATTCAAACAAGGAAGGCATTTAATAATCTTCTGTACTTATCTGTACCAGCTGCTATTTGAACCCCTTTCTCATATTGTAACGTCTGCCTTTTACTGGGGTTTCTTTTTGGCTTACCCTATCACACATCTTTGAAACATTTTAATATGGCTCATCATGAGCTTTGCTAATTAAAACTCATGTTCTCTTTTAACTTTTCTGCTTTTACCTCCCTGGCACAGCAAGTCTTATACTCATCCTTAGTAGCCAGCACATGATTTTCTGCTTTTTCCTCATTCTCTTCTCCACGTTTATGTTGCACCCTTTTATGCCTTGGTTATCTCTGCCTCCTAGTGAGCTAAAGTGACAACATTTCACAACACTGAAGATCATGTCCCCTACCCCTTATTGTGTTTAGTGCCCGCACTGCCTTCACCACCAAAGTGCAAGTTTCAGTAAAAGTTAAATGTGTTATTTCAACTAAATACTGAAAACAGTACTCTGGCCAGACATAGCTTTTCATTTATGTGTGAAACAACAGTCCTTCTCTAACATCACTAACATAGTTGTGACTATATAATATTAGTTCATAGTCTGTTGTGAAATGAATGCTGAAAACAAAGTTTGTGATTTTTCTCTAAGTCAGAAGATGGAATTTGTTTTTAATCTCAGCTGGGAGGGGTGTATATGCAATTTGTCAAGAGAAGTCCTAAGATATGCATGAGGAGCTTTAATATGGAGTTTTCAGCAAGTATGCCCACAACTGGAAGAGTTTCAGCTAGAGTGCTGCTTGAGGAGATATGGTTTCTATGTATTTAGTAACCCTCACTACGTACTTTTTCCAGAAGCTCAGCTTGAACCTCTAAACAGAGGTTAACCTTCCTTTTAGCAGATAAATGATGTAGCTGTGCATTTCTCCTTGGGCTTCTCTGGATATAAATTTCGTGTCTCTAAGGGAGGACTGTTCTCACTTCCTGAGTTTGTAAACTGTGTATTTCAATGATGGTGACTTTTTGCTTGATATGAATCACACTATTAAATCTTATAGTTGCTTCTCCAAAATGTGCTGAGCACTGCAATTCATTTTTTAGGGGTTCATCTTCTTTCTATTTGTGCTTATATATGCTTCTACTGGTCACTTTAATTTCAGTGGCACTGTGAAGGAATGGTTGATTGGAGAATTACTTATTGTTGCTCCCTTAAAAAGCACAAAGCAGCTTGCAAGAAACATCTTAGCCTTTGAAGTTAGCATGTGACAGTTCCTTTTTTATCCTTTAGTTCCTTGCTGTTGCTTGATAAATAGCAAGTTCTAAATTGCTTCAATTAAAATTGATATGTCAATGTTACAAAACCAAGAGATTTTTCACAATATATATTTAAATTGACAATTGGTATGAATGTGTCACCCTTTAGCCCTGTTGGTTTTCAGATTAAGATTAAAACAATTTTGAAGGGAAGTGGGCAGCAAAGATGTTTCCATTTTGGCAGCTGGGGGATTTTTGAGAAAAAAAACACAATAAGAAGTAGAGAATAAAGCAGAAGGTTTTCCTGAAGAACCACCTGTTTTGAAATACCACTCAAACAACTTCACACTTTTAATGAGTTTCATTCAACTGCTCAAATATTATGTAATTCTATGTATGTGTGTATGTGTTTTTTGTATAGATCAGTCATTCAATCACAGAATATTCTGAGTTAGAAGGGACGCACAGGGATCATCGAGTCCAACTCTTAAGTGAATGGCCTATATGGGGATTATGTGCTCTGTAAAAAATGCTATAATAATATCCATTTTAATCAAAAGTTGCTATTTTTAAAAAATGAAGTAATTTGTATGAGAAATGTCTATACAATCTTATATTCTCCATCTGTTAGAAGTGAATTCTTTTAACCATAAGTATAGTGTTAAAGTAGTTTTTGGTACTTTGGCATCTTTCCCTTAAAAATAAAAATCACATTTTAAATCACAACTGGTAAACAATTATTAGAAAGTAGAATTTGATTAAAAACAGGAAGGTTTTAGTGGCATTTTAATACAAATAACACCTGGAAAAGAGAATTGAATATTAATCTGTGAATGAAAATTCTCAAAAGTCAAGAATTGAATGAACTTCAAAGCATCCTCTGTCTTTATACCTGTAAACCTGATTCTCCAGGACAAGTAAGAGGTGTATTTCTAGGAAAGCTTTAAAAGACAACACCATAACCTAGCCTTGTTTCCTTAACTTTGAGAACAAAAAAACCCACTTTCTTTTTTTCTTTTTCAATGTCATTCTGACACTAGCATGATAAATAGGTGTACAAAATGTAATATTCTGTTTTGATGCCTATTTCAAAAATGTCAAGTTAACAGTATAATAGATCTACCAAATATAAATTGATTCTGCAAACCAGTAACAATCCAAGGACTGTATTGTCTAACTTGAGTTGTCTAACTTGCATTGTCTAACTTGAGTTTCCTACTTCTTTTTTTTGTCTATAGACACCCTATTTTTGGCCATCAAATTGTTGGGAGCCGGAAAATACAGACTATGGTCAGTGTAAAAGTATTTCCCATTTCTTTTGAAAATTATGCGTTTTATTAACGAATGCATCATTGCAATCTGTCTTGTTTCACCATCCTGCTGTTTAAAACCTAATTATATGTCATGTATTTCCTTTGCAAGAGCTGCTGATATTGAAATGAATGCATTGCTACCTTTTTCAAAGTTTATCAGAAGCTTATCAAAATCATATTTTGGAGTGGATCTGAGGAAAATAGAAAAAAAACAAGCCCCAAAATTCAAGACTCATCAAAACTTACCTTGCTATTTACATCCTCTGTTTGCTCCAGCAAGTGTAATTATTTGCAGTGAGAGAATTTCAGTGAAGTAGAGGAGATTTTATTAATGGTTGTGCAATAGTGATTATCATATTGAGACCTAAAGATGTGCCTAGTTTAGAACTCTTATTTCTAATATATGCCATGTGGAAAATTACTTATTATGAAAACTAATATAGTTCTAATATGAACAGTATTAGAAAATACAGTTTATTGTTTATTTGCCTGTGTCTTGGGGGTTAATTAATGAATTATATATAGTAATTACTGATGTGTACTTAGACAGCAAAATCTGAAGATAGTAGGTAATGATGTATTAGGAAAAATATTACCAAAAATTCTAACAAAATTAGGTTCCTCTGTACATCAAATAGCGACCTAAATTTTAAAGAAAGTGATCTATAAGCAGCCTCCTGTTCATTCTAATCCAAACTGTAAGTACTGAGCTCATCTGAAGACCAGGTCACTTATTTAGGTAATTGAGCAAGTACATGATAGGGTATGTTTTCAAAACTTCAGACCACAAATGCCTCTTTTTACAGCTTTTCAGAAATTTAGGTGGGTGTTCACTTGTAATTTGGATTCTATTGGCCCTTGGGAGCCAGAGACTTCAGGGTTCCATGGTTCCAATAAATGCTTACTTGCTTTTTGGAGCAGACATGGTTTAATTTCAAATACATTGCCGAATAAAATAATTTTAAGCTGACGCTCTCAGCAGAGCTGTGTCTGCAAGGAATAGTTTGAAAATGTGACAGTTTCCTCATCCTATTAGAGTAGAAAAATGTTTAATTTTTTACTGATATTTGAAGATGTCCAGTAAATAGTTATTGAAAATTCCCAGCAAGGAGAGATTCTTACCAACGTGTGTGCTTAGCCACTCCGTATGAGGAAATTAGTCTCTGAAGGAAACATTATTGATTTATAACTTCAGTATAGTCCCCTATTATGTTAAAGATCAGCAAGTAATTAACTATGGTTTAAGAGACATTGAGTTATTCAGCTGTAATGTGTATCACATTACCAGGGTGGTTTTAATAAATAATTATATGCTTAACATGTCTGAATTTGAGATCAGGCTGAGAAAGTTTCTATTAATATCCTTTAGTCTAAAGCAGGAGTTACTAATTTTCCTGTCACAGCTGATCAGTGGATTGGTCAATGAATTATAAACCTTAGTCAGTAAATACAAATCTTGTATAATGTGTCCAAGTTTGCATGTCAGGAATACAGAATTAAACTTTGAATCAGTGTCTTCATCACACAGGGAGGTGCTTTTGTTGAACAGTAAATGTATTCATTTGAGAGCTTTTGAGATTTAAGTATGGTTCAGTTTCTGTTCTTTGGTTGCAGAGGAGGGCAGGAAAGGGAAGCAAACGCTCCAATCCTGCTACTCATTGCTCCTTCCATGTCATGAGCCAAAGTGCAATCCTGTGTGAAACAGATCCACAGCTTCCCCATGCAACAGGGCCAGAGCATTTTACTGCAGCTACCAAAGGGGACTGTGTGTCACCAGAACTGGACAGTGCTAGAGCATTTTGCTGGAAAATAAACTTTAAAGGCACCTTTTCAATACTCTTCTTATTAGGTTAGCATCATCCAAGTCCCAGAAATTAGCATTTCCCTTGTAAACAACAGTGATCAGAGGAATACAGGAAAATAAAATATTTAATCAAAATATTTAGGGAGCCAAAATAAATCTAAAGTGGGTTTGAAGCATTTTACGAATATTAAAGGATAAATATCACCTCAAATATACACCAAATAGGTTCTGCAGATTTTCACATTAATTGTTACTTCCTGGAAAATATAGTACATAGAATTTATATTATTGCAGATATGTAAATGCATTTGATACTTTTCTTGTATTATGATGCTATGTAGTGCTAGCAATTTCATGGACTTGTCCTGAAAAGCTTAAACTGTGCCCTCTAAAATTAATGACTGTGGCAGACATTAGAAGTCTCTCAAGACCAGCAAAAAGTAAACTCTCTCTGTAATCTTCCTCTATCAAAGTTGCTAAGAAGGGAAATCACTTTCTTTGCAATTAACCTAATTTTACAAGCCATTGGAAATTCTCTAGAATTTTATTATAATTTAAAACTTAATCCTAGCCATTCATCTTTACTCATGCATAACTGGGCTACTGTCCAGAATGTAGCACACTGCCAGGAAAATAATTTATCTTAAACAAGAAATTAAATGAGATTGAGAATACTGTGTGTTAGTTTATTACTAGAACTAAGAAACAAATAAGCCTTACATATTTGTATAACATGTTAAAATCTTCTCTAAAATATAATTTGATCTATATTAGCATGTAATATCAAATATTTGCCTTAAAAATATTTTTCTGTAGAAAGTATAACTGAAAAAGACATACAAACAGAATCTTCCAATATGTCAAAAAACCACAGAGACATTTTCATAATAAAGCTGTAATGCACTGCTGCGTTGTGGTGGCAAAAAGAGGGCTTGGATTAATTTAACTTATGTCAAAATGAAAAACAGCCTTTTGATTGTAATTTCCAAAATATTGACTGTGATCATTCTGAGGTTACTGAGAAACTCAATTTCCATGAAGTGCTGAAAATCTCCCTCCTTTTTTGTGAAAATCATGCTTTAATTGTTGTCAAGAGAGATTCCTCAAATTGCAAATAATTTTTACAAAGGCAGGTCCTTAAGTTTCATCTGTTGAAGTCCCATTTTAGTGCCATATGTCTTGGAATTCACCCAGGCAAGACATGTTGGTCTTTGTAAAATCCCATTGGTTTTAGTGTGATTATGTTAGTGAAAATAAGTAGTAATAATGACAACTACTATTATTAAGGCCAGTGTAGTTCAAATAACTTTGCTTTTTCCTGTGAGTTAAGTCATGTTCCTGAATTATGATTAGGTTTTTTGACAAATAGAATTGTATATCAAATCAGCAAAACTGGCTCTTGAAATGAACTCAGCTAGTGGCTGAGTGTGTGACCTGCTTGTAATTATCTTCTCTTTTATTACAGATATAATTTTGTATCTGACAGAGATTTTGGGGTTTTTTCCTGGCATATTATAAACAGGTCATGTCATTAAGAATTAGTTAAATAGGGAGGCTAGTTAAGACAATTGCATCCCAGAAAGGGGAAATATAATGCCACATATGAAATTGTTATTCCATGTGCATTAACTATCAGTTCTAATGGAACCTGTCAGGTTCTCTCGGAGGTTTAGTGACTCACAGCTGTTGCAAATTTGAGACATTTTGTCCACTACTGACCTTTTTTTGAATAAGTAAAAAAATATGAAATGTTAGGGAAAAATTCCATTCACAACAAAATAGCAATTTGATTTTTTCTTTTTGTTATTCTTTAGGATTAATTTAACATATTTGTGAAAATGTAAGAGGCTTATAAAAATTTCAGACTTAGAAAATAAGAATTAGTAATTTTTACTAATTTTCTCTAGTGAACTTTTGCTGATAGTTAGACTCAAAAGTATCTGTGACATATCAGACTTTTTCTTACAGTTAAATTCATTTTTTTAAAAAAAGAGATCTACTTAAAGAAGAGAAAGAATAAAATTTAGAAATTGCCACAGTTACATATAGTCTTGAGGAGATTTTGACATACTAGAAGACAAAAAGTCAACTGCATCTATATAGTTGCAACAGGATTTGAGCATTGTAATTTTTTTCTGTGCATTTCTCTCAAGAGTTAAAAATGGAGGAGGACTGCAGAATGTTGGTAAGTTGTAGAGTACACAGTAAATAACTGATACTGCAACATGAGTTTAGGAACACTTGACCATGGGATCTTTAAATGATGTTAAATGAGGCTTTTTTTCTCTGTATTCAAAGAAAATTCTTAAATTCTGTTGCTGTGAAAAAGGACAAGTTTTGAAAATGTAACATATTTTCAGTAGCCTTCCAGTCATGCATCACAAAGGCAATATCCCAGGCAATTAGAGCAATCATGGGGGTTGGGGTAAGTCTTAATTAATTGCTCCCTTTAAAATTGTGCAATACTTGACTGGATAAATGCTGCAGTTCTTTAGTCATCACTTTGTTATCTATCCTGTGGTACAGTAAAATGATGTAGCCATTTACTTTTGCTGTGTCAAAGCTCTTTAATTGTTGTTCTCCAGCATTTTTAAGAAAGTTCAAGTCTTTCCTTATTAAATTTACTTAATAATCAGCTAACAAGTCAGTCTGAACAGCCCTTCTTTCCTAATGATACTTTCTTGTCGCTTAAAGGTAAACCGACAGAGACCACTCCATATTCTGTCTCTGCTGCTCTGTTCTGAACATGAGCCATTTCCCCTGGCTTATTTCCCTCTTCTCTCCCAGACCTGCAGTAATGCTAAAAAATGAATAGTGCACAAAAAGTAACTGCAGTTATGTACCATGTTTTTCACACGTTGAAAATTTTCATATAACTTTCTCCTAAGGGTTTCTTGCCTCCTTATTTTACATGCTTAGCTTCAAATTCCTCTATGAAAATTTGAGTAGTCCAGGAATTTTCTCTCTCATGTGTCTTTCTGTACGCTTTACCATAGACTGTTTGGAAGGAGAACTGTGTGGAGAATTCATTATATATTTTCTTTGCCCAAATGCACAGGAAGTATTTCCTTGGTAACAGCTTATTAGTAAGCAATTCGTATTTGAGAAATACTGAACCCTATTGCTTACCTGAACTCTGCTGAAACACTGAATGTTCTCAGCATCTCTGGAAATCAATCCATAACCATGAGTCAATAGCTTGTGGCAAAACTGGTAGCAGAGAAGTGCTTTAGGTACAAATTTTCATATATGTATATATAAACAAATTTGGTCAAATTCATGCCATGAGAATTTACAAAGAATGTGTGAATAGTTTCTGGAGCGCTCTGCCATTCTATAATCTCAAATCTTGATTCTCAGTTCCCATTTTTTCAACAGCTGATGTCAGAATGTCAGCAATGACTCCTGCAAGCAATTCTTTTAAGTCCTTAACACAGATCACTATGTGAAGGACCCCTCTCTCAAAAATTTCTGGATTTCTAGGTGTAGTAAGAAACAGACTTTTCCTACCAGAACTCAAGTAACATACTGATCTGTTTCTAAGACTGGGTTGTGACTCCTTAAGTGAATGACTTGCCTTTAGGGAGCTACATATACAGATTCTATTGACTAAGGTCTTGGTGACAGGACTAAGTGAGGAGTACACTCTACCATGAATAACAGCCTCTCAAGAAAAATATGACTGATGTCAGTGCTTGCTATGCATAAAATTTGATCTGGGTAGAAGCAAATCAAATGAGCTTTAGGAAAGACACCTATATTAGCAGATATGTGGAAGAGGTGACCTGCAGGATTTTTTTCCTACTCTGAATTCGTATACAATTGTTGCTGTTTGACAAGAAATGAACACACACGTGACAACTCTCTTCACAGAGAAAGGAGGAAAAAGAAGAAAGTTTATTGTGTGACTTCGATATGTATATTTTTTTAAAGGTGACTAGGGATTGGAGAATAAAGTTTAACTTCTCTAATCCTACAGGTTAAACTAAAAGTTTATCAAGTCTCACTTCCTCTAGAGAGGAATGCAAAACAATTATTATTTACATTAAAAATGTGTGAGAAACTGACTCCAAGAATTTAAAACACCAGAAGGCTAAGAGAAACATGCAAAAACAGGGCGACATCCAATTACATTTCTCTGCAGAGATATATTAGTCACTCATTAGAAGCTATCTCTGTCATATAAACGATGAAATGAAAGTCTCACTTCAACAAGCATGGCCTGAATTTTGTTCTGATCCTTGCTAATTCTGACATTGACAAATGACTGCAATGAGGGCTCTGTAACCAGGAGGCATTTCCTGATAATGCTTTCCAGTCATCTCACCACTTCAGAGTTTTGTGCTTACCTGAATTATTCTTTCCATAAAAGTGTAACTTATTCCCATGGTATGAGGAGAATGGAAAATGTGTTTGGCCAATGCATGTGTATGCACAGATAAGAAAGGGTAACTGATTCGTATGTTTCTGCAGTACTGTTTTAAAAGCATTGACAATCTGCTTCTAGGTCTCCTATAAATAAAAATAAAATTTCTTATCAGAATTCCGATATTTTCTGAATTGCTTTCAAGTTGCTATGTTGAGTACACTAAATAGGTTTCATAGAATATCATGAGTTGGAAGGAGTATCATAGGGATCATTGAAGTCCAGCTCCTGGCCCTGCACAGGACACCCCAAGAATCACACCATGTGCCTCAGAGTATTGTTCAAATGCTGCTTGAGCTCTGTCTGGCTTGGTGCTGTGACCACTGTCCTGGGGAGCCTGTCCCAGGGCCCAGCCACCCTCTGGGTGAAGAACCTTCTCCTGATATCCTAGCTAAACCTCCCCTGATGCAACTTCAGGCCTTGTCACTGGTCACTACAGAGAGATCAGTGCTTGCCCCTCCTCTTCCCCTGACAATTAAGATGTAGACTGCAATGAAATCTCCCCCAAGTCTTCCCTTTTCTAGTCTGAAAAGCCAAGGGATCTCAGCCCCTCCTCAGATGACTTCCTCTCATCCCATCACCATGAGTGACCCAGATCAGAAGGGTGTGGAGGAAGCAACATTGGTGTGCTGCTGCGATCCCTGTGATCCCATGCCCAAGATGGCATGTCTTCTCCAGCACCAGTGTCCCTGGAGCTGGGGGCTCTGTGGCTGTTTGAATGCTAATCCTAATGGAATCTTGGTGCTGAGGCTGAGATCCCCATCACTGTGGGTGGTCCAGGTTAGAAGGGGGCGGAGGAAGCAATGCTGACACTCTGACATGCTCTACTTTGCATGCATTTTCCTGCTCCATTGTCCCTGGAGCTGTAGGCTTTCTGACTCTGAAAATGTAACAATAATAGCAAATTCAAAGCATTGAGATAATATCGAGAAGCATGAAATGATTCAATGGATATAATTTTAAATTGTATTTGACAATTGGATATTCTCTGTCTGATCTTATAGTTCATGTAGCTTGGGTGACCTTTCTCCCTTACCCATTTTTGTCACCCTGCAGGGTTTTTCAAGGCCATCATCATCTAGGAACTTCTGTATGTTGAATATGAATTTGCCTTTTTCTAATTCTTGATCTCTTTGATAGTTTGAAATTTGGTTTCTTTCTTGCCCATTGTTTATGTAAGAAAGTCCTCTTCTTGTGTAAATCTATAATCAAATTGCTTTCCTGAAGGAAAGAATAGGATCAAAGAGTAAAGAGTAGAGAAGAGGAGAAATGTTTCATAACTTAAAGTTTTGATGATTGGCAGTTTAATATACATAAACCTGATCATTGTCTTCCTTCTAACTCAATGTTATTAGAATTTACTTAAGACTGTGGTTCTTTTAGAGATACACAGGGCTCTATGGTGACCCATTTTTAAGACTAAGTGAAACTCATTAGCTGTTGCTAAGGGCAATTTTTTTTTTTTTTTTTCTGTTGAGTAAGAGCAGAGGTAAAGAGGGTATGACATAGCCCCAGAAATTCCAATGTTTAGATAAAAGAGTTCATTGAATGCTTTACATCCTGCAGCCATGTTTTGTGCCGATTGTCCTGTAATTCTCCATCTGAAGCAGGCACTTGCATGTAGAGTGAGAACTGTATGTCCACAGGGCACCTTGAAACCCTTAGACCTTGCAGTACTTGCTATTTTCTTTGCTCTTTGGATACAGACTAGGCTTATACACACTGAATCGGAAAACAGCGTTTTGACTCAGTGAGAATATAAATTTAACCTGGCCTCAGTGGAGATAACTGAAGCATGCTCCCCATCTGGGGTGAACCAAGCTGTGACACCCCTGGCACTGGCACAGTTATGGAAGGAATTTGTGTACATGGTGGTGGGTGTGTAGGTGCCATAGTCTGTGGTCTTTCCACTGAATTTAGCTGTGGCCTTTGCTCCACTGTGGCAAAAGGGAAGATTTAGCTCCTGTTTTGCAACAAGATGAAATTCCCCAGTGTGAGTTTTGTGTGAAAGTTCTGGGTTTGGTTTTTCATGGTTTTTTGGAGTAAGTGTGTATAATATAGTGTGTACTTTGTCCAGTTCCTTGAGACTAGAATGAAACCTGTCATGATCTCTATGATCTTATCTAAACAAAAAACCTATAGAGGTTTCTTAGGAGTTTTCAAGTACAAGTGAACAGTCAGAATAGGAAACACACGTAGCTAACCATGAAAATGGGATTTTTTTGGATTTAATAGCTTAGAAACTTGCAAGAGGGAAAGTATAGGCATCATCTCTATGCAACTCTGGCTTTGTAGTCTCACTTGAAACTCTCAGATTGCCCACATTTTGTGAATGCCTGAACAGAATTTTCAAGAACTAGTAGACTGTATTTATTGCACAGCTACTGAAATGTGTTTCAATACTGGTTTGTTGTTCAAATACCCATTTATAAACATCACTGACCATCTTTCATTATGAAATGTTACAAATTAATATGGCCTTTAAAATTATTGGTGAATTCTCTCATGGTAATCAGTCACTTCTAAAGCACTAGCTATAGCATCTAATATATAATTCACTCCAGTAGAGGCAATTATGTTGATTGCAAAATCCATCAGAATACACTGGCTCTAAAAATAAGAGTGTATAAGGCAGTCCATATTTAGCAAATTGAGGTTATTAATCAGACCCTGTTCCTTGCATATCATTCATCCCCATGGTAAACATTTTTCATCACCCTTGTCAGGGAGTGGCAAGCAAGGGATGGTAGGAAAGAACTGAGGCTGGCAACAGTGCAGGCAGGAGCAAGGTAGCAGCATGGGTAAGCTACAGGGCTGGTTAGAGATGTGTCTACAACACAACTCAGTCCTGTGCCAGGGGAAGTAGCTAGGCTGGAGCACAATTCCTGAGGCACAGGCCTCAGTGGAGCTCCTAGATGAATTGCAGCTCCTTGGTGTACAGGGGGTCCTGACCATGACCTTTGCAGGATGGATAAATAGAGAACTATATGCAGAAACAGAGAGCATTAGTTGGAGATGCTTCCTGCAGGCTGTACTCCTTGTGAAGCTTGTAAAGTGAAGTTCTTGTGAAGTGTAAAAACACTGTCAACACAAGGGAAAAGCAGACACTGTAATTTGCTGAAATTCTGGGAGATCCTGACTCTGAGAGGCAAATAGATTGACATCCTCAAAGTCTGACTACTGGACAAACACAGTTAGTTCATGTAGGATTTGGTGCAGAAAAGTAGTGGTGCCTGTGAAATGTGGGAGTATCCATATTTCAAATCTCATTGTCCTAAAAGTCAGAAGAACAAAACCTCGTCACTCATGTCTTCAAATGATCTTGCTGAAAATGAGGATGATTTTCACATTCTTGCTTTCCAAAGTGCTACTGAATTTTTTACAGATAAAGCAATTAATATGATAGAGAGAGTGTAAACTGGTGAACACAAATTCCTGAGCTGCTGCCAACCTTTTGTGGCAGTACAGCTAGCTCTTAAATAGAGTTTCAAACATGCACTTTTATAAGGATGTAATTATTAGCACATAGCAATAGCAGTAAATTGAGTCAGAGTAGGAATGTCCTCCAGCACTGTTTTCTTCTACACGAGTGGATATACTGTATTTCCCACAATAGTAATTCTTCCTTGGGCATATTCTACCTTATTCACAGTGGCACATAGAAACATTTCTGACGTAAGGAATCCAAGCCACATGTGTTATAACCATTAGGCTCCTCTGAAAGGGAAGGGATCTGGATATTTCCATTAAAAAAAGGGGTCTGAGGGATGAATATAATTTTTTGAGTCTTGGCCAAATTATGCACATAATGAAAAATTAGTATTAAAAACCTATAATAAAGAACAAACATCTTTGTATGTCCTCTTTATTATGGATTGGGAGAAAAGGATCATTAAAAGAACCCTGCAGGGAAAGTAACTGCAATAGAGTTACACAGTGAAGACACAGTATTAAATTAATAATGTGACAAGCTAATTCGTCTCCTGGTGACCTGATGGTTTGTTTCGCCAGTGTTAAAACCTCTGTTATCTGAAGATACTTTTTTGATGAAACCTGTCCTGATAGAAAGGCAGAGCTAAACTAAAAGTGCCAGTTCTGGGACTGTTAAGAATGTGGTTTTAAAGTCTTGATCAAGTGCAGGAACAGGGAGATTTTTTTTTGTTTCTGTTCAGGTGCTATTAAATTGGTAGACAGATTTTGACCCCTGGAATTCTCAGAACTGTGTACACACTTTTATAAAATGTATATTTTATTGCTAATATTTACAAGGGGGCTAGGATTTTTTTTTTCTTGTTCCATGAAATAACCAATTTTGAAAGAGAAGAGGAAAATGTTTCACTATAGAAGAAGCTAAATGACAGAAACCCTCTCTCTCCTCAAGGATCTCTTACCAGTGTACTGATTGTGAATTCAACCTAGGTACAAAAGGTCCAAAATTCATCCCCTCGTTTTTTTGTGACATTTCAGCATGCATACCAATGCATTAGTGTAAGTGTATAATAATATTTCAATGCATGAAAGCTATAGAAACTGTCTGTCTGCTGTGTGTGCTGTGGATATATATCTGTCTTTTTAGATTTTGTAGACACAGAAACCTTTGGAACCAGGGGTATATGGGTGGGCAGGGAATAGAGAAAGAGACAGTGGCTTCTTGTGAGAGTGGAATGTGAAATACTGTGAAAGAAAATAGACCAAGTAAAAAAACCACAAAAAGAGGAGGGGAAGAAAACACAGAAATTGCATTAAAATATAACTTCATTTTACATCAAGTAACACCTTTCATTGCAGATAGAAGTGCTTGTAATCAATTCAACTAAAAGAACATTCACAGGACTGGGTTTGCAGCATTTGCAAGGTGTCTTGTCAGTAATAAATATTTCCATTGAACCTTAAATTATATTTGAGTTATATTCAAAGCTATATCTAAACTGGGCACCTCCTTCTTCCTAGTTAGGAAGAATTAAGTTCCTATGTGGAGTTATATCACATAAGTTATGAAGTTATTTTAGAGGCTTTGCTCCTGTAGTAGATCAGCTGGCAGTCAGGGAACACTAATATTCCTAAGCACAACCAGTAACTGTGGTATCTTTTTGCTGACTGTAGAGACAACAGATAAGTTAAGGTTTTATTACCTACACTGATCAAAAGATTCATCCATCTCACATGAGCAGTGCTGTGAAGTAATGAATTGGGTAAATAAATAAACAATCAGGAATTGTGCTGCACTCATTGTCTCACTGGTGGGGAAAGCTGTAAAATATTCAGAATTGTTTGGAAAGTATTTGCTGCTAAATAAAGTTTATTCAAAATGTACTTCAGTATTTTATTACCAAAGATTCTGCTCTGAATGAAGTGGAGGAAGGAGAGGTCTTCTGAAGGATTTTTGGATTTAGAAAATAAATGAAAGAATGTTTTTTCTCATATGTAATAGATTACACAATTTTTATTTTTTCGTTTTTTGGTATCACATTATTTTCTTGTTTAAGTATTGGTTATAGCAGACTAATCTGTATGAGACATGAATTTTATTTGGAATTATTTTTTAGCTGAAATCTTCTTAAGTTGAAAGTTAATTTTTTCTAAATATAGAGTAAAAATAAATAAAACCATGTATTCATATTCTTAAAAACCTGTTTGACTAATACAGCAGCAGCTCCTGCTAAAACTCTTATGCATTAGGATTTACACACACACAGTTTGAAAAATGTCTTTGCCGTTTTTCTTTAATGTGCTAGTTCCCTGGCCATTAAAAAACCCTGACCTCAAGTACCTCATGAATTTTGCACATGATGTCTGTTGCATAAAGCAGATTTTATTATTATTTAATGAACCTCTGTATCTGATCCATCATTTCAGTTACAGTACTAGTAGCATTGATCCCATATTTAAAGCTTTCTAGAACAAAGGGAGAAATCAACCCAAAAAAATCTAGCTTTAAACCAGACATGAAGCTTTTATTTCTGATGTGCTGTGTTTGTGAGATGGTAGCAAATTCTGTGTCACTTTTCTCTGTTCCAGCCGTTTACCTCTGCAAGCGGACAATGCAAAACAAAGCAAGGCTAGAACTAGCAGACTATGAAGCTGTAAGTACCTGGCAAAAAGAAAATTTCTCTGCTGGGCCTAATGAGCCCATGAAATAATGTTAAGCATGAGAACTATGGGCATTATGTGTGAAAATCTGTTAGTTATCCAGTTCTTCCATCTTGTGGGTCTAACACTGCTCAGTAGTCTTAAATAGTGTTTGAGAGATGATAGTGAAGGCTAACTGGACAAATGTTGAGATTACAGTCCATCTCTAATCTTACTCTGCTCAGATCCCCATGCCAGGATCACAAATAGCTTCACAAATCCTGGCTACACCATGAGTGTTTGGAAGCAGTTGTTCTCTACACAATTTAAGGTTTGAACTAAGGATTCCTGACAACATTTCCAAAAGCTCTTGAGAGATGTAGAAATGTAAATCTCATTCTTTATAAGTGATGCTGACACTTGAGCCTTTTTCCATCAGCTAGATGAGAGGCAAAGAGGGTCAGACTGGAGGCATTCCTACTCCCTGACAGTTGTGCTGTGCCTCAGGCAAGGAAAGATAATTGGGGCCAGGAGAGTCTGAAAAAGAGGGAGCTGATGAGGAGGGCATTCAATAAGAGATGTCTTGAATTCCAACTCTACCCCCAAAAAGTTCCTGAAATTTTCATGAGCATGTCAACATAAAATTCACAAACAGCCCTGTCTCTTTGCTGAAAGCTGTCCAGCTGTGCTGCTGTGACCTGAGAGCAGGGTAGTCAGTCAGGCCTCTCAACAAACCAGCTACTCCAGCCACAGCACCATGCTGATACACTGAATTGCTTCTTCTGGCACAAGCTTGTTTTAAAGTGTACTGCACTGTGGGGTATGCATAATTTTATACTCACATGTCTTAGAAAACTCCCCTTCAGTGTACAACCCCAGAGAGCCTTTTCTGGTATTGACAAGATCTCTATAAAGTCTGCACTTCTCTTTTTGTAGTCTTCATTTTCAGTGAGTATGATACAGAGGTACATTTGCAATGCATAGAAAAGTAAAGAAAAGATTTTTATTAAGATGACTGCATACTGCTGCTGTTTAAGATGGGAAGAGATTTTAAAGCTCTGATGGAGACAGTGAAAATATTCCGTTATCAACGGAAGAAAAAATTCTGCAATGATTTTACAAATTTTCTTTCTGTTATTATTAGTAGGCTGTAGGATAGATACACTTCCTGTTCAGTAGTTGAAGAACTAAAGTCTGCATTTTTAAAAATGAAGATAGCTGTGGAGGTTTGGCTATACTACCAAAAATGGCAGCCACTGTTCAGTGGAAACCATTTGCACAGACAATGAGAAATTGTCATGTGGATCATCCAGTATGGAGATAATTGCTCTTATCTTTCATTATTACATACTTTCGAAACAAGGATATTTCCTTGTACTATTTCAAAATTGCTACGATAGCATGCAGTATATAAAAATGTTTCAGAAGTCCCATGTTCTGCTAAAGGATACATCTACCCTTTTTATTAGAGTTTCAAGACTAAAATAGTTGAGGCATTCAAAAGTATTCCATCTCATTTGGTGTCAAGAAAAAGCTTTATATCAGATAAATAAGGTCCATTTATACTGACACAAATATCATGACTTGTATTACATCTTGGTGATGGGGAGGAGAGGAGAGGAGGGAAAGATAAAGCCAGAAGCTATTAAAGAGTAAATAACTTGCAACCTAAGCCACTAAATTTGTGCTGTATTTTCAGGAGAGTTTGGCCAGGCTACAGCGAGCTTTTGCTCGGAAATGGGAGTTTATTTTTATGCAAGCTGAAGCACAAGCAAAGTAAGTTCCTTTGGAGCAGAGCAGTTTTTGTTTTGCATGCTTTTTGAAGGGGGGGGGAGTGGGGTGGAAATTGATTGGACACATTTTATGTTTAAAATTACTGTCCTCAAAACTGTTTCTTTTAAACTTCATATGACATTGACAGGGTTGACAAGAAGAGAGACAAGATAGAGAGGAAGATTCTTGACAGTCAGGAGCGAGCATTTTGGGATGTGCACCGTCCGGTGGTGAGTGCTGGTGGGGCTGCTGGGTCTGTGAGCAGGGCTGCTGATAAATATCAGCTTCTGTGGAGCTTTAGGGTAACCTGGGGACAAGTAAAAGAGCAGTAGGGTGAGGGGCTGGGCTTGCCTCCCTCTTTTGAGGATCTATAGTTTATAGGAATCTGATATTGTATTGAAACTTCAGATGTGTGTGCATCCAGTTCATGATTTTTAGTGAATAGCTGTGTTGTGCCTGGTTTCTTGAATCAGAAGGTACCTACCTGTCTTTGACTATTATCATCTCAAAGGTTTCCTGGGGTATGAGTCACACAACTGAAATTATCAGCATAACTAAAAATACCCTTAAACGTCTGACTATTTTTCTTTTTTAGTCAGCTTTTTTGCTTGCTAAGCCTTTTAACTTCACTTTTGTCATGTTTCCAAGCTATTTTTGAAGTACATAAAGGTTAGATACTGGCTTTGAGCTGAGGGAGTCACACACTGTCTAAACAAGATTAGTCTGAGTTCTTTGTCAAAGTCCATCGGAAACAAAACTTTGGCAAAGAAAGTTTCTTACATACTCAACTATATTTGAGTGCTAAAATTATGAAAAAGAATGCCAATTGTTACAATAATGCTAATTAAACTGTACAATTTTTTTGCTTCACTACAGAGAAATACTGGTTTCCCTTACCTAGAGTTAAGCCTTCCTTTTCTCTTTGTGCAGTTTGGTATCATTACAAATGTAATTATATATGAACTATATTTTTTGCTCTGACACTGGGGAAAGCTCCTTTTAGTGGGGGAAGTAAAATTAGGTGATGACACATGTGAAAGAGTAGAATGCAATGAGAAAGTTTAAATAAAAAAATAATAAATGTTAACATGGTCAGCTTATATTTGTGATTGTGGAACTGAAGTGGTCGTAGAAGAAATGGATTTTTAGGTAGGATTTAGGTAGAATGCCAGGTAGCAAAAATAACTTCTTGTGAAAGATTCCAACCACAGGAAATAGATGCAAAATGACTGGACATTACTGTAATCACTGACATAAAACATGGAGGGAGAATAGAAAGCAATTTTCCATCTGATGTAGATTGGAGCTACATAGGGAATAAACACAAAGTGTCTGTGTACCTGAGACCTGTGAAGGTGCAGAGAGCTTTTATATTTGCTGCAGAAATGGAACCAAAGGTTTTGAATCTGAGAGTGAGATGTTATTTTCAGGCTTGGAAGAGATGAATTGTTGAAGCTTCAAGAGAGTAAAAGGGACCAGGATAAGAGGAAATTGAATCTGATTAAGAGCTTTGGCTGAACTGTGGGTAAATCTGCCTGGTCCAGCAGATGTTTTTAATCTGGCTGTAAACATACCTAGGAAATATCAGAGGCAAAAGACTGGCTTACAGTCAGCAATGTAGGCTCCTGGCTTTAGAAGATATAAATAGATGAATGGAGAGGTTCATACTTTGGCTAAACTGCTCCTCTAAAGAGTGGTTGAAATAATATTTTTAAAAACACTGTTATGAATTTATTGTCACAGTAAATGCCAGAAGCTTCTTTTGAAAAGAATAAAAGATAAAACAAACAGACTGAAAAGAGGAGGGTAATGCTAGAGCTAATTACAATTTGTAATGGATTTTCAAGTATCCCGAAGGCCTCCTAAAACCTTACAGAAATTCTGATGCAACTCTGGAGAGGTAAATTTTTTAAACAGTTTTTTAAGGTAATGTTTGGATGAGAATCTGTGTATAATGCTTATTTTTATTTACAGTGTTTCACCTTTTGATAAAAGTTCAGAGGCTAGGGACAGTGACAATATAGTTCGAAATCCACCCCAACCTTTTTTTTTTTTTTTTTTGTACTGAAAATGAGTTTTCAGGATCAAATGTTTCATTAATTTTGGTTGATTCGTTGGTTGGTTGAAGATGAGTAAATAAATATTTTTTCAGGTTATTCTTGCAGGTGTCCTTTTCCTTAGTTGCTTTATGCTATATTTGTTACCTACCCAGCTACAATACTGATACAGAAGATTTACATGTAAAATATAAACTATGAATATTAAATTTGCATTGTATTTCAACTTTACATTGATGAAAGGAGCAGAAGAGGGAAGCAAGCCATCATTCCTAAAGGACAGTACAGCAGTCCACTACAGGAATGGGACACATGAGAACAGCTGTATGGCAGTGGAGCCAGGAGAATGGCAAGGCAGAAAAAGTGGATGATTAGGTATCAGAAAAGTCACTGTAAATCATAGGTTTAAAATAAAGGAAATTAACCAAGGTTGGACATGTAAAGACGATTTGCCTCAAAAAACACTGTTGTCTCATAGATCCCAAGTAGAAGGCAACCCTGCAGGTGACTACAGAAATTCCAGAATATTTATGCCACAGTCTGAGGGATAGACAAATTCTTGAAACTCATTACGACTGTTACTTTTGATTGGCTGGCCCAAAAGTTTTCCCTAGGTCTTCAGACTGAGATGATGCTTGGAGATGAGTCAGAGACATTTGGTTTGGAAAGTTTTATTCAAATAATCATCAGCTCTTCAATTTTCTTCTGAGAGACATTTAAGGAGAACAGCTTTGTTAACTCACTGTTTAGTTTCTATTCCAATGTTTATTTAATTGCTATTTCCCTGTGGGAGTGTTTTGTTTGTTTGTTTGTTTGTTTGTTTTGGGGGGGAGAGGGAGGGTTTTTCTGTGTATTTCAGTGTAAGTGGAGTGCAATCTTGGTCATTTTTGTAAATCCCAATTTCTGCTTTATATAGAAAGATCTTAGCTTGCAGTTAAAATGAGTATGGCTGACCTTCAGCTGCAGATAACTGCAGCCTGCAGAGATATTCCCAAACAAGTTTTAATTTTACTAGTTCAGATGCCAGCCATAGTAAAACCATTGCAATTTGTCAGGGAGATCTGTGTAAACTCCCTTACAATCCTGAGCAACAATCCTAGGATAAAGTCCATGCTGTTATTTCTAAGGTAAAGCCAGTATCTGGCATAGGTCTGAGATTAGTATTATTCACATATAGTGATGCATTTCTCTTTTTGATGACAGAGTAAACATATCTTTAAAATCTTTCTCTTTTCACCGGCCTAAAAAGTGTATTATTTTCATAATTTTGAAACTTCTATTGATAATAGACTGTGGAAATAAGCAAAAATTGGTTAAGAGGATTAAGGTGTTAGTCAAAAACAATAACAAATCAAGCTAAATTGGGGAAGTGAGTTACTTCCAGGAGAAAGAAATTGAGAAGCTGCTTTTGTTCAAAAAGAAATGTCATGCTCCTTATTAAAGTCTTTGAAAGAGAACTTGTTTCAGCTTCCTGAATTATTATCTCTTTTTAAACCCCATAATCTTACACTTGCTAAAAAGGGTCAAACAGATACTAAAGCAGTAAATCCTCTAAAACATTCTCAAACCCACGCTAAATACATTCAGAGAAAAGTAGCTGTGGCTTGCTGTAAAATTAACTCTTGTAGGTAACAAGCAAGATGGCTGATGTCTTGCTGCTACAAATTATTCACCTTGTGAGTTATACATTCATGCAATAAAAAAGGCATTTTGGATACTTGCTGAGATTCAGATTAATTCAGAAGATAATGGGGGAGTATCCTTTTCTTTTGAAAGTCATCTGTGTACTTTGTAATTGTAAAAACTTGAAAAAGCATTTTGTTTTCTCCAATGCCTCTCTGATCTTTGCCACCAGTCCATGTTGGTTGTATTACAGTTGCATTTAACAGGTTTCTGTGCAGTTGTTTTTAAAATGAAGATGGGAAATATACAATAGATGTGCTAGAAAACTGCACTGGCGTGTATCCCTCTGCAAATTTAAACTCTGGCTATGGTTTAGTCATAGTGTGATTTGATAAAACATGAGCATGAGTCAAAGTGTGAGCTAGTTCTTCCATTCTGCCATTTATAACTTGTTTAAACCCAATCCATAGGACTTATATTCCCATTGCTATTACTGGTTTGCTGGATTTGGTGATTATTTTTGTTCTTTGGGAAAAATGGATATAAAATATTGCTAAGGGTCAGACTTGATGAACTTCAAGGTCTATTCCAACCTAGATGATTCTATGATTTTATGAAAAACAACAGCAGTATTTGTGCAATTTAATACAGGACAGTGAAGTGTCTGGGGTGAGTATGTCTAGTAAGGACAAGCAGTAATATTAAGTAACGGTGGGTTTATGATAACTCACTGTTGTTGTAAAATTCAGAAAGATGTAACATTTCTGGATTTGGGTGTTCCTTGCCATTGTTTCCTAGCACCAAACTAGGAAAACAGTGTGCCTCAAATATTTTAAGCATTTTCACACATCCCACACCTTTTGCTTCTCTCTCTTTTTATGAAACTCTATGTCCATTAATTTAATTTTCTCTGTTTATTTTTTTTAAAGTTTATTTTATGCGGTCTGAACATGACCCCTGACATCTAACCTGGCAGGTAAAATTATCAGGTGTTGAGGGTTCTTTTGTATTTTGATGATTATTTCATCCTGTCCTTCAAGATCAGCCTCAGAGACTTGTCGAAACAGTGAATTTCCCTTGGGTAAGATGGTGCACGCCTGCATTTCACACTCAGTGCTTGACTTTTCTGGGCCAGTCACTTGTTCAGCCAGAGAACACTTATCTCTCGTTTTTCATAATATATTCATAAAATTTTTAAGCATCTTCAGAAAGCAAATGTGAATCATACCATCCAACTTCTCTAGATATATATATACATATAATTTTCATGTCTTCTTTTGCACCTGTTTGACAATATAGCCTTACAAGGGAGTTACCTATACAGCAGACAGGGAATGCAGCCAAACCAGGAATTGTCATTCTCAGATAATTGCCCTTCTAATAAAAATAACCAAGGCTTTAATTTCAAAAAATGGTTATAATGTTTATGATCCATACTTGCATGTAGTTGAGGCATATATTTATAAATCCTTTAGCTGGCCTGCTAGCTAAGACCTTTGTAGAAGATTTTATATTTTTCACATTATTTAGCATTTTTATTTAGTCTAATACTTGAGTAAAGGTGGGGCAGATAGGGAAAGAGAAGCCAAGTTTCTTGCAACAGGGCAACAAAATTTTTGGAAAAAAATTTTGGAAGTTGAAACTGAGAGGTCACTAGTTGTGAAATAATTAATTGATGAGATGGTGGAAGGATGCCAAGAAAAATATTACAATATGGTTTTGAGTAAGACCCAGTTCTGTGTGCAACCAGGAAAGTAATTTGAAGAAGTAAATATAAGGAATTGTTTTTATAAATACAATGTTTCTACATTGATCTTTGTATCTGTGGGAATTAAATTTGCTACTTTAATCAAAAGGATTTTGTCAAAGATCTTCTTATAAGTCAAAAGGCATGTAATCAATTTCTAAATGTCACCTGTATTTGCTACCAGTATTTTCAGAGACGTGTTAGACTTGTCTGTTGCCACTTATTTTCAAGTGAATAATCTAAATTTCTTCTGGATGGAATCTGTAAAACAACAGTTTACGGCCTTTTGGGGTAAAAAAAATATGAGAAAGCAATAATGAATCTAAGTATTTATCACAGGGGCAACAAAACAGAAAAATATAACAAGTTTCCTTGCGCAATAGTGTTGCAAATACTGGAATCTTCACATACAAACCCATCATTTTAATACGGCCTTAAGTAAAATTGATACTACTGAAACACCTCTTGAATAAATGCAGTGGATCTAATTTCTGTTTTGCAACAATTTCTGGTTCTGAAAACCAGTCACTACAAACCTGAAATGGTGTACCATAAATTAAAAGTAATTAGAAATTAAATCAACTTGCAAAAAGATTTAAGCATAGAACTTCAATGCATTAGTATTTTCTTGGATACAGCTTCTTGTTTAATTTCATGTGACTTGTCTCAAAAATTAAATTTTAACATCTTTTCCTTATGCATTTTACATATTATGTAATTCTGTGACCCACAGACTAATTTTATTTAAAAAAAACAATGATCAAATCTTATTCCTTTAAGTTGAAAGCTCTGCTTTCAGCAACATCTGGCCTTTAAGAACCAAGTATGTGAGAACATGAGGATCACTGTCATGGTTCAAGATGTTCTTTCTCCTATGGATGCATTTTGTGGTTTCATTTATTAGTATTATATTCCTTGAAAATTTCTCTGTGTCTCTCTTTCTCCTGTTTCAAACAGGTCTTTCATTTGCACAGTCACTGGAACTCTCTGTGTGTCTGATACTACTCAGGGAAAAGATCTGAACTCTTGTTTGAGAAGACAAAAAAGTATAAAGTGGAAATTGGTGCAGTGTAGATTTCTTTCTTTTGGAAAGATGCTAAAAAAATTAGAAATTTTAAGTGATCCTAAAGTGCATACTAAGTGAGACTTCACATCTCTTAGTTTGGAAATCATCTGAGTTTTACCTTGCTGGAAACATAATGAAAGTTTGATCAAACTAATTGATCAAATGTCTCTCCTTTATCTGGTGGTGTTTGAACCTCACTTGTCTTCTCCAAATAAGAGAAACAGCTCATAGTTGAACTTTTATCCATTAATTGCACACCTTTCTGTGTTTTGGTTAGGTCCATTGCACAACAACAGTGGGTCTACTATTATTTTGGTAGTAGTCAGTGATCTCCAAATTAATCCTTGAATTTATGGGTGTACTGATGTTACTAATTAGTCCAATGGCAAGTTTTTTGTCCTCCATGTGGTGCTCTATACAGTAAGTTTAACTTATGCATAAATGCAAAATTTGTTATTTCTCCATCAATATATTTCTAACATATGATACAATAAAGTTTATTGCTCATTGATTTTAGTTTAACAAATAAGTCTGTAACTTTTTATTATTTATCTCTGTTCTTTAATGAGTCAAAATGAAACTAGCTAGTGAGGACAAGCGTCGAGCATTTAAATTCATTCTGTGTTATCTGCATAATTCTCTACTAAAACCTTCAACAGAAGAGAACACTTAATCCTAACATTTTTTATTAATTCTTATGAATTAAGACAATCCTGTCCTTTGAAGGAAGAAGCTCAATAAGATTTTACATTGAAAATTCTGTGGCCTGAAATATCAGTCCAATAAATGAGTAAATGAAAAAATGAAAAGCTTTTATTTGCTTAATTAAGAGCCAGTAGGTTTTATATTATTATCATCTGATAGCTGGTTTTAGCAGTTAAGCTGTGTACAACTAATTTGTTTCCATTATCCTACTTGACTGTAGATCACTATTTTCAGGTACATTTGCAGCATATTGACAGATGTATTTCATGTTTTAAAAATAGATTTGTATTAAGAAATATGAACAAAAATGAGGTTTTTCTATGCAAGTCCAGTTCCAAGTTGTATTCACTTCAGTGTCACACTGAATCCATACATTGCAATTGTTTACCCTAGCTTGAGTTCCAAAACAGATAGTATTTAGAAGCATAACACATACATAATGAAAAGCCTGTAGATATTGAAAATATCTAATGAGTCAGTAGAATAAGCAGGTTTTAATAACTTTGCCCTGATTATCTGGCAAATTTATGAGGCTTCTAGAAATAAAATATGAATCATGCTAGTACAGAATCTATACTTGAGAACAATCTTGGGATTTGCTTCCTAAAAATTTGGTTTCATAGGTAGTAATTGAAAGATATAACTATACTTCTGAGAGGAGGTAATTTCCAACAGACAAGAGTCCATAGGAAAAGCTAATGACATCGTGAGCTAATTTTAGAAGTTTGGTCTGGAGTTGTGGAGAGGTGAAGTTTTAATAGGAGCTCTTTCCAAAGTGGTCATAAGACTTACATGCTTATTACAATTTACATTCACAGTTACCATGGCTGTTGGACTGTATTCCAAATATTAGTCTCTCTGTGTTTGCTTCTTATTAGAACTATTATGCAAGTGGGACCTCCACAAAAGCACTGTGATTTAACAGCAGATGTTGGAAGTCCAGTCACACTGCTAGTTTGTCAGTCACACAACTGAATCAAAAGGGCATGTTTCCAGAGAGATAATGGTGCTAAAATTAATTGTGCAGAAGCTTGGACTGTGATACTACTAAAAGTAGCATTTAATATGGTAATTTCATATTTTATATTACTACACATGTGTATGAAACTCTAAGTTTCATATAATACAACATTATATAATACAATCTTTAAGTAAATAGACCCATCCAATTTAGTTTAGAGTTTGTACTTATGGATTATGCTGCATAATGAAAAAATAAATTCCACTTGCGCCATAATACTTAGAATAATATTTTCCCTCCTTCTTCAGATATCTGCTGATTTACTGGGATCTTGTTACTAGAGGTGTTGTCAAGTCCTAGTGTTCACACACTTGATTTCTCAGACTTATTTTCACAGAACTGCTGAACCAAATGGAAATAGTAATTAAAACATACACTTTTAGGGAGGATCATAAAGTTCGTAAGAGTGTTTCAGATTAAGTACGCCTAGCTGATTGTAAATTAGCCCCATGACTAGGTTCTGCAGTTTTAAGTAGCAGTATCTTTTTCTAACCAAAAGAAAGTGCTCCCTGTAGCCCAAACCCCGTGATAACTGGTTTGTCTTTGCTACCTCAGGTGGTATAACAGGGGCTGGTGAGATCTCCCCCAGCAGCACTGTCCATGCATAATCCTATGTATTTGCAGGTTCTAGCAGCTTGGGCTTCTGGGTTTGTTTCTTTCATCATTTAGTTGCGGTTCATTGCTCTCTGATTATAAAGTGAGCTACATTTTAAAAAGTGAATTTTTTGAAATTTTTATATGAATTTGAAATTTTCCTGTCCTTTGACTGGATCTTAAGGTAACAGCCAATTTTCCAAATCCTGTTAAGAGATCTGACCACTTTTACTCAGTATGTTGTCAATGTTCCTCTGAGACTTTATATTGCAGCAGCAAAGTTTTTAATAGAGCAGCTCTTCCACTGGAAAAGCCTCTATTTGTTGACCCTGAAGTGTGTAAAATGAGGTAAAATCCCAGAATGCAGTAATAATCATTACCTAAACCTCAACTTTTCCTTGTAAGCCTCAGTGGGTTCTGCACACTCGAATAACTTCCATCTCAGTGAAATGAAAAATTGGTACAGTGCAGGAGAATGTAGCCTGTGTTTTTCTTTATGAGAACCTCAGTTTTAGCCATTACTGACAACTTACTCAATATGGGATTTTAATGTCTCCTTTGATGCTAGACTGTGAATGAGAAAAAAACAATCTTTCCCACATTACCAAAGTGGGTATTTTACCAGCTAGTAATTCCTTTGAGTTTTTCCAGCTGAGTGTCACTGACTTTTTTTTTTTCCTCATTCCTTTATTTTGTACTCTTAAATTTCTTTTTTTATAATTTTCTCCCCTTGATTTTTAACTGTGCACTGTTCAGATATCTGCAAAAGTGATCTGTAATGGAAAAACTACAAATAAAAATGAAGTCTGCTGTTCTGCTTATCACTCACTGTCTAATTAGCTTCTTTTCTCTACTTTAGAAAGTGATAAGAATAGTTACTGTTGAGGGTTAGAAGACTCCTAGAAAAAAATGACAGGAATAGCAGCAACGACAGAAATAGCAGAATAGATTGTTGTAGAATCCAACTCTAACATTTGACACTCAGAAAAATTTCAAATTTTAAGCTTATTTTTTTGTGATAGTCTTCTATTTCACATAATGCAAAAGAAAAATTTCAGTCTCTGCTCTTTCTTTATGCCTGTGTGTCTGACTTTATCTTTTTCAGTGAGACAACCTGTCATGTTTGTACCCAGGTCCATAATTTAAATTTAAAGTCTTTAAATTCTGAAAGCCTGAAGATCCTGAAATTTAGTATTTTGCAATTACATTTAACAAGTTAGCCCATGCCTGCAAGACAAATAAAAATATCTATTTCACAGTGTATTGACACTGAAATGCAATGAAATTGCATAAGGTATGTGAATCAATCTACCTAAATATTTACTGTTTTAATGAACTCTGAGTTTGTGGGTGTGCATATTGAAATGAGGTAATTATTTTAAATAGCACCTATGTATTTTTAGCTAAAGAGACTGTGAAATTACATTTCCTCAAATCAACCCGAGGCTTGTTTGTATGAGTTGAGAACACACCACAGGCTACTGCAGGGCAGGGGCAACAGTAAGGAAGCAAATACCAGTCTTGTTTCCACTCTGCTGTTGTGGGGTGGGGAAGGCAGGGAGATGAATTTCACACCGATGTGAATACTTGATTGGAGTGTTCTGTAAAGTGGATTATTTGAATTTCACTCCCTGCAGCTTGTGATGAGTAGGCTGCACCATAAAAGTGTAGGCTGAGAGGGACCTCTGGAGGTCTAGTCCAACTTCCTGCTCAAACCAGTCCTGACTTCTAATGTGAATGAGATTGTCCAGGTACTTGTCCAGGGTTAAACAAGTTTTGAAAATCACCAAGAATGGACATTTTTTTTTCACAGCCTCTCTTCCTTATATCATGAGGTATATTTCTTTATAGCTGACTGGAAATTCCTTTACTGCAATTTCAGATTACTGTCTCCTGTCCCTCCACAGTACACCTTTTTACAAAGGTCTGTCTCTCTAAGCCCCCCTGTAGGCACAAGAGGCAGTAATTTGCTCTCCCATCTTGCAAGCATAAAAAAAGTCTGTCCTTCCACTGGATTTTTCCCATTTGAAATATATTTCTTGTGTTGTTTGTGGGGCTCAAAATTAGTCTCGGTGTTCCAGAATTTCCTTGTGCTGAATAGAAAGTAATAAACACTTTGCCTGCTGGCTAAGCTGTTGCTAATGCAGCTGGGTATGTGGTTTGTCTGCATTGCTGCAAAGAGATTCTGCTGACTCATGTTCAGTTTCTCCTTCAGAACATTTCCTACAGAGCAGCAATACAGACAGACAATTCCCAGCCTATTGGAATGCACGAGTTTATTCCCTCCCACCTACAGGGGTATATTTGTCTCAGATACAAGAAAACTTCTGATTATTTTGGCTTAAGTAGATTCACAGTTGAGCTTCCATCTTCTTTGAGAAAGAAGAAAAAGACACCAGAACTTCAGCTGACCTGATTATAAATATTAATTTACTCTCTGTTGAGCATTTTTCACTTTTTAGAATTACATCATAGCAGAGATTTTTATACAAAAAAGGCATTAAAAGCTGTTGATTTGGGCTATGTGGCTAGGCAATGAAAAGGATGCTTGGAGTGTGCAACTTTGTACAGCAAGCAGACTATAAATGCTCTATACTCTGCACTGCTTGGATGGAAATACACCATGGCTCAGGCATGCCATTTTATCTAAATAATTAATTCTTCCAAAGAGTTGTTACAAGTTTCCTAAAATTAATACACTGTAACACTATTAGAAGGGCTTAATTACTTTATTCACTGTTGCCACATTTATCAGGGATAGAGCATTAATATCAAGTGGATTTTTTTTTTACTCAACCTACTCTCAGATGGTTGCTTCAAATGCCAGATCAAAGCATGTACATTCTGGTACCTCCTCTGCCTACAGACAAGGCTTCTTCCTTCTTTTGTGTTTCTTTCCAGAATCCTGGTATGCATCCTCCTAGACAGCATCAGTAGAAAGTGATGCTGCTTGGGATTCATACTAACATTGTTATCCAATAATTGAATTAGGGATTGAAATTCCTCTTTATGGGGTTTTTTAAATATATTATTTATCTATATGCATTTATATCAGCAGTGAATTTATCGTGACTGGACTGACCTGTGCTTTGATGAAAAATTAATACAAGGGCATTTGTACTTTGAGATTAGTACATGCTAATAGATGGATGAAAAAATATGAATGTATGACAGTTTTTCTGAGAACATATTACAATTTTTCAACCAGAAATTTAAAAATTGGTGTGGACCAGATTCTGTGCTGGTTATGATCTTGCTGTATGATAATTACGAAGGTCACATGTTTCTCCTCTGTGTGTTGGGTGGGGGGGAATTGTTTTCACACAGAACATTACTCCTGAAAGAAATAAGCACTCTATTTACACATACAGAAGAGTTCTCAAGTCTTCTAGGAAATCTGTTTGAAAACTATTTACGGTATTAGTATGCAAATTATATACCACACACTAAATGGGGATTCTTGCAGCAGAGCACTCTGACAGGCATCTCACTATTTGAACTATGGTAGTACAGTTAAAAAAACAACACAAAAAGAAAACACAGCTGGATATAATTGTATTCAAACACATGCTTATTATGTTAATGAGGGCATACAAATAAAATTAAATGTTGTCCAGCAAAGGTCTTCCCACAGACTGAGTCATTTTAGTAAAATGTTCATATAATGCAACTTCTTATGTTTATTTTAATTGAAAAGAATTTTGATATTTATTCCTAAATATTGACAGATGAAATTTGGCAGTATCAGAAAAACAATAAAACCCATCTTGTATCAAATATAATTTAATAAATATACTTCATCTAAGAAGAAAACATAAATTGTGTCCCAAACTACATTAGGTACTTCCAGTCATATAATTTAAATCAAAGTATGAGAATGGTATTATGTAGAGGTAGTGATATATGTCTTAAGCTCCTGTTGTTACCCCAGGTTGTCAGAGTAGTTGATTCACCCTTTAGCCACCTCCCCTTCTGCACTGAAGCTTTCTGATGCTTCCCTGCCTCTGCCTTCCTGGGGCTGCTCCCCTGTCAGCTTCTCTTCAGTCCCACCTTGGTCTAGCTTCTCCCCCCACAGCCTCTCCTGCGTGCTCCTGCCCAAGCAACTTCCCTTCAGTGTGAGAGATTTTAGACAGCCTAAACCTAGTTTTAGGTGTCAATGAGAATCCACTAAGTGCTGCAGAAGGCCAGTACTGGGTCGGGCCTCTTTGCAACCAGCAAAAGCTTTGCCCTTCTTTCATTTCCAAAAGTCTTCCAGAATTTCTTGTCCCCCTTGCATCAATCTGCACAGTTCTTGCATGTTAGTTATCCAGGCAACTTGCAAGGTCTGTTCTTACCAATTACTGCTGATGGGTTCGAAATCTTTAAAAATAGGAGGCTTCAGATGAGGTTTATGCCTTTTTTTCCCCCTCTCCATTTTTAGGATATGCTTTTAACAAACCATAACTGAAAACTGAACAAATAACAGTTTGTGCCTTATATAAGTGTGCCTGCTATTCAAATTGCTACATTCAAAGGCCATAAACGTTGTTAAAGCCCTTGCCTTCTTCACTGCCAGCTGCTGCTGTAATCCTAAAGTAGGTGCACTTGTTTTATTTAAACTTTATATCTCAGTATACTATCCTGGGAAATTGCTTTCTGCTTTTAAATTGACCGTCATGCAGAACTTTGTATTTTTCAACCTGTCTTTTTCTTTGAGATTTGCTAATTATTTCTGAGTTCAAAACCTCCCATTTTTGTTCAGAACAAAGGGTACTGTCCCAATTCTGCTGTGTCAGATGTAGTCTAAAGAATATTGTCTATTCTTATAATTAGCAATGAGGAACTGTTTCTACTTCAAATGTTATATGATCAAATGAACACTAATTTATTACTTTAAAATAGAAATTTATTTATTTATTTATTTATTTATTATTTTTTTAAAAACATACTGGATTAAAAAAACAGTCTGTTGTTTAGAATATTTTCCAGAGGCAAAATGCCATTGCTCTGTTTAACGAAAGCTGGTTTTTTCTTAGCTATATAAGAAATTCTTAGCCTATATAAGACATTTAAAAAATTTTGTCTTATTAAATTTACAGTCACATCAAGCATTTTCCATTATGATAAGAAGACAGAGGTTGTATCATTAGAGCAATAATAAGTCCAGCTTGGCTGTTGGACAAGTAAATTCATTATCTAGCTACTACCATTAAAAAACCCCCGACTTACTTTCACTAAAAATCTGCTCCCACTAGAGAATAGATTTTGTAGTTTCCACTCAGTGTCAAATATAATCCCTCTAAAATCAATAGGTAAAACTCACCTGAGAGCAGAACACTTACTATTATTTGTTTCCAGCAATGGGTAAAAAACAGATTTACACATAGATTTTGTACTTAGAGGGAAGTGTCAAAGGAAGATGAATTAGGAGAAGCTAGAGTACTTGTGTGTTTTGGGAGGCCACAGAGTTGTGAGAATGAGCCGCTGAAACCCAAATCTGATGTGTTGAGAGTGATTTTATATAAACTGTCAATCTTCTGTGTAGGTTGCAGAAGCTTATTTTGTTGTTTTTGTTTGGTTTTTTCCCCTTACTTTTCTGAAGAAACAAACCTCATTTTGGTACTATTCTCTTTTTTCTTTTTTTGTTTGGTTGGTTGGTTTTTTTTGGTGGGGTTTTTTTGTTTGTTTTTGTTTGTTTTTTTTTTTTTTTTTTATTTTGTTTTAATAGAAGATCCTCTCTAAAAATTTGCTCAGAACCAGATGCTCCTGAAGCGAGCCTGAGGTTCACAGCTGAGGTGAATATTGCACAATTCTGTTTATTTTGTCTCATTAGGTCAACCATGTTCCTTAGAGGGATAGCTAAAGTATAATGAATGGCTTCCTTGGCAAAACCAAGGCAGAAATTGACTGGTTTCTATTATCTTGGCAATTTATTTTATTTCAATTTCATGGTGTGGCATTTATTTTTCAGTTTTGCACACTGAAGAGGAGTAGCTCAGAGAAGTTCCTTCACAGATTTAGCATTTTGCTTTCCTTTCTCTTTCTTTTAATAGCCTGGCTGTGTAAACACTACTGAAGTGGATATAAAAAAATCTTCAAGAATGAGAAATCCACATAAAACAAGAAAGGTAAGTATGGTTACTATATCAAAAGCAGGAGGTGGAGGAAATTTATAGAATGAATTTCCATAATTTCTTAAAGCATTTTTTTCTTACAGCTGCAAGGAACAAATGCATAAATGTATGTTAGTATTTCGTAAGAGCTTATTTGAATTAGTATTAGCAAGTTTGCTAATGCTAATTGAATGCTATCACATAAGATTTTGGAGAAACACAAGAGATATTGAAGATAAAATTTGGTTTTGCATGCTTTATTCATATTGTTTAGTAGATTGAATAAAACATATTAAAATGTTTCTGTCAGTAATTAAGGAAAAAAAAATTGAAAATTCGATATAAACCCTAACAGTAGTTCCTGTCCTGGTCTTAGTGAAAAAGGTGTCTCTATTTTACAATTATGCCCAAAATGGATGTCTGGAAATTATGGAAGAAATTAGCTCTATTTAAATTAGAGTGTAACTTCTCTAGGGATGTACAGATGGATTGGCTCAACACTTCTAAATCCTTCGCAACATAACCATGTAGATTGACTCCCACTTTAAAGTACTTCCTTTGAAGTGCATTTGCATGGTGTCCCATAGAAAAGTATGTTTTAAGAAGGAAAGTGGATATAGACAAAGTTTTTGCTTGGCTTATTTATGGTAGTAAATGGTCCAGATTAGTGTAATTTACAGGACAGTAATTACAATTTTGGAAGTCCTCAAAATAATCAGTGTGTTAGTGTACCTGTCAGGATACTCCACCTACTAGCCATCTCCACTTACTGTAATAGCATCTCTCAGTGTCATTCCCCATGTTTACTATGATGCTAATATAGAGACCTAATAAAAGTAGATCCTGTGATGTGTGGCTTTATGGATTTGTGGGAGTTTGGGAGTCTTTATTTTGCACTCCAGTGCAGAAGCACAATTTTGTCTGAGTGCACGGGTTATTGCAGTTTCTTTAGGTAAAGATGATTTTGGCTGACTTGTGCACAACGTACTTAATTTAACCATGACAGTTATTGTCAGTGTGTGTAGAAAACATTTTCTGAAAGCAACCATCATTGTTCCATATTTTTTTGCATAGTCTGTCTATGGCTTACAAAATGACATTCGAAGTCACAGCCCTACGCACACGCCAGTGCCAGAGACTAAGCCACCCACAGAAGATGAACTACACCAAGAGGTTTGGAACATAACTGCAAACATGTACTTTTACATGATTTTTTTAGGAAATAACTTCTTAGGAATAAACCCAAAAATTATTGTAACTGGGAAGTTATTGAAAACAGCGGTTGCAAACCTTTTCCTTGTCTCAAGGTATATGGATTTAAAAAATAATGAAATGAATTTTTTGTATCATGCATTAAACACCTAAAGGAAGTGGGCCAGTGAGTGGGTTCATTGTACAGCCAAGCCCATTAGGCACTTCAGCTGCAGGCAGCTTGCTCTTATTCCACACTGATTTGAGGCTTGGGGGTATATTTACCACTCCACGTATGAATGTGTGGGTTCACACATTTACCTACTGTTAAAACTTTGTTAATCTTTCCTGAGATATTTGAATCTGGAGAAGGTAAATGTCTGAAGAAGTAATAGTTCTCCTCAAAAATCTAAAAAGGCTAATTGGATTTCTTTCAATGAACCTTTAGGGAAAAAGTTATATTGGGCACATTTTTTGTCTCTGTATGACAGTCTTTTCTCTTTCTTTTGATTGGAAACTTCCATTTATTTTAGAGCTACACTGGTGAAATGCTGTTTTAATTCAGATATATTTCTCTTCTGTGCCCTAGGATAAATTAAGGTTCAATTACAGCCCCAATAAAAAAAGTTATAGAAATAGACTCAAAGAATAAATTACTCATAAAACTCTTTGCCTTCCTTTCTTGCAGATTAAGCACTGGCAAATGCAATTAGACAGACATAGATTAAAAATGTCAAAAGTTGCAGAGAGGTACGTATATTGTCACATTTCCTTTTTTTTTTTTTTTTTTTAGTTAGACTGATAACTTGGGAAAAATGTCAGTATGAAATAGCTTCAAAGAGCTATTCACAGCAAATAACTCTTCAAAGAGAGACATGGGAGCTCAGATGTCATAGAAATAACTAATGAGAGTTTACTTTAAGTGGAGAAGTATGAAGTTCTTTTAGTGAGAAAAATATTCCAGATATTCCATGACACATTTCTGATAAACCCAAGTCTCTGAAAGAGCCTCTGACCAATTGATTACAAGTTTCACCTTTCATTCGTGGGGAGGCTAAATGGGAATAGGTCTGGGGTTATTGTTTTGATATTTCAAAAGGGCAATGACTGATGAAGCAAGGGAACTGGCTGGTGTGGAGCTCAGTCAGTGCTCAAAGTGAGTTTGGGCTCAGTTTGGGTCAGAGATGTAACACAAGTAGGAATCTATCTCCAAATAAACCCAAAATTTGTCAGGAAGGGGCTAGAAAGGAAATAAAACAAAAAGCCCAACATTGCAGAAAATGGACCTGCATAGGGCTTAGTAAAGGAAATAAGGCCAAATACAAATGGCTCTTCATCTTCTCATAAACATTTGTGCATATATGTCTACTTATATATGTACATATGTAATTATCTATGCAAATACATATAAATATTTATTTCTAAAGAGATCAGATTAAGATTTTTTTGTTTGCTGAACAGTAAAAATATAAAATATATATAAATATAACATACACTAAGTATAATAGGAATTGAAAAGAAAGAATAATTGTCCTCACTTGTCAATAATTTTACAAAAATTATGAGGCCAAAGCAAACGGTAAGCATAAATAAGGACAATGGGAGATGTAAATTATCAGAATACAAGCAAAGTTTTTAGTGCGTGCAACTGACTCAGACCAATTCCTGAATATAAAAAAAAAAAAAAATTGTGAAAAAGAATTAATTTATTTTTGAAAAAATAAACCTGGGAATAGTGTCCTTTGATTATGAAATCTTAAAAATATTAATTATTTTTAAGAGAAAACAAAAGGAGTACTAGCAGCTGTAGAGCCAATAAATATAACCTGTGTTACATGCAGTGTTTTAGAACAGATTTTAAGGAAACTGATGATTAAAACCACAGGGATATAAAGCATGTTCCTTTATGAAAACAAACGTGCATGGAAGAGGTTGTATGATCTAATTTATTAGTGCCTAAAGGAACCTTAAATGGAGCTTTGTGGAAGTATTAGGGAAGCTGATTTTATTTCTATTCTTGATGGGCCTGAGCCACCTCTCCTTCTTTAATGGTTCACTTTCAAACGGCTTGAGCAAACCTGTTTCACCCTGAGCCTGTAGCTGCCTTCTGAGTGTGTGCACACACAATTACCACGGTTTGGTTGATGCAAGGTAACTTGTTAACCGGGCTAACCTGATCAGGTTTCTTCTCCTCCTGACATGACAATATTTTGTTTTCCTAGTCTATTAGCTTATACAGAGCAGTATTTGGAATATGATCCTTTTCTTGTGCCCCCTGATCCCTCAAACCCTTGGATATCAGATGACACCACTTTCTGGGAACTGGAGGCAAGGTATAAAATTTTATTTCACCTTTGGAAGTAAGAGAGTATAAGATGCTTTTCTGGAAATGTTTCAGACAGAATTACTGCAGAAAAATACTGAGGCAGAAGGGCAGTGCGGTACCCCTTTGGTCTTTCCAGTTTTACAGTTCTGTAGGACGGGAAGTGCTATAGGTTAATAAATCTGCATGAAATGTTACAGTAACCAGTTGCCAGGCTTCTAGAAGGGTGAAAAAAAAAAAAAAGACAGCTTTTAAAATCTGATAACATTTCTGGTTGGAAATCTATTTTTCTGTGTATTACTTTCATCCTGTGTAAGTACTAACAGTCTGTTTGCTCATTGCTGAACATTGCAGAGATGTGAGCACTCTAAAAAGTGAGAAAACCATGTAACTTTAGGGCTTAGTCTAAATTATGAACACAGATTTTTAGAATACTGAAGTATTACTCACTTTGGGTTCTGTTGTTTTTTCTTCTGTAGCAAAGAGCCAGGACAGCAGAGGGTGAAACGATGGGGATTTGGCATGGATGAAGCTTTGAAAGACCCTGTGGGAAGAGAGCAGTTTCTGAAATTCTTGGAGTCAGAATTCAGTTCAGAAAATTTAAGGTAAATGAGAGCTACTTTATTTTTTAATAGCTTGTAAGTTATATTGGGTTTTTGCTTTGTTGTCTTTTTTTCCTGATACTTTTCATTTTTTTACCCCTTCAAAATTTTTCCTGACCTTTCAGAATTAATTTATCCAGATTGCTGCCTGCTTTCATGTACAGGCTGAGAGAAATATTCATATAGTTAAGAGACCCACATGAAAAATATTTTACCATTGATATTCAACTTTTGGTCAAACTACTCATGTAAGAACTTTTCTCTCAGCTTGTCTTTTAAACAGGTATAAAACTGACTTGTTCAAAACCTGCTCAATATATTTTATTTAGTCAAATATTTTGAGAAAATTAAAATGAAAATAAAAAAAAGTTTAAAAGTAAATAAAGGATCTAAAAGTAAAATTCACAGACTTTCACCAGGTTGTTTGGTTTCTTGGACTCATTTTGAAAATCTCCACCAATATTCTAGTACTTGTACATCTGACACAGCTGAATTCCATGACACCTAGCTCTCAGATTCCTCACTAATTGTAAAATGGAAAAGTGTTCCTAGTATATGAAGCATAGAGGGTATGTTTTTAAAAGTATATTGACAGAATTACTTTTAAGTGAGGGGGAAAATTAGTTGATCTTAAAAATGATAGTTCGTCCATTGGTTAATAGCATTTTTAGGTTTTGCTGTTCTAAAAAACTCATATTTCCATAAGAGTTATTTTGGAGAGATTAATAACAGCCTTTCTAGAGACAGACAAATTAAGCTGAGCACAGTACAAAAATATAGGCAATGTGTTTTTTCTCTTAATTCCACCTTCTTGTCAGATATCGTTTGTATCACTTTCCATTCACCAATAACAAAAGTAGTATAAAATCCTATTTGCATTTACATTCTAGAACTCAGAATAATCCTAACCTAATTTTTTCCTATGCCAATTCTCACTCTAAAGTAGTGCAGCATAGCCATTCATACTAAAATTATGCTTTTGTAGCATCTTACAAGAGGCATTTAGTATTTATGGTGTTGATTTATAAATGCCACAATATTGCACAGATCTCCTTGTTGTTAATTTAAATTTGTCAGCAGAATAATTGGAGTTGGAGTTCTCTAAGTTGTTGACCATGTTCATTTTCAAACATTAACTTTGCATCACAAATGCATCTGACCTGTATTTGTATGTACATGACTTCATTTGTCACAGATACAGATTTTTCTTATTAAAAATTCTTATTGCTAAAATGAATTTTTTAAAATCAGAATAATACCAAGAAAAGGAAAGGTAGTTTTAAAAAAAATAATTATTTAAAGAGCATCCTGGTCATTTGTTATGAAGAGCAGCTGTTCAAACATGAACCTATTGAGCCCAGTGTGTGCTGCAGTTTCTGTTGCTTTTCTGTGATTAATTTGTCTCTCTGCCAACTAGACTGTTACCCACATAATCCCTAACTCTTTCGTCTAATCCTATTTACAACACTAAATACAGGCAAACTGCAAGTAACTGATCTAGAAAAATTCCCTCAAGAAATTTCTTCAGAGATGATTCCTTGACATTCCATCTACTCTTCTGTCTCTTCCTCTAAATTCTTAAATTGGCATTATAAAATATAATATCTGAGTAACAGTGAATATGATTTTATAGGCCAGGCAGGGGATAAATTTGCTCTGAAAAGGTGTTTTCTGTGATAATTACTGAATGGAACTGTCTCAGAAGCTCAGAATTATAAATTTATAAGTTTAGAAATTCCCAAGCTGTAGGGAAATTAGTCCATTAGGTTCATATAGTAAATTTGGGTTAGAAAACATGAATTTGTAAAGCTTGTTGTGTATGGCTGTCAAAATGTTTTAGATGTCAATAACAGAAGTTAAAAGCTTGGTGATTTCAAGCATTACCACTAAATAAACCTTAGAAGGCAACCACTTTCCTTACAGAAAAGTCTGTTAACTCCATCACAGTAATTTGGGAGTTTTTAGTGGTATTTTTTTAATTATTATTTTGACAGCCACCTTGAGAAAAATAATAATGTCCACCCACACCTTCCCACTGCAACAAATTCAACTCAAATCAGTTGCTGGTTCTTGTACTTTTACAGATGTAACTATGGTAAGATTTACAACACTGCCAAGCCTATAGTTGGATAGGCAGCTGGGACCCTACTTTTGAGCTTTCAAGCCAAGTACACAGGATACAGCAGGGACTGCAGGCATGACAGGAGCTTCAGTACTAGTAGATCAGCTTTCTTATACCTCAGATTGGTGAAATAAGTAGCATAACCATGAAATGGTAAGTTTACCAGATACACCATTTCTATTCAAGTGTAATGATCTTACATAGCAAAAAGTCCCAGTGTTACTGTTACATTAACTTTGACTGAGAGTGTCTAAGGTATCTGAAAATATCATTCTTGGTGAATACAGATCCTGTCTTAAAGTACACAACAGGGATGAAGGAGCTTGAGCCATGATTTAATACTAAGAATTGTGCAGTGATCTGGTATATAATCAGGTTTCCCCTTCTTACTTGGTATCTCTGCTTTTTTCTTTGCCTGTAATTGGGGCTTAATAGTATTTCGCTCTCTGAAGGAGTTTTGTAAAGCACAGCAAAGGAATTAAGCTGTCTAAGCAGTTCTGTCAGTGCAGTAATTTCGTTACAATGTGACTGCAGTTTACAGGTTGGATTCTGCACTCACCTAGTGCAGGGTATGACTTGTGATCTCTTGTTACCATGCAGATTTTTTGAAGGATTGCTTTATTTGCTGCTCAATACACAGAATAGCTAAAGTAACATATGATTGGGATAATAGATTTATGAAATTCCCAATGCCTATTACAAAAATGGTGACCATTGTTTAAAATTCACAAGATTAAAATTTGAGCATGATCCAGTACTATTGAGCTTGGTCACAAGGTTTTCCAAGTACTAGAAAAATTGCTTTTCAAAGAGAGTGAGCTTATGTAATTAAACTTACTCCAGCATGGCACCTGGAGGTCTAATGTCTTTAATTTCTGTAGGAAATTGTATTCCTCTTCTTGTCCTTCCTTTGTCTGTAGTGCATTAGAATTGTTTGGAAAGTTAATATTTGTATGCTGACTATAGGTTTTCTCCCAACTGGTTATTTTGTAGGAATTGCAGTCTGTAAAGATTAAATCATTTCAGACCTGCCAACCTGAAAGCCTGTCCAAATCCTTATGGAGTATTGAGGGGGGTGTGAGCTCCAAAGCAGTTCTAAGACTGAAAAACCTCCTAGGTTAGTGAAGGGAGAGTGGTGACAGGTTGAGTTCCATTATTCACAGGAGGAAAAGCCACTGGACCCCTTGCCCCTTCTTTTGATGCTCATTTCTTAGGTCTGTAATGTGTCTCTAGGAGAAAAGGGACTTTGCATTCTTCTTACCCAGAAAAAGAAGAGAGGGACTGAACAATTTACTAGATTTGGATGTTTTCCCTCAATAATTTTTGTCTAACCATCCCCCTGCAGGTTGACATTTTCTGAGGTGTTTATCCTTTACATTGGCGATTATGAGGCCCTGTTGTGGGTGCTAATAGCTTGACTGAAATTTAATTCTCAAAGCTGAAATTGACTGTGAGTTATTTCTTTCAGACTCAAGCTTAAATGCCAAGTGCCAGCAATGTTGCCATTTCTGCAGAGTGGACGAGAAAGAACTAGTTGCAAGATTAAATGAGTTTCTCTGTTATATTCTTGAAATCCTTCAGTTCTACTACTGTGCCTTGAAGCTTGAACTTGCAGTTGGCAAGAAGGTGGACTCTAGAAATCAGAGAGAAGTGTTTCCTGCCCCTAGAAAAATATTGTGATTTTATTCATAGAGTTTGTTAAGGTTTCTGTTTGCTTTATCTGAAAATGCTGGAAGGCCTGGCCTCTTGTGTCTCATGCACTGAGTGCAAAGTTCACGTAATTCCCACTTCAGTGCTTCCACACTGACTATACCTCACAGAGGTAGAGAGTCATTTCACAGAGAACCACTGCAGCTCTCTCTCACTCTTTGTTCCTGCAGGCTAAATTTAACTGATTAGCTTGGTCTGGAATCTGGCTGCACCTGATGTTTAGGTCAGTTAATGGGACAGATGCTGTGTTGCAGCTGTGCTTTTTATCCATGAGGCCACCGTGGCTTTGAAAGTAATCCAGCTGGAGGACATAATCCCCAGATGTCTTGCAACATGTGTTCTACCAGTCCATGTGGCTGGGTGTACTACTGCCCTACACTACACACTCACTCTGCTGTGTGAGCCAGCATGTGGCAGCCCAAATGCTGGGGCAGAAGACAGCAGCGAGGTTTGCACTCAGCTACTCAGGTCTCTCTTCAATCTGCTAGAAAGGGATCTCCATGGCAAAAACAAACTTCCACCAACAGGAGATGCAGTTTCATCCAAGGGCAGTCAGACTGAGTTCTAGTTCCTTACACAAAGTAGCACCAAGTCTGCCTGAAGTTTTCCCTCCCCTCTGACCCCCTGTTGGGATACTAGCTCAGTCTCTGGGGGACCTTGGGGTGAGGGAGACTTCAGGATAGGCAGAAGAGATTCAAAAGAGGCTCCTTACCTTGGGTTATTCCAAAGCTTTATTCTTGAGAGGGTCCTGGAGGCCAAAGAGACCGAACAAGGAAGAGCAGGGGTTTATCTAGATTCTCTGTCCAAGACGGATAAGCTGGCACTGAGCCAATTGGCCAGAGATAGGGAGAATGGTAGGGTCAAACTACATGGTTTATAGGCATTAGGGTTTTTTTTTTTTGAGTGAACCACTTCCCAGAGGGATACAACATCTGCCTATATCATCACCCAAAAAATTGAATTGCCCTTCTCCCCTCTCCTGCCCTTGCACATAGTTAATATTGTGACTGTGCTTTTTTGCTGCAGGAGTCTTACCTTGCTCTGGTCACAACTTATGAGGCAGAGAGCTGTAAAACAGGACAGGGAGCTCTTTTGATTTGAGGCCCTGTGCTGAGGTCTTGCTGACTCCATTTCAACTTCGTCTGTGCTATTGGTTGCCATGGGATATTGGAAAAAGTTATTTTTGAAAATGCAAGAGGGGCAGCCTTATTTTTGTCATTTCCTAACTTTGAATATTTGAATTCATCTCTCTGTGGGAGGAGGGCAGGCATCTCTTCTTAAAAGATAAGTAGATTAAAATCTTAAAATGTGTGTTGGCTGTGAAATAAGCACCCTAGACATAACACAGAAATCATAATTTTTCCTACTTTTAGAGAGGTTTCTATATTTAGAGCTTAGCATTTTTAGTAGAGTCTTTGAATGCTATTGTTAGAAGGGTAAAATTAAATTAATCTAAGAACTGGTGTTCAGCCTGTAAGAACAGGTCTGTACAACCTTCCTATTCTATGCTGCAAGCATAGAAGTTAAATTTATTGAAATTTATCTCCCATCTATTTCCCCATAATTGAGTATAACCTACTATATGAAAACAGTTTACTAGCAAAAGAAAATAGCATCCTAAGGCATGTTTGCAATAAGTTCCAGAATTATTGGCAGTGATACAATGGAACAAAAAAGGAAGTGACATCTCTGAGCTAGATCTGCAGGATGTCTGCAGGGAGTTGGAAAATATGTGTTTACAAAGAGCATCCTTCCCTTTCATTTTTGTGTTCCTTACCTGACTTGGAGACACATAAGTAATCAGTCAATCCCAGAAGATGCACTTGAAGGGGTTAGCACTGCAGGATATGTGCTTTTAAATGCAAATATCAAAAGCAGCTTAAGAAAACCAAAGTAGGTTGCCCAAATTTGAGAGAGTGAACTGAATTACAGTTTGTGAGCTTTGCAGTTTTTAAACTTGAGTTATCAGGCACTTCTTCTTGCTGCATTGCTATCAGATTCTCAGGATACATCCCCAGGCTCTGTGCAGAACTATGCTAAACTTATACTGCAGTTCATATATAAAAGTGATACTACCCAGAAGTTTTGAAACTGGAGTTCTATTGGCACAGATCCCCTCTGTGACCTTGGAAAAACCACTATGCATAACTACATTATTAATATATTTGCAAAACTGGGACAAGATTGCTTCTCTGCCTCTTGGAGAATCTTAGATGAAAAAATTGTGCTTATGTACTACTGAAATTGAAGGTTGTAGAACTACCTAAAATAGTCTTCTTGGTAAGCATGAAGCTGGCCACAGTGGCTTGTGGCAAACAAAAACAGGCTCCTTCCATCTGTGCTACAAAGAAATTTCAGAACAAGACTATGAAGGAATAATTGTTTCCTGAAAGGTAAATTTTCTTAAGTGGAGAGTATCTTATAGCAGGAATACTGTAAGGTTTGCTATGCTTTACTATCCTCTCTTAAGTGTTTTGCAATACTTAAATTAGAATTTGGATTGAGAGTGGTGCCACTTTGTTTTCTTGGAGGCCTAAGTTTCACTATTCTTCTATCCCATCCTTGTTGAACTCAACTAAGAGAGCTGACAGTGTAAGCAGGGCCCAACCATATTTTAAAGGTGCACCCAATTTGTTTGTGAGCCTTGGAAAATCCAGCTGATTTCAAATTTAAATCGCTTCAAGGCTCAGTTTATCTGTTTCATGGGATCAGCTGTGCCAGAACAATAATGAAAAGCTGTGATGGTGTGTATTGCATGTTTACCAAAGTCAAACTTTAGTTGAGCTCTTGGATTTGGAGGAGAACTAAGTGGTCTGAACCATGGCTAAGAATGGGATCCTTAATTAATTTAGGATTATTTTGTGCTGTGAGAGAGTCTAAACACAAATAGAAGAAATAATAAAATAAAACTTACAGCTAGTTAGCTATGATCATAAAGCACCCAAGACCTTTTTAGTGATCTTGCTCCAGACTGAATGAGAATACAGTGAACTGGCTGCATTACATATGGCTGCCCAATGTTGGTATGTTCAGTAGCAGAAGAGAGAATGTGTAATTCCATTCAGCATTTTTAGCAAAAATATGCATATAAATGGAATGCTGAAAAGATAAATTAAATTGTAATTAGCAAAACAAATGCTTTTCCAATTTGTGGATAACAAATAGAGTTACACAGCTTAGGATTTAGTAGGACTCAGGGATTCATGTAGATAGCAAGAATATGAATTAGTTTTTTTAAGAAATGTCAAAAAGCAGTCAGTTTATAAGTAATATAGTCCCTTGTGGTTCAGCCAAAATAAAGTCTCAGTTTAGTTCCAGCTAAATCTGCAATCTTCCTGTAATCATGTTACCCATACATAAGTAATGAAGGATTTCCTATCCATCCTGTGAAGAGCCTTCTAATAATTGCTTCCCTAGGTGGACTGATTGCCTTGAGGCAGTATTCCAGAATGCTGATGCCAACATAAAATCACTCAGCTTTTTTCTTATTTAGCATGTCTAGATGAAAACTTCAGTTAATTCCTTTTCTAAGAGCAAGGAAGAATGTGGGCACTTCATTAGTGGTTATCCTGAGCTGGAAGTCAAGATGCTGTGTTGTGCCATAGGTTCTGGTTAGCAGTAGAAGACCTGAAGAAGAGGCCTATCCGTGAAGTTCCTGCTCGAGTCCAAGAAATCTGGCAAGAGTTTCTTGCTCCAGGTGCACCCAGCGCTATCAACCTAGATTCAAAAAGTTATGACAAAACCACTCAGAATGTGAAGGAACCTGGAAGATACACATTTGAAGATGCTCAGGTCAGTTTGCAATTGTGTTTATGGACATTTGAAATGGAATATTGGCTAGTGAAATCTATATACAAAAATAAAATGTATTTGGGAATTAAATGATAATGCCCTGTTTCCTAAAATGCCCTTTTGGCAATGCAAATGTGCAACATTCTTTCTTTCATGAGGCATATGAAGTTCTTCATGAAACTTCTGTGCTTGATGTAGAGTTTTCAAGTGAACTTTGAATGGAGGAAAGCATGTAGTAAAGAAAAAACAAAGTACTTCTGTATTAAATGCAACACTTCACGTGACTTATAACTTAATATTTCATCTCTGAAGACTTCTGAGAAAAGCAAGAGAAAATAATTGGATTCACAATATAAGTAGAAGAACTGGTATCATCTGCCATTTTCATCAGCAGCCCAGTGATGAAAATTTAATTATTAATGCAAAGTGAAATGGTGTCAAAAGGAGAGATTGAGATCATATCCCTGCAGAATTTCCTACAGCTTGATTACTAGGTCGTCATCTTGGGAGTCAGGAGATGCTGCTACAGACACCATGAAGGAGAGAAAGGAATTGAATTGAGGCTTTCTACTTTTTGGGAGAATGCCTCTGCCCTAAATATGAAGGGAAATATTTTTACTTTCTTTTCATTTATCCATTATAAGAATAGCAACCTATGAAGAAACAATAAAATTTTCATTAGACCCCATGTTATAGCCACTGTTTTGAAGTACCCTGCATTAAACCAAACATACAATTTTTGCTGCATCTGCTGACCCCTGGAGATTTAAGAATGCAGTGTATAGCAAAGACATAAATGGCAAAAGTAAACAATAGAGCAAGATTAAAAGTTCTAAAAAATATATGTCTTTGCAGCTGATTGAGTAATGGACATTTAAATTCCTTGCCAGTACCTTTTTTTTTTTTTTTTTTTTTTTTTTTTTAAATAATAAGTGTAAAATTTCAGTACCATTTTCCTGCCAGGTCTCTCTTCTTGTAATTTTGTCCTTCATTTATGAAAGACATGGAGTATTCAGAATTTATGCAAGCAGGACTTTGCCACCTGAAGAGGACCTCTGCTTAGTTCATCCATTTCAGCAAAAACCCTTAAACCTGGAAGCCTCAATTTCTCTGGGAAAGGGACAGGCTGCACCTGCTGTGTTCTCATGTGAAGCTTTAGGAGCTTTAAAGTGTCACATCTGAGATGAGGTTTTTGTCAGGACTAGAGCTCTACCTCTGCAACAGGCTTCTTTTTGGCCTGCCAGGTGGGAAGGAGACTGCTGGTGTGCCATTCTGGCAGATGCTGGGTCATTTAATTGTGGTTAAAAATGTATGAAAAGCATTTCAGGACTGGAAATCCAGAAAGATGAAAGTCCATGTCAAATGCAAACACACATGTAAAATGGCACATGTAAGTAAAAATAGCCTGATTGTGCTAAATATGTGCAGTAACGTGTCTTGGCTAGTGTGCATATTAACAATACTAATACAGCCTAATTTATTCCAGCTTTTACAGGCATTTTTCTTGTACAGAAATAAAATTTTAATGCCCATCACCACTTTCTGCTCTCTGTTGACTTCATTGTCTGCCTTCACAGATACTGAATGAAAAAAATCTCCCCCAAATAAACCAGTCGAAGTTCTGAATATACATCAGAATTTCTCTGCTTAGTGCAAGAAATACAATCAAAGACATTTGGAATAATTTTTACTTTTTCTAACACAGAAAAAAATAAATATAAGTTCTAATTTTACCTTGCCCTAATTTTCAGACAAGCTAGGGAGTTTTGTTCGGGTTTTTTGTTTGGTTGGTTTGGGGTTTTTTTGTGTCCACTAATTTTATGCACTACCAAGCTGAGAAACAGTATTTTCTTTGCAGTTTGTTTTCTGTTTTCCAATTGCTGTGCTACAGGTTTCCTACAGTAAAAATTAGAATTTGAGTAAAAGAAAAACTCCATGAAAAGAGCTAACGTGATTCAGGAATTTTTAAAAAATTTTTTGAGAGTATTTTCTATTCTGGTTGCTATTTCTACAAATCTTTTCTCTAGCACACAATCAGAACTAGAATTATCAAGTGTTCTACATCACAGATTTTTCGTTTTTCATCTTTTTCAGAAATTATAATGTTCCAAAATTAAAAATTTTTTAAGTTGCTCTTGTCATTTATTTTATGAATAAAGTTTCCAAATTTTCATATGCCTCTGAAGAATTAATATCATGAAAATTATATTAGCCTGGAACTGTTTTTCAATTTACATATGTATTTTCCTTTTTATATTGTTAGCTGGAGAGCAGACTAAACATCTGTCAAAGGATGTTTTCAAGAGTAGCCAGGGGAAATCCTCACTAACCTAAGCATTATTTGTGGTGCTGAATTAAACACCTAATACCTCTTCCTAGCCTCTGAAATCACACGGGTATCTCCAGGAACTAACTCAGAAACTCTGATGAGGAGGGACCCACAGCTCTTAATTTCATCACTTAGCTAAACTAACTAATGTAAGGGAAGTTTGAATTGGAACTGAAGCTAGGATTCAGTTGTGAATTCTTAGAAAATAATTTTGTACTGGAAAATTTGGTCTTTAAATTATAGAAAGGTGTGTTGTGTAGTTATACGTAACACATGGGTAGGATTTCAGATTTAAGAATATAAAGCAATTAAGCCTTATCTTCAGAGCTGAAACCTGCTATCTGTTATACTTCCTGTTCATAGTAGTGCTAGCTGGTGTACATTTCACAGCCAAAACATGTGGCTGCCTCCCATTTTACATGTGTCCTCTGCAATGGGAGTAACAGTTCTTCCTTTCCTTTCCAGGAGCACATTTACAAACTGATGAAAAGTGATTCTTACCCTCGTTTTATACGATCCAGTGCCTACCAGGAGCTGCTACAGGCCAAGAAAAAGGTATTGGTCCATCTTGCCTTTGTCTTGCCACTGTGCAAAGCAGTGGTTATGTTTGCAACAATACTCAGTCTTCTCTCCCCTGTGCCAGTGCAACTGGATATCTGGTAGGTGACCAGCTTGGCGTTTTTGGAGGGTCACATACACACAGGAGTTCAATATACATATATGTGTATATATATCCTGCATGCGGGCATGTTTCAATGAGTTAATCTAGCAAAACTTATTTTTATTTTTACATCCCATATTGTACTGTTTTCTCTGTTATGAAGCACCTTAAATTGCAAAGTGCTTTACAAATACATTAAAAAAAATAAAATAAAATCCCAGAATAGTCTTTCATGTTTGCAAGTTTGCTTATGTAATAATTGTTGTTCTCTTTATTCTACCTATGAAAGCTACAGAATGTGTTTAGAAACAATCTTATTCATATGAATAACTTCTAACTTGAACTATAAATATAGGGGCTTCCTAATTATGTTTCTTTCCCTATTACTACATGGATAGTTTTGAATAGGCTAGGAATCTGACTTGAAAAACTGGTTATGTCACACTTTGGCAAACAGAGGTTCATATCTTGGTCTGTAGTATTTCCTTAGAAAAGTACAGATTATGGAATGTGTTCTGAATAGCCACAGCCCAGAGTACGTGGAGCAGCCTGTACAATGCATATTTCCATGATGATTAATAATTCTATTAGTGGGCTCTAAACAGTAATCTCCTAGAATCAGCTGGGAGCCCTGTGCCTCGCACAATCAGGGCCCTGATTGTTACTGAAACAAGGTAGTTATTAATACCATAGCATTCTATTGTTAATAATGACAACCTAAAATTATATGAAAGTACTGTGTGATTTTGTTTTTTGTTCAAACATTGATTTCTGAAGATCCAGTATAGAGAGAGATGTTGAAATTACCAGAAAGCTTCAACTGTCCGTGTGAAGTCCTTAAGTTTGTGAATGTCAGTTCATTAACACAAGATGTGCACTTCATTATTTCTTTTTACTTTCAGTTTTTCTTTAAATTCAAAACAGTTTGATCCCTATGAAAAATTACTTTTGTCGAGTACTATATATGTTTTGCCCATCCCCTGTTTTGCCAAGTCCCATTACAGCCTCATACCTGTGTTTGCTTCCTGGTTTATACAGACTTTGTTTTGCAGTCCATTGTTACATCAAACCTTCTTTTCTACTCCATTGTTCTTGCTTTTCTTTCCCCCCTCCTTTTCTTTTTGTTTCTTTTTTTTATTTATTTCAAATTTAAGTTGGAAAACACTCTGGATCGTCGAACATCTTTTGAGAAATTCACACGCAATGTGGTAAGTTTGTTGCCTCGGAAGACTAGTAAGCCTGATGGGACATCCTTCTCCCCTTCCCCTCACTGATCCCTACTTTCCCTTTTGTTTCTCTAACTTGATGGTTAAAAGTGTATTCATCACAGCTTGTGAATTTTCCTGGGAATGACAGCTTTATAATGTGTTTTCATTACAACCCCTCCTCCCTAGTCCCTTTCCCACTGATCTCAATAGTCACACATGGAGGAATGGACCTCTGGGAGCCATGCTTTTTGCATTAGGAAGCATGAAATTAGTCACTTCCCCCCCCAACCCCCTATAATTTTAGTAAAGAATCTGAAAACATGCTTGATGTTGTTTCTTTTTCTGGTGCCTTGTAAAATAGTAAGTCTAAAACAGTTGAATACATTGGATTTCCATCCTGTCTTCTTTTTATTTTACTAAAAAATCTTTGTCCCCCTTTTTTCAATTGGGCACAGGGAAAAAAAATAATTTTTCCATTTTCCCTAATGTCTAACAGCTTCTGCAGGACAAAAGAATTTGTGCTGTTTATGTGCAAGGGTTTGATTTGGATTAGTTTTCATAATGGACCACAAGAACTGATTTTTTTCTTTTCAATGTATAACTTTTGAAAGCTATTTCTCAAAGGCAAAAAGAATGAAGACTGGTAGGTTTTGTGTGCGCATTCTTTTGCCACCTGCCAAAAGATCCACTGATTCTATGATACTTGGGATTCTTTTTACTTATCCAGTTTCTTTGAGATTATTTTTTTTTAATATTGTGAAAGTTCCAACTAAAGAATTCAACGCATTTATTTTTGTAGGGCAGAAACATCCCTATTTTTCCATGCCATAAAAACTGTACACCAACACTGAGGGCGAGCACTAACCTGTTATGAAAAGAGGTAGAAAGATCTTGGATTATACTCGAGTTTGTCTGCATTGTCTGTTGAATTGTGCAGGTGACGCTGCTGTGTGTGTGTGTGCGTGTGCATCTGTGGCTTTTTCTGTGACCTGGTTAGTGGAACTGTGTGTGTTGAAATGAATAATTTGAGAGCTTTCAGCAAAGATCATGGTTTTTGTTTTTTTAGTTTCTAGGGAAGGAGAAGCAGTTGTCAGAAACTGTTTTCCCCTTTAATGAGGCTCAAAAGTATTGCCTCAAGTATATAAAAAAATACATATATACTTTCCAGTAATCAAAAAAAGAAACAAACACAGTGAAAGTTCTGTGAGGCTGTGGGAATATCTCACTTTTAAAAACAAACCAGTAATTCTTTAACTACTTTCTTATAGGTAAAGGCTTCCTGTAATATGCTTTGAATCCACAGTAATCAGGAAGAAATTTGGATTCAATGGGACAAAGTCAGTAAAGGACACTAACAGTAAATAAACAGCCACAAAGGAAACTATCCCAATGTTTGAAACAAAAACCCCTATGTTTTGCATGGTGGTGTTGCCATAGCATGTTATAGTGTGATTTGTGTGTTGTCTAAACAGGTTGGATCTATAAAACAACATTGTACATGATAGCACTATACATGATAATTCCATTATAATTCAGCAGGAAGTTCCATATTCATGAAAGGTCTGTAAAGACAGTGCACAGAGTGGGTAACACATCTGGGACCTCTGAGACCCAAAATTTTTCCCAGTCACAGTGCCTGGCAAGCTGCAGTGTTATATTTATTCATGGCATTTTGAGCAGCCCAAGGCTCAGGAATTGGCTATGGCAAACATTATGTAAACAGGTGGCCATGAGGGGGGAAATTGCAAACTACAGGTAGAGGGGTTAGGAAATACAGTGAAAAAAGGGACATGAAGGCAAGACTAGGAAATGCTGAAATCCCTCCCAGAGCAACCTTACAGATAAGCCAGCAGTTCTGGGCACAAACACTGGAGCATTGTGCTCTGCAGCCAGATTTTCATCCTTTCTAATCTCAGGGCAGAAGTACCAGAATAGCAGCATGCCAGAGATGCAGGGCTGGCCCAGTAAACCAGCTGTGAACTAGAAATGAAGAGGATTTCTGGACATTAGTAGTTTGGTAGAAGAGGGGTATTTTTTTTTTTTCTTTTTCACAGAGCAAACTCTGAAATAAAATCTGTGGTTTTTCTTTTTTCCAACTACTACCTGTTAACCTGGGTGGAGTCTGTCAAGTCGGGTCAGGTATGAAAGAAAAACATGTCACTAGATCTATAATTGCTATTAGACTGACAGCTCTGAGGCTTGCAAATTAAGCCAGAATATCAGATGCTCAAATGTAAATCTTTTTTCCAAGATGACTGCATTCATGTCACCCACTTCATCAGGACCTTTTTTCACCAGACATCCTTGTTCTTCCACTCTTATTCTTGGTTGTGATGAGTTTATAATATGTAATTACCTATCTTGGTACAGTGGTTCCAACCAGCAGGGATGAGGGAAACATTTCTCAGAATATTCTACAGTGTACTGATTAACTTGATCAACTGTGAAGTGAGGGAATGTGGAATAGATCTGTTCTACTGACTAATACATAAGATAGGTGTGAAAAGGGTCTTCTACAATCTAGATAAATACTATCATCTCTGATTTTGTGAGATGAAAATTACAGTTCTCTTCTCTGATGGTTTGCAATATTTAGACTAATTTTCACTGTAGTTTTTTCTTTAGTTATACCCAAGTGGGTTTGTGAACTAAATTAGACCTCAGCTTTTTCCATTTGAAGTGTTTAATAAAAACCCTGTAACCTTGGCTATGTCTAGGGATTCAGTCTGAACAGATGGACTTGTAATTCATTACCTGATTTGTTGACTCTAAGAGGCTCCTGATCAATGTTAAATGAAATTGGGTTATACTTGCTACAGAAAGCATTTGTTAAACTAGAAAGTTTAGAAACTTTGTTGAGGGCAATTACTCTGTACTATTTCATGAATTACATGGAAATAACCTACTATAATGAGTCATTATTTTAGTCTGATGGAGAAAAAATAGAAGTGGAGCTGTACACTAGGTTCAGCTCTGCATTTCTTTGACATTGAAGTGTTTTCTTTCCAGAAAATTTTCAGTAAGTTGGTGCAGTTCATGAAAGGCCTAAATGCTCAGTTTAAAAACTGACTAATTAGCTTCTCTGTAGATTTTACAGTACAAAATTGTTAATGCCTTTAGCAGTCTGCAGCAGAAAATATGGATAGCATTACAAACAGGTCTGCATTCACATATAATATGCAGAAATAATAGCAAGCTGGTATTTTCTGTATGTAATATTTATTACTGAACACTTTATAGTTTGTATCTGAGCAGTAACCTGAGCTATCCTTGGTCTGCCTCACTTACACTCCCAGGTACTGTGTGAAAATATAGAGCACAGACACTTCAGCACTACTGGAATGAAGCCATTGGATAAGTGAATTGCCTTGGACTTACACGGGCAGCCACGTGGGTCACAGCTTTGAGTCGGAGGCACAGAGAGCAGTGACACTGGGCTCTGGCCTCCCCCCTGCCTAGCTCAGCCCCTCAGCTTTCTCTTAGAGAATAATAAAAGTCCAGTCACCAGCAGCTCCCCAAGGGACTAGGGAAGGTAAAGATGTAAGTCATGGAGCAGGAGAATCTCATTGCATGCTAAAGCAGTAGAGAGACTGAAATCAGCAGTTTCTGTGGCATTTAAAAACTAAAATTCTTTTGAAGAATTCACATGGGGGAAAAAACTATTAAGAAAATTAAAAATTAAAAAGCTCAGCATATTTACCTCAAGTGCTAGTAACTACATTACAGGGGGAAGAAGCAGGTGTATATACACTGGTAATGTTGATGGGAGCAAAGAGGTTCTTTAAGGAGCAATTTTGTCTGTAATTTCTCATTCAGGGCTTGTGACAGTGGCAGACTGAGCAGGACTTTGTGAGCCCCAGCCTGGTGCTTAGCCCTTAGATTACTTGTCTGGAAGCCTTGAGACAAAGGGACCTGCTTTTATAGGGGAAGTGAATTAATTTAATTTCCACCCCATGCAAATTTTATTGTCCCACCAGGAACCAAGTTAGTGGGGCAAGAAGGGGTAGCCTCCCTCCTTAGAACTGTGAGGGAGACACTCCGTCCTCATGTGTTGGTGCCATGACATCAGACACCACCCTCAGTGTTAGCATTTCATCTGTCACTGCACAGTTATTCAGAGCACAAAAAAGAGGTGCTTGTTGTACATTTGTGAGGTCTTAGGGAAATACAGCCAGTACAAACCAGACCACGTTTAGTTCATATATTAAACTAGAAAGCCATCAAGTTATAATTATCTCCACTCATAGCCTCATAAACAAGACCCCATTTAATAATTCCATGTTTGAAACCATTATATCTTCTATTTCCTGTATCCTTTCAAGCTGTCCTCTCCCACTTACCTGGAAGAACTTGCTGACCAGAGTCCTTTGATTTTATCCCCCTCCAAACCAGTAACAATAGACTATTTCATACATGAGATGCGAAATGCAAAGGCCATTGAACAGCACACATTGTCACCAAGTTTCAATCCAATGTCACTTAACATAACATGGTGAATTATGGCCTAGAGATGCAAATTAAAACTCATAAAAGTACCTTCCTCAGCTCTTATCAGTGGGTCATAGACTTTCTAGGTGTTTAAACAAGTGTAATCTATTTCATGTTAAAATCTATCCCTTTTATAGAGGAACAAAGCAGGTAAATAATCAACTTCATCTGTTAATCAAGAATTTTTTTCTATATGAATAGCTAAAACTTGTGTACACAAGTTTTATGCCAGACCAAATGTCCATCTAGTCATGAAACCCTGCTGAGGGCTAGATTTTTCTCAAGTATAGCACTGTCCAAGAAATTCAATGCAGTTTCAGCTGTGGAATCTCATTTTCAAATTTACTTACAGGTTATTCCCAAAATTTAAACAGAAAAAACCAGCTAGTCAGATGGAATATAAACCACAAAGCTACTTATTTGTCAAATACAAAACAAGAATGAAAATAATAATTATTAGTAGAAATGAAGGCCTTTTCAATTTCAGGGAGAGATGTCTTATTCATGTTTGAATAAAAAGAATAAATAAGTAATTGATATTTTTATTTTGGCCTACTAATTAGTAAAAAGCCCCTAGTTTTAGGAGTTTTTTAAAGAATTATGCCCACAGAGGAAAATTATAAAGGAAGTGCCAGTGAGGACTGGCCTCCTTGTGCTGTTCTGCAGTGACTGGAGCTAAGCTGCTGTGCTCTGTGCTGGAAGAGAGGAACTTAGGAGTAACACTTGCACAACCAGGTTCATCCAAGTGAGGAGCCAGCACAGACTGGTCAGGTACTGGGCCAGTGTCTGCCATTTTCCAGCTGAGAAACATTTGCCTGATTCTTAGGCTATTTACAGGAATGAGAGTTGCAGAGAGGTATGGAAACTGGAGGAGTAAGGCCCAGGACAAGCATACTAAAAATATTTTTCTTGTGCATCAGTGCCTTGGAAACCTACATTCCAGATTGTTCAAGTTCAAACTACCCCGTCTGGCAAGAGGGTTTTAGGTTAATCACAAATGAGAGCAGCTCATCAGTAAAAGCAAAGTGTAAAAGGAGAAAGAAATGGATGTCACTGGATTTGGAGTGAGCCAAAACAGGAAAGCAGTTGTTCAGCCACTGCCTCCCGCTTCAGATTATTGCAGGAAACAGTACGGCCCTAATGAGAAGGGAACAAAGGGCTGCAAATCTCAGCCAGAGGCAGAAGGATTTCCCTGCACATGTAACCACTTAGCACTGCAGCTGTGCTGACAACTTGTGCCCTAAATTCAGTAAATACTAACCTTGTCCCCTTCCACACATCTGAAAAAGAAATACACCTGCACAGATGGCTGACAGCAGCATCTGTGCTGCTGTGAAAGCTGAAGCAGAATTCTGAACCCCAGAGCAGTGCTGAAGCAATCCCTTTGTGCTGGTAGAGCAAGGGCTGCTTCAACATGCAAAGGGATTTACTGCTTCTTCTCCCATGTGCCTGCAGACCTACTCCTGTCAGGGGCTGTTTACACACCTGCTCTGTGTGCTGTGCTCTGCGATGTCACCTGGAAACTTTCCCTGCTGATCGGGCTGAGCTGACAGTGTGCTGCAGGTGTTTCACACATGAGCAGATGGGGAACACTGAGACCAAGGAGCTTTGCTTCTCACTCCAAATCTCATCTTGCTCACAGTGGGATGCTTCCTCTCTTTCCCCATCAGATGCATGGAGTTCTCTTTTCTAGTGCTACCAGTATAGGTCCTGGGGAGTAGCACCTGCAGTGGCAATAAAGAAACATGAGAAAGGAACAGTCACCGTCACTTAGCAGAAAGGAAGATAATGAATCTTCTAAAAGTAAAAGACATGATCTTTCTCTACCATATGGTACTTCAACTCCAATGCTTGTAGAAATTTCATATTGATTTCTTTTATGCCCCATATGTGCAGAGGTTTTTTTTGCTGGATTATTTGAGGTGTTAGTGTCATGCTGCATAAATGGGTCAGTGAGCACAACTGTTCTTAGCAGCATCTAACTTTATATATAACTTTACAATTTTGCCCCCTAAATTCACTAGAAGTAAAGCTGGAAGGACAATGTCAAGCAGTTAGTATGTTCAAATAGGGACTGCATGCTGAGACAAATTGATTTTGTAATTGTAAATGTACTTGTTCACTCCAGCTGCTATGCTGCCTTCTCACACTCTGACTCCCTTGTCAGGGTATATGTGAAGGGTTCCATTTTGGCATCTGCATTATTAGTAAAATTGTTAAGTAGTTACAATTGTTAAGTCCAAAGTGCACTAGTACAGCCAAAAAATCCTAATAATTTTGGCCATATGCTTCTAAATGTTGTTGGCAAGAATATATTGAAAATATTAAGGATCTCCTTTTTGTTATTCAGATAAGCACTTACTACTTCTGATTTTTTCCCCCCAATTTTCTTTAATCTCATTAGCACAGGAAACATCTTCATATGCTACAACTTTGAAAACTGGCCTGTTAGATGCAGGTTCCCAAATAAAAATCTGGCTTATGGAAATGCTGTTAACATTGTATCTGAAAGGAATAGCTAGGCTCAGATCTTAAATTATGCCCCACAATGGGTGACATTGTGGGTCCGTACATCAATCTGTAAATTAAGTAAATCTGGAAATCTCCTGGAAGCAGTAATTATGAAACACTACCACAGAGAGCTAAAGCAAAAGTATACTGTGGAACAGAGTTTGAAAGGAATATTTTGTAAAGTGGAAAATAACAAGTCCCTGCAGATCTAATAAGAAGATGTGATAATTCAGTATCTGGGGCTGCAATGGATTCTGTGTATTAAAAGCTTATTTTCCTAATCAGAGAACTTAATATGATTCAGAATAAGCATTTAAGAAGATCTCTTAAGGAGGATGTATCTTCTAAGCTGTAACTTTTCCAACTGTGATAAATTAGAACTACTAATGCATGGAAAAAGACCAGTTGTTGTTGTTGTTGTTGTTGTAGAGGTGGTTTCTCTGAGGCAGGGAGGGGAGTTGAAGGAGAGCACCATCCAGAGAGTTCCTGATTACTGTAGGGCTTTGGAGAAAAAAATATCCAAAGATCAGCAATATCCAGGGAGCAAGCTATGTGGAATACATTAAAAAATGGACATGCTCACTGTGTCTCTAGGGAAAAATTCAAACAATATGTAGAAAATGATCACACAGATCAACTAATAACTACTTTTTGGCCTGATTTTATGTCAGGACTACCTAGTTTATGTGATAATATTCATTCCTGAGATGCTAGAATTTCCTTATGGTCCATCTAGAAATTCCAGAAATTTTGAAACTTCTAAATAGTAATTGCAAATAATAATAAACAATTATTTCACAGATTATATACCACAACTAGGGTTTATGCAGCTTTCCAGTGTAGTATTGAGCAAATTGTAACTAATCAAGAACTCCAGGTTTTAATATTTTAATTAAGTGAGCTATGCAGTTCAGTACTAAAGGGAACTCACTCATGTTTACAGAAAGTAGCCAAACCTGTACACCTGTAAACTTAGGTGCAAATAACCTAATGAAATGCTAATATAAGCATATATTCAATATTTTTTGAGATTGTGTCTAGCATCAAAAGTTGTGAATTGTCTAAAAAAACATTAATCTCGTAAATGCTTTTAATGTTCTAAATTGTATTCCAAGGCCAGACTACTGTTGAGGCTTTTTTGACTATTTAAAAAGAAAGGATATCTTACTATAACAGCTTACCTGCTGCATTAGAGGAAAACATAATTTACGGGTTTAAAAAGCATCAAGAAGCTGTGAATTTAATATAGGTAGAAAGTGGCAGAAGATTGAGAAAGATATGGGGAAGACAGAGTGCCAGGAAGGAGACTCCAACTTTCAAAGAAGTAGGTATTAATACTGGCAGGTGATATTGGGAACCTGATGGGTGAGCAATCTAACCCAACCTTGCAAATCATGAGTTCCCTTTCAAATTATGTTGTAGGGGAAGTATTCATCCTAATTTGTTCAACTCGTATTTCACAGCACAAAGAATAAAATAGTTACTCTTCCTTTTATGAAGACCCACTCTGACATATTGCATTTAAGCAAATGCTTAAGACCAGTTTACAGATCCCTGTAAGCTTAAATTTAATTGATAATGACAATAGATATTAAATTGTGTAATTCCACTGAGTTATAACACTGCAGATGACTTAACAATTTATTGATATGGCAGAGTTAGTTCATTTACCATTTACTGCAGAAAATGAAGCATCTCTCCATAGTTACAGTAATTTTTACTGTATTCTCCCTGAAATCAGTTTGTAATTTCTGAATTGGGCACTTGAAATGAACAATATAATAAATGTAAGTATTAAATATCTATCTGGTGAGTTAGAGCCATTTCCTATTTAATGTTTTATTATATATTTGTGTTACATTGTCAGGGTATGCTTGTGATGTCAGCTTGCTGTGCCAGCTCTGCCTCTGTTGGATCAGAGCCACAGTAGGATGGCCCTTGGAGAGCTAGCTCCTTTTATGTGGCCGTAGGAGAGCTAATTCCTGTGGTTCTGTGGTTTCTGTCTGGCTCAGATAAAGCTCAAATCTGCCTGAAATATACCAGAGTGACAGACTGACCTTACACCATCTTCTTCACACTGTAGACCTAGCTCTTGTGGGACAGTCATTACACCTGATTAAAAGAACTTGTTAAAAAAATAAAACCACATCCTTGCAACTGGAGGCATGATGAGGAAAACAACAATATGGAAATCCAACACCATCAAAGCAGTGTTATGCAGTCACATGTAATATACCTGACCAATGTTCCTTATAAATAGTAAATATGGTCTCAACAAACCTATAGCTGTGTTCATGGAAAAGCTGCTTTCCTACCTATGTGCAATCTGCCTCTTTCTTACCTTACCCCGAAAGTAGATTTTTTGTCTTCTGTGACAGAGCTACCGCAGTTTGCACATTGATCTTTGCAGCACAAAGCACTATTGCTTTCAGTGGCCTTCAAGTTCTGGGTGTGACTGACAGCAAAAACCTCAGCATCAGTTTCTCATCAGCCAAAACCAATCTCGTTCTAAAATGACCTTTAAATTTGCTGGCTTGTTCTGTGAAACAACCTGGCTGGCTGGCAGTGCAGGTGTTTAAGTGTAAGGACTTCCTGTGGTTTAAGATTTGACAGACTCCAGTTGGTGGCCCTAGTTATTTGAGAGTGATGTGGCAACACTGAGTGGTTGCTGATGAACAGGTTTGCAGTGATCATGCCTCTGTTTTCTGTTTTTGTTTTTTGTTTTTATCTTTTCCTCAGGGGAAATCGCTCACATCAAAGAGGTTAACCAGTCTAGTGCAGTCCTACTAAAAGGATCACCTTGTAGCATGGAAGCAGACTCAAATCATTATACATACTTTGTAGCTCACTGATTGCCTGACTCAGAGGACAGTAGAACAAGATGTTGCATGAGCAAGGACCTGACTTGTTTTCTTTTGTGTATACTAAGGCATTACAGACTCCGAGGGACTCTCTAGCCTTTCGATGCCTCCATTTCGAAAACTGTCTGCTCACTTCCTCCTTCATATCAAGCTGGATCTGTGTCTTTTTATTTTCTGCAAGCTCAAGTACAGTGAAAAAAAAGCTTCTGCTAGGCACAGTTTATTAAAAAAATACGTCAATCAAAAACTGGAAGAAATGTAAAAAATGCATATATTAATAAATATACATATGGCATCACATTTATTGCACAATAAATTAGCACAGAAGGTTTCATTTCACTGATGTATTCACATTGAGAAAGAAAGCCTGTGTCTTTGTCTGTTGTCTGTATATTCTCTGTTAATGTTTCTTGCATTTATTTTTATACCATATTTAAAAAAGAACACCTTTTACTCCAGATGTATTAAAGTTGATCCTTTCTCTGTAAATTTGTGTATGTTTATATTGTTGTTTTATCTTTCATTAAAAGATGCAGAATCTCTTTCCTTTGGGAAGTTTGAGATTTTAATATTGAATCTGAAGATTAGTCAAGAGCAAAATGATCCCCAAAAGTTACACACCTTGTGCTTTCTAAAAAGTGACATGAAATGGCATTTTCTTTCTCTCAGTGACACCTAATCAAACACACTTTATTGATAATCATTTACTTTTTGTTTTCTTTTTATCAAGCTAGCAGCAGAGAGACCTTTACCGCTTGCTCATCATCACATAAGCAAACCTTTCTTTAAGCTAGGCCTGTTTGTAGCCGCGCAGCCTGCACAGCAATTCAATCGTTACCCCAGACCAGATGGACTGGACTGCACTTCCTTAGGAATGGCTATGGACAAAGCTGCCTGAGAACACAAGGGTACACTTGCTAAATAGGAAGGACAGTGCTGCTTTCTCCTTGCTGTCACTGAAGCAAGGTGATGCAAGGCAACATTTTAAAGCTGAAAAGGTAGTGGTTTGGGAGTGCTAAGTGTGTGGTCTGTGGAGTAAACCTCCGGTAGCAACACAGGAGGAGGCTGTCATTTTAATTCCAGGGCTCTGTTCAGGGATGCTGTTGTGTGTCCACTGCCGAGCTTACTCGCACAAAGACCTGTTGACAGATTTATGAGCTTTATTTATGTGTTGATGTTGCCCATGAGACAGTTGATAGGGAGCTTCTGAAGCTGATCTGAGCTGGAACCAGAAATCTGCTTGGCCTAAGAAACCCCACTGTCGACTGATAGAGGTGATGTAAGGATAGTAGACAGAATCTCGGAGTAGAAAAGAAAGAATGGGAACTAAGTCAAATGACAAAATGCAGATACGTCCAGGGCATGGTAGGGTGTACAGCACAAACGAGCCTTTTTAGCAATGCGCAGAATAGACTCAGGACAGCCAACTTTACTACCATCTGTCATGCTGACTTTGGTTTGATATTGAGAATCTTGTCTCAAAGGGACTATGAATCCTAAACACACACAAAGTGGGACTGTCAGAGATACAAGCAGACAATCAACTTGAACGCCTTAATACCAGAGACATCTCAATAAGCATTGGAAAACCACCTGCATTGGTGCCATTAGGGACAGGACTGTTGCAAACAGCAGCTCTGGGCAGAAGGGAGCTGAGCTGCCTTCTGCAGGGAGCACTCGCTTCTCCACTGGCTCTGTCAGTAGCCTGGTGCAGCCATACCAGGAATGCAGCATCTTTAAAGAGGCAGTCTGAGTGAAGCCAGTACAAAATGCATTACAAATCCATGAATGGCTGATCCCCATATTCTGCTCAGTTGAGGTTTCTTGAGGTTTGGGATTTCTGTTTGTTCACTGTTTTCACGTGCCACTGTATTTCTAGTTGCTAGCTAGGATGACAATTACTGTTTTAAAGTGTTTGTGTTTATGTTAGCACAATTCTACTAAACTTTTATGGAAATACCCCATCAGAGCTGGGTCCTATCAAGATCTTAGCAAGAGCTCCATGAAGGTCAACTCAAAATATTCACAGCCTGGGGAGGTCAGATGAATTTTAGTAAGTAGCCACACTGAATCACAGATGTTAAACTGAGATTTAATTTTACCACAGGAATGTGAGCTCTGAGACGTGAGCTTGGGGCCAGGCAATCCACAGAAATCTGAGCTCTGCTTTACTTCTCAGTGCCAAATAGAGATATTTATTTCCTAACTCCTGCTGCCACCAATTGCATCAACTGGTATATTGCCTCCTTTGCCTTAGTAGTTAACTAATTAGATACCACTCTCTGCTTCAAAGAATCACTTCCTTCAAGTACCTAATGTTTCAAATTCAAGCATTAGGCATTTCATGCAACTTTACCCTAAGAAATATTTTTTTGTTTTACAAATCACTTTCCAACACCAACTAGTTGATAAAAAGTCATGGAGCATTTGTACTCCTGAACCCAGGAATAAGTACTTTCTGAATTTACTCTAGTTCTTTTCTGTTATGGTTTAACTCCAGTTGGCAACTAAGTACCATGCAGCCACTTGTTCACTCCCCTCTACCTCCAATGGGACTGGGAGGAAAAGAGGAAAAATTAAAACTCATTGGTTATGATAAAAAAAAATTAATAATTGAAATTATTTGCATTAATAATAACAGTAATCTTGATGGAAATGAGAGCAAGAGAGGAAGGAATAAAACCCTCCACCCAATAAATACAAGTGATGCACAATGCAATTGCTCACCACCCGCTGACTAATGCTCAGCCCCCCGAATAGTAGTCAGCTCCTCTTGACCAACTCCCCCAGTTTCTGTACTGAGCATGGTGTTCTATGCAATGGAATATCCCTTTGGTCAGGTCAGGTCAGCTGTCTTCTCCCTCTCAGCTTGTGCACCTGCTCCCTGGCAGAGCATGGGAAACTGGAAAGTCCTTCACTTAGGGTAAGATCTGCTCCACAACACTGGAAATATCACCGAAAGGATCAGTGTCTTACCAACAGTATGCTCATGCTAAATCCAAACCACAGCACTGCACCAGCTGCTAGGAAGAAAGTGAAATCTATCCCAGGCAAATCCAGGACATTTCCTTTCAAGAAATATGAAGTCTGTATTGAATGGCTGTCTTTCCCTGTATTTGCACAGGATTTAACAAGATGTCTCTAAAGAAAAACCAGGCATTACTAATAAGGATTTCAAAGTAGTCAGGGAGCTGTGTTAAGGTTTCATTTGAGCTTGTTCCAAGTGATGCAACTCCACTGTTACATATAAGTGAACTTGGCCTAAACAAAATCAATCCTACAACTAGATGAATTTTAGAAGCTTTATCTGCAATCTGATACTTCACCTCATCACTGTTGTCATTCAGTGGTGTGATACTGGGACTGGAGACTCCAAGCAGGCAAAAAACTTCCATTTGCTTCTCCACAGAGAAAAGCTAAATTTGTGTTTCCAAATTTGTACAAAGATCCACTTCAAGAATTAAGATTATCTCAGATTAAGGCATGCTTGTACAGTAACAGAACAGCTGCAGTATGACTTTGGTTACACAACAATTTACCAATTAAGAATGTCAGTGAGGCCACAAATCTCCTGAGGAAAAAAGGACCAAGAGAGAAAAATCACTCTGAAGGGACCAAATTTCTTGTCTTCCAGGGTAAAGCCATCAGTCAGTGACTCCTGGCTCTGCCCAAGAAGCTTAAAACCCCCATGTGGGATATTAATTGTAATATTCCTTAAAATAACTGGTTGGAGCTTGAAACTTTCATCTGAGAGTTGGGGTTCATCAGTCAGTCTCTTTCCCCAAACATCCTTGTACATAAAATACGTCTAAAGCCTACAAAATAAAGTGTGCTGCTGCACACTTCATTTAGTTTTGTGCTCCCAGATCAGCATGTGAAGGAAAATGGCTGGTGGGAGAGGCAGAAGATACCCTGGTACCTACCTGACAACAGCAAAATATTCACCCATTCTTCTGTAAGAAGCAAGTAAAAACAGTCCTTCAACCCAATAAAATCAAAGAGGAAGAAGAGGGCCTCACAATAGTGAGGAGATAAACTGCAAAATGCTGAGCAAAACAGTAGTGGAGACCAGCCAAAAACTAATGCGTTGAAGGTGAACACAGGACTAAGAAATGGGAATTAATTGTGGTGACCAGAACAGAACTGACAAGGGAGGAGAACCAGAGAGCTGAATAATTAGGAGCAAGCGAGGCAGAATACAACTATGGATTGCCAGCCTGTTGGCCACAGCCATTCTGTACTGGAATTAAAACCTGAAAAACCAGGCAGGATCAACTGTGACCAGCCCCTTAAAACCCAACAACAATATTTTTTTTCATCTAGAAAGCAATACTAAATAATAACAAAATATCTAGGGTTGCCTTTTTCAAATTGCACCCCTAATATTGTATGAAATCATAAAACATAAATGCATAAAGATAGTCTCCTAAGGAATTAAAAATAGGAGGGCAACAACCAGTTCCCTGGAAACAAGACCTATAGGAATTCATTTAGGATGTTACTTATCAAAAAAAAATTAAAGCCACAGCAGACCATCAAAGTGAGGAAAGGCTGTTTTTGATATGTAACTGGAACTAGGAGCTGGAAAAGTCAGTGATTTATTTGGATCTTCCAATTATTTATTTTTATCCATAGTGAATAAGAGCTCTTTGAATTTAGATTTTAAAACTGACATATTTTTTATGTTTCTTCTAGCTAAAGATATCATGCATAAGAACTAACACTGCACTTATTAGAGTAGGTGCATAACACTGGATTTATTTTAACAGAGGCATAAAACATAGGAATTTTGTTAAAAGAATTTTAATAGCTACAGGGATTTAGAGAAAATAAGGTTTTAATCCCAACATGTTCAAGGGAAATTATCAGCAATTTATTTGAACATATTCTGTGTCCACAAATCATTTAAGCAAGTTGTTAAGTGGTTGTGACTCACACCAGTCTGCCTTTTGATCTGACTATGCTGAACAGATTGCTTTAGTCTGCTGGCAATTGCAGATATGCTGAAGTCCCAGTATTAAAGAGGTGAAGGGGAAGGGTGGATGAGTTCTCTGAGGCTGGATTCCCCTCCTCATGCTGTTGCAGACTGTGGAGTCCTCAAGTGGCATGTGTACAATTGAAAGTGTTTTGTTTGTATAGACATCGACTTGAGGGTTGCAGAGTGTCTCCAGACAGTCATCATCTCTGAAACTACAGAGTTTTGTTTCCCTAATATCTAAACAGAATCTTCCTTGCTTTGATTTATCCCTTTGTTTTTGACCAGGCTGCTGCAGTCACTACAATAAAATGTTCCCAACATAAATGGACATTGCAACATCGCAGCCTCGTTTAGTTTTCTCACTGGTGTTCTCTGAAGTGTTGAGTGACTTTATTACTCTCCTCTGGGCCAGGGGTTCTTACAAATTGGAGGATGGTGATTGCAAGACTCCCACCAGGGTTTTACAAGAGGGCAGAGGATTATATTGTTGTACTTCTGCCCATACACACAACTACAGGACTTGCCCTTTTTGCAATAGATGGCCACTACTGAACTGTGCCAGCTTATGTGACACAGTGATGCCCAGATCCTGTGTAGTCTAGCATAGGTGGTTGCTCCCCTTTGTGTGTAGCTGACTCTTCTTGGGTCAGTGAGGTGCCTTGACTTGTCTCTTGAATAGCATCATCATTTTTTCAGACCATCTTTCTCTTTTCCCAAGATCTTTTTTTATTATTATTATTCTTTTTTATTCCATCCATGCACTACTTTCAGTCTTTTTCTCTGCAGGTATCTTTATGTGAGAGTGAGGAATCTGCTGGCCTGGTTCTTTAACACAAACACTTGAATGAGAATGAGTTCCATCATCACTATTTGCTGTAAGGGATCTGTATGTGTAAATTGCAAAGAAAAATTGTCCAGGTAATAAACTCTGAGAACCTGCTCAAATGCTAGATGATAGTCCTTATTTACAAGTGTGGACATGGACAGTAAATATCAAACAATATTAAGACACGATGGTAAATGTTACCTTGTTAGTGGCATTTGCACAATTTTTATTGTACTTTGCTCCCAAAATATATTCTGCTGCATTCACCTTCATTGGCTTTCTTTTTGATTTGACAAGATTTTGAAATTTCTTGTTAGATTCATCACAGATGTCATCTTTCAAAAGGGGTACTATTTCCCACCCTTCCTCTTAACCTGGCAGCGACTCCTTCAGTTTGGGTATCACATAAATGAGCCATTTCATTATGCACATTATCTGTTCTCTCCACCATTTTATTCCTTTACTCCTTTCATTTTTAAAAAATGAGTGGCAATGACATATTTAATGTGACTTACTTTTCTATCTTTTTGCTGAGATGAATGTATAACCCAAAATCTATGGATTTTTTTTTGAGTTCATCTCTTTTGATACACTGTTCTTTAGACAACTTTTCTTTTAGATTCTGTTTCTTGTCTCCCCCCTCCCCCCCCCCCCCCCCATCAATAACATCTTTTTTAGGATTCTTCATCTTTTATGGGTTTTTTCCTTTGTTCGTCTGATTCTTGCTCTATTGATCTCTCCCACATGGTCTTATGGTGCCCACTAAGGCTTTTTATACCTGCCTTCTCTGCTTTATCTTTCTTGGAACTAAAAGAAATTAGAAAAAATAAAACCCAAAACAAAACAGAAAGCATTAAAAGAAAGACAGATCAGTGACAGGACAGGGGCTGATGGGGATGCCCAATGTGCCTCTGACTCTGTCCTGGTCTCAGGGGACCATCCTTCTCCCAGCAATCTGCCTCTTCCTTCCCCACCCTGTTCCCAGGAGCTCTCCAATCCTCCTACAGCCACTGCTCCCCCAAGGTGAAGGACAAGGGGGGTGGGGCAATGTCCTGGGGAGGAGGGCGTCTGTAGACAGCAGGGACATCCCTCCTCGCTGGTGGGGAGGTGTCTCTGGGAACCTCAGGAGAAAAGGAGGGAGGTCAATTATTCCTTTGCTTAGGTGAATGGAGATGGACAAAAAGTGTGACTCCTCTGGTGCCCGGGACTGATGGAAGGAAGGGGGTGGATGCTCATCACAATTCGGAATAGGTAAGGAGCTTGAGCTTCTTCCATGGTAAGAGTGAGGTGAGGATGTCCACAGAGTGATGCAGAAGGTCTCTGTCTGTTATCAGAGAAAGTGTCTGTGGGAGGGAGGAATGAAGATTAAAGCCCAAGACTAGGAAATATTTCTGAGTCCTGGTCCATACTGGTCTGAGTGATAGCTCCAGTGACACCAGTGAACAGGCTCATGGGAGCGCATGTTGTGCCTAAATCACAGATAAAAGTTTTTGAGGGAAGTGGCACAAATGAGGAATTTCATCAGTGGGTAGCGTAAACTGCTGATTCAGACACTTAGACAGGTATGCTCAATTAATGAGGGAATTGATTTCCAGAAAGTTGGTTTTAGGGAACTATTAAGTTTTTAATTCCTAAGTCATTTTGGGTGACTCCATTTCTCCTTCCTCCATCCCTTCTGAAGTAGTTCAGCAACCTTTCTTGACTAGCAAGGTTTTACTTTATCTCTCTTCCCTTGATTTCCTCTCAGCTGTTTTCCTAATCCTTTTCTGAGAATGTGAGAGACCCCAGCCATAAGGGAGTAGCTGAAGCTGCTCTCCCACCTGTGCATTTGTGTGCAGAGCGGAATTTTCCCTTCCATCTTTATTTTGGTCCTGTAATGAGAAAATTGAAATATCAGACTTTGACTTTGTTCCAGAGGGCTTCTTCCCAGTGCAATTCCCATTGTACAGACTCATATCATCTGCCTTTTCTGTATACTTGTGGTATTGGAAAAAAAAAACAAACAAAAAAAGACAACATCCCACCCTGACCAATAAAAAAAAAAAAAAAAAAAAGAAACGGAAGATACGAAATTTTAGATATCTCTTCTGCTGATGGTCGGAGCTAAGGGAACAACAGAAAAATAATCTCTCAACTCATTGCTGTATCTAAACCTGTAACTTGGGATTCCCATCTGCCAGGCCTGCTGTTTTTCATTGACCAAAGCATATTGCCACTTAAAATCAGAGATGTAAAACTTTAAGATTGGCTTTAAAATTCAGTTATCCTTGTTCTAAATTGTGTTGTTTGGTGGATGTCAGTGGGGATGGAATCTCTTGGTACAGTAGGTGGGCTGTAGGGTGGTTTTGGGTTTGTTTTTTTTGAAAGACGGTTTGGATTTTCTGCTTTTTCTCTAACCAACTAGGGAACAGCATGTTCAGGGAATGACCTTCGTCTCTAGGAAAGCTTTTGAAGACACATCTTCACAAAAAAGCATAGACTAGTGGGGTGGCTTGATTACTTTGTGTTTTTTAATAAGAAGAAAAGGGCAAGCATTACAGGCCAGAAGACTTCACGACTATGAGAGAGAGAGGGAGTCTCATAAATAACAAAACCATATGTTTTTATCTTACATCTAAGTAAAGCATTTGATCTGTTATCCTATAGCAGTGGGAACGAAAAAAAAAAAAAGCAGGAAAGAGTCGACAAGAATAAACCTTTCATGCCCAATGGGGCGAAGACATTGTGTTGCCTGGAGAAGTTTCTCCTTTCCGATCCTGAGACTTCGCGCAGTATGGAGGTCAATTACCCACTGATTATTGAGGCTTGCCATCTTTTCCACGCACAGCAGCTCTACAGAGAAATCTGTCTGCAGCAGTAGCATTATGTAACCAGAAATGGGCTTTCTTAACAACTTATCCCCTGCATAGTACTACTTTCTGTTTTATAGGTACTGCATGGAAGGCCGGGCATGACAGTGTATCAGCACTAATCTGCTGCACTGCTGCTGCAGTTTATGCTAAGGAAAAAGCTAATTGAATGGTACTACTATGAATGTGTAATGCTGCTATGAAAAATATTCAATTAGAGAAATTACGCGATGGACCATTTTGGTATCATTATTAACCCATTATATGAGAAAACTAAAAGAGCATAAAACAGAAACAAAGGACAGAACGAAAGGAGCACGTACAGCAAACTAGTTAGGTGTTAGCAAAAGCCTGGTGATTTTTTTTTTCATTCGTTTTTCCTCCCGTAGTCTGAAGTGAACATACAACCTCTTTTCTCTATTTTACATTTTCGGTTCTCTTTCACGCTAGAATCTTGTGATTGCGCGTGATGAAACGGATCGATGTTCCGGAAACAAAATAAACCGAGATTACGCTTTCTCTCCGGCAGCACCAGCCACCGAGAGCCCCTCCGGGCTGTTCGGACTGGCTGTCCCACTGAGCTGTCCACTCCAGGCTGTCCTGGCCGGGCTGTCCCCACTGAGCTGTCAACATAAGGCTGGCCTGGCCGGGCTGTCCCGTGGGCGTCCACTCCAGGCTGTCCTTGGCCGGCTGTCCACGCTGGGCTGTCCGGCTGGATGACCTCGTAGGGCGTCCCCTCGGTTCTGTCCCCTACGGACTGTCCCCTCCGATCGTACCCTCGGTCTGTCCCCTCCGGACTGTCCCTCCGAATCTGTCCCCTCCGGTCTGTCCCCCTCCGGACTGTCCCCTCCGATCTGTCAATACGAACTGTCCCCTCCGGTTTGTCCACTACGGTTCTGTCCCTCGGCCTGTTCCCCCCGGTCTGCCCCTCGGACTGTCCCTCCGTTCTGTCCCTCCGGTCTTGTCACCTCCGATCTGTCCCCTCGGTCTGTCCCTCCGGAATGTCCCTCCGGGATTGGCCCCTCCGGTCTGTACCTCGGACTGTCCCCTCCGTCTGTCCCCTCCCGTCTGTCCCTACGGTCTGTCCCCCTCCGCGTCTGTCCATACGGACTGTACCCAGCCGACCACTGGGTGTTTTTCCCCCCCTCCCGTCTGTCCCCTCCGGTCTGTCCCCTCCGGACTGTCCCCTCCGGACTGTCCCTCCGGTCTGTCCTCCGGACTGTCCCCTCGGTTGTCCCTCCATCTGTCCCCACCCCGTCTGTCCCCTCCGTCTGTACTCCGGACTGTCCCTCCGACTGTCCCCTCCGGACTGTCCCCTCCGGTCGTACCCTCCTGCGCCCCTC
>CM031859.1:65961827-65976062 GCA_018697195.1 Certhia americana
AGGGACAATGTTCACTCCCCACAGGATCCTACAGCAAGTTTCCTGGCACTGGCATTTGATGTCACGGTGCCTACAATGCTGGCACATCCTTTGAAACAGATGTTCTTTGCATCTGCCTGCTCTGTGTGCAACTGGCACAGCTCTGCTGGAAGATTGCTTTCCAAATCATACCAGTGATGGAAAGGGGTGGGAAGTATTACTGCTGTTATTTCTACTACTACTAATTTGTTTGGAAACACTGCTGGCTCAAAACCTGGCTCAACTGCTGATGAAGAAGGAACGATGTGCTCATGTCAGGAGAGCTTCTAGGGTTTTGAACTACAGGCTGATGCTTTTGAAGCAAAATTATTTGGGACAATTCTACCAACTGTTCTTTCCGCTTGGTAATAAGGCTTTATATGACATTTTGTGCAATCCTATATAGGTCTTTTGCTGCTTGGGAGGTAGTGGTCTAGTGTGCTAGAAAATTCAGGTCCACTCTAGGAAAAGAAACAGCTTTATGACAGTTTGTCCATCATCAATGGCTGCTTTTGTCATAGGGTTCTCCATATGGCATTCCTGAGCCACATGGAGGATTTTTGACAAAATGTCTTTGGTTTTGTGCAAAGAATGGTTTTGTATATACATGGAAGGGGAAAGACCAATACACTGCTCTCCTGGAGAATCAGACAGGTGCCTAGTGAGGACAATGCATAACACTGGTACCTGAATGTGCTGCAGGAAAGTGGTGGCTGTGAAGAATTAGGTCTGGATCATATGACAGATATTTATTGTGACAGTTCATCTCTGTCCTGATCCATGTTCGTGAGACTGAGCTAATAAGGTCATCTTATGTAGTAAACCGAAAATACTGGAGGCCTGTGTTCTTCTACTAGCCAGGGCATTGACAGCACATGCTACCATCATTTATAATGTGGTTGTCAAGACTGCAAGCTCTTTGCCCATGTCCACAGGGAAACTTATAATTATGTATGTATGGTATATTAAAAATGGAAACCATTCATTGCGCTGGAAGACAATGCAAAAGGACAGATGGGGAGATGTGATAAGGGAAATAAAGCTACTAGAAACCAGAAAACTGTGGGAGAAACAAACCAAGTGGCCTCCATCTACCAGCTACCCATCTGTTGGTCATCCACCACTCTGTCTACTAGCTACATATTTGGATGTTACCATTTAAAAAACAGACAAGGGAGCAGCATGTGGAGGTCTGGCTGGGACAAGAGGAAAGCGGCTAAAGAACCTTTTTACTGTCTGGTAAATTCATGCCTGGTCTCCCTTCAAGATTTCATAGTTTAGAAAGAATTTCAGTTTGTTCTTCAAAAGATGCTCAGTCTGTTCTGGATTAAGAAGACAATATGCCTTCCACATTTACTCCCCCCGTAAGGACTGATTTTTGGAGGATTTACTAGTCATTTTGTTTCAGACACATTTCTTAACAAGTTGGATTTCTTTGTGGTTAAACTTAGATTCTGTCCTTCCTGAATCCTATAAGGCTCTCTATGTGGCATTTGTCCTTTCATGGTGATTTCTGATACATACTTGTTGTATCAGAATATACTCACTGTACTCTCCTAAAATTTTTTTGTCAGAGTAAAAATTGCAAACTAAAATGTTCTCTAAGAGGGAGGACCCCAAATAAAATTTCATGACAAAAAATTCCCCAATTCCAAACAATTCCAAACAATTCCAAACAATTCCAAACAATTTAAAATTGAAGATAAACCTTTCCTTTACTACCAGATGTGATCTTCCCAAAGCTTCAGACATGAATAATCTCTCCGAATTTTCCAGTTATTTCAATATCCTATCCATACTGAAACTAGCCTGTGCTTATACCACCTATTCAGGAAAATTTGCAAACAATGCCAATGTCTGACATCTTTATCCATTAAAATCAATTATCATATATATTTTAATTTACTTCCTCAGTTTTCATTCCCTTCCATTGCTTGCTTGCAGTGGAACATCCATTTTCCTCCCTCTCCCCCCACCGTTTTTTAAATGGGAATCTAGGAAGTGCCCTCTATTTTCCTTTCTCTGCCTTTTCTTTCTTTATAGTATCTGGTGTCTTTTCCTTATTTTAATAGCCATTATTCTCTGTTGACTGCAGATCTTGGCTGTATCCTGATAAAGTCAACAGAAAGGTTTTCCCTGGAATTTCAGACATGTTTCCATATTGGTTTTTCTTTCCACTCCTCTCCTTTTCCTTCTTGATGCCTGGCTGGCCGATTTAAACAAACATTTTCGGAACAACTTGTCCTCAGCTGACTAAACTGGTAAATAACGGTTAAATATAGTTTCAATTGGGAACAGCTTTCTGGCAAAGGATGGAGAACAGCACTAAAGAAGAATTTTTCTCACCTTGAGTCATGGGACCTAGTTGGTTAAATTAAAACCTTTTACTTAACCTGCGTGTACAACACACAAACAGCAGAGATGTCCTTTACTTGTACTGATACGTTGTGCTGCCTACAGTGCCCTTGTTGTATCTAATTGTTGACACAATTAGAACGTTTTTCTTTCTTTCTTTGAATCCAAAGCAGCACAAACCTAATTTATATATTTAAGCAAAGGCTGAGGCTTATTTTTTCGGTCATTCTTTTTTTTCCCCCCACCACCTAGAAAGCTCTGTCATAAGCTTCAAGCTTCAGCATGTAATGATAGAATTATAAATTCCTTGATGTCCTAAGGCTGGCTACCTCCCATCGTAATTCAATCTTGCTGCTGCATATTACTGTCTTCTTATCAAAGTGCACTTCACTGAGCATACAAAAGGGATGTTGCTGTTTGTTAAAACGATAATTTGCATATTTGCTATGAAGCATACAGAGGACTTTTATAAATATATTTAATATGTGTTTATTCATACAGAGGGGCTAGAAATCTAAATATTACAGTGCTTTTGATATATATAGAGAAAATAAAAAAACAATTCACAATAGTAAGTCATTGTATTTTGAATTTTTATTGCAATAAATTATAGCAATAGTTCACACAACCCAGCTATTATCTGAGATTGTCTCTCTGCAGAATCACAAAAACAATCTGAGTCATCCTGACTTGATTCATGTTCAGTTCCTGTTTGGGAAGATTTCTCTCACCATCAGGCTGCCTGGCAGCATTTTTTTTCTGTGAAAGCTCAAATTCTGTACAACACTCCCCCAGCCTATGGTGAATTCTGGAGCATGAATCATGGAAAATAAGCATCCCTGCTTGTTTGCAGCTGGTTATTTTTGTCAAGGTCCATGTGGAAGGAGAGCTATGCAATTTTTTCCTACACGATATGTGTCTTTTTAGCACTTTGATGGGGATGGATTAATAGGGACTTACCAGACATATCAAAAGGTGCTTAGCATTTCAAAGACGGAAAAGAAGTGGAGTTGACATGCAGAGCCAAGGTTGAGTATCAACCATTTTCAGAAAGAAAGTGGATTTGTCTTTATGACTAAAACAAGGCACAAGAGAGTTGTTTCCCTTTTTCTCCCAGGGTCCTCTTCATGGCATGTCACTAAATTACTTTGAAATTTTTATTTATATTTGATGTGGCTTTTATTTTACCTATGTATTTATATTAATTGGTATATGCAGAATATATTATTTTAATTAGTTCGTGGAACTGATTAATTAATAACTTGCTGCTCTTACCTGAAAATCATGACAAGAGCACAGAAAATTGCTTGCACTTGCTCCCTTCCTTACATCATTTGAGAGAGACCTCTCTGAGCTGAAAATGCAGCACAGTAACTTTATATAATACCTTAGACATGAAGTGAATAACAATGCATGACTTCAGGGAAATGAAGGTATGCAGAGTACCAATGACACTAGCTAATATTTCTGCAGCTGAACAGTTTAGCAAGGAGCAGCCTTGCTTCTGACAGTGTACTGAAAAATTATGGTATAAATTTTACTACTGGTAATACAAGCATAAAATCATCACTTAAAATCTTACAATGATTACAAAGATTAGCAGATTCCTCCATCTAAAATGAGGACTGAAGGGAATTAAGAAGCAAAAATTTAAAGTGTTTGGTCATTTGATGTTGTATGACTGAGCAATAGTCATTTATCTGGTAGGAATACTGAAGTCAGGTGCAGAGAAACAAGTTGTAGGGGCTGTAGGTGCTGTGAGGAGAACACTTCACCAGGGGTCAGTGGGCTTAAACTGGATATGCTGGTTCATATCCAGGACATTAGCTGGGTGTCAACGCCAGGATCAAAAATGGTCGGAAACTAATATAACCCCTGGAAATATGCATTTTTTTTGGCATGGAGGCCTGATTTCCTCTATGTGCGTGTTGAGCTCTGAAGTACAGTGTTTGCTTAGGCACTTTAAAGATTGTTCTGCGACCAAGAGGCTGCAAAGTGTCTTCAGATAGAAGTGGTAGGTGTGCAATCTTTTAAGCATACCAAGAAAAAGTTTAAGGATTTTGGTTGTAGATGACAAGTATTTGCTTCAGGACTAATGTTCTTCCAATCTAGCATGAAAAGATATAAAAAGATGTGGTGGCTGGAGCTGGACAAACACACAGGATGAAAAGGCTATGCATTTCACCAGGGAAATACTTAGCTACTGGTGTGGATTTCAAGAGGTTATTGTGGCTTTTCTACCATTAGCAATTTTTAAATCGAGAATAGATGTTGTTGGTTTTTTTAATCTACAAGATTTACTCAAGTTTAAACTGGATCAAATTCAAGGATGTTCTGTGTCTTAAATTATGTGGTTAGGTGACCACACAGTGACTCCTGGTTTTATAATCTGAAAATCCTTTTGCTCAGACAAATAGGGTTGGAGGAGCTTTTACTGGGATTGATGACATGGATTTGTGGATGTGCACTGTGGTGTTTACTGGGGTCAGCATTCACCTTTCTTCCTTCTGAACCAGCTCAGCACTGACTGTCCAGGCTGCAGAACTGCATTAAGCAGACCTGTCCTTCCTAGCCCAGGGATGCTCCTTTTTCACTTATTTCTCTCCTCCCAGGCTGGAACCCCCCATTCCTTTTTCCGAGGAGCCAGGAGCCACCTTGAACCGGGGAACTTCTGTAGCGCTTTGAGAGTAACCATTCACAAAGACCTTACAGCTCTGAACTACAGCACCCACAAAGAACACTTTTTTTCTAACAACTACAAAATGCTGCAATAAGCTTTGCTCCAAAGAAACCTCTATTAGGGGTAGTGGAGCTTGGTATGTTAGTCACCAAGGATTTGACTATCAGATAATTGCAATTATATGTTCTTTCCAGAACAACTTGCATTATTTAAGAAGAAAAACAAACTTCAATCAAGCTGGTCAGAGGTTTTGAAATATTCAGATGCAGAGCTACAAGCTTTAGCCTTTGGGGTACAGTGCAAAGTGCTGCTAAGCAGGCAATAGGCTCAGGATTTATGGCAGTGACTGAACTTACAAATACAGAAAGTTCACAGAAAAGCCTGCTCTTGTGAACTTTCAACCAGCATTTGCAAACTAAGAACCCATAGATTACTTATATAATAAATGGATGCATATCTGTCCAAATGTTTAATAAAGATACTATGTGAGAAGCATGTAACAAGTCATTTTCCTCTGCAGTAACAATATATTTTTTCTATTGTATACAGGACAGTCACACAGTCACAATAGAAGTTAAAATCTTTTGAAGCTTCTATGTTCAGAAGATGATATTTTGACAAAAATTATACCCAAAATACAGGTATTAGAATGGGAATTTTCAGGTCAGATGAGACTAAAATTTGGTAATGACTGAATTCTCTTTAACTGTTATTGGTATATATGCACCATTTAAACAAGACCTTGATACTAAAAGGTAAACTGAACTGTTCAATATGATCCAGTAAAACCAGTTTTTATATGTGCTCTTTGTACCCTGGAAGACATGAGGATGGTGATACTATTGATTTTGAAAGGCCAGATCACCTGTTTCTGGTTACTTTGGCTAATGGAGTGTGCTTGGCCTGGAAAGAAGAACACTTTGGCCACAGTTGTCACGTACCCTTACAACTGCCTGCTCCCTATGCGTGCTCTCTCTGGCTCCCTTGCAAAGTACTGCTCATGTGCACATGAGTTACATCTATACCAGCACAATAATGGTGATTTTCATATCCTGGTTGCTCCCAGAGGCATGAACACAAGCTCCAGCCCCAGGCTGACACTTACTGCCCTATGGCCGGCACAGCCAGCTCCAGGTCTGTGAGTCTGGTAAGATGAGTTGAAAGTACTGTTTGTTTCACATGCACTCATGTTCCAGTTGCAACTCCAATATATTAAAGAAGTTTTCTCTCTCTAAATGTATCTTCACATCTGCATTTCAGATTTATGCTGTTGCCAATTCACTTTACATTTTGCATTATACCAAATGCCTACTTTAACTGTTGATATCTGGGTTCAACAAGAACAGGAGGGAAATAAGGAAAAAGAAGAGCCTAAAATGACTTATGGGTGTATTAGTAGGATTTATAACTTGGGTTGAATCTTTGACAGCCCAGTTTCTGTCTCAGAACTGGAGTGGTGGGTGCCTATAAAGATTGGGCAGTTCCCAGGATAGGAGCCCATTCTGTCCCACTGGCACTAACCATACCTGGAGCATGAGGTCTGCTGTTCTGCAAGTACAAGTCTGCTCTCTGACCTTGTTTACATGTTTTCACTAAAGCACACACAGAGAAAATGCTTCTTTTGAGTCTAGCTACTTCAGCCTGAGAGGATGAAAAGATGACTGTTCTTGCAGCCAAAGGACTCTCAAAGCCTTGCATTTTTGGGAGAGGTAAGTGACTAGAGGAGATGGATCTGCAAAGGTAAGAAAGACCATTCCTCAGAGCTAGAAATTGCAACACAAGTCTTGTTAAGTTCCCAAGCTCCAACTTTATGGATTACAGTGGAGAACCTCTGCCACGCTAAATGCTGCTTTACTGCTTCTATCTGTATCAGGCAAGGAGATTCTACAGTACTTCCAAGATACCACTTGCCAAAGACTCCACTCCACATGATGCCATTAGAATAGCAGAAGGTGAAGCCAGGTGATGAAAAACACATTTGTCAAGAGTTTGGTGTGACAGACATCCATTCCTGAGCTGTCATGTGCTGTAGTATCTGTTTTACATTCCTACACAGGGTTTTGTAACAGTGAGAGGAAGTGGTCAATCCTTTCAAATTTGAGAGAGCCGTGCTGGCACTGATGTCTGTGGCTGCAGTCATGTGTCAAGAGATTATTTGTGCTGGCACAGTGAGTTCAATACATGTCTACATTCTTGATACTTGAATCTCAAAAACTTCACTAGAAGAAATGCCAGTAAACTGTTATTTTCTCTAAGTACCAGTTCTCCATAGATGTAAACATAGTAACAGCCATCACATTTGTGCTAACGCTGGCCAGCAAGGGTTGAAATCTTGGCCCTATTGAGATCTTTGGTAAAGATTTGGCTGAGAAGTGTAAGTAGGTTTCCACACAAAGATAAAAATATGGAAGGAAAAAATAGAGTTTTGTGTAATAACAGTAAAATGGTTTTGATTTTCAACATCCTGGATGTCAATGTTCTTACTCTATAAAAAGTTCAAATTTGTTTGTGCTGCAAGAACACCACCCACCCACCCCCCCCCCCCCCCAACAAAAGTTCACTCCTCATTTCCATATCTATCTCCAAAACAGAAATCCTGTCAGGACTGTTTTAACCCAGATGGTGGCAGTACTACAGCCCAGCAAGATAAAGGACAGCCCAAAGAGGGGTGATGGGGCAAGTCATATGCCAACTGAATTCCTTCTGGTGAACACAGGGATTTTGTTCATGTTCTTAAGAGCTGATGATGCCCCAGAGAGCATCCAGCTTTTGGGCAGAAAGTTTCATCTTTACAAAGGTGATCTAACAAGTGCCCTGCACTAAACAAAACAAGTGTGTTCCTTGTTTTTTAACTGATTTTGGAAGCCAGCTTTGTAAAATACCTGTGGCACCAAATAGCTAAACCATGAAAAACACTGTAGAGCATCAGGTCCTCAACCTATAAACCACAGGAAATTCCAGAACTAAATGTTCCTAAAAGTCAAGTTGATCATGCCTCACCTTTTTGATGACCGTAGGAATTGCTACTAGTATGTTACAAAAGGATTAAAAAATTATGCCAAAAATGAAAGGTTACGTGATATATTTCCTTTCTAGGCTCTTTACCTATTTCCCTTTAGAGTTACCTTTTATTTATTCATGATGCTGATTTATTTTAGTTACTCTTCGCTGGTTTGCCCAAAAACGTGGGCAGCGTGAGCAGCAGAAGCAACAGCAGATGGCAGCACCAAGCTGCTGGATCGGGGCTGTCAGAACAAACAAGGGGAAAACACGAACTGGGATGAACAAAAGTTCCTGAGAGTTTGTGCGCTTTCAGATATCCTTCTTTTCTCCTGTTCCATTGGATTTATTTTGTTTTCTTCCGATTTTTCTACTCACTATTGGAAAAATAAAGAGAAAAAGAACAGCAGATGAGGAAAGTTACTATGTCAGGTCATCCTGTATTGATTTAGTAGAAGATGGTAAGACCTGATGTGACCTGCTGAATAGACGACATGAGGTTATGGCCTAGCCTACCAGCACTTCACGTCCTATTAAGCACTCCACAGGGGCAACATCTGGAGGGTTAAACAGCCGCTGGGTAATGCAATTTTAAATACCACTTCATCAAAGTAATAGACTCCACAGGACCCTCTTGGGATCTGTAAACTGATGTGTTCCAGGCTTTGTGTGCTGCAGCTCTTTTGTGTAACACATTAAGGAGACCCTGATAGCTCTCGCTTTAGCAGAATGATAGAACCGAGGTTTGCAAATTCATCTACAGGACAACGCCTTGCTGAGCCTGGGATCAAACACATGGCCTTTATGGGTTTTCTCTTCTTTTTTTTTCTTCCTCAAAGCTTGATATTTGCATATCCAAAATTACTGTAAGCTTAAGAAAAGATTTAAGAAGACTGGATTTACTCTTGAGTCTATTTTAATATCAATATATGAATTTCCACAGGAGATCTCATCCATGCTTTCTGTTCTCCAGGGTATTTACAGGGGAGGGAACAAATCTTCTCTCTGCTCAACATAACCAGCCAAGCTCTCAATCTGAATAAAAAAAGGATTCCTCAGGCCCTTACCAGGACCTGGCTCCTCTCCTGCATTCTTCAAATACAATCCCTAGCTCCAGCAACACAAATCATGAAGGAAATGTGGTCTTCAATTTGGTCGACCATGGAGACTGGTGCCACCATCTAGCTGCAAATCAACACACCTGGCAGTAGAATGGTATACAATTTTCCAAAATAATTCCTTCCACTGTTTCAGAGCTGCTAAGCAGCAATTAAGAGAAGTTCCATTAAATAATTAATTAATCACTTTATTCACATTGAATAATTAATCACTTTGAGAGAGGACAGCCCAATAACTTTTTCTATTGCCTGCTAATGCAACATTTGCTTTCTGATTCTGAATCCAGTGAAACCTTTAGCAAATACAGATCCCTGCTTCTGAGCAGGCAGAATTTTATAGCTGTCACAGACTGAACCTTGCTACTACCAGGAGCACACGGAAGGATACTTGGTAACTCCTTTCCAGGGAGAAAAACAGGGTAAAACTTGCAGCCAGCATCAGCCAGCATCCTTTGGCTGTCAATGGAAATTAAATCAATGCAAAGTCTTCAGTTCTTTCCGAGCAAGTATCTGGCCTTGATGTTGTCCTTACTTGGAAATCCTTCTCTCTGCTTTACTGCAATCATTTCAGATTAAAGGGCAGAGGAAAATTCCTCAATTACTTGTCATAGTTTCTGTTCAGAAATTCTGGGTAATTTTCTTTGTGCTGCCTTTTAAAGAGGGATGTTGTCATAGAGGAGCAGAAGGAGTTATGAACCTGGCAGTAGTCTCCACTGCCATTTATTTTTGTTACTGGGTACTTACAAAGTTTGGGAGGTTATGCAGAGACCAGAGAAATGGCTTGTTTTATCTCTTTCTCTACTGAGATATACAAAACAACCTTCAGCTATGATAATGTCAACAGGAGCACGGCCCTAAATTGTCTCTGTAGTGCATGCTGTTGCCTCACTTGACATCCTCCATGCCATTTCTGCACAAAATATTTATATCAGGCGGTATAGCCACAGATGATTCTATTAGGCAACTATTCTTTGGAAATTGTAACATTTTTGAATGCACATGTATGAAAGATGCCCTCCTCTTACTAAACTGGTTTGTGGCCTATGCTTTAGAAACAGAATCTATTAAGACTGCAGGCATATGAGCTACTGTAATTTACTTACTGAAATTATTTTCCTTCACTCATTGCTGCTGAGGACACCACGGCTGCCCTCCATCTGTGGAGAGGTCTTCATAAGAAAATGGGGAGCAGTAGGGAAACAGCATGGATTCTCCAAAGAATGCCTTAGTTTATTTATTTATTTCAAATGTCTTTCATGTCTTGGCTTTGTGCATCTTTTCCAAGAAGCAAATGCTTCACAGATGGAAAGAAGCAATTTTCAGTTGTAAAAATTCTAAACAGTTCAGGTGAAATGAAAAACAGAGCTTCCTGGAGACATGCCAGCTTTTCTTTTTATTCTTTTTTTTTTTTTTTTTTTTGCCCCAGCCTTACTTTGATTGTAAAAATATTCACCCACCTCCAGACTTTATAGCATGAGAAATGCCCTTCCTGGGGTCTAATCCGTGCCTGAGGTATCACTGCAGATCGATCAGAAAGGAAGGCTCCTATTTTCACATAGACTTTACACATCTGCTCTGATTTTCTGCAGGGTGAATCCTCAGCAACCCTGCTGCAAAAATTGAGTCTTAAATAAACTAAGCTTATACTGGCATAACTCCTCTTCTGGAGGAAGCTGTGCTACACAGTCATCAGTAAAAGGTCTAATTTGTCCACTGATATTCTGTTTTCTGTCAATTCATAAGGCTGGGTAGGGAAATTAGGGAAAAAGATCACAGTCGATTGGTGAGAAAGAGTAATGAGCTTATTTTTGGATTCCTCCTGCTGATAAAACCTTTAAGGATTTATGGCAGATCAAATTAGCAGGAGCTTTAGTAGATACCCTCATAACCTTTGGATATCACACACTGCCTATGAGGCAGTTAAATCTACTGCACGCTCCCCATGGGGAGCTTAACTCATCCTCCAGACATCTGCCTTGGAGCCAGACACCCATAGCCAGACACCTACACATCCTGACCTCCCATGTGTAGAGTGAAGCACAGCAGTGGACACAACAGTATCTGCCTAGCACTGATGGTGGCCATGAGTATGGAGCTGGAGCAGTCCCCACATGGGGCTGGCATCTGCAATGAGCAGAACAAGCAGAGAGCAACAGAGCAGCTTCTGGTGCTGAGGGGATGGGTCCAGTTCCCTGGGCTCTAAATCATTTCAAGATGATTTAGGAACCCTCAAGATCAGAGACCAAGGGAAGTAGAGAAGGTGGCTTGTAGTTATGAGCTGCTGCCACGTCTTGGGGAAGGCAGGTCTGACACACACTAACACCAAAAGCTCAGCCACTGGTGCCCTTTGGATTCTGCAGTGGATTTTACAACACACATTCGACCGGCATGTCGTGCGAGAGCCTGCAGGAAGGGAGGGAAACACTCAGCAGTGGGTGCTGAATCAGGGTCTGAGTGCGCAATCCAAGGTTATTTGCTATAAAGTCTAGGACATTCCCTTAAAAATGTTGAGTTGTGCAGGAAATGTCTGGTCACTTGTGTAACTGTTTGCAAGATATACAAACTCATCAGGCTCTGACTCCTAAGTCTTATGACAATAATGTATTTTCTTCCAGACATGTTCAGTTGCATATCTGATACACATATTGCTCAGCCAAAATGACTTAGTGATTTATTTGGAATATCCAGCCTTTACCATATGACATCACCTCCTCAACTTGATGAAAAAAAGGTTTAGACTGAATTCTTCCCATTAAAAATAATGGGGCAATGGTTTCTTGATGCCAATATTTACTGATATCAAAGCAAAATATTGTCTTGGTTATTTGTCTTAATTTAGCCCAAACAGTACACAAAGCACAGTGTACAAAAACAATATGTTCCTTCTTCTAAACCAGATCATCACTTACTAATTGCTATATGATTTTAATGAAAACAGAGGCATGATTCAGTTATGCTTCATAAAAATTATCTCACTGTATTTGTTTCTTTTCTTACCCTGATTGATAGGGAGGCCATGTAAAATTACTTTCTATATCTGACTCCACACAGAGCCTCAGAAAGGTTACTTTTAAACTGTCTATTACACAAAATAAATGAGAATGAGACCCTTTGCTAAGTTATATAAGAAGCAGTTACATTATGCAGATGTAACTGGATGTACACAGGTAGTAAAACATGTACTCTGCGTGTGTGTGTGTGTGTGTGTGTGCCCACACAGATACAACTAATTTTTTTACTTTAATTAAAGCCTACAGATCTCAATGGTATTTCAACATTCCTAAAATTCAGGTGTTGGATTTGGATACATTTTGTACAGACCATTCCATGTATCTAAATCCAATATAAAATCCAACCTAGCACTAGGGCAAGTTCATGTGAGAACTGATAAACTCAGAGAGAATCCTTTGCTTCTGAGCATAAACATCGAGACAGACAAGGATGTGCCTTACCTTCCTGTGACTTTTGTTCTGTTTGGAAACTCACATGGAAACCCAAGTGTTGCAAGTTCAGAGAAAGCATCCGGGAAAAATAATTTCAAGCAAGGACTGACATGTGAATAGCTAGAAAACTTTGTAAGAACTACTCTACTTCCAGCACCAGAAAAAGACTTGAGCCCAGATTTTTTACTGAGGACTCTAGGACACATTTGATGATGAATGAAACTGCCCCTTCTGTATTGCCTTTCCATTGTTTGAGAAGCCTTTATCAGAAGTTACAAACACATTTTTCCAGGACCTTTCTACCACAGCACACCCTCCTTTTCAGGCATACAGCAGATCTTTGCTTCCATCTACACTGGGAAATTTCTGCTCCTGCCTCCTCTTGAGCAGTTGCCATTCCCAGCCCCTGCACCAAGGGGAGTGTGGTGCAATGGGAACCATGTTTTGTCAGTGGCGAGCACATCAAACCCTTTAATTGACTACTCCTGGACTTCAATGACTATAAACATGCCCAAACCCTGCCACACACATCCAAAAGTAACTTTTAGCCGTAGCTCGCACACTGTTTCTTCTGTGGGGAAGGAGGAGGGAAGATTTCTTCCTGGTTGCCACTAGATGGAGTGAAGCCAAAACTGTAGATTTTATTAGTCTTGTGATGGAAACACATCCTTTCCCTGTATAGGTTTAGGGGTTTGGGGTTTTTTGTTGTTTGGATTTTTTTCTTAAATAAGTCTATTAAGCTGAAAAACAAGCCTGTCTGGTTCTGGAGTGAGAAAGCCCTGTTAATGTTAGTGTGCTGCTCCAATTCGTAACTTGGGTTTACACAAGGATTTATGAGATGTGGACTTGAGACATGCTGTACACTGGAGAACTGAAGTCAAATTCTTCAAAGACTGATTCCTTTCTTTGTCTTCCAGCACCCAATTCAGATGAGAAAATAAGGAGTTTCAGCAATAGAGAGGTGTGCTTTCCTTGTGCTATGACTACACAGGCACACAGGTTCTATCTTTAGGCTTGTAAAGTAGATATCATTAATATCTGGTGATATCGACAAACTTCAAAGAGTTTAAGCAACAGTCCATCTTCCTTTTCTCTCTTTCAATCTGTTAGCCCACCTTTTGCACTTGTCCATATGTGCATCTAAACTCCTGTCCTCTGCTCAACTAATGCATACTCATAATACACTGGGAAATCACGAGACATTTCTTTTTGGTGTGCAGTATATTATCAATCACTGTTTTACAAGCACAGCTGGTACTCCCCGATGTGCTCAGCATTGCTGTACTCCACCTAGGGGAGTTTGGTTATTGTTTTAAATGGCAGGTGACAATAAGGTAGTAGTTATGGTCTCTGAAATTGTAGTACACACAGGTGTGTGCTTTGAAAAGTGCAGTGCAATTTGAATGGTGAGCACACTTACATCAAGTACATGTCACTGGGGTTTTTTTAATTATACCAAATCTTCATATGCCTGAAATAGTGGAAATCCCTGAAACTCCAAGGGTGTTTTAGGAACTGTTTTGCTTAGGGAATGGAATGGAATGGAATGGAATGGAATGGAATGGAATGGAATGGAATAGAATAGAATAGAATAGAATAGAATAGAATAGAATAGAATAGA
>CM031859.1:65976072-66136951 GCA_018697195.1 Certhia americana
AATAGAATAGAATAGAATAGAATAGAATAGAATAGAATAGAATAGAACTATTTGAGTTGGAAGTGACCTACTATAATCCTCTAGTCCATCAGCTTGACCAAGAATGACCAAGTTTAACACATTTTAAAGGCATTGTCCAAATGTCTCTTAAGCGCAGAAAGGATCTGGGTGCTGAACAATTCTCTAGGAAGCCTGTTCCATTGTCTGACCACCCTCTCAGCATCTACTAAACTTCTAAGAACATTTATTTCCTCCTACACGTATTTGGCAAGAAAGTAAGCAATTTTCTCATACTCTTCCTATAAGCTATATTTTTACTCTTACTCCTTCTGAAGCAGGAAACATTACTACCTTGCAAATTTTGAAGGTCTTCTGTTAAGGTTTTAAATTAAAACGTTGCAGATCTCTGCTACTGCTAATATTATTCCAGATGAGGCTGCTTGTATGTTACTTCTTTTCCACCAAGTGAGGCTCCTTTTTACAGAACTCAGTGATGAAATGATTTAAGGCAATAGCTGCTCAGAAATCCAAACACATCTCATCAAGAGCCTTTTAAAAGAAAATTTTGTTGAGGAATGTTTCTGCTTGAAGAATAATGTATTTTTTCCAGGAAGTTTTGAACAGATTCAGAAAAAAAAATTAGAAACTTTGAAACATTAATGTTTCTAATTTAAATATTCTGTTACAGTATTTTTCATATTTTTAAGAAAGCAATGGAATTACTAATTATAACAGAACAAGAGATTGTAAATATAATTATTATTAATTGATTGATATTTTGACTCAATGTAATTTTGTTTGAGATTTTCAAACTGATTAGTGGAAATTACAGGAGAGCAAAAAAAAGTTGACATTTCAATGTAGGGTGCATCAATTTGAAACAAAACCACTATTTCTGTCTAAAAGATTCCTTCAGCCTCTTTCAGAGAGCTCCCATGTCGAAGGCTTACCTCCCCATGTTGTGAATGCACACTTTCAAGTCTGCCAGAGTTTAATAATGAGGGACAGATTGTGAGGTCTCAGTGCAAGCAAAGCTGATTTTTTCATTCCAAGACTGGAATTGAAGTGGACCAGGGCGAGAGCAAAACATTCTCATCATGGACAGGAGAGGAAGAGTGAGCAGGAATACAGGACAGAAAGAGACAAGGAAATGCATTAGCAGTCCAGGCTTGCTGCTTCTGGGACTTCCAGGTGGAAAGGGAAACTGAGGCCAGCTGGGCTGCCTTCAGCCAGGATTATGACAACTTCCCACATCTCAGATCTTCCTTCAGCAAAGCAGTGGAAACATCCAGTTTAGCCCTCTGGCACAGACAGTCTGACTTCTAAACAAAAGGCATGAATTTCTAAGGAACCAAATTTTTCTTACCAACACTTTAATAGATAGAGTTGTCATATTGTGACGTCACAATTAGGAAGGCTATCCCAAGTACTACAGGACATTGTGATGCAAAAAATAAAGGGTTCATTGACTCTCCTTCACTAATAATTTTCTGATTATCTCCCTCTTCCTTGAAAATCCTACTAGAGATCGGTTCAGTATCGCATCTTACAAACACTAGGTACATCAAGAGCTACCAGGTAGCTCTTGAAATTAGTATAGGGTTTCTTTCAGGGCTCTCACACATCTCCTAACTATTCCTCATCCTAATTTCTTCACAATACCTGGCACCACCGCATTAAAAATGTACTACAAATAAGTTTATGATTATTTGTTGCTTTAATTAAGTGCTGACTGTAGCCATTAGTATCCATGTACATTTCTAATCTGTATGGGTGAGGGGAACTACAACAACTACCTAGCTTCATTTTCTTAAAAATCACATCAAATACAAAAAACTTCATGAGCTTTTTTGATGCTCAGTGGAGAGACAGAAGCATTTTTACAGGGAAAATAATTTCTTCTGATGCCATGTGTGGGGCTATGGTACCAATAACACAAGGGGTATTTTTTTCCTTCTGCCAGTCACAAAAGGAGACATAGGCGACTAAATTAAAGTCGATAATACTTCAGTAGGTAAAATTGTGTCAGATGAATACCAACAACTGTGTTGTAACTTTATCTTGCATTGAAATACAGGGGTTTGGCAGGCAAAAGGCTCTGTATTGGAATGCAACTATGCATATGCAAATACGTATGTATTTAAATACTAATGAGTCTATCCAAACCCCATAAAAGCACAGCTATATTATTCTAATAATATTCTAATTAAATAGTAATTCTTTGCACCAACTATGTTCTTTTGCACCTACCTTTCTATCTCTTCATAGTCTGGAAGGCATCACTACCTAAATACTTGGTATGTGGTCATAGTTTTTTAACCTGTTGAAGAAAAGCTATTTGGAAACATCTCACTCTCTTCATTGCATATTGTTTGGCAATATTCTATAGTGCAAGAAGGGTTTTAGCATTAGGTTGTTTCCTGTTACTCATCTTGTAAGCCTTTGAGGCCTTTATGTAGTTTTGCAGCAGTGAAATACCATTTAATTCTAAGGCTGTAAAGAAAATTTACTGATGTTCAGGCAGGACTACCAAGCAAGGGGGATCCTGCTGGGAGCTGCACTGGCGGTGACTGAGGTCAGAGAAGGAGAAAGAGAATGGCTGCAGCTGATGTGCACACAGTGTTTGCTCCTGGTGTGTTTGTGCCTGGGAGCACAGGAGCCACAGCCTGTGCTTAGGGCGGACAGAGCTCTGGCATTGTGTCCTTGCCATTCAAACCTGTTATTCAGCTTGCCGAGTGCTAGGCCTGTCCTTAGTCATGAAGGAAAATTATGCCAGTGAAAGCAATTCTTTTTGATATGGAAAAACGTCAGAAGGGGCTCGGATAAGATTAGAAAAACAATTTCCTTTGCTGACCAAACACAAATTTTAAGCCAGGTCACAAAAGGTGAAATGTCACTACACCCAGTTATGTAGTTTTGACTTCCCAGTTAATCCTTATTTCAAGGTAATGAAACTTAACTGTCAGCTGGAATACCGTGTCCAGCCCCTGTATCTACACCTTCAAAAGGATTTTGAAAAATTGGAAAGCATTCAGGAAACCACTTCAGGAATGCTTTGAGAACCCTTTAATCCAGCAGACAAAGGCATAACAAGATCCAGTATCAAAAAGCTGTGTTCTGAAATATTCAGATTAAAATAAAGGTTATAAGAATTGCATAAGCAGGGAGGGACTTGTAATACTACATTATCCATCACTGCAAAATTTTGAATCTAGACTGGTTTATCCTATTAAAAAGATCAGCCTTTGCTTAGCTAGAACTATGGGTTTTGAGTCGAGAATTTCAAGATTTTTAAGATTCCTCTTGATAAGCAATAAGTCAATGTGAAGTAAGGTACTTACTTTCAAGCATTATGTCTCATGTCTTCTCTATTTGAGAATGCACTTTAAAGCTGGTACAATAGTCGCATACCCAAAAGAAAACTCGAGCCAAGATTTAGAAAAACTTTGGTTATTTTAAACTATGGTCTTCAATTCTTAGAGATGAAAAAATACATTATGGTGGTTTTTGTTATTTTGTTGGGGGGGGGGGGGTTCTTTGTTTTGGTTGGTTGGCTTTCTTGGGGGGCTTGGTTTTGGAGTTTTTGGGTGGGGATTTTTGTTTGTTTGTGTTTGTGTGTGTGTGTGTGTGTGTGTAGTAGAGATGTGAGTTATGATCCAATCTCACAGACCCATCAGATTTGATCAGTATTTTGAGGCACTCATCTATATTTTACTAAAATAATATACTTCAGGCCATTCTTATTTTCTATATTTGACATTCTTATTTCAGTGGTTACCTGGTATTATTTATGTTACCTGAATGGTCTAACACATCAAGCATAAATACTTGTACATGTGCCCTATCCACAGATGCTTTCTTGAGTAAAATTTCATTACTTAATCAGAATACGAAAAAGTGTATAAGCAAAACTGAAATTATTTGAGGTCCTTAAAATATTCTCTGAGTTCTTTGCACCAATCAGAGGAAAATGAACTGATACATCAGAGACTTGTGATGTCCCCTTCTCTTTTACACATTATTTTTCTAGGTGCTATGCTGCACTTTTTACCTATTGCTTCTCCATCTCTTTGTATGTAACTTTGTAGTTGTCAAATCCTGTCACCAGAGCTTTCTCAGATTTTTCCTTATGTTTCCTTATGTTTCCTTTTCTGCTTTCTTCCCATCCTGGCCACTCCAGTTTCAGATTATTCCATTCCCACCAGACTTAGATTTAGAAAAGTATGCAAATTGAGAAAATTAGGAGGCATATGTGCAAGCCCCCTTGCTATAGCTACACTATGGAGTGTTGCTCATCTGAGATCCATTTTCCCTCTGCAGATGACCAGGGCACCTGAATGAAGCATATTTATGACATCTCACTATTTGTACCCAGAGCACTTCAGGAGGAGCAGAAGTTCTAACTTCTATCTCTGAATCTTTTTGAATTTCCTCATGGTTAGATGGAATAGCACAAAGCCTGCCCTCTTATAAAACATTTAATCAAACATGTGTGATTGTGATGGTATTGAAAGCAGACTTGCAGACATGCTTATATATTCAGAAGTTTGTTTGTTTACTTCTAATTATGTAAGCTGGCTTGCTGGGAGCAACATACATCCCCCTTTTCAATTAAAGGATTCAAGAGGTTGTTAAATGAAAGTACAGATCTAGGTCTAGAACAAAAATAACTATGGGATGCATTGCCTTCTGGTTTCTAGAGCGATTTAAATGGTCTAATACTCTTTCATTAGCCTGTGAATTTCTCCTTATTCCTACCCAGGCTTACCATCATATATAGAAAAGTGGATTATTCAGATCTTATATAGCATGGCATGAAAAGAGAGATAAGTACTATGGCAGTACTATCATTCTTAATTTGCTGAAGATACCTAAGTACTTTGCAGCTGGAAGTTTTATAAATACTTGGTTGCAATCAAATACATCATTTAGAGAAAGTACAGTGCTTTTCCACATGCAGTGTCAAGCACTCATGACAACTGCTGCAGACCCTGTAAAATAATAAACATACTTGCACTGCCTGGACTGCTCTGTGTTCTCTATGGATGAGCCCCTTCTGGTCCCTGCATAATTTAACATAAATTAAAATAAAATATTTTATCTCTTATTGATATCAAAATGGATAAGCATTTATGTGAACAGTAAGACATCTCATTATCAAATCTTGTTATCAAATTGAACAGTTACTAAGTGCTAGGTATAGCTACCTGAAGCACCCCAACCTTTCAGGACTATTATTCTGGTAATAATCCTGGTCCATCACTAAGAAAACAAATAGAACCGTAGAATATCCTGAGTTGGAAGGGACCCCCAAGCACCATGAAGTCCAACTCTCTCCCCCACAAGAGACAGACCATGTACCTGAGGGCACTGTCCAGACACTTCTTGAACTCTCTCAGGCTGATACTGTGATCACTTCCCTGGGGAGCTTGTTCCAGTGTCCAACCACCCTCCGGAAAAAGAACCTTTTTCTAATAGATATTCGAAATCTAATTTGGATTATATATTCCAAATGGATGGCTTTCACTAGACTAGGTTCCCCAAGGTCTTGTCTAACCTGGTCTTAAACACTTGCCAGGGCTGGGCCATCCACAGCCTTCCTGGGTAACTTGTTCTAGTATCTTACCACCATCACTAAAAAGAATTTCTTCCTAATACCAAACCTTTTTCCCCCTAATTTTGTTTGCAATCATTACTCCTTGCTCTATCACTACAGTTCCTGATGAAGAGTCTCTCAACAGTTTCCCTCTAGGCCCCCTTCAGACAATGGAAGATTGCTGTGAGGTCTCACACAACCTTCTCTTCTCTAGGAAGAACAGCCCCAACTCTCTCATCCACCTTTTCAGGGAAGTTGCTCCAGACCTCTGAACAACTCCATGATCCTCATCTAGACTTACTCCATCTGTTCCAAGTCCTCATGCTGGGGACACCAGAGCTGAACACAATACTCCAGGTGGGGTGTCACAAGAGCAAAGGAGAAGGGGAGAATCACCTCCATAAACCTGCTGGCCAGACTCCTTATGATGCAACCCAGGATTCCATTGGAGAATCTTTCTGGGTTGCCAGTACTCATTGCTGACTTATGCTGAGTTTTTCCTCAACCATCATTCCCAAGTCCTTCTCCACAGGGATGCTCTCAATTACTTTTCTGCCCAGCCTGGAGGTGTGCCTGGGATTGCTCTGACCCAGGTGTAGGACCTTGCACTTTGCTTTGCTGACCTCAATGAGTTTTGCATCAGCCCATCTCCTGAGTGTGTCAAGGTCCCTCTGGATGGCATCTTTTCCCTCCAGCATGTTGACTTCCCCTCAGTGACACCACTCAGCTTGGTGCATCAGTGAAATTGCTGAGGGTGCCCTCAATCCCACTGCCTATGTCGCCAGCAAAGATGTTGAACATGAAGGGATCTAGACCAGGCATTATGTTTTCAAGGGCTTGCAGAGACAGCCATATGTGGCAAATGTTACATTATAAGATATTCTGTGCTCTGTCACCTCATCACCTAATTCAGAAGCAGCTTAGTATTATTTCTTCATAACAATTAGCTGACATGTTCATAATACATTTGAAATATTGAAGAGGATACTGTCTTTTGTTTGAACTGATGGTTTCAGTTAAGTGCTTGTGTATTTCCCAAAATATCCAGTGCCAATCACTATCACTGAGATATATTTAGGTTTAATTAAAATATCAAGTTCAATTGTGCCATGTGATATTAATATAACAAGGGATATTAACTTCTGCCTTGTGTTATCCACATATTAAATTGTTATCACATGTACTCCATCCACAACACATCCCTGGCAGGATTCTTGTCACTTAAAATCTGCCCTGCTGTCAGAAGGAACCACCCATCATTTTTTTTTTTTGACTGGAGCATCTTCTGCTGCTTGGGGTGGGGGTAGGCTCTGTTTGGTTTGGGGAACTCAAAAATCTTCCACAACCTGCTTGCTCTGTTGTAGTGAGGAAGAAAGTGCTTGTTAAGGTCAAAGCAGAGATGCCCTTAGTCAAGGACAGCGATGGGCTGCTACAAGAGCAGTACCAGGGGAAAGACTGAAGTACACAGAGCAAAAGAGATGGAGCATTCCTTATAAAGTGTAACAGTGACAGCAGGCTGAGAGCTGTCCTTTCCTCTTCATAGCTGCTGTGACATGAGATCCACAAACAAGGATAATGTGTTGCTTTTTGTGAATTTCTTCCTCTTTGTGATGTGATGCAACTAATTAGGTTTCTTTCATCTCAGGGAAGTTCTGAATGATTTTCCCTCTGAAACACTAGAGATTTGAAACACTTCAAAAAGCAAGAAGCTAAAGCAAGAAGCTGGGACATGTTATATGAGGATACAATAATTACAGCTGGGTTATAGACCAGATTTAAAGAGGAAAACCACCAGGAGATGAAGAATTAAAGTGGAGCAATGATACACTAGCTGATGCAGCTGGAGACAAACTCCCCACAAATTTTGAAACTTTGAATTTTACTTTTTCTTCCTTTCAGGTTGCATGAACTTATGCTGTTTGGTAGTAGAGGGAGACATCACACAAAAAGCACCACTTGTAAGAATCTCACTCAACATGTTTTCATGAACGAAATTAACCAGAGACCCTCTTAATTACTCACAGTTCTTGGAAGAAGTTACATTGGCTGCCTTCCTGGTTCCACACATATTGCCTTTATTAGGCGTTATACAGCAAGTGAATCATACATGACAGGGCTGGTCTGGCTCTAATATTTTGAGGTTATCTGGTCTTATTTAGTGATGTTCCCTAGAGATCCAGATGTCCCCAAAGCCCCTCATGGCAGAGAAGAAGGAAGAGAACTCATCTCAAATGGACTTCTGTTCTAGGCTACTCATCTCTCTTCTTTGTCTAGACAATATCGCAATCCAACCAGAGAAAATAGATGGAGTGGATATTAACTGGTGACTTCATTCTTTCATTTCATCCCAGATTTTGGCAGGATTGTCTGCTCTAAAACCACTAGAGCTCCATCAAAACAGGGTAAAAGAGTGCCTAAGGTTAATTTAGAGAAGTGGAATGACAATCTTCAGAGAAGTTAACACCATTTTTTTCTTTTAATTGCACTGAAAATTGCTAAAAGCAAAAGTTTAGGCTGGTCATAGAGTGTATGAAACAGAAAATATAGGACATTTGTGACTCTTTGGCACATGAGATTACTGTTTTCATTCTAGATTAGCAGTTTTTGTAGGATTCTGGGTATCTCAGGTTCCTCAAGTTATTTTGGAGAATTGAAAGGTTTTGTAAAGTGTTCATGACTTAATGTACCACAGCTTTAAAGGTAGTGTTGAGAGGCACTTTTGACTACCATATTCTGAGAGAGAACCAGTGAATATTCACAGACCCATTCTGACTTAAAAGGGCAATAACATTTCATACCCTTCTCCCTCCCTCTGCTTTTTTTTTTCTGTTCTTCACTATTTTTCCCTTTTCTTATTATGATCTCCTGGAAAACAGTATGGCAGCATTTTATGTTAAGTCTTCATCAGTCAAGGTTGGAGTCATCCCCAGGGTAGGAAAAAATTCCAATCAAGGACAAATTTACTTCAGGCCCTGCGTAGACTAATCTTATTTAATCTGGTAAACTGAATTTGTGAGCCTTCTGGAGACTTTTCAAAGGTAGATCTGTGAGGAGAAATTATTTCCTCCCAGAGAACAAACACAGGAGAAACAGCTTTCAACTACCTAAAGCCTGATTGTCTGGAGCACACAGATGGGCTCAGGGCATCTAGATAGCTCAAATGAAATTTTGGAAATGAAGAGAAAGAAGCTAAAGAAAGGTGAAAGCACTTTCTTCTCCTTCTAAGGTATGCACAGAGTAATTTATATTTGAAGTCAGAACCAGCCAATACTAAGAATGTTTCATTCATGATGACTGTGAAATACAGAGATGTCATTTTTGCCAGGAATACATTTATTCATGTTAATGAAATTCTTTATCAGGAGTTGTATGAAGTATTTACTCATGTTCTGGGATGGGATGTTGCTGTGTCTAGGTAAAAACATATTTTAGAGTTGTTTTTCACATAGCAAAGATAAAAAAAAAAACAAGATCAAAATTACTGCTGCTTAGAGTGCTTTCCTGGCTTGAGTCCACAATGTTAGAAAGAACTCCAAACTAAAAAACAGGTGCACTATGTCCAAAGGCATTTAGGTGCCTAATTGTCTGTGAAAACAGTACAAGCCGTTGAAGATCTTGACAAGTGTGATTTATCTTACAGGGACGCCACATTCTCCTGCATTCTTGCATCTTCTCCTAAGCCACGACCCAACACTGCCCATACGACCTATCCCACCGGCGGCTGAATTATCGTGCAGATAAGCTACGTGCCAAACGTTCTGCGTCAGCAGTGGGATATCATGTTTTGTAATTCCCATTCAGAAAGGTGGCTTTGAACGGAAGTCATTAAGGAGCCACAAGTGGAATACTTGTGCTAAGTGAGTGTAGCTGGGGCAGGTCCAGCCACTGAAACTGAAGAAACTCAAGACCAGGAGTCAGTCACCAAGGACAGATCAGCCCAAGGCTCCAGATGGAAATGCACCCAGGGGAACTTAGAAATCAGGGCTACCTCAAGCCAAAGAGCAAATCAAGGTCAGGAAATCAAAGAGCTTGCACTGAAAGTTGTGGATAAATGTGAGCTAGGATTAGAACAAGACGATGCAGTTTAGTTGAGAGGCAGGAACCATGAAGAAACAAACGGAGTATTTGTAAGGCAGTGAAATCAGTTTGTGGGACTGTACCTGAATCAGAAACACATGGCACCCCTTGGACAGTCAGGAGTCTCAGGACACCAATCTCCCAGGAGGGTACTGAGCCAGCTCCTGGCTGCAGAGCTTGACCACTTACTTAGGGCCTAAGAGAGCATGTGCAACCTGACACAAATGATCAGTTTGTTCATTCAGTGCAGATATGTCAATTTACAAATAGGAATAATTCATATAATCACCATTTGGGACTACCAAATCTCCCAGGTTTCTTCTTTTCTGATTTATGTTCTGTGGATTGTGACTCGGGGCAGGAATGAGGTTGGGGTATGTGACTGACAGTACCATCTCTCAAGCCTCCTTTGGCTCCGGGGCTGTGCTACAGCCCTTCGTGCTCTGCAGGCACTCCTGCCAGATGTGCTCAGAGATCAAGACAAGCTCTGTGTTCAGGGCTGCAAAGCAGAACAGTTTCTGTAGTGGTGATGACAAAGATACGGTCCTTGCTGTGAAGGAGATGGGCACCAGTTGTTTGTGTTTTTTCTCAGTGTGAGACAAAAGACACGGATTACAGTCATTCCTGAAATGTGGCCACATCAGAAGTAGAATGTAGTCATTAAATCTGTAGATTAAAAATAGGTATAGGCTTCAACATCTTGCTGAATTAATGGCTCTGTAATTGCCAGGGGACATTAAAAGGTTAGTCTGTTAGTTTAAATACACATACAATAGAAGTCAGGCACTCACAGTGGAGGAAAGATGCAGCAATATCAATACAAATGTGATTTACAGTGATATTGCTGGATAAATTTTATCTGCAGAATATAACTATTTCAGTTCTCAAAATCAAAACAAAAACTGCATAACTAACTAAAGTATTTTTAATGGCATAAAACCCTAGTTGTAGACCACACCAAAGAATAAATATGTTGTGTATTTTCCATGTCATATCCAGACCCTTTGCAGTTCTCACTAACCAAACTGTAAAGAAAAGAAAAAAGTTGTTTAGAATCCAAAATGTCTCTTTGCTTACTACTATTCATGTGAAAGAAATATGTGGAGAAAAAAAATCATTGATCAAACAGAAAATGAAACATTTTTGGTTTAAAAATAAATCCTATAATGAGAAAATAAAAATTATTTATGAAGTCAAACGACTTTTAAATCTTTAAATTCCCCACATACCTTCTAGGATTATAGTAACCTGTGGAAGGTCATTATAGTTATAAGGGAAAAGATTAAATAAGCACTTAAGCAGACATAAATAAAACAGACAGGTTAAAAGCTATTAAATTGAACAAGACTAAAGGGAAACTTATCAGTGCAGTAAAGGAATCCAAACACAAAAGGAAACAAACACAATGTTGAAAATAGCTAATGGGAAGTAGCAACTCTGGAAGTACAAAATCTTATTAAGTCCCAAGTCATCTATACCAAAGAAAGTTCTTGGTCCATAAGGAGGAGTACGATGAATGTATTACAAGAAAACTTCTGTAATGAGTTCAGAGCTTTTGAGCTTTTTCCCCCAAATAACACATAGCAGGATATAAAATTTACATAAAAATTATAAGACAATACGATTGAAAACAAGTAGCTAGAAAGAAGACTAATGGAACAGCCTACTATGATGTTTGCTTCAGCCAGTGCTCAGCTGGAGGGCCGTACCTCTTCCTCTGACACAAATACCCATCTGTTGAGGGAGAAAAACAGGAGGCTGAAAAGAGGCCTTGGAAATGGAGACTGCAATTCTTCCCAAAAAAAAGTCAGTGTGAAGACAGGCAACACTTTCTGACTTAGGAAATACTGAAAGACAGTATATACACACACACACACACACACACACACACATATATATATATATATATGTCAGACAGTCATTTGGATTAGGAGCATGGAGAGAGAGATATGCCTATGACAGAGGTGTTGGGGGGGTGATGGAGGTGCAGTGGCTGCTGTGTCTCTTGGGCCATGGCTATAAATGTGGCTTGGTCTCTGAATCAGCAATTTCATTTCTCCAGGGAAAAAATAAATTGGCAACATGTGAAGGAAAAACATATAATAAAAAAGAAACAGGATCTTCTAGTTATTCTTGGGGGGTAGCTAAGGTTCCAGAGGTGTAGCTTCATTGAATTCACTGAGGGATGTTTTTGCTAATAAAGCTTTTAAAATAAGGGGTGGATTATGCTCCAAATATGGATATTTCTAAATATGTCTGGGTTTATATATTTCTCAATATTTCTATTTTTACTTTTCTGACTTTTGCTTGTACAAAATATAAACAAACCCATTCTTAACTATTTCTGTATGCCCCAAAGAGACAAAAGTATGCATGCTTTATAGGGAATGAAAAATAACATACCATTTTGTAGGAAAAAAATTAATTAAATACAGAAACAATTAAAAATGTTGCCATTAAAAATGTACATACTGGTGTCATGCAAAGGTATCTCTGCAACTCCATTCTCTGTTTCAATCAGTCAAATTTGGATAAATATTGATTTTTAATGGCATCTGATGTATCAACAGGAGTATATGATGCTTAATTCAACAGCATCAGTTAAATGCAGGTCATTGAATTAATTAAGAGTGTATTTGTTATAACTCATCATTTTGTTCTCCTTAATTTTAATAAGCAATTTTGCCAGCACGCTTACTGGAAATATTACAACATCTTCCTGCACTGAGAAAACCCACAGGACCTATTTATCTGGTTCAACTGTACATTGTTTAAACAGAGGGTCAAACCAAAGGCTTGCCATTTTGCCCAGAAGACAGGTCTAAGATTTGCCTTAAGATTACAGCACATCTGCAGGAGGGAGAATACTTTTCCACAGATCACTTAAGTCATCCTGAGCAAAAAGAATACCAACACCAAAGATGCACCAAGTAATGACAACCACAGGCGATGAGAGCGAATAACCTGAGATTCAGGACGAGGAGGCATCCTGATTCTATTTTCTGTGCATGCCAAGATTTGACGTGTAGCTAACCCAGCTGGGGCTAGGAGCCCAAACAGCCTAAGAAAAGCAAACTCAACTCAGGCAAAGAATGCTTTGTCCTACCTCAGATTTAGCCCTCAGGTGATCAAGCACTGCATGCTTTTAATTTTACCAGCTAGGGATATTTTTTTTAAATGTGCAGAGAACAAACGCGTCTGAATATTGAGCATGACACAAAACGTCATGAATGCTTAAAGTTGCGGATCCTTCAGCTCACGGGGGAAGATGCGAAGGGTAGGAGGGTGTTTTGTCAGACCCAGGGTGAGAATGTCCCTACATAAACAAAGGGCCCGGGATTGGACGTCGTTTTAGGCAAGGGGGGGCGAAGGGGGGCAGCGGGCGGGTGTGAGTGGGAAAGAGCGGAGCTGGCTGTGCCCGCCAGGTTGGGAAGCCGGCGGGCGGCAGGGAGGAGCGGGGCGGCCGGCAGCGGAGCGCGTGGGGCGACGGAGGGGAGGCGGGCGGGAGGCGGCGGGCGGGCAGGCCGGTGTGAGCTGTTTGGCCACCGGAGCCAATCGAAAGCGGGGCCTTGATCCTCTCCTCGGGCAGTGGCTGCGCCGAGCCAGTGCCGCGCTCCCCGCAGCCGTCGGGACCGGCACAGCCGCCTCGCTCTCTCCGCGCACCGCTGGCCCCAGCGAGCGCCTATGGGCATCTGCAGCCGGAGAGGGCTTCGCACCACCGCCACCGGCAGCAGCGGCAGAGGGCGGCGACCGCCACCCCGCTTCATCGCCCCTTGGGATCTATAGCCGACGGACGGAGCGCGCTGCGGACCCTTCCCCGCCTCCGTGCAGGTATGGGGCGGCCGGGGGGCTCTGACCCGGCGCCGCTCCTCTTGCGGCCGGCTCGCTCCTTTCCTCCTTCTCCTTCTCCTCCTCCCGTTCCCTCTCACCGCCCCTCCGGGGACAGGCGGCGGGCCCGCGGGCGCGGTGGGGTGACAGCGCGGGGCCGCCCGCAGCCCCGTCCCGCAGCGCGCCCTCCGCGGGCCCGGCGCAGGGAGCTCGGCGGGGCCGTGCTCGCCTCGGGGGAGAGCCGCGTCCGAGCCCTGGCCGCCTGCGGGGAACTTGCAGGGGCACGGAACAACATCGGCGAGAGCGGCGCCGAGCTCTGGCTGCCTTGCTCCGAGCGCCCTGGGAAGTTACCTGGATGGCCAGGTCCCCGCGCGTGTGGAGCGTCGTGCGACGCGTCCCCACGCTCCCTCCCAAAGGAAAGAGAAAGACAAGCCAGAAAAAAAAAAATTAGCGCGTGCTTGAAACCTGTGCCCCTTTGTACCTTTCTTTCTTTGCTTTGGGTTAATGATGGTTTGTGATTATGAAACCCCACGAGGGATCAGCTCCAAGAGCGAATAGCATTGCTTTAAGTCATGACTTGGAAATATACGTGTGTGTGTGTATACAGACACTTGGGGTTTTTTTTACTTTGAGCTTTAGGACTATACCAGCCCATGTCGGTCTCACAAGGAGCTCCTGATTAACTTTCTGCGAAAGTTAAGGAAACATTTGTGCTTCCACAGGTCTTGCAGAATTGGAGGCACACGTGTTATAAAAAATTGCATTTGGCTGAACAGCTCTTATTTTTAGCATGCTATTGTGAAAGTGGTTATATAACTTTTTGGTGGATTTTTGAGGACAAAATTAACAGCTCATAACAAGTTAAACCTCTTTTTTTTTTTTTTTTTTTTTTCCTCCCATTTATTTATTTATTTATTTATTATTCTCTGAAAGAGGAGAAATAAACAGAATGAAATCCCAGTGAGCTGAGTCAGGTGAACTTCAGCCCAGTGATAGAGATTCCCTGAGAAAAAGCCCCAGGTTATGAATCCCACAGCCCTCTCAACAATCGTGAAGCAGCAGGTGCAAGACCAAGCAATGTCAGCTCAGAGCCCCAATTAGGAAGTCGTTTATCAGGCTGCTTCAAGGCTATTTCTTGCTGAACCAGGGTGAAATCAGCAATCACGTCAGAATCTTTGTTCCCACCCGTGCCAATACAATGCAGATGCTGTGTTTCCTTTGAGGATTAGATTGTTTCTTGAACTTCAAGAAGTACGCATAGGCTGAAGTATTTGCTTATAATGCTTGATGTATTTTAATGCAGATGCTTCACTTGCAAAACTTGGTTCCTGCTTCTCAGGCTGGTCTTTCTTCATTATTGACAAAAATTGAAGAAGAGTAATACCTTAAGATTTTAAAAAATCATGTCAAGAAAGTTACTGTGTAGAACAGTAGTGTGCCTACTTTGAGACCCAGGATGTGGAGGGTGATGTGACAGTGTTCAGGCTCTGAGCAAGTGGTCTCTGTCTCACTTCTGTTGCATGGTCCTCATGAACTCTCCTTGGATGAACTTCACCGTCATCCAAGTGAAGTCTTAAGTGCTAAACATTTGTGATCACTGTGCAGCTGAGAAGAGAGAACTGGTTTGCAAAATCTCTGTTTTAGGATGAGCTAGAAACCTAGCAAGTAGGATTTTTCCTTCTCACCTCTCTTGCAGCCTGCTGTTCGAGCAGAGCTCTTGTGTGCAGGGAGGCGGTGTGTCTGGTGGCAGTGAGTTTTTCCTCGGTCTTCCATTGCAGTATGATAAGTAAGTGAAAGATTTTTCAGTGTAAAGGAACAGTAAGACCTCCATGAGAGTGCCACAAAAATAAATGCCACTAACCCAAGATTTTGAGCTGACTTGTTTTGCTGAAATATATTCCTTTTTTTTTATTATCTTTCAAATAGGGGAATAGAACAAATGTGTGAAAAGTTAAAGAATTTAACTGTGGAGATTTTTGTTTCTTTTCATAGTATCAGGTGAGGGTAAAAATTAATATCTGCAGTACACACTGAACTGCCTCAATAAATTGAAAAATGCTTGCTTTCAGTCACCATTTGTCAATGTCTATGAAAGTGCAACTCTCAGAGATCCAGATCATCTTTTGTAATAAACTGTCCTGTTTGAGTTTTGTTTAATAAATCTGGTAACTGGTTTAATTCTAACACTATTGCTAAAATAACGTAATAATTCTAACCCAGTCGTCAGAAACAGGTAAATTCCAATTAGGGATTGGTACAATGGTTATTTACCAGTTTCTGATCTAGAGTTAGAATTGTTTCTAAGTTACTGAGCAAGAATAAAGTGGTTCAAGCTACTGTGCAGATTTACTGACATCTAAAGATGTCATCTAAAGAGTGGCACAAAAAAGTCTTTCCCTCCGCTCACAGATGCTCGAGTGTGGTTGTGCGTGTTTATGGTGTTGTGGTTCATGTCAGAAGTGGGGTTTGGTGCCCATCCTTCAGTTGTTCCACTTACTGTTCATCTCCATGTACCTCATGGTGGGCCAGTTGAATTCCTTTAAGATGAATCTAAACTAAAAGACGTGCTAGAGTTGTTGCTGGAAATAAAATCCATAGGACCAGAGCTATCCTGAAGTAAAACCCTATAAAATGCACACAGTGTCTTCTGTGCCTAAATGTTTTGCTGTGCCTGTCAGTTCCTGTTGAGCTGTGCTAGCTGCTACAGTAGACCTGGTCCATTTGCAGCATGCTGTTGCTGAGGTACCGCGCTGTCTGAAGCCCATACTAGCCATCTTTCCCAGGGGCGTGGGCTAGTTCCCTGCGTCTTGCACCATTGCTCACCTATCTGTTAGCAAAAAACTCTCAGCTCAGCTGGTGAGCGCAGCCTGCAACCAGCTGGGGCTGTTCTGCTGAGATATCTTCAGCTCAAGATGAAGATGGCTAATTTTCATTTTTTTTTCCATAGTCTGGCATGTGATATCAGACTAGTTTTTGAGTGGGAACTTTGGGTTGTGCCTTGTAGACTTGTGCTTGTCTGCTGGTTGTGGACACAGCAATTGCATTTAGGAAAGGACAGCTGGTGCTTCTTCATGGTTTTTTGCCTGTCACTGGCCATAGCCCTTCTGCTTATAAAGGTCCATAAGGCTGTTTATATTCCTCATTGTGTTTGGGAGTGGTGAGAAATGTTGGCTTGAAACTTTAAGACTGTCACTTAGAAATGCTTCACTGTGTTCCCTTGGTGCAGCATCGTGGCTGACTGCATCTCCCACAGGGCACCAGAAGTATTGCTTGGGAGGAGATCCCACCTGTGGGGATAGTTCCTGGGTTCCAGCACATGATCAGAGTCATGCTCTGGTCTTGGAGTCCAGTTGCTTCAGGTAGGGGGGAATGTTGAAGGGGAGATGTTTAGAAACATCCACTTAAACTTCAGGCTTGATTAAAACATGTTAAATCTTTTTTTTTCTGCAGTTTTCACTGTAAGGGAAAAAAATTCTGTTCTCTGATTTTTGGTAATTTGGCTGGCTTCTTAAAGTTTCATATTTTTCTTTAGTTTGCTTCTTTGGGGAAAATTATTTTAAATTGAAAAATGATTCCGTTAATTATAAACAGTTATCTCTTTTATGAAAACATTTCTTACTTAAAAATATATTATTGGATCTATTAGGGATCAGATCCTTCTTTCATGTCAAAACAGGAGATGGTTGTCATTGCTGCAAAAAGTGGATTTCTTACCAGCTTTTCAGTTTTATGCACATTTCCGTTGGATCATGATAGAAATGGTAGGATTGCACTTGTATAACACGCTTGATACAAATATTCTTCTTGTCCTGGATCACTGTGACTGCGCCAAGACTGCTTTTAGATTGCAGAAAATGTTGTGCTACGTGGAACAATAGAAAGTGAAAAACAAGAGAGCGTTTCCTTCTCACATGACTGTATTTATGTTGAGTAGAAGTTGTGTACTCCAAGTCTTATCTCAATGCATAGCTTCTTTGTGGTATGAAGTATAGATTTTAACATGAGTTGTGTAGAGGATGATATGTCACTTGAAACCATGGTATTTCTTGTTCTCAATGCATTAAGCCTTTTATTATCAATTTTAAGAAGATTTTTTTAAGCCTGTTTCAGAAAGGGAAGCAGACCATAAAAATCTGTCTCGCTCCAGGACATTAAAACAGAGGGCAATCCATCTTTCAATATCTGGTGTGATACAATCATGGCAACTTCAGTTGTAACCTGTCTTTCTCAAAAAGTCATCCTACAGCACCTACCTTTAACATTTTTTTTTTCCTTCGGTGCTTAACCATACTTATCTATGACATTCTGAGTATTTTGTTCTTTGTTGCTGTCCAGATAATATCTCTAAGAGTTATAATAGTGTATTTTAGATTAGTCGTAAAAGTTAGGGGGATTTACTAAGGTCAGTTTTTCATATAGACCGTGCTGCCATGTAGAATTGATTATACTTAAACATGAATTGTATATAGAACTATGCATGCTACTGTCTTTATTACAAGATTTTTAGAGGAAGAAAAAGGGTAAATTTATTTCTAATTCCTGACATTTTTAAAGTCATCGTTGCTTAGGAAGTGAGTATTTTAAGAAACCATAATTTTCAGTGAAACTTGAGAAAATTAAAACTGTGATATATTCAAGTAAAGAAAGACTCGTGAAGATTTTGTTTCTCTCTATTTTGTGTAAAGGAAGTGGGAGAAGTAAAGTACACTGCAAAAGGAAAATATATTATTTACCCTCCAAATTTCATTTTGGAACCAGTTTTTATTGAGTGTGATGGGCAGTGCACAAATACACCAACACACTGTGGATTTAACGCAATAAATCTTGAAAATATCCTGAATTTTTAACATCTCTTAAAACTTGGAAACAACATTTGTACAGCTCATGCAGAACGCCTTGTTGACCTTGTGTTGTACAAACACTTTCTGGAGTTGGAAAACTGTTGAGCTGGTCTAGATGTGAATTAGTTGCCTGTCTCCATTTACATGCAGTTTTGTTGTGGATTCCAGCCTGGATTCTCATCTGTCCTGTTACCCTACTTAAGTGCTGTTATGATAATGCTCAAATAGACTGATATTATACAGTAGTGCTAACAAAAAAACAAACAGCATTGTAAAAATTCTCCATGACCATTTCTGGCATGGAATGGCAGGTTTTTTCCCTGGTGCAAATCTCAGACTTAATCTCATTTCCAGTGAGGCCAAAACACTAGCTTGGCTTAGAGTTAAGTGAGATCCTGCCCATAAATCTGGCTAGTCTCCATTGAGATAACATCTGGAAAGTTGTCATTTAAAAATATGTGGGAGAGCTTGGGATAGGGGTGTAAATAGTGGGTCAGAGCTTCTATCCAAAAGGAAAACATCCAAAAGGAAGCTCTCAGATATCAGACATCCTTGCTCTAGGCATGTTCTTTGTTATGATCCATCTATCGTTTGTCCGTTCCTGTTCTGTCAACATAATTTGGAGCTTAGTGTCCTTTGTGAGGAACAAGAGGAGGCTGACGGGCAAAGAAGATGGGAGTATGTGAACATGTTGCATGACTTAATGGATGCATCCAGTAAAGTCTGCTAATAAAGAGAGAGATGGCTATCTCTTGTATTTTGATTTAAATTGTTCTCTGGCTGACACCTTTCAGATTACTACACACAATGGATTTATGCTAAGCATGTTTGTTGACTTTGGTCTATATTCTTCCTTAATGATGTCCATGGAAACTTTGCCTTATTCTTCAGTGAGAACAGCTTTTGCAGACAGAGAGAGTCTGAAGACTGACTACTTACAAACTGAAGGAAATTCTAAGCATCTTGGGTTCCGTGTAGGCAGGGGAATATTGGCCATCTGTCTCTTTAATACTTCATTCCTTACTGAAGGTGAGCCTTTGGTAAAGTCATTGTTCAGAACGTGTGGCTTCTTAAGGGTAGCTGAAGCTGAAGATTCAAATGTCACAGGAACTGATTATTAGGAATATTTATTGTTTTGTTCCAAAAATCACAGAAGATATGTGAAAATATTACCAGTGTGTTCTATTTTTGATATATGTAATGACCCTTTTTCTGTAGAAACCCTGAAGCAAACAAGACAAATGCACACAATTGGAAATTGAGCTAGTATATGTCACCTGAAACTGTCTTGCTTTCAGGTTCCCAAAGTCTCTTCAGTCACTTACATAAAGTTATTCAACAACTTAGCCTAGATTTTTGGGTTTTTTTGAACTGTAAGACAAATCCCACCTTTGTCTTCTGTACATTCCTTTCAAATGAAAAGAGGCTTTAAATACAAACTGTACCATAACATATCCCATTTTGTTTTCTTTATCTATTTTTTTTTTAAAGATGTCTGCACTTGATGTTCTTTCTTCTCGAAGGAGCATTGTGAAGGCTCCTTCACAAAGTAAAGGCTCCTATTTTCTGGATTCTAAATCAAAAATTCCGGATGCTTTTTCCTTCAATTCAGGTAGACTGCTTCCAACTAGAAAAATATTTTTCTGTTGGTGTTTCAATAGCTGACTTTAAAAATATGATACATGCAAACACTATTTTGAGTACCTATCAGAATCTGCCAGTCTTCTCTTTATAAAAATAGTCATGAGTTTTTTCAGTCCAGAAATACAATATTTTGTGAAACTTGTTTCTTTGGAAACAAGTTTATTGTGTTATTCCAAGTTGAGCCTAATTATTTTCTGGACATCTCTAAGGTTTCTTTAAAAGAAGCATATGATATTACAGGAAGAATGTTCCTCTTGTTTGCCAGAGAGCTGTACTATGTTTACTATAATAAGATTAAAGGAAATTTGAAAGTCAACGCTAGCTCAGTGGGAAACTGATAAACACACGTTGTACTTGCAGGAACACTCTGCCCAGTAGTATTAGGAAATTTATCACTATTTATTTAGCAGCTCAGACTCTCTCTGACAAACAGATTTGGTGTCCATTTAAAAGTACACCAGATGCTAAAAAAACTTAACAATATGGATATAATTTGTGGAATCTGAGCTGTTATCCTAGCATAGCCATCTTGTGTGGCTTAGGATTGGGAATCTCATAGTGTAGTCTCTCAAAATAAGGAGTCTGTATCTTATGGATCCTGTTGCTTTCCAAAGACTGTGGTTTGATTCCTGGCACTTCTGGTTAGGTCAGCTATTACAGCCACAGTCATAAACAGCAATTTTCAGAATTTGAGCAAGCTAGACAAGGGTGTAGCTCCTTGGAAAAGTTATTCTGGAAGAGGTAAAACCAGCAATATCTCTGAATCCATATCTGGCATTGGCAGACTTTACTCTTGAGAAGCAATAGCTGTCCAGTGTCGTATTTACTAACGTTTGTTTATTTGTGCCTTGGCCAATGTTTCAACTGGAGAGTGAATGCTGGAGAAAGAAAAGGCCACGGGTGACTTTTCACTCCTAAGTTTGAGTTAAGAGGTCGTTTTTGCATGGTCACAAATGCTGCTTGCAAATCAGTAAAATAGAATGAAGTAATTTTGCTATGAAATGCATGCAGGAGATCTTTCTGGAAATGCTAGGAGTAGAGGGGAATGTATAATCACACGGTGATACATAAGCTACTATTGTAAATGTCTTCATCACCTCCAAAATGGCAGATCTCTTGCTAAAGTGGGCAGATACTCACTGTGTGCTTCTGAGCACCACAAAATGCCAGTGGATTGTTTCCACCATGTGTTGGTAATTAGTAGGAACTGCAGGATGAAGTCACTATTGGTTATAGAAGCTCTTACAGTTAGTTAGTTCATGCTGTGTATGGTAATACATTTATTTGATAAACAGGTGATTAGGGAGATCAGTTCATTTCCACACTCCTCTCAACTATTTCTTAGAAATACTTAAAATTTCTTAGAAAAAAAGCCTAAAAAGCAAGAATCACTCTTTGTGTGAAATTTATCAATTTGTATGCTACCCATGTAAGATGTGAATGTTTGCTCCTAACCTGCTTCAGATATTAAAGTCTGATGTAATTTGTTCAAGCTGTGGAGGAATAATCTCATTTCTCCTCCGTTCCTCCCCCCCCCCCCCCCAAACGTTCTTTAAAGGTCTGTGGAATCAGTGGAGATGACCTTTCCATGCCAGCTGAGTTACCATTTCATTAAGGACCATGCCTTTCCATTATAACCATGACTGTAGTACAGTCCAGCATGTTGTGGAGTCCTCTAGACTTCCATGAGCCATGGGAATTTTTATTCTGGTTTTAGGTGATCTGTTCAGGCAGTAGAACTGCAAATGCATGGTAAAAAGCCCATACTGAGGGTTTCCTGTCTCAAGGGAGACTGCTGTGTATGTTACTCCGCTGGCCTCTGCAGAGCTTCAGGCCACAGCTGGGGTGAGTTCTTCTGCAGATCTGTCCTTGGCAACTTCACCTGGAGATTGAAGAAACTTCTGTCATTAGGTAAACCAGAGTATTGCCTGTTTTGGCTGTTCTACTTAGCTTTGTCCGGATAGATAGACTATAGTCAGAGTGCTTGCAGTGTGGCCTGTTATTTACAAATTGTAACTCAAGGCTCTACAGCACATTGCCAGTTCATCTCCCCACTTGGACGCCAGCTTCATTTACTTGTATAAATAACTGGATAGCAGTCAAACATGATTGACTTAAGCTGTTACTTCATCTGTATGTGTAAAATATAGAGAGTTTTGATATGCTAATGCCATGCTTGTTATTTGGGTTTTCTTCTTCCACACTGAAATTTAGATGTGTTTTTAAAAAACATTGAAATTTATTGGTCATTGTATTTATCATGGGTTTAGATTTATTGTCACTGTTTATAAAACCACCCCAAATTAGTTGGTTTTATTATTAAATTGGAATCTGCATGGTTAGGTTTGTATTCATTAAAGGGAGGCTTATTTTCTATTATATAAGTAAACTGCAATTTAAGATTTTTTGGTTATGAACCGCTCCAAATTATATTTTTTCACCAATGTATATTTTTTCCTTTAAACACATTTGAACACTGGCTTACTTTACTGTGATTATGCCTTAATTTGAGCAACAGATACACTTTGGACATCTAGATGCATATACAATAACATGTATAGCAGTTAGTCCCACAGTAGTGCTGATTGAGTTCTTTGGGTGAGTGAGAGTTATACTTCAGTGTGTTTTTAAAGTCCTGTCTTCATACTAATTGTAAACCTTTCCTAAAGCTTCTGTGACGGCCTTTTGAGTTCAGTTCATGGCCAGTGTTATTTAGGTGACAGAATCTGATAAACTCTGAAGTCTTGTGTTGTGGTTTAGCCTTGTCTAGCTACTAAGCCCCACACAGCCCTGCCTGGTGGGATTGGGAGAGAATCAAAAGAGTTGGGTTGAGATGAAGATGGTTTAATAGGGAAAGCAAAAGCTGAACACTCAAGCAAAGCAAAACAGGGAATTTGTTCACTCCTTCCAACGTGCAGGCAGGTGTTCAGCCATCCTCAGGGCTTCGCTGTGTGCAGTGGTGACTTGGCAAGACAAGTGCCATCACTGCAAACAGTTCTCCTACCATGTCACCATATGGTCTTGAATAGCCCGTGTGTGAGGTGGGGGTCAGCTGTCATGTTTGTGTCCCCCTACTTTTTGTTCATCCCCAACCTTCTTTCTAGTGGGGTTAGATGAGAAGCAGAAGCAGAAGAGGCCTTAATGCTGTGAAAGTGCTGCTCAGCAGTAGCTAAAACTTCCCTGTGTTATCAACATTGTCATAGCCAAAACAGCCATATACCAGCCACTGTAAGAAAAATGAACTCTATTAACTCTTCCTACCAAAAGCATCACAAAGTATTAATGGTCCGGAGAGTACCCATGTTTTGTTCTTCTGCCTACAGCTATGCCCATGTGACATCACTTTAGCTAGGCATAGATCTAAACTTATAAAGTAAAAGGGTCATCCTGCCCTTGGCCCTGCTTCTGGCCATTGGGCTGCGTCTTAATTCTGTTCCAGCCTTTCTTTGTGCCCTCTGGCATGTCTGAAATGGTATACAATCAATACATATGGGAAATTGGTTCAGAAACTGTGCTGTAAATGTTGATGTAAGTGTTCAAACTGCTGTATATCCTCTAACTGATGAAGCTGGTAGGTGCAGACTCCTTGCATAATGTGTTGAAAACCCTGTTAGTACTGAGTTGCCTTAGTGGTCTAGATAGATGATGGACTTAGTTGCTAAGGGTGGTAAATCTAGATAAGATTGTTATTTAAGAGACAGTCCAGAGACCAGAATTCCAAAGTCTTCTGAAATGATGGGCTAATGGGAGTGGTAAGACCCAGGAACAGCTGGCTCAGAGAAGCTGTGTATGCCCTATCACTGCAAATGTTCAAGATCAGGTTGGATGGGGTTTTGAGCAACTTTTTGGGCAACTCGAGTGGAGTATGTTGTTGCCCGTGGCAGGGGGATTGGACTGGCAGGTCTTTAAATTTCCCTTTTAACCCAAACCATTCTGTGATTGCGTAATGCTGTCATTGTGTGAACAGAACCTTATGGTTCACTTTATGAGCTGTAAAAACTCTTACTGTCATTGAGCATTTTAAATACCTTATGAAAGCTAACGTGTTTCTCTTATTAACTGCATAGTACACATAATAGTACTGCGGTACATGTGCATGTAAGCAAATACGAGTAGTATCTAAAAGAGGTAGCTATGACCTTATGTGTAGATTAAAAAAAAAAAAAAAGTTTTGTTTTTCTGCGAAGCCTGTAAGGATGTGATTTCTAATGTAGATTTGCACATGCTGGATTAAATTCCTTGCACAGAGAAGGAGAATAATGTATTACTTTTAAGACAATGTAAATATATTTTTATACTTAAAAAACCTAACACTTTTAACCATGCCTTCTATACAGTGAGAATTTCACCCCAGTGTATATTGCTATGCTAGCTTCACTATTTTATGTTTCTAACCTGGGACGTCCAAAATTTTTATCTATGGTTTGCACAAGGCCATCCATAACTGTAAAAAAAATTTCATTGCAGTTAAAGCAAGAGGCAACAACTGGTAATTTTCCTCACACTTTTCTCTTTTGAAGCAGCATATCTAAGCCCAAGTAATATAAAGTAGGGAAGAGAGGATTTGCTTCTGGTGCATTGAATTATTCCATACATATGTTGTTTTTGGACATTTCAGTTATACCTTTTATTCTGTGTGATTTTCACGGTAGTTGTGAGTCAACATGTTTAAATGGAAACTTTCAAAACAGCTTTGTACCTACTTAGGTTTTATGACAAAACTTGTATCATTTAATTCTGAGATTATTCAATCAGCTTTTCCTGACTTGCATATATTGTAAAGGTCAGAATTGATTTCAAATTTGAGTTAAACTAGCTTAGGTGCTTTGAGACATGGAGTTAACCTATCAAAGATATGTCCACTAAAGGGTTGACTTCTGAACTTCATTCTTTAAGAGTCACCTTATTTATAGCAAGATAAATGCACTTTCAGCTCTACTTGCACAGAGTGGCAAAAGCATTCTTTGGGTAGCCAAAGTAATCTAAAATACATCTTATCTGGGAAACCTCAGAGGATCTATTTATTCAAGAAGTTAGGAAAATTTAAGGGATGTATACTTACAGCCTGGATTTCAGAATATACAACTGCTGCTTGCACATTTTAAGAGGACTGTTAATTTCTTTTAATTAAATAGAATGTTTTAAACATTGTAAGCTATGTTTTCACAGAGTTTATAGGAAAGATACCATGCCATGGTAGAAATTTATGTAAGAACTTGAAAAGTACATTCAGGAAGAAAATCCAAACAGATTAATGCTTTTATGTAACAGAAAAAAAAATACAAATAGTGACAGAAATGAAAAGTGAGTTGAACTTTTCAGTGGTCTGAAGTTAAATTCCAGACTGTTTATGGCTTCACAGTGTGTGTGGGTTCAAGAAGTGTTTTGGGCTTTTTAAAGCAGCTTTAGGATTTTTTTTTTTTTATTATTATTCATTGCAGACTATTCTGCTCACACATTCACTGTTTTTTAAAGTGTTTTTGCATGACAATTTAACATATTTAACATGATTCCTAAGAAGTACTTACAAGATGCATCTTTAACTAAGATATCTGGCTGTAAACTAACCGTCTCTTAGGGTTTAATCTTTTTCTAGGAGTGTATACACATAGCTTGCTGTTTTTAAGGCTTTTCATGAGAAGTAAAGTGGGATTTATTCCTTCATAGACTTCCTTGGTTAACATATGTGAGGGAAGTCATGTCTAACCAATAGTAGATTTTATGTTGGGCAACCTTTACAAGTATTCATTGCATGTTAACTCTTGACAGATAAAATTACTTACTCGCTATTGACTTATCTTTGAAGGATGATTTACTTTGTCTCTGTTGAGTCATCTCCATGCTATGTTGAGACAGCAGTCTCTCTCCAGATCATCTTGTGGCATGCAACTATTGCGCTGAAGCAGAGTTGTTAGAGGTCTGCAGGAGGAATGTGCAGGAGAAAAGGGAAAAAGACAAATTCTGGCTGAATCTGTGCTGAGGACAGCAATCACTGGTGTCTGCAAGAAGAAAAGTTTCACATTTGTAGATCTTGCTCACTCCTGTTCACAGGGAAGCTCTGCAAGGCATAGTAGGAGTGTGAGGAGATGAAGGCTGAGTATTCAGCCATTTTTTTCTTTCTTTCTGTTCATGGGATTGTGTTATTTTGCTGTGCTAAAAAAATCCAGAATCCAGAATTGCTGTGACATTGCTCCTCTGTTTCGGTCACCTTCTCATATCAGCTTATCCTTTACTTAAAATATACCTTTTAGCCCAACCTTGTATATGTGTATGACTTGCAATAAAACCTTGATTCATGCATAAGTTAATAAAAGTAGCATTTTGCTTTTATTCTGGAAAAGTCTGCACAATCTCTAAGTAACTTAAGAAGAACTTAAGTAGAGTATAAATGTATCTGGCTCTTGTGGCACTGCTTAGTTATGTGGTGGGTAAAAGTAGCCTTTGCCTTCTTTCCTCCCGCTTGTTTTCACTATACAGAAGACTGGCCTGTTAAGAAGATCAAAGGAATTTTACAAATAACAATAATGCTTAGAGTGCTACTTCGTGAACATGAAGCCCCAAACTTTTTGTAGGGTAACTTGACTTAAACCTTTTTCTTAACAGTGCTTATGTTTTCCTCTGCCTAAAATTACAAAGACTAAGAATTTTACATGGTCCTTGCTCAATGGAGCTGTGCAGATAGATTAGCCTGACAGTCTGAATTTAATAAATCTTGCAGAGAAGCAGGAGACTAATAGCTAAGGTTAACTGGTTTGTGGTGACCTGGCTAGGGGGCTTCCAAACAAAATGAAGTGATCTGTAGACTGAACTAACCAGTATTATTGAAGTGCAAGTCATGGTTTTCCAAAGCACCTGTTTTTGAATGGGAAACTGAGCAACCAAAATAATTCAGTGGAGGCATCACTCTCAGAACTCCTAAGGACTATTGAAGAACACAAAAATTAGATGTCTGGTATCAGGAATTTCAGATGTAGGTCAGACACCTGCACTCTTTGTGCTGCCGATAGGGAGTTTGGGGGATTAGTCTTAAAGTGTACATAGATCAGTGTGCCAGAGTGGGAAATTATTAAACTTCAGATAATGCTGAAGAAATGAGTGTTTACAGAGCCTTACATCTCGTAAGTGGAGGCTTCTGCAGAAGTGTTCATTAAAAAAGGTGGAAGAAATATTAAGAAATGCTGCAAGATGCTGCTTGGTGCTCCCATTTTTGGATGTGTATGCTGAGATTTTCAATCTGCATGGAAAAAGGTGCAACTGCAGGCTGGGGAGGATCACTATGAGGGTTGAATGCATAGGTTAAATTCCACTCTGGAACTAAAGGTGATAAGATCCTTGGAGCTATAAGAAGATGTAATTAGATCCTCAGTACAGCTAGGCACATTTTGCCCCCTCTCCTCTACTGTCAAGTCCTCACATAAGGAATGGCCCCTGGTGCCAGTAGCCAGAGTGTTACAGTTCATAGCTGGTGGGCCTTTCAGGGGCTGTGGGGTTTCCCAGATGCTTTTAAGGATCACTGAACATGACTTTACTTCAAAATGAGGAAGCCTATGTAACAAACAATTTTACAAGTCCAAAGTTCAGTTGGGAGTTGTGCACACAAAGGAATACAGATACTGAATTCTTCACTGATACTGTATTAGCCTTGCATGAGAAGAGATTAGGATCAGCCTTTCTTTGCTGAAATGATTTGCCTGGTACCGCCAACTGGCTGTAACGAGGTCCTTCCAGCCAGGAAACTACCAAACAAGACATTTGTGTTATGAAGCCAACAAGTAATGCAAACATTGTGGGAAAATTACCATTAGCTTCAGAAAAACAGTTATGTGTCACCATTGCTGAAACTGAACCTCATGACTTCAGATGATTTGATAACTCTGGTTTCTTCAGCTGGTCTGGTATCTCTGAAGTGAACCTTAACTAAGCCTTAATTTGGTTCAAACCAGGAGTGTAAATCAATGGAGGGTGGTGTGATTCCTATTATAGTTATAGATCTCTTCCTTTAGAATTGCATGTCACTTGTGCCACAAAATAATCATTATTTCTTTACATTTTCTCCCAGAAAAATTTGTATTACAGCTCTTTCTCCTTTTTTACTTACTTCAGTGTTTTATCCACAGTGGTCTTCCATTAAGTTCTTACTAGATCCCTCTACCTAAGGTCATGGAAAGAGAGAATGTTAACAGATAATTATCTGTGGTGTGTTGATATTAAATTATTGTGGGCTCAAACTTCTTAGAAAGGCATTTAATGGGAGACTGAACCATTCTCAGATATCACTTCACTCCTAAGTGAGCCTGCCAGATGGCTTCACTGACTTGCATAAGCAAGAAAAATGAGAAAGCAGAAAGTTTGGAGTACCTCTGGCTTGCAGGATTTCATTGGACTGGATGTCTTTAAAAAGAGGAAACTTGTCCAGGCACTTTTGGGGGATACCTTTTTAGCCATGTTTTACGGAATCTCTTGAAATACTGGTGGCCTTGTAAAGGCTTCTCTAACCTAGATTAGTATTTACTAGGTTAGATTTATTTGCTGTTTCACACTAGGCAGAAAACATTCATCTTTGGAATTTTCTGTTCCCATTTTCATTTTTTTCGCCTATATAGCTAGATGAAAAATAATTAATTAAAATTAAAATACGATTTTAAATATAAAAAATAACTAAAGAAGCAGCATGGTATTAAGTGCAAATGAAAAATAATTTGTACTAGAATTGCAAGATATTTTATGAACATAGATGTCGTTAATCTGTTGTTTTAAATTACTTCCTGGCAAACATTTTTTTGTGTCATTTTTATTCTTTTTTTTTTTTTTTTTTCTATCCGTCAGCTGTCGAAATAACTTATCTGTAAGCATTTGCTGGCTACTTCAAACTAACCAAGTATTTTTAATGGCAGTACATTTTTGCGCTGCCTGAAATGTGTTAAATATCAGCAAGCGTACCTGAAGACAGATCATCGCCTGATCTAAATGACTATGTATTTTAAGCTTCAAGGATTTTTACTGGTATTTCCACAGAGTAAAATTATTGTCTCTAAGGAACTAAAATATTTTTTTTTCTATTCACTTCAATGAAGTCAGTATTTGTCAGATAAAGCCCCTGAAATGTGTGTCTAAATACTTATTTGCAGAGAATCGAGCTGTCTGCCATATTTTCTTTTCCTGAGCTTACTGAAAACAGTGGGCAGGTGTGGAACTTTTTGTTGGTAGAAAGCATTGCACTATTGCCTAGTGCATGAAGCCTTGCAGGATGTTCTCATCCTCTGCTGTACTGATCTGTTTAGGGACTCTGTCTTGTATTAAACTTCCCTTTTGTTTCAATCCTGCAGTAATTACTTGGCAATGAGTGATGGATGTACTTTTTATTAGACGATGAACATATGTATATCTAGTTGATCATAGCTTTGCAGTGGGTTACAAGAGAGTATAAAAGTAGCATTTGTTTAAAAAATGTACCTCAACTTCAACTGCCTTCTCTCAGAAATAGCAGTATATTTGTTACTAAATAACAGTACATAATAAGAATATAACAGTAAAGAAATAACTTATGTGGGTTGTAGGTTCCTCTTAGGTGAATGACTCTTTCCTGGCTTTTAGGAAACCACATACTGTGAGATCACCTCACCTGTTTATAGTAATAAGAAATATTGGACTATATCTAGGTAAGGAAGCAGTTCCTCATGGGGAAAATGTCAAGGAGATGCCCTCACTCTCTATATTAATTTTAGGGAACTAGCAACAGTAAGTAAATCAAATTTCAAAACTTGTGTCAGTTTTGGAAGGACAAAGAAGGCAGATGAGAAACTTGAATTCTATTCCAGTGTGTGTTCAGTTTCTGTTTGAGGGCAATTTCATTATCTTACTTCTCATGCTCTGTGGGAAAGGGAGTGTTGGGCAGTGGGTACAGCTTCACAGAGCACTGCTGTGCTTGTAGGACAAATACCATAGCTTTATGATAACAGCTGTTGACAAACTATTCCACACCTGTTAATTAACAGGTATTACAAATAGAGAGGAATTTGGGTGTTTGCTGTCATGAGGACATTACAGATGTTTTCTTCTGTGCAAACCTCTGCAGTTGGCCTCATATCTTTGAGGACGTGGTTTGTCAGCCTGTTCTGTCATCTTGAGACCTCTGGGTAAGAAGCCACTCGGCTATCCCATTCAGCTTTTGGTTGTGGAATTTGGCAGCTCCATCAGCTGGTGTCGTAGCAGCAGTGCCATTGCCAGCCTTCTAGTTCAATGCATGTGTCACTGACTCTGAAGGGACTGTGGGGAAAAAGTGTGCATGGCGCACTATTTCCATCTTCTCATCTAGCCACCCTGGCTAATTAAGCAGTTTTGACTCCTCTGTCTTGAAATTAGTCTTCAGAAATGGTTTAAAACTGTGCCTAGCTTAGCCTTATGTGGAAAATGGTGTCTGTATGTTTTACACATATTTAAATAAGTTTTAGGAAACCTGACTTCTTTTGTAATGATTTATGATTTACATTCATCTTCTTCAAAAAATAAAAAATAAACAAGGCAATGTGTCCTCTAAATAACTGAAATTTTGGAAAAGCCAAGACATTCTTCAAAATCTGGAATCTTGACCTCCTTTGCCAACAGAGGAGCATTGCACAAAAGTTATGTATTTTGCCTGCAGCAAAAGAAGTCAAACTGAGTCTTTAATTCTGAAACCACCTGATAGTATCTGCATTATAAACCTGGTAGGTTCACATTTAGTAGATTGCAGTGTGTTAAATACCAAGCTGGCTTTGAGTAGTGGTTTGGTGACTTCATAGCAATATGAATGATGATTTATTTCTGTGATAGTTAGCACAAAACCTAAAAGCCTAGGCAGATGAGAAGAGAGATGACAAAACTAGGCAAAAAAACTCAACGACTTATTAAAAACATGGTTCCTTGGCAGATAATGATTGTTTGGTTTTTTTATATATGTATATGTGTGTCTGTGTGTGTATATATGTATATGTATGTATGTACGTATGTGTATCTACTTAAAAGGGAATTAAAGGAACTTTGGGAATTTGTCTGGCTTTTCTCCTGCTTGTTAGGATCCATTTCATCTAACATAATCCATGGCAGATGTGATTTTGTTTGTTTCTTTTTGCATCACGTTTTCCTTAATAATTCTGATGACGAGTCTACAAACTTAGGCAAATCAATTCCTATGCCTCACTATCTGTATCATGGTGCTTGCTAATAGGAATGTTGTCTGAAATCTTATTTGCTAATATTACTACATTCGAATCTATGAAGACTGAAAACGTCATTGAATTCTTTACTAATTGTCTTTTATGTATTTAAAAGCTATTAACATGACTCCTCTGAACTTTGCTTCTTTGTATTAAAGATCACTGATTCCTGCAATCTTGCCGCATTGAGTTGGTTCCTGTGTATATAAATGCTCTTGTCATTCTTCCTTGCCTCCCCTTGGGAAGACTGCATGGCTTTCCTGAAGCATGGTGCCCAGAACTAGTTTATAATCTACTACTTTCCATTCTGTATTTGTGCACCCATGTTTTCAGGGCGAAAAATAAACTCTTAATTTGTCCTTAACATCCTCAGTGTACCATCAGTGAAGGGTGATGAATGATGACATAGATCTTAGTTTAGCATATAAATTGGATTAGCTTCTGCTTTTGTATTTTTGTTTTAATTTCCAGGTGCAGAGGAGTCTCTTGTCTACTGTGGAATGTGTTGGAACTATGTATTACTGTGATGACCATTGTGAGAGACATCAATGCACACTGAAACAACAGAAAATTGGGGGCGTGTGTGTGGAAGCTGATTTAACAAAAAGCTGTCAGTGAAGTACAGAGCCTTTAAGAAGAATAAATATTACTTCACAATTCATTAAAAGTAAAAGCTGTACATTTAAGATGGCAGGCACCTTTCCCTGTTTAAATGCCAGCTGATCCAAACTTCAAACTTACTCAACTGCCATACAATTTCTATCTCAGTTCTAATTGCAGGTGGGTAGAGGGTGTGTTCCCTGGTGCTTGTGACTTGCTGGTGTTCAGGGTACATTACCACACTTTTCTTCTAAGGTCTGGTAGCTTTAACAGATTTTTAGGCCTGAATGCAGGAAGCCAATTAAGTATTTGCTTAACGTCCACAGTGTTAGTTTAAAGCTGCTCTGTCTTAATCAGAGTTCTAATTACTAAAATGCTCCCATATCTGCATGAGAGCTTAGCCCTATCTGTTGACTATTAATTATATTACATTTATTCTTGCATAAAAGCAGCCGTAGTTAAATGGAATGCCTTAGCCCACATGGTTCTCAGAATCACCCAGGTTTTTGGAGAATGAAGGTGCCTTTGTACAGTAACAAGGGAGAAGCTTAATGAACAGGTTCTGTGCATAAGGCATGTTCCCTTTGACATGCTGGTCATTGTAGTGTTTGTACAGTGGCAGATGTGCAAGCTGGTGCTCTTTGGCATTGAAGCCGTCACCTGAGAAACAGTATGGGGCCAAATGAACAGACTGCTTCAACCTTCTGCTGATTGAATGCTCCTGAATGCTTGCCTTGTGTTTTTCTCATTCAGATATTAGCAGCATCACTCTGTCTCTTACCATGTCACGTGAATGCACAACTTATACTTTGATCGAAGGAGGGCAAAAATCTGTATGAATTCAATAGCAGAACAAGTGACTAACTCTTTTTACAGCTCTAGTGCTCTGTTCTGAAAGGGAGATTGAACAAATATTTGCATTCAAAATGTATTATAACTTCTGACAAATTTTTTTTTTTCAAGCTATAAACCAGGCAATTGGTTCTCTCTCATGAGTATTCTGACAAATCTGTTACCTGGAAAGAAAATGGAAAGGTGTTTCCTCCAGCTTTTTTTGCCAAACCACACTACTTGTTTGTTTGTTTGTCCTTAATTCAGTTTTGTTTAATTTTGCATTGCACTAATTGCATGGGTGCGTAGCATCTTCACACAAAGAAAAAGCCACCTTACCACCATCTTACCGGTTAGATTCTGGATCAGGCATGGAGAATCCAGAAAGGGTAAATATTAGGACAGGTAGGATGATAGTGTTAATTATAATGGAGAAAGAGTGAAACTGAAGGCATCAGTGTTTCATATATCATATAGATAATTTTTTGCAGTGTAACAATATAACAATTGTTATATTGTTTCTGTGTAATCACTTAAAACCTGGTGTTCTGGCAGTAGAAACCTTTGCACCTAAAAGGCAAGACACTCCAAAGTCAGACAGTAGGATGGAGAAGTTAGAGTAAATTTTCATGCTTCTTTTCCCATGTTTAATATTTTTTTTGCACTACAGTTGCAGAGCACATTTTCAAGATAAGATAAAAGATCCTCTTTTTAAGTACCCCATATCCGTTGAGGACTTGAGATAAACTGCGCATACCACTTGTGGAAATCTAGTCGTAAGTCAGAGCTGTAGTGTTTAAGACACTTGCCATAATCATTTTTTTGTGTCTTTATAGCAGAATTAGGTTTTGATGGAGAGCTGGCTGCCCTAGCACATGTGCCTGTTCAAATATGCCACATCTCTCACCTGGCTCCCAGTGACCACTGTGGAGGAGTGTGCATCTCTTACAGGGTCTGTCTCTGATGTGTCAGCCTAAACAAACATCTTTGTGAAGCTCTCGGGCATCTGAAATGGTACTATTCATCACATCCTATTCCATTCTGTTTTATTCTATTATTATTATTGTTATTATTGTTATCAATCTGTCTTGCAGCAGAGGTACAGCCTGTACTACTAACACCAAGCCATTTAGATATAAGGACCATGCATCTCTTATAGGAAGCCAAAGCATGCAGTTTCATCTGTCAACACTGCCTTTATCAGCCACACCCTTCCAGTTACATTAGCCTCCTCCGCCCTGAAACAGGTAAGTTGGGTGACAGCGTTCCCAGGCCCCAGTCTGGAAGGAGTATCAGGGTGTGGTGTGGCCACTGGTTGGAGGCAGCATGCTTGTAGGCTGGAACTGGGGAAGCAGAGCAGCCCAGCAGTGGCATGGGAGCCCAGCAGCACCACTGATCCTGCAGGCAAAATGGAAAAACCTTTTTCAAAAGGTTCCAAACCTTTTCAGCTGGGTCAGCAAACTTGTCTTGCTGACTGTGTGGCTGCACACATACCTGTGTCCTGGGTGGGGGGGAATGTGAGATCAGGAGCAGGCTCACAGTCCAGAGGACTTAAACTGCATTCTGGACTGGGTGACAGCATAAGGTGATTTAAGCTTTATCTCTCAGGGGCATGGTTTGCAATCAGAAATATATCCAGCTGACATGAATTGCTGTTTTGGTTATTTCCCAAGGTCAGATACAGGGTTTCTATGTGCCATTACTCTTCCAGAAAGTGGAGTTGTGCTGTCCTACAATGACTGTGTATAGTGGGAATATATATTTGAACCAATATGCTGCAGGATTCTAATCAGAATGTAAAATTGATGGAAAAAGGCATAGGTTTTAATTGTTTTGGTCTGTGATTAGTTTCATTTGGACTCAAAAATCTAAAACAATTGACCTTTTTAACCTGCCAGGGAGTATGATATAATTCAGGGAGCTTAAATCAAGACCTTAACCTCCATATCTCAAAGCCTAATGACATCAAAACAATGTTGAATATGGTACTGTAATTCCCTTCATGTTTAGGAATTTTGTGTTTATTGCTTGCCTCAATCCATCTTTAACTGGGAAATATGGTAAATGCCTATTTGTGCTTTCCGTTTTCTCACTAACTTTTTCGTGGGTTGGTTTGGTTTTGCTTTGTATTTTAACAATGTGATAGGAATGCAGGTCAAATTATCTCTGGTTCATGTGCGTATTGAAACCATGAGCTTACATTCAAAAACTGGGAAGATGTTGAAAGGCTTGTTACAAGAAAGATAAGTAGCGTCCCCCACTGGCTACAGTTTTGGATGACTGATAGCAAGCAGTTCATGCTGTTCATCTTCCACTCAGTGGTGGCTGTATGTGAAACACACATGACAAAGGAGTGCTGTTGGGGAGCTGCTGAGAGGCTCCCAAGCTTCTCTGTCTTCTGTGTGAGTGGGAAAAGACAGAGTCTCCACCTACCCAGCTGTACATCTGAGCATCCTACAGAAACACTAGCATGTGGACTCATAAGCAATGTCACAGTCCAGAATGAAACTGGAGGCTTTGTAGGTGTGGGAACAGGTGTTTTCTGGATTTTTCACATTGATTCAAGTGATATGTATGTACCTGTCACCTATTTCTAATGTGCCTCTAAATCTCTTTCTCCCCTTAGATGCTTTGCCATCTCAGTTAGGGTGTAAATCCCCTAGTAGCTCTCATTATAAAGTCTGTTTCGAAATCACCTATCTTGCTTTCTTTTCTGTTTCAAATCTGCAGTGCCATTGCACATTCTGCTTAAATCATACAGTTTATTGATTTAATTCTCACTCTTTTTTTTTTTTTTTTTTAAATTCTCTTAGGTAACCTTTAAAGTCCTTCCCTTCAAGTTTATAACAAATATGTACATACAGAAGTGTGCAGTTGCTTTGATGTTGCTTTTTGTGTCATTCATGTTGAAAACAGTGTTTGATTTTGTGGGAGGGAAACAAGGGAAAAAACCCCACAAATGTCCCTGTGTTTTTAATAAGCAGAGTTTTGCCAAGTAGCAATTAGTACTCTTCCGTTTTTGTGCTAATTGAGAGCTTCTTAGGATCCTCTAAGAAGAAGAGGCTTTGCCAAGTTAGCAGATTCAGACAGGTGAGCTGCTTTTAACTTTGCCTTTGCTAGGTGCATTTTTATAATGTTTTTCCTAGTTACTAGTCTGTTCCTCTGACATTCACCATGTTCTTACGCTGCCCAAATCACTGATGTGATATGTGTGAAGCTTCTCTACAATTTTGTGCTGGAGAAAAATTACAGAAGCTGAAATAATCACTCAAAGCAGAAGCTGTTGTTCTGAAACTAAGTAAGGGAAGAGAGGAAGCATAGTCTTGTTTTCCTAAGCCAAATTCTTTACTGAGCCTCCTTTCAAAATACAAGCAGAGAAAGTCCTGTGGGGCTGTGGTTATCACTGACCCATTGAGGTCCATCATACTACAGGAATTGTGGTAAGTTCAGTTGAAACTTTTTTGTCTCTTCACACAGTGGGAATGAACGTTTTCAGAAGTGTTGATCAAACTTTTTTTCAAAGATACTTTTTCAAAGGAAGAGATACAGACATTTTTTAGACTGAAAGCACCTAAAGGCCCTAGTTTGAATTGACATGCGTTTTTAGGGCTTTCCCATTACTGAGACAAAAACATGTTTCATGTTAATTCTGTAAAATGTCTTCTTGGCTTTTGAGGGTTTAGTAATTTTACATTGAAAGTATCTTAATGCCAAGTTTTGCTCACTTCACCTCCTTCTTGAAAGGAAAAATAAGGGACAATTTAGAATCTTATTATTTAGCTGATCTTAAGTGGAGATATAGGCCAGTGTTAATATTTGCTCCAATATCAAGATGAGGCTTTCAATATATCTAGTTCTCATAATGTCAGAACGTATTTTTCCTCATTGCTTATTTTAGATTCCTGTCCTCTTAATCCCATATTAGACATAACTTCTTTAAAAAGTCTGCCGTTTAGCCAAGATGTAGGAAAAAAAATTAGAAAAGTGTAATTCATGGGTACATAATGATGTTCATATTTTTTGTCTAAATCACTAATAAATGAATATGTGAGCTGTGTGTGTGATCACTCATTAGGAACCAGAGTAAACCTATGGATCAGAGTGTTTTCTTTGGAACTATCTTATTTGGTTATAATCAGCTACAGTGAGACTTAGCTAGTGACATCCAGTTGCTGAGCCATTACAAGCACTTTCACCTGATCGAACAAAACCTTCATCTGATCAGACTCCCTTGCTGCTTAAGTATGAAATACATGATTGCTTGAACCAGCACTAAGTGGTTAGGGTTAGCAGAATGGTGTAAACAGTAATGCCTGTGTACTCTGACTGCTTTGTAATAAGAGAAAAAGAAACCAAAGCAAACCCTGAATGGACAACCTTCCTGATCACTCATTCCCTCTCTTCCCAGTCAGTTTTGCTTTTGCTGGTCACACGTGGACCTGTTAGCTAGGATCTCACATTGTAGTCGTGTCAGAAGGGAAGCTCTTTGCCACTTCACTTGGACCATTCATTACTCTCAATCCCCTTAAGCACTGACATGCTTGTATTCATGCTTGGGTCTTTGTATTTTTTTCCTTCTGTGTAGCAACATGAGATCATCCAAGAATACCATCCAAGAAGTGTTGTCTTTCTCTTCTCTAGATTCAAGGAAGAGGTGCCTAAGGTAGATCCGGAGAAGAGTCCTTGAATAGGCCTGGAAAAAGAATCAAGCTTGCGATCTCACACTGAAATTTATAGCTACATGTTGGCTAACTCTTTCCAAGATACTTTCCTGACCTTTCTGAGATTAGCTTTCTGAAAGAGCCAAAGAGAAGAATCTTTAGATTTCCCTTTACTTGCTGTCTATTTCTGCTGAGCTTGAAAGTGTCAGTAATGGAAAAATACTCAAACCTTAACTGTGGTGACACAGTTTGAATGGCTTGTGGCCAAACACCGTAAAAAAACCAAGGTCAGAATAAGTTAATAAAGAGCCTTCAGGTGCAGTTTATCTTCTGCTTGTGTTTGAGTAAAGAAGGTGCCCAGTTACTATGAGCAAAAAAACTAACCCCTCAGCCAGTAAGTCATGAATTTGGAATCCTTCCTGCCTGATGCTGCAAAATTATAAGTGTAGCTGAGGTTACAGGGATAGAAGTGGTCCTGAAACTGTCTACAGAAGGGGAGCTCTGGAATTTTCTGTGAGCAGAAGGGGTTGGTGATTGCTCCTGTCAGCTTTCTCCCTTCTTCTTTTATCATAGGGGGATCTTCCCTGCTGTTACTAAGAAGTGTTTGAACTCATTCCACCCCACAGGGCTCCTATATGATGTCTGATTTCTTGTCACTTTTCTTGCTGTGTTTAAAACTGGATCTACCCAGATGACTCAGAAGGCTTTGAAATCCAGGTCTGATCATCTGTTTATCATGCATCACTCCATTTCCCAGCTTCTATATTTTATTGACAACTCAGTTCTGAGACTTTGTCCAGCTCCTAAGTTTCAATTATTGCCAAAACTGGCGAATGTAGGTCTTGCCTTCCAAATAGTGAGGAAGTTACTTCTTTAACTCCATTACTAGCTTTGCCTCTGGTTTACTAGTCCAGTGGCACACTACTGAATCTCCTTTTGTTCTGCGAAGGGAGTCTGGAGAAATCAGCTTGTGTGTGTTTTTAATTACATGTTTGTTCAGCCTTCTGAGGATGTCAGGAGCTGTGAACAGCAAATGCCAAGTGATTGCCAGGAAGAAAGCTGCTGACTGCAGTCCATCATAGACAGAACCCTTCTGTGTAGCTGCCACTGCCTTGCCATGCACATACCGACGATATCTGATTTTGATTATAGTCTCTCCTCTGATGATAGTGCTGTCTCGGGTTCTCCTGGAGACAAAGTCTTGGTCAAGTGAAAACATAAGCAATGGTGTAGTCAAGGACAAAGTCAGTCAGTCTCCCCCAGATTCCAGTCTATTGACTCTTCTTTCTTCCTCATTTGGAGTGAACCGAAAGGCTAACGATCTCCCTTTAAATGAGCATAACTTGCTGTATTATGTTAGTCTAGACAAAGGAAATCAAATTAATTAGCAGAAAGACTGCAAATGTGCTGTGGAGGAGGACCTGTCATTAGAGTACCTCATTCAGGCTCCTGTGGCTTGCTGTGTATTCAGAATGATAGCTCTGGTCTTTCTCTCCGCAGAAGAGAAATAGAATAATACTAGGCTTCAATTAGAGACAGAACTATTATTCAGTCATGGGCAAGGAGAGGGGGAGGTGAGTAGGAAGACGGCTGCTCTGCAAAGCCTAAGTCATAAAACATAAAATCCCGGTTTACACATGGCAACAGATCCATCTGTGATTGAATTACAGCCTTCATATTCAGTAGTGGGTCAGGTCTGTAAACCAGAATACAGACAGAGCAAATATTTGCATTCTGTGTGTAATGACAGAGGGAGAATCACTGATCTGAGCATGAATCAAAGCCACAAGAACATAGATGTGGGACAGCCACGTGTTGCCAGCAGTGTGAAGTGGGAGGGATGGAGTAAATTTCCAGTATTTGTATGTTAAATTTCCTACAAATCATTCTGCAGCATTTAACTGAAAATTTGTCTTCTATTTATTTTCGGTTGTGACACACTGCTAATAACAGTGCATAAATGGCAGTCTGCCCATTCATTCTGTGTGCTATATATTGTCTAATAATTCTGGAAAGTTATTTTGAAGTGTATAGGTATTTAGCATTTTATGTTGATAGTGCATATATAATTAAAATTTAATTTGTATTCCTGACTTCATAGCATCTCAAATGATTTTTTCTTTTGACAGCTGTTGAGCCACTGTGATTTATTTTGGCCCACTTGACAGTCAAAGAGGTTACTGTCAGTTTGGAAATATCAATAGACATATAGTGAAGTAAAAGTTCTTTTTTGTATATTAGAAAACAACTTAAAAACAAGGGTCAAAATATTTCCAAACTGAAGAACTTGCATCAAGGCATCTACTAGTGCATGGACTAGGGTTGTCAAGAAGCCATGCAACTCTAAAGGTTTTGAACTCCAAATGTCACTTTCGTTTATAGGCTTGCAAAAATACAAAAAAAAAAAAAAAAAAAAGAAAAAAAAGTCCGTCAGAGCAAGTGGTTGCTGCACTTCCCAGCCCTTACAGGTTTGAATTATATTTTAGTTGCATATAACTTGTAGAGACTCAGAGCGAACAGGTTTCCTTTTAGAGTAAAGCCCAGAGCTTTGAGTTAAACATTTGAAACAAAACTAATGAAACATGGTCTGTGATGGGCCATTGGTTAACCCACAAACAGTAACTACAAAAGTAAGCCAAGAAGAAGGCTGGTGCTCTTAGGGAAAGAGGAAAACATATGGTAGTTATCCAAGTGAGTTTGTGAACAAGAGGGGTTACAAAATATCACATGCTCTACCCAAGGATAATACCATGCCTGGTGTGCAGCAGTGACTTGTTCCTGCTTGGCTTCCATCAACACAGGGTGCAAACAAGCTTTATGCTGTTGGGCCAGCTTACACCCTGGGTGAGAGAATGTATTAAAAACTTCGACTTGCTGCTGTTTCAAGGTGTCTTGTGTTACATGTGAGCATTAGGGCTCACAAACTCTGATTTTCTATGGGTGTGTTCAGTGTGTCACCACAGTAACCCTAAATGACCCCTTTGCTACTCACACCTCCTGTTCTAAATTGTGATACCACTGACTTGTTCCCCCAGTCCCCTTCCCTGAAATATTTTTCATGCCTCCCTGTGAAGCCTAGGAGAAAATACACTTAGTGTAACACAATAAAGTTTCAAACCTGCCTTGCTTACCAACCCATTTGGAATTTGGCAGAGGAAAAAAAATTAATTGTGAGGAGGTGTCAGATGTGTTGTTTATAAACTGAAGGAAAGGCAAAATAGGATGAGGATAGGATTCCCTAGATTTAGCCTCACTGAGGAAAAGAAGTGCTTTTCTGTAAAACTAATAGTTCTGGTAAGGCACTTAGTTACTTAATAGTTCTGGTAAGGCACTTAGTATTTGCGTGGCATAGACCTGATTGGAGTTAGCAGGTTGCATGGGGTAAATACTTATTTTATTTGCCCATTAGCATAGATCTTCTGCACTCTGTCCCTAGAACTACTGTAAGTTTTAGTCAGGAGGACTGATGCTTTGTCAGGCAAATTTAAGCAGAGATAAATGTAAATGAACAGCGCTCCAAGCAATAAATCTATGCCATTTTAAAGACAACTGTATGAAAATACAGCTGGAATGGTTCTTACAAGTGACATGTTGGAAAGTAGTGGGATGTATAGCTGAACTTTTGTTTTATGGGAATTTGCATACTACCTAGTAGAAAGATCAGCCTCTGGGATATTAGGATAAGAACAATTCTTATTTGAACCATCTGTATTTCAGCTCTATAAATAGGATACTGGCTTACAGAAATTCATAATGTAAAGACTAGACCATCAATAACATTTTAGATTTTTGAAACAGGAACTTGACCAGAGTCATAATGTGGTAACTAAACATAGCATCTTGACAGAGAACCTGAAAGAATAAAACTATCTGAATCTGCTAGAAAATCTGGAAAATTTAAATGTTACTTCTCTGCTGATTTAAGGTAGTGTTTCTTATGTACAAGATTACATGCCACCTGTTGATTTTTAGAATTACTTCCATTTTTCTAATCATTGAGAGAAGCAAGCACTTCTTTTGAGCACTTTTATGATGCTTTAGAGACCTCAGTTTTCTCCTAGAACAGAACTCATTTAAATGCCCTCTTTTTAGAATGGTGAGAATACAGTAAAGAACATATATTGAAGATTAATTGTCATCTCTCTTATTGAAGCTAGAAAATGAGTTGTGCATTCTAGAAGTAGTGTGTTGTTTGCAGCTATAAAGAAATGAAGCTCCTAACTCCATCCCTGTTCTATCATGGAAACTATACTGGAAATTTTCATACAAAACAATTTTCATTTACAGGAGTATAATGTTTTTAAAGAAAAGCTTGCCTAAGGGTAGCAAATCTGTATTTCTTTGCAAAAAGAGGTGTATTGGTGCCATGCAGTGCAATTGAAAGATGTTGGAAACAGTCCATTCTCAGTTAATTTCTGACCTCCAGTAACTCACTGAGTTAACTCTGAGCTCAATTCTGGTCCCATCATATGTTGGTCACCAAGTCAGTCTGCAAACATTTGAAGTTGTGTTGCTTACTCAGGCATTGGTCTTGGATGAGATTTCTATGTTCTGTTGTAATGCAAACAACAAAAATATAATGGACACTGTTCATTGCAAAATAGTCTTTTGTAGCATCGATTCTCCAGTGAGGAAGCAACGAAATGAGCTATTGTATTTAAATGCTGAACTTTCCCCATTCTTGTGTTGACTGTCCTCCTTTCCAACAGGCTGAGGGATGGTCACAAATGAAGACATTTGCTCAAGCCACCGCTTCCCTTCAGATTTAGTTTTTAGTTTCCCAAGGGCAGAAGTCTGCTGTTTTCTCCTGAATGAAATGCTGCCAAATGGGAGCATAACAGCTGCCTTCGATACAGAAGAATAAAGTTAAATGTACGCTGTTTTTACTTGCTGGACAAAATGTTCATATGAAAACAGAACTGACTTGCCTCTTTGGGGCTTTTTATCTTGTGCTGAAAAGCTGAGAAACACTGAGGAGTATACACCAAGTATCTTTTCAACATAGTTCACTCTTGCAGAGAGACATTTTTTTAGATTCATAGGAGAATTATCAGTCCTGTCCGAAAAAGCTCTTCTCCTTGTATCTGTTCCTTCCATCCTGTGCTGTAGCATTCTTAAAAACCAGGTTGTGAGGAAGAGAATCAGCCTCATGGAAGAAGCTAGCAGAAATCTGGTTTTATTTTGTGGGTTTTTCCCTCCACCCACTCCCCCTTTTTCCCCAGTGTTGCATATGCTGCCAGTACTGATGACTACCCAGACACTTCTGAGTAGGACATCTCACTCTGCTTGGGACAGTTCACATGTGCTCACCAGGCAGACATTTGTCTGTGGTTGGTTCTAAAACCACAAGTTCCTGAAGCTGAAATAGCAACACAATTTAGGGCTTTTAATCATAACGATACAAAAAACCCCCCTTTGTCCAGTTACCTGCTAGTATTCAATCAGAGTTATGAGTGTTACTAATCCCCTAAAAAAGGCTTTGCTACATTACCAAAGGTACTATAGGATGACTTGCTTTTACATTTCTTGAAACTTTCATTCCATCTCTTTATTTCACTTTTCTTTTTTTTAAATGATAAATGCTGACACAATTGTTGAATCAAAATCTTTGCTATTGATAAATACAGGGTCATATGAAGTTGATAGTGTCTTTCTTCACTGTATTACCTGGCTAGCATTTAGCCTTTAAAAGAACCCAAACCAACAAAACTTGCAGCATTGTTTCCTGCACTATTTTCTTCTAGTTGGAGCTTTAGTAATTGTGTCTGTTATATGTGTGTGTGTGTGTTTTTTGGGAAACACTGGTGTTTATTATGGACATAATCACAGAGGATGAGTAAGGTTAGAAGGAACCACAGTGGGGCATCTGGTCCAACCTTCCTGCTCAAGCAGGGTCATCGTAGAGCACATTGCACAGAATTGCATCCAGACAATTCTTAAATTTCTTCAGTCAGGGATACTCCACCATGTCTCTAGGCAATCTGCTCCAGTGCACGGTCATCTGCACAGTGGAGAAGTTCTTCCTCATATTCAGATGAAACTTCCCATGCATCTGTTTCTGTCTGTTGCATCTTGTCTTATTGCTCAGCCCCACTGAGAAGAGCCTGGCTCCGTCCTCTTGGCACCCTCCCTTCAGAATCTTTTAGGCATTGATGAGGTCCCTTCTCAGTCGTCACTTCTCGAGGCTGAACAGACCCAGCTCCCTCAGCCTTTCCTCATAAGTGAGCTTCCAGTCCCTTAATCACCTTCGTTGTGCTGAGGATCTCAGAACCAGACCCAGCACTCCACATGTGGCCTCACCAGGGCTGAGTAGAGGGGCAGGATCACCTCCCTTGACCTGTTGGCAATGCCCTTCCTAATGCATTCCAGACCACCTTGGCCACAAGGGCACTGCTGGTTCTTGGACAGCTTCTTTGTGTTACCAGTGAACGTGCTGAGGAGGCATCTACCCCTTGCACCTGAGTCACTGATGAGCAAGGTAAACAACACTGGGCCCAGAGCTGAACCGTGGGGGACACCACAGGTGACAGGCCTCCAACTTGACCATGTGCCACTGGGTACAACCCTCTGGGATCTGCCATTCAGACAGTTCTGAATCCAACTCACTGTCTACTCATCCAGCCCACACTTCCTGACTTTACCCATGAGGATGTTGTGAGGCAGTGTTGAAACCCTCACTAAAGTTGAGGTAGACAATATTCACTGCTCTCCCCTCATCTATATAGATTGTTGTTTCATAGCAGAAGGCAATCAGGTTGGTCAAGCATGATTTATTATTGTGAATCCATGCGGACTTCTCCTGATAAACTTCTTGTCATTCATGTGGCTAGAGATGGACTCCAGAATGAGGTGCTCCGTCACTTTTCTCAGGGTTGAGGTGAGGTTGACTGGCCAGTAATTCTCTGGGTTCTCTTCCTTGCAGTTTTTGAAGACTGGTGTGACATCTGCTTTCTTCCAGTCTCAGGCACCCCTCCTGACTGCCATGGCCTCTCAAAGATGATCGTGAGCAGCCTCGCTATGGTGTCCACCAATTCTTTCAGCACTCACGGATGCAGCCCATCAGAGCCCATGGACTTTGTGGATATCAAATTTGCTTAGGTGTTCTCTAACACAGTCCTCCTTTCTTCCAACATTCCTTTACACTGGTCTGAGTCAGAGATGCCCAGTGCAAAGAAGATGTTCAGTATCTCTGTGTCCTCTGTCACCAGCATTCCCACTCCATTTAGTAATGCATCCACATTATCCTTAGTTTTCCTTTTGCTATAGTTTGAAGAAGCTGTTTTTGTTCTCATTGACATACTTGGCCAGATTTAATTCCAGATGGCCTCAACCTTCCTTGTCTCATTTCTACTTCCCTGACAACCTCTCTATATTCATTCCAAGTGGCCTAACCCTACTTCCATCTCCCTAATGATAAAAGTATGTCAAAATACCAGGGCTGACTTCATCAATACTTTCCTTCCCCTCTCTCTGGTTTTCTGGACCTGTAGTTTACAATCAGGTTCTTCGGTGACTCCCCTTACAAACTCCTGGTCCTGGCTTTAAAAAATGAGAAACTTCTCTCTATTCCTCTAGGACTAACACTACTTAAACAAACAAACAAACATACAAAAAAACCCCCAAACAAAAAACAAACACCCCCCCCCCCAAAAAAAAAAAAAAAAAAAAAAAAAAAAACCCAGAAGTTTAAAAGCTATGCAAGATAAGAAGGATTCAGCCTATGAAGAGAATACTGTAAATCTGTGATACAATATTTAGGTCAATATACTTTGTGGCAGGATGAGAAGAACTGCTGAAGTAGTGTGATCCTTTAACACCAATGAAGTGACCAGCTGCATTTAAACAGGTTTCAAATGAGCTTGTCTTAAGTTCTTGGATGAAACAATAGTTCGATGGTTTTAAACATGAATTTCTGTTGACAGTAAAGGCGGATAAGAAAGAGAGAGGACAAGATGAGAAGGAATTCAAGCTGGTTGAATCAAGGGTTAGTTTACTTTCCAGTTTTCTTCATTACTCCTTCTGTCGTGAAAATAACACGTAACACATTACTGAAAGGCATGAATAACTGACGGAGTTGTTGGTTCCTATTATATTTTTGTGCATGGATCAAGAATTCTTCTAAACTCCCAGTCTTTTCAGGGAAAATTCAAGATAAAGCTCTTGGTAATAGAAAATCTACTCAGTCAGAGCTGAATTATTATAATGCAACATCCTTTCAACTAGCATAAACTGTCTCCACCAGTGTCTTCTACATACTTCCATTTTGTTGATGATTTACTTTATTTTTCAATACTTTAAATTCATTGTTTCCAGGAACTGTCTGGATAAAGAGAAGTTCTAAGTTCTGGCATTATTGGGGAAATGCTGTCCTGTTCTGAGGAATGCAGGCTGGCATTGTTGAAACCTAACTTCATCTTCCTCTTTCAAAAAACAAAGCAAGAGCTCACACAGTAGAGTGTGGGTCTTGAGACATCCAGCCTGCAGGAGGACCTTTCCTGCTTCCTTCAAAGCTTTGTGGTATTCCCTGTAGGCAGTCTTGACTCTCAGGGAGAGAGGTGTTGGTGCAAGAGAAAAGGATGGATCTCCTTTGTGGAAGGGAGAGAGAAGGATGGAGAGGAGGAAGGATCTCCATATCCAAGAGCCAGTGAGGGTACTAGGAATTTATTAAGGCTGAAAGAAATGTTTTCTTCCTCAACATCTCCTGTTAGGGCTGTGATACAACAAAATAGCTTTCCTTCAAATCACTATAGGAGGTTCTTAGAGGACAAGAATGGAAAAAAAAAAAACATTGCCTGTACATTTCTGTAATTTAATTAATTAATTTTCTGTAATTTTATTATTCGAATTTAAATAATTGCTGCCTTTTATGTTTTGTGATGCATTGTACTCCTAGAACATGGTAACTACTGCTATAATGCAGATCTGAATAACTGAATCCTAGCTGCAGTATTGTGTTTTTTACATTTTTAAAAGTTTGGTCTGCCCAGCCTCCTGCATGTTTTGTTGTTGTAGCTGGCCTCACTCTTGGCAATTTAGTAATGGGAATCTATTAATGATGGAATGATTTAATAAGACGCCCATGTCCCTGCAACAGGAGATACAGTACAGTGTTCACTTATTTGCTAATGCTGTTGGGACATGGGAGAAATAGTTTCCAAAGGATAGTTAAAAGAGGAAAGTTAGCACCAAATACCTCCCTTGCACAAAGATGCCTGATTAGTCTTTACTGAAGTCTTTATGAGAACATTGTACCATTAGAATCATGCCTAACTATTAATAAATTAAATAAATAGCATTTTTGGCTTCATGGTAGAGAATTTGATATTTCTTGGCTTTCCACATCTGTTGCTAAAGCCAAGTTTTAGTTCTTTGAAAAGCTATTGCCTGGCTTGTCTTCAAGGAACGCTTCTTGAGTCCCATCTTAAATGTGAGAACTAACCATGTACATCGTGTTCTTACATTATTATACATATGACTGGTTTATACAGATTCTTTTTCTCATGAAGTCTAATATGAAAGTAAGGGGGGACTAGAAAAAAATTTTGGTAACAGGTCTTCCTGCATTCAGCCATGCTCAAGTGATCCCTAAGGAGAGCTCTCATGTCTCTGAAGTTTGCAGGGTGGAAACTGGAAGCAAGTGATACAGGTGGTGAAATGTGGCCATCTGTGTACTGTACTGCATAATGAGAACTAATTTAATCTAGTCTGTATGCCTGCCTTTTGCTGGTAGTTACAGAGAAATATTTGTCCAAGGGAAGCCTTTCAGCTGTTTATTAAATTTAAATTTTTCAAAAAGCAAAAAAATCTCTGAATTTGTTTATCATCTTCCCAGCCATTGGCTCTTACAGTACTTGAGACTGTACTTTTGATGGGTTTATGATAGGTTTATAGTACTATATATTTTTCTTCATGAATCCATGTTGTGATTAGGCTGAAGAGGTAGAGTCTCAAATTCCATGGTAAAACAGGTCCTGCACATTTGGATTTTTTGTTGTTTGGTTTTTTTTTTTTTTTGGTGGGGTTTTTTTGGTTGTTGTTGTTTTTGTGTTTTGTTATGTTTTATTTTTTTTTAAATTGCCTGCGACTTTATTTCTAAATTCCCTTCAGAAAGGCCTGGTGAAGAGATAACTGTATCATAACTCTATCAGAGAGTTGGATGCTTCCAGGAATGCTGATAGTGCTGATTGCTTTTTTAGTGCTACAAAGTAGGTGCTAAAGCAAACAAGTGGGTCTCACACCTCCTGATTTCCTGAGCAGCTAACATAAAACATCACAGTGATCTTTCAGTTACATCGCTCCTTCTTTCTGTCCACTTGCAACCTTGAAGTAGGCTGATCTTTGAAACAGGAATTCTGAGTCAGAATCTGCATCCTGAGCTGAGAAACTGGTCGTGACTTTGAAAACTAGAGGAAACATCAGAGCGGCCGCTCAGCACAGATGGGCACTGGTGTTACCTCCTGCCCTGCCTTTCAGACCATAGCACCCGCTTCTTCTCAGGGGAACTTTTCTGAAAACAATGACCTTGAATTCTGAAGGCAAATCCAATGCTCCAATTCAGAGAGAGCTTCCCTAAGCACAGAACTATCAGTGGTTTTGGAGGTTACATGGCTTGGACTCCTGTCCTGCTCAGGAGCTGGGTTACTGTCAAGAATGCATGAGTTACAGGGACAGAAGGTCGGTTTGCAAAAGGGAGCGTGCCTTGGTAAGTACTTTTATGTTACACAGTAATTGGATACAAAGAAGAAATAAAGCTAAGGGCAGACACACCTGGGTCTTCCTCTCCTAGCACAGTGACCTGACCTCTGAATGACAGAGCTGGATTTTGACATTCTTGTTTCCGTGGCCAAGGATTTTTTATACTCCTGGGCCTAATAGCCCAGCTCCAGCATGTTGGGTTTGATGAGTTTATGAACTCAAACTTGAGGCTGATTTACTTATCTCAGGGAGAAAAAACTTGTCATGTGATATGTAAATGCAGCCAGGCCTTGTTGGGTGTCTTATCTAAGATTAAGTTATTCTCAGCTCATGCACTGGAAAAAAGGCATGGGGGGAACTGGCAGCAGCTAGCAACAATGCTTGAAGAAGTTGAAAACTGTCACAAAGGAGCTGCCACTGGGTCTGCTATGGGGACCCCCAATGCAGCAGGAATGGGGGGCCCAGGCTGGCATTGGTGCAAGTTGTTGGGGCGTTGGTCTCTTGAGGCAGTTCTCACTTGCATGTCCCAGCCACATGCTGTTTCATTCAGTTCCATCTAAGTAGGGCAGAACTGCCCTGTCCTTGCCAAAAGCCAGATTCTTCTCCAATACATTTTGTGTTTCTTCTCATCCTGCTCTGTCTGCAGACAGACAGCATTCACCGTCTTGCTTTGCATTCAAATTGAGTTTGCCAAAATGTTCTCTTTCTGTGGGGGTCCTGAAGTTTCTTTTTGCTTTGCATGTGAGTGCTGAAAATATATGTGTAGTCCTTGGCAAGTTGCTGGCACCGTGTGACCTTGTTTGCACCCTTACTTGCTTGAATAGGGGATTTGTGTGCCAGGGCTTAGAAAGGGGTGATTTGCAGGCTAGTAAGGGGTAACACTGTGATTAGAAATTCCACGATCTGACAGAATGCACATTTGACCTGCTAGTGTAGAATAGATTATTACTCCATTATGTAAATATTCTAAGGTTCAAGTTTGATAAGGATCAATGACAGAAATAAGTGGTGCGTTCCTACCTGTCTGTAGAAGTACTTGCACATATTGCAGTGTTTGGGTTATAACTGTACAATAGTGGCCTTTATTTATTAATAATGCTTTATTAGTTATAAACACAGACTTACTGAATAAATCCTGCTTACTCTATTGAATGGCTCTCCATGCCTACATAAAACCATTTAAGCAATTAGAATACTGCTATATTTCTCTGTATTGTAGACTTTGAGTCGCTAGTTCTCTGTCAGCTTTCCTGAATTCTGAATTCCTGAATTCTTCTGCTTGACCACCACTTTTGACACAAAAAAAAAGTGTCCTTTCAAATTGCATTTTATGAAGAGAAAGGGCAGGCGTGGTAACACAGGGTTTCATAGAATTGTAGAGTCATGAAAGTTGGAAAAAACCTTAAAGATCATCCCAAGAAAAGAGGAGGAGGTGGGGGAAAGGGTGTGTCTCTCCTGACCTTTGCTGTCCTCTTCTATGCCAGGATCATATGAAATGAGACTGGAGAGGCAGTATCCCTTGTGTTTCAAAAGCATAGAAGAGTATGCCTGAGAAATGTGGCATAGACATCTTGTGGAGAGTTCCCCTCTGTCTTTTTCTAGAAGACAAAGGTTTGTAAATCTGGTTTCTTTTCCTCCCCTTTCTATATAAAACACAAAGCACTGGGAATCAGCTGTTTTATCTACTACTGAAATGCAGCCATCAGTGCAGAATAACATGAGAACAATTTGAAAGGAAGCATGGAACACTATATTCAACTGAAACTAATTACCTGATTAGGTTTTGGCCTGGTTGTCTGGGTTGACATCCAGTGGACTTGGCGACAATACCTGCCAGCAAAGCCAAGTCTAGTCTTGCTTCGTTTAAAGGCTCTGGACAAAATTTCTGGGCTTGCATGCTGAATGCTAAGCAGTGTGAAAATAGGCCACTGATTTAAAGTACCCATGGCTACAGTGGGTGTTCAGTGGGAAGATGGCATGGTTGCAGATGAATGAACTTCTTTTGTGGTTTAGAAATACTGGTTTCCATTTAAAGGTGGTTCTGTTTCAAGTATACACTCTGGTGAAATTTAACTCTGCATCAGAACATCCTCTGTTTGCAGCTATATGATTAGCACTTTTGTTTCCTTCAGCACTTCAGGCTTCTCCCGTTAGAAACTTAGTGCAAGTCTGACATTGAGATCTTGTAGACTTAAAAAATAACCTTAAGCAGTGTTATCTCACCTAGTCTGCTAGAGTAGTTCGTTTTCTTTATCTCCACAGAAGTTAAACATTTTAGGTCTGCTTGATTAGGTGAGAAGCATTTGTTACTGCCATTCTTGTCCTCTTTTGCACCTTTACTGCAAACACTTTTTTGATCATTTGGTCATTGTTTGAAAAGCGACATGTTTTTCAGATGGGAGTACCTATGCAACATCTGAAGTGTCTGTACTGTTAGACATTATAATTACCAGTGTGATGTCTAGGCATCTCTCTAAAGGAAAAAGGAAAAAAAAAAAAAAAAGAAATCATTGCTTGGAAGGGTTTGAGGCCTTACAGTGAGAAGAGGGATAAGTCTTTCTTCTGTACACTATAAAAATATCCATTAATAATGAAGGTGAATAGAGCACTTCAGAAAGACTTGGAAGTGTTCTAGTCTCCAAATGGGAAGCTTCTGTGCACCCACTTCTGTCTGAAGAGACCCTTTCCCAAGGAGAGTGATGTGAAATGAACTGCCCAATGAGCAGTTCACTAGTGAGCATTGACTTTATAAGGAAATATAGTGCACCTGGTCTGATGTTCTGGAAGCACGTTGAGACACATTACTAAAATGAATTGGACAAGAGCTGGTAAGAGATGCTCCACAGAACAAGAATACGTAATAGACAAGCATAGGAAAAAATATTTTTGCCATCTGGCTGACTATTTTAACTTAACAACAAGCTTACACTCTAACCTATTCCTTAAAATCTAAAATAAATATTGAATCCTCTCATGTTTACAAACCTTCTTAAACCATTTGCCCAAGAGGCCTTGCAGTTGTGAAGTCCTCTAACTTGTGTTTAAGCATTTCCTCTTACTGCAAAAATAAATCCATTAAGGTTTTGGCCTCATACAAAGACAACAAGTACAAGCCTGTAAGTACCATAAGAGCCCTAAGAAACTTCAGAAGCAATTTAAAATAATAAAAATAGTTTTTTGGACACCCCTTGCTACTTCTGTGGGGAATGAGGCTGGGCTGGGACTCGGGAGCTGAAGAGACACAGGCATGTACTTCGTGTAACCTGGTATTCCCTTCCCCTCTCCCCTGCCATCTCCAAATCAGCTCTCACCATCTTGGCAAGAGTCTCTTCATCCTTTGCTAGTTAGGAGTTTGCCCAGCTGTTTGGCCCAGGATTTCACAGAGAAAGAGGAAATGTTTCTGGCTGAAGCTTCTGTAAAACCACCACTTCAGCCATCAAAGCATTAGTGTCCCTGTGGGGAAAAAAGAAGTAGTTGGAGAGTTTGAGGAGGGGTGAGGGAGAACAATGTGATTTACCAAACTCCCGGCCTCTTCATGATAAGTAATCACTCTGAAATAGAGCTAATCTAGGAAAATCGATGGGATTATAAAGACAATAAGATCTCCACTTCTTCAAAAAGCATGCGTGAAGTATCAGCTCCATTCCAGTTCTGTGGTTTAACAGTAACGTTTCTTCTAACCGTGCCTTGTGTTGCCCTTGCAGGATGGTTTGGAAATTTGCCTTGTCCCTTTTTCTGATGGCAGCAGTGGTTCGAGTGACGGACACCAGGAAGAACCGCCCTGCAGGTGCCATCCCCTCCCCGTACAAAGGCAGCAGCAGTAACCACTCGGAGCGGAGGCAGCAGCTGAACAAGGAGGTGCTGGCCTCCAGCCAGGAGGCCCTGGTGGTCACCGAGAGGAAGTACCTCAAGAGCGACTGGTGCAAGACGCAGCCGCTGCGGCAGACTGTCAGCGAGGAGGGCTGCATCAGCCGCACCATCATCAACCGCTTCTGCTACGGGCAGTGCAACTCCTTCTACATTCCGCGGCACGTCAAGAAGGAGGAGGAGTCCTTCCAGTCCTGTGCTTTCTGCAAGCCACACAAGGTCACCTCTTCGACCGTGCAGCTGGAGTGCCCCGAGCTGGACCCACCGTTCCGACTCAAGAAAATTCAGAAGGTCAAGCAGTGCCGGTGCATGTCTGTGAATCTGAACAGCTCAGGCAAGCCGTGATAACAGGCACCTAGCTGCTGCTTGGTGTTGCCTCCATCATCAGCTTTACTGCTGCCTCTCCTCTCCCACTGAGCAGACTGTCCATTTTTTTGGTTTGTTTCTTCTTCTTTTCTTTTTTTTTTTTTTTTTTTTTTTTTTTCTTTCAGGAGGCATCTCTCCAGCAAGGAAAGGCTCCTTGTCACTTGCCTACTGGAATAACGCTTTTTAACCAGCTGTGTTAGGCACTTCACCATAAAGTTTCATTGTATTTTAAATATCTGGCAGTTGAATCTTCTGGAGTGGAGCAGGCTCACAGAAGTTGGGATTGATCATCGAAGTGACCAGTTGGCTGAATCCGGCATTAAATGTTTCCACTGTGTGGAGTAAAGCCCTCTGCCCTACACTCCAGTTCCCTCCACAAGTTGAGAACGCCTTCCCTGTGCTTTGGCCTGGAGCTTGCTTCTCTCACTTGGAAGTGCTGGGGAGCTGCCCAGGGCTGGGGAACACAGATGAGAGAGAGTAATGAGGAGTAATGTGTGAAAAGCAAGCGAGACTCTCCGATGAGGCTCCTCGCCTTAAGACAGCTTCAATTGTGCAATGACAAATGGTTCTGGGCTTGTTGTCTGAACGGCAGATCAGAAGCAGGGGGAAGAGGGTGAGGCGCTGGGTCAGCCACGGTGACCACAGAGCAGACTGAGGGTGGGTTCTGATGCTGTTGTGGTTAGAGTATATTGAACACATGGCCTCTGCAGCGGTGTTTATTTTGTAACCTAGCTATAGTAAACAGCTGTTTAAAGTATTATAGACCTAGCCATGTATATTTTTTTTTGTGGCAGAGTATGCCAGTGACTAAAATATGTTAAGAGACTCGGTTGCTAGGTTGGCTGCCTGGCTTAAAATGGACATGGTTTTACTCTGCTTTTGGTAGGTTTTTGTATGTTAGATATGTGTGTGTGTGTTTCTTACTGCAAAAAGGAAAACATCCATTTATGACCTTATATTTATGCCTGCTCAAACCAGGGGAAGTGGAAGGTAGTGGGAGAGAACACTTAAGGGACTGATGTGGCCCCAAAGCACTGTCACACAAAGGACAAAGTTTGGTCATTGCTGGACTGAATACAAAAGCTACATAAGTGTCATCAAGTTTGGGAGTGGTGTCTCTGCCATGACTGGGAACCATGTTAATGTGTTAGTGTTAAAGGACAAGTGCCTCAGTCAGTGCTGCTGGAATGGGTCACAGCTGTGGGAACAGGGAGAAAGTAAGTTGTAATTGCTACACTATTGGTGGTCCACTCAATTTTTGAGACCTGCACAATAAGTGTTGGTGAACACTTGCAGTTCATTTTAAATCATACTATGCTGTTATTCAGTTGATGGAGTTTAACATGTCCTGTATACCCCATTTGTTACAGTTCTGATCTGTATTAGTCCCAGCTGCATTAAAATCCTGTCTCAAACCAGCCCCTTCCCCCAAACCACAGCCAGGGTGCATGCAGTTGTCTGAAGCTTACAAATTTAAAATGACACGCCGGCTCCCTGTGCATGTCTCACAGTTCAGCATCTGCAGACTGCTGCCGGAGCCCCTCCCCGCCAGCCTCTTCGCAGGCAGCCACTTCAAGGGGTTAATGTGTTCAGCACTGTCGCCAGCCAGGGCTTCAGAGCCACAGGTCTCCATTATGTGACACAGGCCTCCCTAAGAGGCTTTCAGGTCTGATCTCCACAAGAGCTCCAAGCGGTTTACAGGGACTGGCGTGGGCAGGGTGAGGTTGGTCGGGTCTGGCAGCCCTGTTACATGAGCAGACGTGGCTTTGCTGCTATGACCTTCCAGCCTGTCAGAAGTGCACGGGGAGACTCGCAGGGAATGCCTAAGGGGCTATTGCTGCTGCCCTGTGGCATCGTGCCAGCCCCAGCCAGGATGGGCACAATTCAGACTAGTCTTGAAGGTGTGGGTGTGGGTGGGGTGCAGGGGGGGAAGGTGGCAATGTAGTCTGCTAAGACCCTGGGGATCTCAGTCTTTGCTTCAAAGGCATCAGCTGAAAGTCAGACATTTTGGACCAGAGAGAGAAGAGCACCCTAGTAAATTCACTTAAGAAAAACGTGCAAGAATCTTTACCTTTAAGCTATGCCCTGCCTGGGTTTTTCACCAGTTTGCAATATGAATATGCTGCAGCTTAAAGCTCCTTCTAGGGGCTGTGTTTATGTAAAAACTGAGTTGAGCTTGTAATGGTTAAAACTGTATTTAATTCTTGTTTTATAAATGAAAACAAAAAATGAAGAAATGCTTTAAGTATAATGTAATTATTTTATAGGTCAACTATTAAATTATAGATTAAATAATAAAGCTACTCTAGGGTTATATGGCATCCAGGTGTTTTGCTTCAACAGTTTGTGTCCAGCTGCTTTTTAATCAGTATATTCTCCACCTTCCTTTTCCCCCTCCCAAATATAGGTGAATGATGGATCACCCTGACAGGTTGGGAAAACCCAACTACTTCTCCCCTTGTTTCCCACTTCCCTCAGAAGTACCTGGAAGGCAAGAGGGAAAAATAAAATGTGTTATTCTTAGATTTTGGAGTTGAGTCTGCATGCACTTATTCTGGGTTTTTTGGTAAACTGAGAAGCAAAGCTCTACCACTAGCCAAAACACTGCCATAATTTGCCATAACAGAAGTAACTGACCTAAATAATTCTGTTTAAAATATATATACATCCTTATGTAACAGGCACCAGACTACTCATAAGGAAAAAAAAGTTACATATCCTAAGATATAGGTGAGCTTTGGTGGTTGCTGTCTGCTCTTGAATAGGTTCACCGTATGGCAGTCCAAACACAGGGTAATATTTTGGGTTTGTGGTGTTTTCCCCTACCAACCTAGAGATAATGCAGTTTCTCAAGGGAAAGTTTCTGTGCAGAAAGGGAGCTGTCACATTGATTGATGAGCCTCCGTGTGACCAGAAGAGATGCCTGTGATGGGTCTTGAAAGAAGCAGCAGAACCTAGACCACAGCTAGCAAGGGAGGGCTATGTCCTTTATGGCACTACACTTGCAGGAGCCCTTTGCTGTCTTTCCTTCCTTGTCTCTTGCCCAAATCGTCTCACAATTCAGTTTTTAGAGACCTTTTTTTTTTTTTTTTTTAAGTAGCTGTTGCTTTAGAGAATTAGTATTTTGCTTTGCCTTAGCTGCCTAGGTGTGGCCAGGCTCCCTGCTCAGACCTCCTAAGCGCCTCTGTCACTTGGCTCGAGATCAGCAGTCCCCTCCTGGAATGCCCCTCTCTCATTTCCACCCATCTCTTGGCCAGTTTTCTGCTTTGCAGGTCATGGATTGCCCAGCACCCACCTGGACCTTTGCTGCTTGAGGCACAGCCCAGACTCCAGCTTGAGTTCTCTCAGTCTGTAGCTGCTCAACTGTTGTACCGTTGTCGTTACTAGAGGGATATGCTGTGATCCAAAAATCTCCCCCTTGTGGAAGCAATCCAAGAACCAGGCGATTCTCTCCGAGCAGATGGGAAAGCTGTAGGTCAGACAGATGCAGTTACTTCTTAAAGTGGACAGGTGCTACAGGGCAGGGGAAGGGATAGTGCATGTTAAGCTCAGCCACCATGGGACTGCCATGTCAGCCGGGCCCCAGTTTGGGGTGGGTGGCAAGTGAAGTTTTTAAGAGCATAAATTTGAGCAGCATCTGGGAATAAATGAGATAACAGTGCTGACGCAATAGGCACCCTTTATGTTCAGAAAGACATAACTTTTTTGAGGCAATGGACTTACCCCTGGATACTCTTACAAGTAGGTTGGCTGAATATCAAATGGGTCTGTTGTAAGCAAAAGAATAGCTCAGAAAACCTGTTTTGTAATGAAAATCATCTTAATGGATGACAGAAATGAATGGTGTCCATGGCTTTCTCTTTTCTCCCTTTGCTGACTTGTTTACGCTATCTTCAGAAAAACTCAACTTCATTAGTTTTCACTTATTCTGTCCATAGTAGTCCTAAAATTTGTGAAACTGAAGTAACTGGTATAGTGGGTTTGTCACAAATTTGACTTTCCTTTTAACCTAGAGTCTGCAACAAAATAATTGCAATGCAGTGACTTGCTATACGTCATCTCGGTAAAATTAATATTTGCTTCCAACTTTTTAAGCTGATCACTGAAAAACTAGGCAAGAAAAAAGTAAGTCTGTGGACTATCCCTCTAATTATTCCCACTGCCACAGCTGGTTAATACTTAACTAAGTTTTGGAAGTGTTTTGGGTTGATGAAAGGTGCTAACCCACTACAGTGCCATGACATGACAAAGTACCATGCTTCTGAAAGGCTTTAATGGCAGGCAAAACAACATGAATCCTCTTAGCTCCTCATAAAAAACCCAGATTGTTCTTGCCAGCAAGTCACATCTGCTGCTCAGGTATGGAAGTCCTTCTGCTGCTGCATTTAAATAACAGAGCAGTATGTGCTGTTAGCAATCAACAAAGGCTCAGAATTTTATCTGTGAGAACTCTTGTAGAATTAGGGCAAATTCTAAGAGTAGAGTGCTTGATGTTGCCGTAAAGGAGGGGACTGCAGCAAATGAGGGGAGAGGGGACCAGTGGGGTGTTCAGCCTCTTTAAAAAGTAGTCAAACAAACAAACAAACAAACAAAAAAGCATTGGTCCAGAATTCTGTAAAAAGTTGAGTATGCTGCTAAAAAAAAAGAGCAGAAGTGAAACTTGTGCTATGAGTCCCCTTTGGATGTTCTGTGGGTCAACTATGGTGCTGCACATAGTGGGCTGCTTTGCATGGAAGTTTGAGACAGGTTGGAGAGGAGCTGTATGAAAGAGAGACATGTTCAAACAAGTAGGTTGGGTCTGAGTAAAATGAAAGAAAAATCTACGTAGCAGCATGTGTCTTAAGATCATAGTACGGTTCCATCAGCTGCAGTCAACCTTTGACACTTCTTCAGAGAGAGAGAGAGGCTTGAAATAAATCTAGCATCCATGCTGCAGATCCTGTAGAAAGGGTATGTATGTATGTATGTGACAGATTTAGGAGGTTGCTGGACCTTTTAGGAGATTGCTAAAACAGTTGTGTATCTAAAAAAAGGATTATGAAATGCAGGTAATACTTTTCAATGCTTATTTTTGCTTTAATAGCAATTTCTTGAGACTATTAATTCAGCAGTAAGCCAAATGCAAGACTGGGAGGCTTGCACAAGCGGGATAAGTGAGTTTTACACAGTCTTCTTGGGTAAAGAAGGCTGAAGCTCTCACTACCACCACCTGGGGAGAAGGTAGTATCCTTCTAACATCCACATAACTGTCACTACCCTTCCAAAAAGCAAGGAAAGAGAAGCCTTATTTCCTCTGCTCTCTTCACAAAGGCTTTTTCTCAATCACAGGAACCAGTATGGGATGTGCTGCTTAGGGAGCAAACAGTTTGTAACACACTACAGCATAGCCAGAGAGTGACAACAGAAGGCAGTTAATTCATTATTATTCCTTTTATTTTCTTATAAATTAACATTCTAAAAAAATTGGAATAGAAACACTAAATACAGTATTGCACATAGTGATCTTTGTTAGATGATCTATTATTTCATTTAGTATAGTAATATACATACTGTAGGTACTGAAGAGAACAGGAAGGCTACAAATGAAAACATGCTACTGTATCGTTGCACTTAGGAGCAATGTTAGGAGGAAAAGACTATTGTTTACATAAATACAAACATGGATTTGAATCAGTGCCATTAAAATAGCTTTACTCTTTAAAGTTTTTTTCCCATAAGTTAGTCGTAACAGCAAATAATCTCTTATTTTCTCTTCCCCAAATAGTAACGTTACTCCCATCAACACAAAATTTTAGAATTCCATTCTTGGTAATTTATATCCCTGCCAGAAATTACTACAAGTACAGATTTTCACATAGGTTTATCAGCAACAGGAGACTTGCTTTTCACACAGTGAAAAAAACCCATCTTTTCTAGTGCTTGGTATATGTGAAGAATAACAGATTCCTGAGGTCATATTTTGCACTTCCATTTATGACACCCTGTAGAGAATATTCTGACCAGCTCGGAATGTCTTTTGATGTGCTAGATTAGACAGGGAATAACGCATCCCAGCAGGTTAGAGCTCATCTGCCTTACCCCAGTGTCTTTCAGGCTCCAAAGCTCCGAGCATGTGCATCCAACTGAATTGCACACACGCTCTGCTTTCAGGAAAAATTAACTTTGAAAGAGAAACGTTGTCCATCAAGCTGATTGGTTTGGGGCTCTTAAATAAGGACTGGAGGAAGGGGTTGTTATCAGTTGAGCAGTCCAAAACTGATTCAGCAAATTCTGGATTGCAAATAGGAAGTAAGCATGTGGTCTAAAATGGAAGCCCTAAGTCATGTATTTCAATCATTAACCTCCTAGTCAGGGACACTGAAAGCCTGGAGGAAATGTCTGTAATTCTGTTAAGTGTGAAATTGATGTTAATTAGTTGGTAATCTGTGTTCTGTCACTAGAATTGGCTACTGTTTTCCATAAACGTTGTCTCCATGTGCATCTTTTAATGGCTCTCTAAAGGAGTTTTAAATTAACTGTAAAGCTAATTCCAGAAGGGAAGTCATGTACATGTGGCCAAAAGCCTGTCTGACTTAAGTGATCAGCAGTTAAAACTATACTATACCTTCTAAAGTTCATGTAAAAGTATTAGCTGCTTTATATATTAACAAACTATAATAGCCAAATCTCTCATACTCTATATCATACTTCTGTGCTTTTCTGTATGTTCTGTATTTTCCTGCTTTTTCACTTTTTTCCTTTTTTTTTTTTTTTTTTTTTTTTCTTTTTTTATTTTGTTTTTTTAATGCTGGATTTCTGACCCCCACAGCACCTGGCATTCACTATCTGGCAAAAGATGAAGTAAAAGTATGCTGCCTTATCGATTTTAAAGATAGTTACAGTAAACATCTTGTTCCACAAATATTTAGTCATGGAGGGCAACCAAACAAGTTGGGAAAGCATTGATTATACTGTATAAACAGCACTTAACGATTCAAAATACAAACTACAAATGCCAACATGAAACGGATACAAACAATTCACTAGGAGTAACATTTCTTTCCCTAATCTAAGTGCAGTGCCATGAAGTATTTGTGTTAGATGTTGCCAGTAGGAATGGAAATGTTTCACTGTACCAAGTAGCATTCTTATGAAGTTCAACTTAATGCAATTTTCAGCATGTTCAGAACTGATGCAGATGCCACTTTTTATGCATGCTGACTTGTCCTATTTGTAATATACCATACACTTTACAAAATACCATTTTTGAGTGGCAAAGGAGATACAGAGTATAGGGAAGGTGTTTCAAGTCCATACCTAGTCTATTTCTGGGCACTCCATTAAAGTGATTACATTCGTGAATGAATGTACAATAACACATCAGTTGGTGGAAAACTCTAGAGAACAAAACACAAATTTTAAAAGGTCAAGGAAGCAAATGATGTAGATTGATCATCAGGGTGATGTGGTTTCCTTCCCTCTCACTCCCCATCTGCAGTCATGTTGGGTTTTGGTAACCAGGTAACAATGCCTTTTGAATTTCTTCTCTCAGATTTTCATACTTATCTTTGCTTTCTGAAAAATAAAATAAATTTAAAAAATAAGGACAAAATTTGAGTGTACACAAAACCACCTTACACAAATATGAAAAGCGTAGAATTACGTAGGGAAATGTTTGATTATATTTACTGTAGAACTGACTTCACAAATAAACTTTGAAGCTAGAACTGAAGTAGTCTACAGCAATATGCTGCTTGTGAAATATTTTTGTTTACTTTCCTTTTCACTCATCAAATTTTCACGAGGACTGAAGGTCCCTGTTTCAGTGCAAATAAGAATGATACAGGAATAATTAAGCAGTTATTTCTTACAATAAATCTCTCAGTATCTTCATATACAGCAGTATATAAATTAGATGGAGAAATCCAAAACAATGTTAATTTGAAGGGTTTTTTGAAATAACATGTTGATCTACTTTTAGATAAAATTGATAAAATGTAGTTGATAATTCCTTACCAAACTAGCACTCCATTTACATTTCTTGTGGCACTAACTACAGTCAACTCTCACTAAACATTCAAAATAAGAAACAATAAATGCAATACTATTGCTTCCTGTGTCAGATTACGTTAGTCAGAATACAGTAAATTACCACATGCTTCATTTACAGGATGTGTCACAGATAATATGACTACACAGCTATGACTACAAAGCACAAAAGAATGAAGTCATGTCTTGGACTGCTGGGGAGCAGAGGACACTGACACATATACATGAAAAAAATATACAGGAAAAAAAAATCTTCTAATATTTCTCAAACATAAATGATGGCCAGTTGCTACAGTTATGATTTAAATGTGAGGTACCAGAATAATTTTTCTATAAAATCAGTCCTGACCCTCACAATGGTTAAGCAATCATAGGGGAAAGGTTTCATCGAATGACTAGAATTACTCCTCTATTATCACTGAAGTTATTTATTTGTTTTCAAAAGAATGGTGAAAGCAAAGTTTTATCATTTTCTAGTGTTTCTATTCCAAACAAATCCATATCAGTGGATCAGAAATCGATGTATTTGATACAGTGATCCAGCTGAAAAAAGTGTAACTATCAAAATTCTTCCTTTTATTCTGTATCTGTAGAAAAGAGAGTGAATACAAACTGAATAAGCTGGAAGACCAAAACTGCCTTTCTGTCTTCTATCTGTATCCTACACCAAGACTGGGGAGAACACACATCGGCACAGTGGGGCAAAAATAAAATGCTCTTGCTTATGCTACACCTATTTTGAGAAGTAATATTCATAGGAAGATTCCAAGTTTCTTAATTTAACAGTTTTAAAGGAAATGCTAAACATTAAAGAAAAAACCCAAGAAAACTCAACCCAGAACAAAAACATACATCAAGAATAACCTACCTATAAAATGCAAAGAGCAAAAGGTAGAACAAGTGATATAAACAGAAATATTGCTTCAATTTTTACTTACAATTCCGGAGTCATGTTTTGGTCTAATATTGTATAGCGACTTCCCTTTTTTCTGCCTGCAGACTTCCTCTGCTTCTTTGACTCTGAAGAAAGACAAGATCTTTAAGTACTCGTGTACACCAATAACACTTAAAATGACAATGCATTATGTAGCTTACAAGTTAAGGCCTGAGGACACAAGTGGATAACTTTATTCTCCATATATTCATTAGCTTGCTCCACAAAATAGTTCTTGCACTCCAGGGCTGTTGTAGCCATACCCAGGCACTTACATGGACAGGCACAATTAACTGCATAATCAATTCTAGTTACAAAAGTAATTAGTACTTACTACAGTTGAAGATTCAAATGTATGAGGGTTTAAAATACACTAGATAACATGAAGTTTGCATTTCACGCAAATATTGCTAATAAAACTCATTTTTATCACTGTTTAAAACAATTCTTCATCTATTCCAATCCTCAGTACTTCAATTACAGTTGAAACAAAGTTTGTCACCAAGCTATGTTCCCTTCCACCCATTTTTGTATTTAAAATGGCAAAATAGCTTAACCTAAATTTCCCAGTCTTTACTCTCTAACTTTCAAAACAAAAAAATGGAAAATTTCCATGGAACATGATTATTAATCCAGGTGATGTCTGTCACTGCACACATCTCTCTCATTCCAAAGCTGAGGAACCTCAAGGCTCACATGACCACTAGAGATGAATGCATTCATGTGAAGAGAAAAGCAGGTTCTAAAAGCAAGGGTCCACTTCTTAGTGCTTCCTGACATGGCAAACAGTACCAAATTAGGACCCTGTGAAATGCCAGCACATTTTTGGTGAGAGAAATATCCTTTTTTTGTCATGCGGATAGGACACAAACTGTGAAAAGCAGAGGACTACACTCAGACTGTGAACCTACCAGAATCAGGCTGATGGGTTCAATGTCACTGTAAACTGTTTCTTTGCAATTTTCACTGATTTTATATATCAACCTTGTAAACACACATGATTGCTGAAACACTGATAATACAGATTTATATTAGTTCTCTGAGCTGCAATGACCTGGATAAACACTTTCTATAAAATAACATTGAATCATATGAGATCTTTAATTATTTTTAATGAGAGATGAGAATTTTAATGATAAATAAAGTAGAAAAGTGTAAATCCTATATTAGCTTGATCTTGCCAAAAATATGGACTTAAGATGGCACTTAGTCTGACCTTTTACCATTATCCAAAAGTGAAAAAAGAAATAACAGTTAAATGATAATAAGAAATCATATATCCTTGGCTGGTTCCTTGCAGTTCATCTCCAGACCACTTTTATGTCTGTTCTTTCACTGAGGCTACACTGAGACTCCAACTTTGTGTTACTATTATTTTTGAATATTTTTCTGTGCATGGTAAGGGCCAAAATTTTGAAAATAAAATCCTAGCTGAGTCTGCCTAACACAAAAAACCTGCCTTCACATTTTCACATTCATCTCTACTTTGTTCAACTTCACCAGACACACCTTGTTCTTTTCTTAAGTTCCAAATTTGTACTTTCAAAAATTAATTTAAATGTCATTTCCAGCACCTCCACAAGCTGCCCTCTTCATTTGATGGTGTTGTATGTTGTCAGTGGAGGGAGAACTTCATATGCACAAGTCAGGGGGGAAAAAAAGCTTTGAAACCTGTTATTTCAAGATGTAATGCTTTCTCTCTGACTGCAAGTCAGATAGACTGCAGCATAATCTAGAACAAAAATGTCAAGCAGACAGGTAGTTCACCTTTAAAATGTATTTAAATAGCTTCAGTAAAAGTGGCAGCCAAAATGTGGTGATAGTTTCAGATAGAAACTTATGGGAATGATGCAGTATTAGGAAAATGTCAAAGACATTTTCTTTTCCCTATAACAATTTTTCTTCTGCTTCGTGTCTATTTTCTTCCAAAGGAGAAAAATATCTGTAACTTGATCCTCACATGATCTTTTCTAAATATTCAGAAACATTCTAACCTATCAAAAGCCATTCTTAAAAAGTCAGATATAAAATGTATCATATAATTTCATCTTTTTCAAATTTCAAAAGGGTTTGTAAACAACAAAATGAAATCTTGTGAGTAAGTTAGTATCAAATCCTTGTACTTGTACAGGGACTATACAACTGCTACTGAGTTTATCAAAATTACTGTTTTATCAAAGCAGTGTAATATATGCAGGTATTTGGACTACTCAACAGGCAAATGGCAGCATATGTAACATACAAAAATATTTACCAAACCAGTTCACACGGATCCAGATGTTATTCTTAGGAAATGCCAGGGAATCTTCAATTCCAGTCTTTGTCCCACCTAAATATCCCCCTTCCAGGATGGACTACCCACTGCTTGCTAACATAACAGGTCACGAGACAACACAGCTCCCTGTGGGTCTCATGTTAATTCAAAACAAAATACACAGTAAGGAACCCTTAATAACGCAGATCTTTTCTAGAGAGCAGATCCCATTAAGAGTCACTGTCAGTGTAACACCTCTACTACATATTCTGCTTCAATTAGAGAAACAAGCTTTTTGGACAAAGACTGCTTGAAAACAGCAAAATTTTAATAACACGCCACCCTGTGAAGGAGGAAGTCAGAACTGCTGTGTCCCTGAGATAGCACTTCAAAAAATAATCCACAGCCTCCAGACTGATAAGTGACAATCTTAAGGTTATGTTACCCAGATTTCCAGGATTATGTGAGAGGTGCTGGTCTCAACATTATGGTTGTGGTCCTCAGGGTTTTGGGAGGTTTTATGACATTCCTTGGAGTTTGAGCCTATTTATTCATACCAAGGGAAGTACAGAAGTGAGAAGCATTACTCCCTAAAATGCACTTAAAGCTGAGAGCTAACAACCACTCAGTTCCAGTTCCAACCATATCACTGACTCACTGTGTGGGTTTGGGACAGTCCACAGCCCCCTGGCTCACATTCTGCTCTCTGTGCAGGAAGATCCAAGTGGTTGGATAGAGTCCCACTGAAGCTCATGTGACCCATACATATGCTTGCCCAGCAAGAAATCCCCTGAGAAATGTAAAGATACACCAAAGGCTCATTTCAAGGAGGTTTAGTTTGTGACCATATTAAATCTGGAAGCATGGAGAACTGTATAAATCTACAGTGGTATCTAAACAAGAAAAGCCATCAGACTGGTGAAATAGAGGCAAAGGCACCTATCTAGAAAAGCAGGTAAAAGTTTGCTTTTGAAGTAAGGGCAATAATCAGTTCAGTTAGAAAATAATTGCCACTGGCAAGTTTTTGTCATAGGTTTTCTCTATTTGCCATGAATGTGTTTTCATCTTTCCATGAAACTAATAAGATTTAGGCAAAACCACATTGTTTCTGCCAGCTCATGTCTGGTTCAAGCCATATTTCTCACACTGGCAAGCAAATCCCTGTGTACCTTCTTGCTCAGGCTTTTCCTGCACTACTTCCCACTGGCTTCAGTGAGACCCTGATCAGCATGGAGATGCAAAATAATAATCTAAGACAAAAAAGTGCAAAAACTGCATGAACACTACTGGTTATGGGTTAACCCAACCGCGGTGAGTTAATAGAGCTTTATGAAGAAACTAATGGATCAAATTCAATAATGGGAGGAGGAAAAGGGATTTTTTGAGAAAACAACACAAGGCTCCCAGCAGTCACAAAAGGAGAAGCAATAGCATACAACAACATATTTCCAAGCTCCAGGCCAAAATGACACTACCACTGTGCCAATGCAGAGCTCAAAGAGCAGAAAAACAGTTAAAAATACATTCCTAGGAAAAGAGTGGGTATTCAATTGTCAGGCCTTGTGTGGAAAGGTAGGCTGCTACTGGGGAGACTGTGGAAGAAAACTCTGAGGAAGGTGAGTGTTCCCCAGTTCCCGAGAATTACAGCCCTTGGGCAAAGGCAGGCATGTGATAGATTGATTTATTGTTCTGAAAATCTGTTTTTACTTAAACTATTCAGTTCTACACTACTAATACTTTCTGTTAGAGAGGCTGTTCAGTCCCCTTATAGAGTCATCACTCTCAATGGCGACCAAATCCCCAGAAGCAGGACAGATCTTCAAAGCATGATCTAAGAGTGGGACAGGAAGATGGAGGTGGAAAGGATGTGGTGTGCTCTTGGAGAAGCCAGATAGTACCCTCAACTTGATAAGTGTGTTGGGAATAACTTGCAAGCTTGCAGTGTACTTAACTTTGCTAAACTGATGCTCAAATTATCCCACTTCATACTTTTCAACCACTTCTCAAACTCACTTTATTTCAGCAAACTGACTTTGGTTCATTTACCATCAACTCCTGTCTCATCTTATGCCAGTTCTGGCTCAAAAGTGAGCATATCAGTTTGACAGAAAAGATAACATCACCTGTGTTACCTTTACTGATTTCTGCCTTTTTTTCCTTTTAGTTTCTTGATTTTGTTTTAGTGAGAACATAATCCTACAAAAAAGAGTCTTCCCAGCCCAGACAACCATAGAGTTGATTAACTCTCACTGTAGTAATCTGAAGAGCAGAGTTATTCAGGCCCAGGGCAGATTCTATAAATACTTATTAAGAATGTTCATCACTTGAATCTCCTTAAATATTGAATTTAGCTAAAGCTTTTCTCGCATTATTTCAGAAAGAATATACTCTAAATAGCTCCAACAATAAGAAAACATGTAGGGAACATACAACATTGGGCAATCAGTTAAAAAAAATAAAATGAAACAAAAAATCTACAGGGGAATAAATAGCCAGTCACTTACAGAACCTAAGAATTAGTCCTGAAATCTGCTACTTAATAAGACTGAGTCTATCAATTGTCACCTGTAACAAACGAAGTAGTTTCTTATTTCTATCATAATAAAAACTACTATCCAGCACTATCACCTCCTCGGACCTCATATTTATTGTGAGACAAGCATATAAATATTATGATTAAGCTTAAAGACAGCCTGTAAAATGAATAAGCAAGTTACTTCAGCATGCACACAGGAAAAAGAAACCAAACATGCTTAAAAACCCGAAAAAGTGGTGTTATCTACCTTCTAGACCAAAAGCCAGCCTGACCACAACTTTATCAAGGTTCTGAGACTTTCTGTCATCATTCAATCCATTGAAGGAGTAGCCACTTCCCTGCCACTAAACATAAATAATTTTTTCTGAAGTATCTGTGGCAGACAGATTCATTTCCTACTGGCTCCATCAAGGTTTGGTTGCCTTACACTTCACTAGCAAGCACCATGACATGACAAATGTAATCACAGTGAGAGGACTGGAAAGTTTTCCTTAGATAGTAGAGTTGCTCACAAAAACTTCCATGATAAACTCAGACAGATATTACTTTTACAGTTGACAGTAAAGTTCATGAAACTCAAAATACATTTTTCTGCAGATATTCTGCATTTTTTAACGCAAAACAAAGCTTTATACTACTAAGTGCTTATTATCAGTTAAATAAAAGGAGTGTTGCCAAAATATTTTATGTAGCTTTGCCTGGGTGGAAGATTGAGTTAAACTTGTTTGTAATAATAATAGTACCTTTACATATAAAAAACAAATAAAATCCTCCACTAAATTATCAAATGCCAAACGTCTTTCAGATTTCAAGGGCAAAAATCTTTAAAACTTTCTCCTTGAACTCTTCCAGGGTAATGATCTTACATTTTATTCATTGACTAAAATATTGAAAATATTTTTTGCTAAGGGAGAAACCAAAACATAATACCCAAAATGGAAAATTACAATTTCCAACATAAAAGTTGAAAAAAAAAATGTACAGCTTTTACTTTCATGCCAATAGGGTTGAAGTGATGACACAGATACGATTCAGTAACTGAATGCAAAGACTTTATACAGATAAGAAGTACATTATAATGTACCTGGTCCCCTCAAAAAAACTGATGAAACCTAACCTTAGCCTATCAACAGAGAGATAATGTATTAGACTGTCCTGTCATCCCTGCCAGCTCCTTGCAGGGTTAATTCAAGGACTGACCACAAGGCGGACTGTGGCTGTTGGAAAGACACAGTGATCAATCAAAATTTCACTCAGAGGACCACAAACAAACAGATGAAAATATTTTAATCTGGACACTTAACATAGAAAATGATCTGTAGCAGGACCCTGAACAAGATACCTCCTCTGTCAACAGTATAGACATTGGGGAATACACTCCACATTTTTTTAGTGTGCATCATGTCAAATGGGCCTAAAATAAAGCTTCAAGGCCAACTGATACGAAAGTCAGACTTTCCCATTTAGAGTCTCACTGTGCTTCACCAAACACTTAAAAATGTTCTGAAATTATTTCAGTTCAGAAGTATTTAGTTTCACTTGGTTCTCTCTGGCAATCATAATCTTGTACTTCACATTACTCAGATGTGAATAAATAAAACAAGGAGAATACTGTGCAAAACATGATTTAAAGATTATAATTTTAACATTAAAGATTTTTACATTGAAAATGTAATGAAATAAAAATATTGAATTGTTCAAGAATGGCTATGTTTCTAATAAAATGCAAACACACATATCCCCACTTAGATACATTTCACGACCTTTGTCATTAAATTGTCAGAGCGGTCAGTATTTCAGGCTGTACCTGGCTATCTTCAGGCAAGATGGAAATCACTTTTCTACAGACTTTACATATCAACATTAAAATTAATCTAAGAAAAGATAGTCATCACCTTCCACTGTTTTTCTTGGAACTGAAGCCAGGTTGCTCTCAAAGAAGCTGGCTACATTTGGGCCATATGGTTAGGAAATGATAAGGAAAGGGAAGAAGACTAGAAGTGGATTAAAACTGGTAACATAATCAGCAAGCATAAGAAACTCATGAGTGAACAGAAGTATGAAACTCTGTGTTAGCTGTAAAATATTTTTAAGCAGCAGATGGGGCAAAAAAAGGCAAAAAACTCCGAATGTGTAGAAAAGGATAAGAAAAGTCTCAGTAAACAGACTACATGGAGAAGACGATTCTTAAAGAGAATATGGAAACGTACCCTGGACAGAAGAATTGCTACACTAGGTATATTTGGGCTACTACATTGGATAATTGATATCTACCAGATTGGTAGTACAAACAAATATGAAAAATGAGTGAATATAAGGGATCATTGAAGAGAGAATAAAAAGAACTGAAGTCAGCTGGAGAGCCACAACATTAAGAGATCTGCAGTGCAGGAGACAGGAAAGTAAGAGGCCTTGAACTTTGCTGCATGTACCCATCTTTATGTAACAACTCAAAAATTACTCCAGACACAGTAAGGTTCTTCTCAAATATGTAAGAAGACTCCTTGATGTTAGACTGTTCCCTATACTGATAGCATGAGACATGACCAGAGCCATGCACTTATATTTAATGGACGTTGCCATTGTGCTAACTCCATGCATTGGTTTAGCAAACTGCTGGAGAGCAAGGAAGATCCTGTCTTCAGTAGTTCAGGATCAGTCTGCGTTACAGTAGGTTTTAAGCCTTTGTGAGCACTTCAAACATTTGGGGACAAATATTTAATGACAAATGCTGCTCATTTGTAAAACATTACAGTGCTTTATTGCACCTCAAATGCCAAAGTGATCATTTTACCTGGGAATAAAACCACTAACAAGTATAAAAAGTGCAGTACCTGAAAAAAGTCCTGTTTAAAATTTTTAATTATATATTTTTACCAACATGCAATTGTCTATTGAATATGTAGCCCCTGTTTGCATCATAGACAAATGTCATTCTTTATTCAAGAGGTGGTGAACAGGAAAAGGTTAAAAAAGATCGAAAAGATCCCCACATGGTAGGAATAATGGTATCCTATCCTATCACTACAGCTTTGACTATCACACCCAGTCTGACATTACAGCCATGAAAAGAGTCTGTAAACTTCATTATGAAATGATGATTGTTAGCTACCTTCTTTTCATGCAAAACACACATACTAGGATGCAACATAATGTGCCAACATGATACAATACCATCACCAGATAGATACTACTGAAGAACCCTTTGCTGTTTATGTGGGGGCCATTCTGGAATCCTACCTCACACAAGTCACACAAATTAGGAAATATTGCACATTTGGAACCATTTTTTTTACTAGATCCTTCACTTTGTTTACATTTAACATTTGTAAGAACCTGTTGGCTCACAGCTACAAATGGAAATATTTTTCCTGTCTTAAAAAACACAGGATTGCTTAAAAATGTTAGATTAAGTTATTCAAAAAGATTTTCCCCCGAAGATCCAGACTGAGAAATGCATCTCCAAATGCTTTTTAGCCCATAATCTTTTAAGAAAAAAAAAAAAAGAAAAAAAAAAAAAAAAAAAAAGAGAGACTAATTGCCAAAAATGCTCAAGGAAAAAGAAAAGAAACCATACATTCTGAGCAACCTCTTTTATCTGGACAGCAAACAGTGTCTTTGTGAGGTTCTGCCTCACAGCTAGCTGCTGAATCTTTGGTGTGTTTAGGCTTTACAAAGTAGATTTTCCAGGGCCCGTAACAGTATATTCTGACCAGAAAGCTACTAAGGTTGACAATTTTGAAATAGTCCCCCAAAACTGAAGATCCATGTAATTATTCAATTCAATCTCATGTAAAACTGTCATCTGTTTTGAAATGTCATTATAACTGAGTTGTAAACCCATGCCTATCAGCATGCAGCTCAGTTGGTTAGAGTGTAATAAACACATTGAGATTAAAGCTTCCAAGAGATGTCAGCAAATGTATCTGCCCATGACTGCTCACTAACATAACACTTGAAGCTTTTAGTTGGCATTACAGGAGCATGCCAAGCAAAATGTGACTCCACTAAACATACTCCACATGTTCATCATTTCCCTCTCATGTTGCAACTCCATATACATTTTTCTTCTCTTTTCTCCCATCTCTGTGTTTTTTTGCAAGTACCTATTCCCATGTCCCTTGATTTCTCACTCTCAAGTCTGACTCACTGGTTCATATTATAAGCGTTACAAAAAAATCCCTTCAATTACTCTGAGAGGACATTGCTCGTGCTATGGGATTTAATGCCCTCCTCTGCAAGCAGAAGTGGCAGCTTACCAATATGCTCCTCACTGTGCAATGTACAGATATCCCATGCCAGACTTTAAATTGCTCAACAGCAAGTTTTAAATCATCCTGCCGAGGAGTCTGTAGGGAGACATACCAGTCTTTCTGCAGAGGGAGATCAATGAGCTGTGGAGACATGCTGGCCAGGAATCTCCCTTTCATCTAGATATACACAGTGTGACACACCAGGTGCCAGCTTAACTGCTATTCTTACGGGAATGGGCAACTTCTGCATTTGAGAGATGAGTGCATTTTTCTGAGTTTATAGATTATGTTTAATGTGTCAAAGATTTCTCATGGGAGTTAAAGGGTTGAATAAAGTCAGCCAAAAGAAATTCTCAAGCTTAGTGTGATGCAAGATATCAGGGACTTACAGAATTTTACCATCGTGTTGATCCTGCTTATGAACTCTCCTCTGCTGGCATCCCTGACACAGCCTCTGCTCAGCAACACAACTCTTAGTAAAGGCCTTTGTATACCTTATACCCACATTTACTGTATCTGCCCCTCACGCTTTCCTCCTCCAGCTCTCCCATCTAGAAATACAACTAATACAAGGTAAATCTTTGCCAAGTTGCAGAGGGTCTCTAGAACAGCAAACAAAAAGAGGGAAACACATCCAGAGCTGGAGAGGACAAACAAGTGTAAGCACCTCACTCGTACCCAGAGAAAGAGAAGGTGGAACTGTGGCCCTGCATACAAGTGTCTGCCATGTCATTGATCTGTTTCCAGTAAGGTCTGAACTGGTATCTATGACCTGATGATAGTGATACTAATATTTGACAGCAATGGAATTTCAAAACATAAAATTTCCTAAAGGACTGACTGCTTTTTGCTACTGTAATGAGCCAGGATATATTCCATGGCCATAAAGAAAAGCTGTAGTCTTAAAGATGAATCATTGTTGTCCATAACAATGAGATCTTCCGCTAAATAACCATATATTTTATTTCCAGGAACAACAGTTACTTAACTTTTCAGTTTTTCAGAACATTTGAAGACTTCCCTCTTGGGATGTTGCTTCATGAGCTCTTTTTATCTTTCATTCTTAGGACAGGATATCTTTTCCTGGTTGGTAGGAAAACAGTAAGGTCTGGGCAACAATTCAGCAGGCCTTTGCTGGATGTCAAGAAAAATAAAAATACTTTTTGCTCTCACAGAAATGCTAGACTCAAATAAAGCACTTAGGATTGACTACATCCAACTCAGAAATGTACAGAAACATTTTTAGAAGTGAAAAAAAGAGATTAATGAGAAAGGGGTTAATACATTTTTGGGTCAGCTTGTAAAAGACTTTTTTTCAAAACAGAAGGGAAAATCAGGCATTTGTAGATTGGTGGTCTGATTGCCTAAGAGTTTTCCTAAGAAGGGGAGACTTTTGCAGAGCTGTTAGTGCAGCTGTGAATAATCTGACTATGTATTCAGAGAGCAATGTGCATCTGTGGGTATGTAACACCTCAAATTCATGTATAGATAATAATAAGGGCACTGAACAGGAAGCTTGTGAAGTTCAAAATCATACTCTCTCCTTTCAAACAACGTCAAATAAATATTAGGGAAAATATGTCAGCTCTTCTAGTCTTTCTTGCTGATTAAGCACAAAATACAGGCTATACTGACAGTAAACGTTTCAAGAGTTTTCAAAGTCTGAATGAAAAGCACAGACTATGACTGGCACATTATAAATATATTAAAGGACAATGGCAACAACAAAACAACTGTAATAACTCAAAACATGCCCCATTAAGTTTGATTATGGCTTTCCTCTCTTTTGTGGGCTTCTCTGCCTTTTTCTTTTCTGCATGTTTTTTTGTTTGTTTTGGATTTTCAAAAGTTGCTTAATCAGAAAGAAGTAGTATTTGAAAATCTTTTACTTAAAGGGATATATATTTAGAACACATATATCATTAGAAATGTCAATCTCCACAAAATATCATCAAATACTTTATAAACAACCCAATATCAATTTCTAATGGAATGATCTAGTTAGCCTTAACTGCAGTGTGACCACAAAAACCAGTACTGCTCAGAAAGCCTCTTGGCAGACCTATGCTTTTACTGTAATTTTGAAGTGCATTTTCCTTTTTATTTCTACTGTATTTAAAAGTTTATCATGCATAATTTTCCCTGAAGATGGTATTTTCCAGTTCTGCTTTACTTCAAATGAGAGGAGTGAAAGCAGTAGAAAACTTCAGAAAAAATTAATTGTTTTTAACTTTGCACCATTTTTCTTTTCTCCTCTTCTCATAAGGAAATTCGAAGTCTGACACTTCAATGTTTATCTTGTACATATAAATACCTGGCAAACCAATATGCAAGTTGAAATGCCACGTGAAAAGTGTTTAAAATAAGAACTTTCTGACTGCTTTCTTTAGAACATACATGCTTAACCTATCAGTAACAAAATACAGTACCACCTTTGGAAATGCCATCTATAAAAATCCTTTGATTGAATTACTGCAAAGGCGTCAGACACATTTGCAGAGACTAAATAAGGAACATAAATAAGGAACCTCTATTAGCAGTCCAAATGGAAACTGGGATAGAAAATATTCTAGAAAAACCCAAACCAGGGGTTGATAAAGATGATCAAACTAAAAATGAAAAGGGAATAAAGTCATTCATTTTATAAGTAATTATTATAAATGAAGTATGCTTCATGAGGAAGAAACCTAGTCAATAGCTCACCAAGGTGGCATACCACAGTCTTTGAAAAAGACTCACTGTATCTGTCCCTTGATTTTGCTGCCAATGAACAATTAGAGAAAGAGAAAGTTTCTCTCACCATTAAAGTTTTAGCCTGCTCCTCAAGTTCATCACCAGAAAAAAATTCAAGATCATTACCTAAAGGGGAAATTCTACTTTCATGAAATAATTATTTCTATTTCAGTGGCAATAGGCAGTTTTCAGATTTTTGTCACCTTCAGATCTCTTGATCTAGGCTGAGATTTTGAAAACCATCCTGATGTACATTCTTACACCTCTGTGCAACATGTATTTTTCCATCAAGATTTTTCTCCTTTGACTTCTCAATACCAAGACACCTTCATAGCACACCATCTTGTCTTTTATTAAGAGAGAAAGAAATGCGAAATCAAGAAAAAAATGCCAAAAAGACAACTTTAGACAGGCTGAACTATGATTGGAGACAAAATATTTTCTGTGCAAATTATTTGGGTAAGACAGTTGTTTAACCAAAAAAGATTCTTAATTTTCAGGAAAATTATGTGTCTTACTCAAAAAAATGTTACTCTTACTGCCAATTTGTCCAAAACATTCTAATTCCTAAAATGCAATGAAGAGAACTTGACTTTGCCAGACCTGACACAGCAGCACTGTACCAAAGATCTCCGAGAGTTGAGTACAACCAAGGCATCAAAGGTCCCCAAATTCTAAACCCTGCCTCACCTGAACAAATTAAATAGAGTAGAAAATTTAAACTTGATGAGGCAAATAAAAGTTAAAATTCAAACCAAAAATCTGCTTGTGATTTTCAGGATGTATTATTTTCAGTCCTAATCTCAGTGACTTCCTGGACTGAAATAGCACAGTGCTACCTGTGCCCCTGGGAAAACCTCCTTCAACCTTCCAGTACTGAGTCTGGGTTTGAACAAAAGTCTCCCTACTGTTCTTCCAAGGGATCTCCCAGTTTCTTTTCCTACTATAGGTCCTTCTCACAGCCCTTTTCCCTCCCTGTCACATCTTCCACCTGCAGCCATTCTGTACATCATACATGTTCAGTTCTTTTCAGGCTAAAACCACCCTTGCCCTAGAAGGGACGAGCTGACAGGCATTTTTTTTAATCTGCTGCTTCAACACATCCCCTTAGTATACATGTACTCAAATGATGGTACCTCAATCCCATTCTTCTCTTAAGCTTTAGATGTTTAAGAAGGTAGAAGTTTTGTGCTAATTTAGTTAATATCTTTTGAAGAAAACTATTTTGCAGTGAGAACCCTCTGGAGGATTTTTGGGTTTTTTTAAATAAAAATAGCTTAGTATTTTGAAATAAAAGGAAATTCTTCTTAAATACCTTTCTATAACATATACAAGACTAAATTAACCTGTATTAACTAGGCAGCTAAATCCCTGCATAGGAAACCAAAGATATTATTTAACTGTCAAATCAGTTTCAAAGCAATATACTTAATTACATAAAATTACTTCAGACAGTCAGTAATATGAAATAGATCCCCAGAGATCTGCTTTACTGTGTTAACATTTGCACCATGATCTTGCTGTAGTAGCAGAATCCAGTTTTTTTTCACTGTGAGATTTCTTGTTCCAAAATGTACCCATTTAGAGCAAATAAATATGGTATACACAACAGTGACTATGTAGGTGCCTCAGGAAAGTTATCAGTACCTTTCTAAACCAGTAGTCAGATGTCTGGGACAATTACATAGGATGAGTACACTTGAAAAAGGGCCTGTTCTTGTCATTTTACCTAATAACAGGCTGAAGTCAATAATTTAATGAATCTAAAGCTTCAATCCCATCAATGTTTAGGCTCAGATGTAGCTTCAAGTCAAGCTGCCAACAGTTGTGGGATTATATAACAATGCTTATTAGAATTTACATGTTTGCATTTGTTTAATTTTTTCTTATATGACATTTATTACTTTTAAAACACCTGATTAATTCTTACCATAATTTTTATAAACAAATGATGACCACAATGGACTATCTGTGTGTAGTACATGAGTACAGACTTCATAACTCTTCTAAAACATGGACCAGACACCATGGCTGATTTTTCAAAGCTACTGTCTCATTTCTTTATACCATATTATACCACACTTGCTCTTGTGTACCCCATCACCTGGGCTTCGATTTGCAATATGATTCAGTCTGAGTCTTTTTTTAACACGGGGTTGACTTACTCCTTCTGTCTTCCTTTTTCCTAACATCGTCAAACAAATATTTATAACATGCCATTCCTTAATGCCTTGACTTTCTTTGACTAAATATGCTAATAAAAATCTTTAATCAACTTTCAGGACTAAAACAAGTCTTCCATTCCTTGGATTCATAGTAGTATAGTAGTTATATGTTGTACCAAAAACACTGTTCGGGTAACGGACCCAAAAAACTTTAGCACAAACTGGTATTAAAATCCCATTCAGAAATTAGGATGACTGGGTGGTTGGGGGTGCTTGGAGTGGGTGTCATGATCTGTTAAAAAAACAAAACCTGAGAAAACTCCAAAAGGCATTCAATAGGTTGTGTGCTAATGAAGTGTGGCTGACTGGTTTCTGTGCGATTGCTCCCAATAACATTCTTTGAGAAAAGCCTTTGAACAAACAAACAAATGTACCTTTCTTGAAGAATAAGTTTGTTTTCCTTCTTCCAGAAGTCTTTGAAGTCAGAACTGAATTCATGCCAAATACTGAAGAAAGAATGTGGGGACACCTCCTTCTCGCCCATTTTTGGTTTCATACAGAAATAGGCTGTAGTTTCCAAAAAGCTGTCAAAGAAAGCAGAAATAGCAAATGCTTCAGTAGTTTTTTTTTTTAACTTGACACTGACGTAGTATTTAATTATTCTTGGTAGCAGACCTAAAATAAAAGAATATAAAAACGTAACAGTTCTGAGCTCTTCATATAGAAGTAGGTACACAGTGTAAGATGATTCTTCAGTAAAGGTGGGATCTGGGATTTATCCGTTTCTAGTTTTGACCAAAGTATTTTCCATTTCAAAAGCTAAAATGAACACTGTCCACAGCCCTGAATCCAGATATCCACACCCACCCATATACTGCTTTTCTGTCATGTTTAAAACTTGTTTTCAAAACACAGAGTCAAAGCCCATAAAGGACTGTAAATAAACTTCTTCAAGTTCTGTTAGATCTGTGTTACAACACAATAGCTTAGGCTGGAGACTACACAGAAATATTAAAACTCAAACCTGCTTTGTACTAAACAAGAAATGACGCAACAGAAAACTTGGCCCAGGAGCAGCTGTGCTAGAAAACAGGTGCCCATTGTGACTCTACCAGAACAATCCAACAATCCCTTCCGAGCACAGCAAAACTAGTGTAGTCAACATATAAACTACTCCTCAAGTAAAAGCTACTCCTGAAATACAAATGTCATATTTCCCGCGCTGAGTGAGGACAGTGACTGCAACTAAAATTTAATGTATTTCTGAGTTTGAATCGCTTCTGTTTTAGTTCAGCAATGTTACAGGAAGGTACAGAATAATTATTTTTAAAAATATTGCTTGATTAACTATTATTCCATTTTGTTTTTTTACAGTATATTTTGTAAATATTGGAGGTTTTAAGAATGTTTTCCTGATCTGAAGCTCAATATGCAAGCCACTGAAGAATTGTTTATTTTATGAAAAATGCAATTGAAAAATCTCACTTGAAATACAATTGTTGGTGTTTTGCTCACTGATCTATTACTATTCATTGACTCCTATGATAATTTTCTCTGAATCATGCATCAGTTTTAATCACTTGAATTATGGGGAAAAATCCAATTCCAGCTAAGTGGATGGAAATGTAATCTTAGTCACAGAAGTTGCTTTATTCATGGATTACGATGGTGAAAATAACATACGAAGATTCAACCATTCAGAAGGGTCAATCTCACAAATTCTGCAAGAAAATGTTTACTCTAATTCTCAAACCCAATATTCCAGCTGTTTTGCCCAACCTGAAAAACAAGCATCTCTATATATATATATTATCATATTGCTGAATAAAACAGCCAACATCTTAAAAATGTAACATCAATTTACCAACAAAATTTTACATTACATTTTTATTCCTAATTTGAAATTCATTTTTCCATCTGCTGAAGCAAACTGAAGATCTTGAGCAACAAAAATGTAGCACATAAAAATATAGAAAACATCCTCATTTTCTAACCCACGACATTGGTACTCAAATTCCACCCTACCTGATCATGTCATCTCTTCAACTCTCAGCCTACCATGGCATTCTGTTCTGTAACTCAGTGTTTGTCTTCTTTTTTTTTTTTTTTTTTTTTTTTTTTTTTTTGGCTCGGTTCTGTTGTGGGTTTGGTTTTGGTATGTTTTTCATATGAATTATTAACAATTAATACTACTGATTAAAATACTCCATTTTACTTATTTATATTTTCCCCACAGTTTTACACTGGGAAAGATATTTATCATCTATCCTCTGATTCCACAGGATCACTCAAAAAGAATATCCCTGTCACTACAGTCAGCTGCAGTGTTTTAAACTTCTTCCTATTGTCACGTATTTTCAATGTTATGTAAGACTGCAAATGTTATCATGGAGGTATTTTTTCTCCCAGTCTCTTCCCCTAGACTTACAGCTCTGCAGCTGGCTAGTGGGGAAGTCATATCAAAGGCTCATTTGAATTTTCAGAATGAACTGACAGTATCTTTGGAAGAACATAAGGAATAAAGAACAAGAGAGAAACCTTGAGGCATCAATTGAGTCAATGACTTATTTTTCAAGAAACTCTTTGAATAAAGTCGATTAATGATTTATAGAACAGAGAAAGACTATTTCATATAAGAAACCATGTTTTGAGAAACGTTGTCTTGAAAACATTTTGCAAACAACAGTGATGAGAAAAGAATTTGACAGTAAACGGCCATCCCAAGTAATGCTTTAAATACATGAGGTAATGAGCTAGAATTCCATTGCAGGAAAACATCCCAAGAAACAGGAAGCCAAAGAAAATAAAACCATACTGTATAATAGAATGCTCAATTAAAAAAAATATATATATAAACAGCACTAACATCTATTAGAGATGCAAAGACTTCCACTGCTCTTCAATTATACCAACTGTCCTCTGAGAGCAGGAGGAGATAACCAGCATTTTTTCTCTGGTGACTGAAAACTCCATGAGGACCACTTGTATAACCATTGCAAACTTACACATTCATACAGCTGTGCCTAACAGCTGTAACATAATTACTAGGTTTATAGAAAGCAGAGAAATGCTCATACAGGTTGCTTGACTCCCTAGCAGTTTGGGAGGTAAGGAAAATTAGCTGTCTGTGAAATGTGAAACAGCAGCAGCATAGCAGGTTGTTATTGTTAGTATGTCACACCTTTCTAATGCCCAGTAACAATGCACAAGACATCAGCTGCAACACAATAATACTTCAGGGCACAAAGCTCCACGAATCAAATATTTTTTTCTATACATGTAGATCAAACAGTCAAGACAGTTGCCATCTTTTTTCCAGCCAGAGAGGTATAGGCTTCTTTAGCATTAAAGTCTCAAGAGTTCATTTAGAAGACATATGGAAACCTACTTGTTATACATTCGATGCTGTCATTGTTGTAGTACAAGACAAAATGGCGTAATTCACACATGAAAGACAAAGCAAATAAATCCAATCCAAATGCATCAAATAATAAAACATGGATAGCAAAAAAATCCTGTCTGTTCCCATGGTCTTTAAATATCTGATTTGGAAATGTTTACGTACGTCAATCTAGACATATCTCAAGGCTAATTCCAGGAGGGGACATGCATAAAATACAAAGAGAAATTTGGATGACATTGCCATAGCCCCAAGACTAGATACAATTCTTTTAGATTTCAGCCAGGCAGTAAATATCTTAAATATCTCTGGTGCATTTCTCTGGGACAAGCCATTCAAATTTTCCTGTTCATTCTTTAGCAGATGAAATAAAATATCTGCAAATACCATCATTACTATTCCTAACTGCACATCACATAGACATTTTTAATAATAAGGATAAGGAACTTGCTATCAAAAGCCTTTTGTTCCTATACTTAAATTAGTTCTGCATCATATCACCTTGGGAAACTCATCTGACCTGTTTCAATTTCCTTTCACCTATATGCAAAGTTATATGTTTATTTTGAAACAAAAATTGCAAAACTTGTTAATGTCAGTTTCTCAAGTGAAAAGGTTCATACTTATCCATACTCTTTCTGAGAGTCTTAAAGGAAAAGAATGTGCATTAGAGATGTTTGAGTCATGGAAGAGGGAAAGAAGGGCATGCAACTTAGTTTCAGGGATTAAAAGAGGTAAAGGAGGTCACTGCCTTTGCTTCTAACAGCCTGACTTTTCAAGCATGATTAAAAATAAGACAGTGATGTTCACACTACAGTCTAACCCTGACATGGCAAAAGCCAGAATCTTTAAACAGGTTTCAGACTGGGTTTCATATCCCATGCTGGCTCTGAAGGAGAATTAAATACCATCATCTTTCTCAAAACAATGGAAGAGTTGCTCATCTCAGACAAGTAAAGAAGGAAATAAGATCAGAAAAGATGTTTAGTTCCTTTTCTTCCTTTCTTGTCTTCTAATGTCTTTGGTTCAAGTGTTTGAGTAATTCAGAAAGATCACTTCAGACTGATGTCTGAACTCACCGCTTACTCAAATGTGGAAATTTGATGAATGAATCACTGGACTTTTATGTGTGCTCCCTTGAGTACAACTATGAGTCTATGAAACTGATTTTTATATTTGGAGAGAAGAAAGGAACAGATGTACTAACAGCCAAACCAAATTTAATCATATGAAAAAGAAAAGAAGCTATTCAACATTGCAAATGGATGATTGACAGCAATACTAGCTAATAGATCTGATACATTAGGAATATTTTAAGAGCAGCTATGGCTTATTCAGCTTTTTTTTCCTTTGCATTCAGTAAACAGCTAGCGAAAGGTTGCAGACATTGATTCCAATTCAAGCCTGCTGTCTGGGATGCACTGGCTGATTTATAAATACGTACAAAAGCAAATCAACAATACTAAGACAGCAGTAGCTTCATCCCAGCATTATTTGATCAGGCTTCCTTGGCCAAACAAACAGCAAAGTAGCCATAGGTACAGACATGCCCTAGCTGACCTTTCTGAGACATGTTGAACACACACACACCTGGTTTCCCCATGCACCAAACTAAATCAACTGCAAAGTTGAAGATTTGCTCCAATGCGGATTTAAAGCAAAAAAGGGTGTTTCTGTTCCACATTACGTAAAAGACTACATGTTTTGGTTGGAGTTGGAACATGGATATTCTTTTCTATTTTGGCTTTATATATCTCTAATCATCACATGCCCATTAGTGATTAAGAACAGTTAGTGCAAATGGTGTAGCCAGTTACTTCTGTGAAGCAGTTCTGTTTCAGAAGCAGTTCTAAATCAGGCTGAAACTCCTAAAGTACCTTTTGGTTCAACTAAACTAACAAGTGAAATTTAGAACTAAGCACATTCTACCAAAAGAAAGAAGGTAAAAGGAAAATGAAAGACTCTATGTGCCCCCCACTACTTTAAATCTGACATGAGTCTTATTTAAAGCCAAACTGAGTTGATGGGCACATAAGCCTGTTCAGAGTGTTGATCCTGAGTTGTTTACTACATACAGAAGGTGAGTAAAATATATAGGTAACAGTCTTTGCTTCCTGGATGCTAATAATTTAAATCATCATATTAATATTTGGGGGTTTTTTATGGAGAGGCCAAGGCTTTGTATCTATTTTCTTAGTGTATTCGACATCTGAAAGCAAGAGCTCATCTTCGGAGAGAATATCAACGAGTTCAACGAGGCCACACAAAATTATGTAAAATAAAGGAGTACCAGCATCCTGATGACTGAGATAGCACAAGACTGTTAGGAAACTTTATATGCACAGAATTCTATGAAGGCAGTAATTTTCTATTGAGTATTTTGTTGAGGGTCCTTCTCTGCACTATAACTTTACATCACTTTCTTCAGCTTTTCTTTGCTTTTGAAAAAAAAGTATAATTTCTTCTCCTCAGTGCTGTCTCTTGTTCTGCATAATTGTAAGTGAAAAAAGGAAAGAAAAAAAAAAAAGTAATAGGTTCATTTAAGCTATCTAGTACCTAAACGCTGGCAAGAAATTTCTTCTTGTCCTTTTATTTTCCCCCCTTTTTTACAAAGGAAGAAAAGTAACTTTTGTATATTAAAGTGACAGTTGAGATAATATGCCAGTTTAAATTAGCTGCCAGAATCATTAATCTCTTCTTTCATTTGCCAATTTATATTGCGTAACTATGTATTTTGTAATATTGTTCCTTAGAAAACAAAGGTCTCAAGAGATTTTTCCTTCCCTCTAAAAAAAACCTGCCAAACATTTGCAATGTTTTGAATCCTAAGTCATCTCCCTCATGCCTGGTCCCTTGCCTCCTATAAATTCATATTAAACAGAAACGCTTTTTATTGCTTCAACCATATGAAAATTAGCAGCTTCAGTAACAGCAAAAAAATCCCTCTACCTTTGAAGCACCGTTTTTTTCTCTCAACAAAACCTCAGTAAAAAGCATCCAATATTATCCAAATATAAGAACAAAAAATTACATTTTAACAAGCTGGTCTGTCTGGGTCATGAGCACTTTAACACCCTCCCTCCCACTACTAGGAATGCTTCACAACTTCATTGATCATCTACAATGATCAGTATTATCAGTTGTACATAATTATTAGTAATACAAATGTAGAACTTCCATATTTTATACTAATGGCAGCAGACCCTGTAACTGAATGCTGTTACATAGTATGGAGCCTATACTGTGACACAGACTGTTAAATTCAATAGGTATTAGGGCTATAGCTTAGCACTTAAACATTTAGGGAAAAATAAAACTTTAGGAAGGCTGGTAATCTCATGGTGTTAACAAAGAATAAACCCTTCACATAGTAGATTGCCATTTCAACTTCAATTTAAACTGTTATTCCAGAACCTTCTATTTACTTATTTCAATGGGAGAGTATTTATTTATTCCTGTCTTTCAGGAAAAAAGGGCCTCACAAGAGCAGGTTGCAAACCAGAAAAATGAAATTTTCATAACTAAATTATATTATACTTTTGTTGAAAGGTGAATGTGAGCATTGAGACTTTAAAAATCTTTATTTTAGAAAATATTTTTATCAGGTCCAGATTAAAGTATATTGGTTAGGTATGATGAAATTTGCCTAATCAATTCTTGTTGGTTATATCTTACGGAAACATTAGGCTATCAGGGATCACAGTTAATACCACAATTAAAAAGAATTCTGCAAGAATCTTCACTCTGGCTTTATTATTTTTTAATTTGTATTTTTATTCTCATTCATCTCTAGAACAATAGGCTACAATTTGGTCCCTTTATATGTTTGGGTTAGGTTTGGGTTGATTCCAAGTTTTTTGCTTTATTCTGATGCAAACAAGTGCTCCACTAATATAACAATAATAATCTTTTATCCAAGGTGGCATAGGATTAGGTGCTAAATTTCATCAGGAGTGAGCTATCTTGGAAAATGGAACTTTTCTGGTGACAAAAAACAAAAAAATACTCGATTGAAAAAGCCATTCTGCGTACACTGAATCAGATTCCAGCCATTTGAAAATCAAAGGCCAGGAAATGTAGGTTAGAGGTATTTTTGCTACCTTAATTATATCATGTGCAAAGCATTTGTCAGCTACATCTCACCCAGTAACTGGGGTTTATGTGAACCTAAATTCTGCTGTGATTATTTAAAGGTCATATTTCCATTCAAGAATATTATTCAGAATAAAATATGAATTGAGATAATACATTAGAAACAGAATTAACTTTGTGCCCTTTTTTTTTTGCCTTTGACATTTGTAGTCTAACAGGCTACTCCAAGAAAAAAAAAATTAAAAATCAAGCACTTTTTAGTGTGACTATTCAAATGCATTTTTTAGTTGCATGTGCTTTTCCCACGTAATTTTAAAATTACAATTTTAAATCAGTTCAAACTTTTTCCCAAAACCTTGAGGTAGTTAAAGTTCTGTAGATGCATTGGTGTTAGCTGCAACCTACTGTTACCTGAATACTTTGCATAATGTATAGGCTCTCTGTCTTGTACTTTAATGCTTTTAATTCATGTTAGTGTGGATATCATGCCCATGCCTGCCAGCTAAGCTGCTCCAGACATATGGCTAGCTCTGTGCTAAGCTAGACACAGGCAATATGAGCATGTGTAAAACAATACCATGTAATTTTGTGCACTGGAGAGTCAGGCCCAGTAATATATCCAAGAGAAAACTATTTTTCTCTCTTAAAAAGACAAACATGTGAGCTTCAAACATATTAAATAACCCTTGGCTGGTTGAACTTGAAAAAATAATAAGGTGCTGTTAGACACAGAATACAGTGGTAGAATGAATTTCAACAGCAGTGGTCTGACAAAAAGGCTGCTGGTCTCAGTGCTGCAAGAAACAGCTAAAAGCCTCATGTGAAAGCCCAGCTTGACTTTAGATCTTTCTATTACCACTCCTCATGCTCACTGGAGGCCTTCTAAGCAACCATTATTACTTAAAGAGGTTATAATTACACATGGAAGTAGTGCAAAACGGTTGTGCACTAAATACTGTGTTAAAAGCTTATTACGGTTTTTCAATTTATTGATTACAGCCTCAGCCTTGTAATCTGCCTGCTTCCATGGTGTGGCTCATTTTTATAAGTGAAATTCCTGAAGAGGCAAGGTCAGGGTTAACTAAGAAAATAATAACAATTATATAATGGAATAACAATTCCTCTTAAATCTAGAGCTGATTATTTAGTTATCTAGATGGAAACCACACATATGCTTTACAGAATTTCAGGTACACATAAGATTAACTCATCTCTATGAGTATAATTCAGCACAGATAACATTTTATATATGTGCATTGACAAAAATATACTCTAAGTATAGTAATTGAAATGAACATACAGGGTTTTTTTGGCATAATCAATAATTTCTATTTTGGTGCTCAAGTCAAACTTAGGTTTCAGTTTCTATTCTTTAATATTTTATTCTCTATAGAATAAAAATAGTCTGAAATACTTGGCTATTATAGAATATCCTAGCATTTTAAAGGTCTTTTGATGCAGTTTCACCTTAACCCCTTGTGGTTGCTCTGGAGAGCATTCTTACCTAATTCAGTGTGCAAGAGCTCTCTCCTTAACATGCTTCCACTCATATCACCATGGCCAGTACAACTATTAATAGAAGAAATCAATCCTTTGTTGAAAGCAGAACTGTTCATGGGGGCTTTCATACTCTTAGAGTCAATTATGAGAAAATCCCGTGAAAGGAAATTGAAAAACTTCGAAACCTGTCTTGATGAACTGTCAAGGTTAGAAAGGTCTTTATTTGAATTTTTGAAATGTTAAGCACTTGAGATTCAAATCTCAAGTTATCCAAATATATTCTCTTCATAGAAGTGAAAGAATCTTTGCGTAGATGAGCACAAAAAATGGGCAGCATTTGCTGTAAGGATTGTCTAAATGAAAAGGTGGCAGCCACTGGAATTAATAGAAACACTGTATGAAATAACCATATCAACTCTGGATTTGTGAATCATCAATATTCACTCATCCAAGTAATAGACAAACCATATTCCTTTGGCCTAAGAAAACTATCCCATGTCTGGAGGAGCTGTTCCCATCCCTTCCAAGGAAGCTTCATGGTGTTTCTGGTACAGGGTGACCATGCCCTAATAGTTTTCTTTAGGATGAAGCAGGAAGTTTTATCTCCGCCACAGACTGATTAAGGTAGAACTATTTTTCAGGCAGCAGCTGAGAAAAGAAGCAGGTGAGATTATCTGATGAGAAGCCCTCATTTATGACATAGTACAGAAGGGACCTGGCCCAGTAAAGCTGTTTCTGAGCTGGCTTGTTAAAGCAGTCATGAAGCAAGGCAATGAGGATGAGGAACAACCCAAGGAAGGGCAAAGAGACAATGCTTTTGATCTTAATCACCTAATCTCCATATATGAGAAGCACAGTGGAGTTTCAGCAGTAGGCTGAAGCAATTCCTGTATCACGGATCAGCTTGTGGATGGCAGCCTTCCATCAGCTGGAAATTGTTATGGAAGGAATGACCTATATTGTACAGATTATTGCTGGATAGTTCCCAGATGAGTTAATACTGCAGTTATGACCTAATTAAATCCCACCCCTGACGTTCTGCTTTTCTATTTGCATATACATGACAACAGCAACACAATATTGTAATACTTAAAGTAAATCATAACATACAGCAAGGAAGAAAGGAACAACTCCAGTGGCAAATCAGTGCAAAAGAGCAAAAGAGACGCGTTTCCAGATTTAAGTCACAGCTCTTGCAAATGCAAACACTGACTGTGAAGGTCTTAGGAAACAATCTAACCAAACAGCTCAGGTAGACAATATGATGAAAGAAAAGTCCTGCTGAACATAATCAGAAGCTGATGCACAAGGGAGAGGCACTGGAGCCAATCACACATACAGACACGCACACAAGCATTTTACGTCAGCTGCAACAGCTCAAGAGGAATATCTTGAATTTTTGAGGGCTACTCAGTGAAACCACCTGCTCAACATAAACTGGAAGCCAAACAAAATGTGACACATTGAAAGACTTTAATTCATGTACTTTTTTCCCAATAATTTTATTAGCGACATGGTTCTTCTATTCTTTTTTTTAATCCTCAGTCTGATGCCCTAGCATCAGTTGGGTTGATCAGATCCTAGTTATTTTAACTATATTGTTATCAGGGTGTTAGCTGTATTTTTATCAATGCTATTTGCATTGTAGTTGCACCTTAAACTAAGGTCCTTTATCTTTTACTTGTAAGATCTAAGAATAACCCCTCTACATGAACTTTAGAATAAGTTGCATAAAAATCAGTTAACATTGCAGAATATTAGATCTCTGAATGTATCCCAGTCTGTTAGGAGTTACATTACCATTTGTTCAGAGTAGCACTGAATGCCATTAAATGCAAACTTATTTCAAACCAATAAAATAATTTTTCAAAGCAAGTAGGCCAAAATCTTTAAAAGAAAAGACAATGCCCTTACAGGCAAAAATCAATCATCTAAATGGTTAAGGACTTGTGTCATTTGGCAAGTATTTTCAGGAAAGGACAAGGACTTCATCTTCCAGGGTAAGACCAATTACCCATATTTTAGAAGAGACTTTCTGACATAACTAAACTGCTGGCTAATTTTCCATTACTGCATATCTACTGGTCCTGATATTTTGTCAGAGACAGGATACTAAACTAGAATGATCCAAACTGTTTAACAGTCTGTAAGCTTCTTCTATACACATTTCCTCTGCTCAGCAAGTATTTACTTTTTGCTGATCCAGCTAATGTATACCTACGGTCTGAAATGTATTACCATTAGCAATTCCAGCCTACATGCTGGGAGCCACACAGCGAGAAATAGACATAACAGTGAAGCAACCAACAATAGATGAATGGCCAAAGAGTAGTGAAAGACAGAGTCCAATAGCATATTCTTGCCTTTCAGTTAAAAGTTCTCTTCTGTTTTTTTTTGGGTTTTTTTTTTTTTTTTTTTTTTTTTAAAACTACATACCTCTTCTATTCTAAGCTTTTCACCAGTTTATTTCTATCATTAACTCAATTTTCACCTTAACTTTACAGTTCACTTTTGGAAACAATCCAAAACATTTTGTGGAGGGTAGCGAGGTGGGAGGAACATTTAATGTTTTAAAGGATTACCAGACTTAGGTGCTACATTTCGAGGTGTTGCTTTTCAGCAGTGCCATTGTACCATACTGTCTGCTATTTCTCTAAATGTCATCAACTTGTCAGCTCATAAGCAGGTGTAAACCTTTGTTCCTCCCCAAGTTCTCATGTTCAGTGATGTCAATGGAAGTCTGCAAAGAGTGTTGTGTCAAGAATACTGGGGTTTTTTGCAGGCAAGTTAAAGGCAAACATTTCTCTTCAAAATTAATGTCATTTTGTTGCTACAGCAAAAGAAAGCAACAACACATTTCTAACTGGATTATTAAAAGTCCTGAAAACAGAAGAGGTGCCTGGGAGGCTGCACTCAGAAAGCACTTAAAAGCCCAAAAATCACTGGAATGTGCAAGTAATGGAAGCAAATTATAAAATAAGTCAAATAAAAATATCCAGACATGGAGAGATGAGCATTTTATACCAAGCCACACACATCCTAAATTCCCCAGTTAATACTTACGTCAAAAGGCAAAAAGTCCTCTGTTTGACATTTTATAAAACAAATATATATTCTCATAATGCACTGAGATTTACCAACAAAAAAATTTTAAAATTTAAAATTAAATTCTAGTGTATTGTTTAAAAATCAGTGATACAGAAAGCCAGGACAGCAAGTAGAATTTCTGTCTTTCCAGGTCTTGTTAGGCATCAACAGGAAAAACAGGTGAACATTTTTAAACCACCAGTGTATGGGACTGTTGACTTAGTGACTTATCACTTCAAGCAGGGTTATACTATCTGAAACACTTAAAAGAAAAAAAAAAGGAAAAAGATCTTTAGTATTCTTCAACATTTCTAGCATACATTGTCTCTTACAAGAGTGGAATATGAGTTAATTATATGAAATATGAGTAACCGAACAACTTTCAGTGCTGCTGAGCTGAATTTAGAATCAAATGCTCCATTGTTAGACTGAGAGATAGCAGGAAAAATTGAAGATCATCTGACTCTGTCTTGGATATTAAAAAAACCCCACGACTTTAATTAAATTTTTGAATAATTCCCAAGCTGTTAGTCTAAGAAGACACAAATGTTTGCAGATAACTGGGATGGAAAAGATAATTTTAACTATTTCAATGGAAGAGAGATCAGTGTCACAAGTCTGGATTTATTTGGTTTCTAAAAAGATGTGAATCTGGAAGCCTTCAAAGGAGATGAGAACTTAACACTGGGTGAGGTATTATAAGAAAAAGTAATCAAGTTACATGCCATTCCTCTAGTACTATTCAGCTGTTCAGGTAGCAAGGCAGAGAATTAAGACCTTCAGCTTCACTGAATGCTGTTTCTAGTAACTTCAGTCAGGTTGTTTAGCTATTGATTCTTCAGAAATGAAGCACAAGAAGAGGAGTAACCAACTCGTTTCGTATAATCATATACATGACTATAAGTATTCAAAATGGTATTTCGGCTGTTGCTTTCATCCTAGTATGGCAAACGAGGTATCACTTGCCATATTATTTGGACAACAATTTTGTTGCAATCTTGGTTCCAGCTTACTGTGGATACTGTGATAAAAGTCTGTCTCATTCTGAAAACAATTTCATATTTCAAATTAATTTCATATTCATTTCAAATTTAATATTTCATATTAAGCATAATACAATACTACTTCAATATTTTTCCTTGCAGCTTAAGTAAAATCACATCTGAAAAGACAAAAGATATTTAACACTAAGTAAATGAAAATACAGCAAACAGAGAGCATATCTATAATACAAGTCTTGGGACCGAGAAGATTATTTCAAATTTTAAACTAAAAAGAGAAGAAAAAATAAAGGAGTACTGAATCAAGGACTCCTAAAATACAGGAGCATATCTTTCCCCTCATCCTTTCTCTTTTGTTTTACTTCTTTCACCTCCCCCCAAATGAGTGGTTTTTGCCTTAACTTGACAACTATTTCACAGTTTCTCAAGCATTTAGCAATGAGGATCTAATTGGAAAGTGCCAGGTTCTTTCTTATTACACTTTATCAATATTGTTAAAGCAGTGATGTAATTGTTTGGGGTTTGGTGAAGACATTCCATGTCACTTCAGTCTTAATACCAGGCTGGAGCCTTCCTTGTCTGCCTGCGTAAGCTAGATAAACATAGACCTGTGTGCTTTCTTCTCATCTCAGGATACTTACTCAGAGAGATCTTGGAACATATGCCTATTGCGAGCTAAACATTTCACTTTTCATTTTATCCATGTGCCAGAAATCCATTCCTTGGATAAACACTTTACATACTGACACTCTTAAAGTCACTAAACACGATAAATAAAGAGAGAATACATCATTTCAAAACTGATTAAACATTTTCTCACTTGTGACAAATGAACAGCTATACACTGTATGGAGTCCCTGGAGCAGACATTCCATTTTCTTTGTCTTCATTTTGTATGTAAGATTAACTTTCCATTTCAGCTCATCTATTGCACAACTGAGCTTTTTTAAAATACACATTGCTGCATTTTCCCCAAATCATTATTCATTTCAGAAACAGTTTTTGTTATTGCTGTAAGAGCTATCTTTTAGACTTTTTTATTTTAATGGAGACAATCTAAAAAATATAATAATAATAATAATAATATTATTGTTTTTAATGAAAGCTAAAGAAATGCTTCCATGCAGTAGACCTGAACTTATGCATGCGCTGAAGTCATCCACTTCAAAAAGGAAAATCCAAGCACATTAATCACATTAACTTTGCCCCATCTAATCCATCACTTTTCCTAGCACTTGCTCGTCTCGTCATCCTATGCATTGCTATCTACCTATGATTAGTCAAATGCAACTAATCTTTTATTTAGCTTCTTAAGCTCCTATCATCTTTTTCACCCCTGCCAAAAAGGATCCCAAGCATTTTATTTCCAAGCTAAATTAAAAATCTTACTGAAATAATCACAAACAATACTAAAATGATATTTGAAGTTGTCTTCAGTGTTCTAACAAATAGCACTAATCTGATCAAGAATTTCAGTGGGAAGGTGGAAGGATGAGAGAAAATATCCTTGCTAGATATTCACAGAAAGGAGGAGAAATGAAGCAGAATTTTCTTCTTTGACAAACTGTGTAAAAGGAGGAGGGAGAAGAAAGAATTAGGGCAAGTCAGAAGAAGCAGACCAAGCTGAACAAGAATCCACAGAACAGTTTGCTTTCTTCCCCTGTCAGGCTAACAAAACCAAGAAAAAGTTTTTGATATGATGGTTCCAGTCTTGTCAGGGAAAAAGTTTAAAAGGGAAGGTGAATTAGACACCAAGGGATAGTGATTTCTGTCACCTCTGGATTTGTATTAAGTGATAGTTGTAGCTAGTATAAAAAGAAAATGCTGGTTTTAGTCAAAGATAAATGAATTCAGACTGAGTTTCCCTGAATTTGGGCTATAAATCCTGTGGGCCATATTTTGATCTCTTGCTGGGACCAATAAAAACCTGTCCCATTGAAACACTGTTGCTAGAAAACTCTCCCAAAAAATCAGAACAAACCACATGTGCAATGCAGTGAGGTTCGCAGTTTTGAAAACTGTCTCAACTGCACACATCTATAATGGAATTTAAAGAGGTATTTTGCTTTTTGCCACAAAAAGTATTTGAAGATCTATTAGCAATTCTACAAAGGATGCCACATTTATATATATATGTCATTAGTTTATTAAAAAAAAGGTCTTAATTACTTTTTATAAAATGGACATTTTATAAGCACAGAAAATGGTACCTAATGAATAATACTTCTTTGGGGAATGCTAAGTATCTCTTAAATTACCTTATCTCTTAAATGATTCTGTTGTAGTATGAACAGTTTTCTCTCAGTCCAAACGGTATACTCAGACTTTATTTTTACAAAAGGCTAATGCATTTTCTGAAAGACAGGAGTAATGTACAATATTTCTTTAAAGAATTTCAATTTTTCTTCATTGTCAAATTAAAGTTGACAATAAATAAATAACACTTTTCTTTCTGAGTGCATTTCTATACCATTCAAAAACACAGTAATGCTGGCTACCAATACAGCAACTGCTAAACCCCTGTATTTTTCAAAGAAAGGTCTTACTATTGCTCTTTCTATTCAAAATAGTCTACTACTATTGCTCTTTCTTACCTTTTATGTGCTTCTGTCAGTGACTTCTCTTCATTTTCTTGGTCTACTTTGGCTGTAAAAATACAATCAGATAATCAGCAACAAGGTGAAGGATAGAGATGCTTCAGGGTAATTTCAATTTTAAATATGTCATGTCTAAAATATACAGAAACCACCTGGGGATATACTCATATAGATCAATTCTGAAAAAAAATCCAACCAACCAACCCCCCCATTCAATAAACAACCACACTAACAAAACTGCACTAATAAAAGGAAATCCAAAACCACCTCTGTTTAAAAAAAAAAAAAAAAATCCCAAATTCAAAGCCTTGAAAATGGGGGAAAAACATATAAAATATTCCAGTAATCTGAGCAACAAACAAGTCATGAAAAATTGACTTAAAACCAGATCTTAAACAATTATTCCAAAAAACTCAAATAATATGGGAACTTGTCTACCAAGAGGAGGAAAAGCTGAGTAAAGAGCAGGAAGGATTCAGCCTGATAGCTTTTCTACAAGTTGCTTGGCAACTACAAATGAAAACTCTTCCCTCTCCCTGTACACACATCCATTAGAGAAGTGAGTACTAGAGCTGTAGCAGGCCCGTATTGAAAACATGACTAGTTTTATATAAAGAATATTATAATTTGGTGAACATGTGATGGAAATTACAAATAAGAAACTGTCATTCCCACACACTGGTGAAAAAACTTTCTATTTGCCACTATTTGCCACATGTTCTCTCATAATTCTTTTGTGCACATTTCACTTAACTGAGATCACTGAAAGAACACAAAAAATCTATAGGAATGTGCATGCTAACTTGGGCATCACCGATGTGCAAAGCAATTGTCATTCTGCTCTGTGCATATGCTTAGGTGAAATCTGTATTTATGCAGTCATTCAGGTAATACAACTTAAATCTCATTTAAAGTCTTCATGCTTAAGCGGAAAGCTCTTTCAATTTGGAACTTAATTTCCTTTTCAGTCTGCTAGACTTTCTGGCCTGTTAACTTTCAAGGAAAATTTTAGGATTCCCAAGAGTCAGAAAGTTTTGAAACATGAAAAGGCTCTGAACTGTCCTGGTAACAAATATCAGTAGTATAAAATTCATACAGAAATCTAAAAATGAAGAAAACTTCCAGCTAATTTTTATTCCACTTTCCCTATGTAGATCTACGATATTAATTCATTAAAATTATTTTTCTGCATTAGAGATACACTGCCTTTGGAAAAGGAAACGCTGATTTTAAATTTGTTGAAAAAAAAGCAAAGCACTGGCATAATTAGGATACAAAGATATTCCCTCTTTTTCAGTTAAAATGTTTCAATCAACAGCAATTTACAAACATACACTAAAACAGGCATGTGAAATTTCCTTATACTTTCCCCAGTCACAATGATTAGAGCTTTGTCTAGTGCTGCAAATGAATTTTATTAGTAGCAATGTAGTCTTCTGAGCAGTAGCACTGCTGACTAGTGCCCAGATATTTGCAGCTGGAAGCACTGTATTTAGTAATCATTACTTGAAGGCTTGGGCTCCACCATTGTTATCCTGAAGGTGAAAAAAAAAAAGAAAATCCCAGCAAACCACAGGAAACTTGAGGGAGAGATGGGTAAATGTTCTCAAGGAAATTGAAGAGCACGTGAATCTTGCCTGATTATAGGTTTCAATACCACTTGAAACTTGGCCCACATTCTTCAGAAGGTTTGCGAGGGCTCACAACCCTTTTGAGTGAAGCTGAGCCCAGTGCTGAGTGAATGTGGGCTAACTTACGAGTTTTTTTAAAGCCTTGCACCACTTTGGATAAGAAACCAGGTGAAATGTGGCAGCTTTTACAGAATTTCATTAATACTTCTTTTTTTTTCATACTTCAATCCTGAAAATCAAGGTATGACCAGTAAAAAATATAGTTCAAAAGATAAAAACCTATTCACAAACTCTCTGAATGAAATGAGATAAAATATCTCATTCTGCATTAACACAACCACTAAGTTTATCTGTGGATACAACTTTTAAATAAATAATTCTTTCACTGAAAAATACAGTTTGGACTTCTTTTACTTAAACAATGCATAGAAATAGAGGCTCCTATATTCCATCCTACAACAGTCTTGTACACATATGTTGCACTGTTAGGATATAAATCCTTTTTATCGTTTCCAAGATTGAAGGGAAGGAATATCATTAGAGTTGTCTTATGACCTTTCTTCTTGATTTAAAATGTTCTGCACATGTTTACAAACAATTATTTACCCACCAGTAATGGTGAAAATATTCCACAATCTATTTTTTGAAAGAGTGTGAGCATAGCATATCATCCTAAGCTTATCAAAGCATGTCAGAATATCCCCATTGTGGCAGAAGTTTCCTTTCAATTTAAGAAGAAAGTTATTGTGGTCCAGAGAAGAAGAAAAACAAAATAAAGCAAAACAAACCCAAGTTATTTCTTGTATCTATATTTTAAAAAATTCATAGGGAATTGGTATTATACCATGAAAAGAAACTCTAGAAAGCCTGAATGGCAGAGATGCATGTAAAAGTGTTGGGCTTTTTTTCTTTTAAGTAGTAAGTACTTATGCATAAGGCAGCTACTCTACCCACAGGGAGAGATTTCATCCTGCATCAGATCACCTCTTGGTACTAAACAGAATCTTTCAAGGAAAAGAATTTTCTCTGAAGAAGAATTTACTTGTAGCTTTTTCCAAATGTGATGATATTTTTAAACCTTCCTCATTTTATCAAAAAGATATTACACAGGTGAAAAAAATCTAATTTGCAACCCTTCTCTATTACCATTTTTCTAGACAGAAAAAGTTAAAGATATTATGAAAACCATCTTGCTTCCACAAGACAAGTGGCACCAGTGAAACAGAAAATATGGTATGTACACTCAGATCTGACCCTGTCCAAAGAACATAATCAGATGACTACTTTTGCACTAGAGACAGTAAACATCCAAGAGCTGTGGAAAACGGCTAGTTGAAGACATGCAGTGAAACTTAATAAGTAAGGGAAGAAAACCTCCTGTTATCAAAACAACAGTATTTTTACTACCACCTGGATACAATGGGATAACTATTAGATGTTGAAGCAACTGGGATTGTTATAGATTGTGGAATGGGAATATTGTCACCTGATATTGGTGGTTATATGTACTTCGCTCTGTACTAATCACCCCATTGGTAAACTACTTCCAATTAAATTTTCCACTTTGAATAGGGGAAGGAAAAAATTCAGTTATGATAGATCCAGTTGAAGCGTCTCAGAATGCATTATACTTCATCATTTCACTCAATATTATGCATCTTTATTATCACTTCTTCCTCCAAAGTAGTTCACCACAGGTATAAAAAGAGTGCATAAAAGGCACCAGTTTGGTATCTTCATTCTTGGCACACATCCATTAAGTGCCCAATGCCAGCTAAAAGGTGCCCACCTTGGAAGAACATTCAGGGGAGAAAAGTGTACTTCCTGTTACAAAGAAAACACCTATAACAAGTGAAATAATAATAATAAAAAAAAATATGCCCTGTCCACAGTGATCACGAGAAAATGATCATCAATGGTCAACAGAAAAATTAGATAAATCCTGGGATACCATGGCAGTTCACCATATCTGAGCACTCTGTTCCGCCTCTACAATTACTCCCTATTTTCTAGAAATAAGATTATTTCAAAAATATTGTTAGTTGATTTTCTTTGAAAAACATTAAAAGAAATCTTGTAGTCATGCAATATCCATATCTGCTTTCATGTATATTTGGAATTTATCAGCTAATATAGCAGTTACTGCTTGCAGGTTTTCTGACAGAATTTCTGCTTTTGGGTTAGTTTTCTTTCCAAATATTCCATATTTTATTGGCTCATCATCTTTTCTAACACCCCCAGCTAAGAACTTGATTCTTGACACTAATTTGCTACAGTACATCCAAATAAACTACTCCAAATCTATTAAAGACTATATCATACCAAGAAATACTAACCCCTCTATTTTGTGTAATACATTGGTAAGTAAAAGCAACAGATTTATATGTTGGCCTTCACACACTCTATATATTGTAGGGCTTTACATGCAGCTTTCATAATCCTGAAGGTAGGCATATGTATTCTGAAAAATCTACTTCAAATAATATAGTTGAAAAATAACTTAGGTCATATTGAAAAACATGGTCATCTCAAAACTCACAGCATTTTAGAATCAAAGTGACCTCCAACAGAGTGAAGCTACCTTATCAATGGTTTACAACATGCACTGATTTAGTTATATTTTCTCTTTTTAGTTTGAAAGCATCTTTAATGCCTTTTTGTTGGATGACATTCTACAGTTTGCCTGCTTTTTCCATTAAGATACATTCAGATTATTTAAAGTTGGTCTCCTTTTAGAGCAAGATCTGTACTTCCTAAACACTTTATATATTTGGTCAAAATTCAAGTACATTCCTTCCTCCCTACGTCATTGCTTACCAAGTGTGAGGACTGTACTATATCCAAAGCTCTTCTATCAATTCTTTTAACTACAGGACATATGTATCTCTTCAAAAATTACTCACATCAGATTTCCTAATTTCTATTCAATCACTTTTTTTTTTTTTAATTTCTTAAATTTACTGCTTGATGTTTCATAACTGGGGCATAAAAACTCTGTTTCATTCAGTTCAAAATGAGCTTTCAAATAGGATCTCAAAAATGAAGTCTAATTAACTGAATTCTCAAATGTCCTGTCCTTATCAGCATATATCCACATTCCAGAACAATACATGCCATTGTTTTGTGTGTTTGCTCTTTTTGATTAGAGTCCTGTAAATGTTACATATAAACTTCTGCAAAGACACATATATGAATAACCATATTAAAGTGACCTATGCATTTATGAAAATCTCATTTATCTTACCAAATTGAATGTGAGAAATAGACACAGGCATTTTAGAAAATGCAGGTCTTTAGAAGAACAGTAAAATCAACTTTTCTATAAACAGTCTTTTGTTTTCAAGAATCCTAGAAGATGAAATTAAATTAAAAGGGGTTAAAAGGCAAGGATGAAAACCATTGATTGACCACAAATTGTCTCCTCTGACCTCAGTAGATCATTTTGGATGTTCTGCTAAGTTCTCCGCAGAAATCAAGCCACACTGTGAACAAAGACAACTGCCACGTATCCTCTCATTTTCAGTCCAAAAAACTTCCTCTGCTAGTCTCCTCCAAATTTAATGCACTAAATCTGACTTTTAAAAAAGCTAGCAACATGAATATATCTATTTTCTATATGTACAGACTATTTTCTGTGTGGAGAGATATTGCAAATAACATCTGCTGTCTCTATTATTAGTTGTTGCAATTGCTTGTTTGAAAGTGTGATATTTCAGTCTATCATCTCTTTCAGAGGATTTAAAAAAATCTAAAAAGAAATATTTGACTTACAACTAACTGGAAACTCAAGATATACAGCAACTGGTTTACACCAGGATTATTGTGCTCCAGTGTTATATACATATTATTAAAAAGCAGAAGAATTTGTAGAAATTCTTTTTACTGAAAAAATTAACCCAAATAAAAAAGAAAACAACTACTAATATTTTTACAAACCCTTGTTGGAGATTTTTCAGGATCTGTAAAGAGGACATCTTCTACCACGCTGGTAGATGAGTGAATAGTAGCTGGGGCTTTGAAAATATGGCTTTGAAAATATCTCTGCTGGCACAGGCAGCAATTAAAATTCAAAATAATTCAAAAAAGTCCCAAAAAAACTAAACTAAGAACAAAATTGAGGGAAATTGGTCTTTTTTCTTAAAAAGTGTATGGAATCTCAGGCAGTTCACCTGCCACTTCTGACCCGGCTTCACTAAGGCCTGAGGATCTGAAGTGTCTGACAGAGGCCATGAGGATAACTTCTGTAGGTATCTCAAGCATGTGACTAGGACTGAAAGAAAATGGATATAGAAAAAATACTGGATAAACTACCAGCACAAGCAAGAGCATGCAGTTACTCTGCTGTTATTAGGGTCTAAGGTCCAAGTTTACAAGAGCTCTGCCAGTGCTTCTAAGAAAATTCCCCTATTCTCCTTGGTAGTACATATACTTTTAAATACCCTCAGGAAACACCAAAATAACACTTAAAGAATTTTTTTTTTTTGGCAGTTAGCATACTATTAAAGACTGTGTTTTGAAAAACCTTTGAAACACCAAAGCAGAATAGCAAATGCACCAGAATCAATAGAAAACTATTGAGAAAAGTTTCTTTCTTCCCCTCCCCCTCTCCCCTACTCTCTTTTAGACTATTGAATTTGTTTTGCCCCAATTTTTTGGATTTTATTGGTGTTTGTTCTCCTTGCATGTTTTATTTAGCGTGGTTGGAGCATGAGTAGTACTAGGAAGAACTAAGCCATTTTAGATGGATACTATCAAAACAGAAGTGGGTTTTGGGGAAGACTGTAAAGAAAGGTAGACAGTCAATTTTTAAGTAATAGGGGCTTGTGCCTAGTGGCTTTGTGGGGAAAAAAAAAAGGGTAAAACTCAAGCTGAGAATTGAAGTATGCAAGGGATTTGATGAGAAAAATAGACTCAAATCTAGCAACTAATGAGAATTATCAATGTCCTCTATGTGTAAACATACTAGAAAAGCATAGTCACACAATAAGCTGACCCGTTGGTGCCTATTCAAAAAGTATTACAAGTAGACCTTGTAAGTCTACTCAAACCACATTCAAACACCCTGACATAGCTTTTGTTCCACCAGATTTTTTTGTTGTTGGTTTGTGGTATGATCTTGACCCAGTGATTACTGTCTGTAGTCACCGTCTGGCCCCAATCCCTGCTGCAATTTAAGCTATTTCTGCTGAACCAGTTTCAAAGGGCTTATGAGTAAGGAGATGCACGAAAACAGCCATCCCTTCTGATCTCCCGATCTCTCTTAAGGGAATATCACATCTTCTCAGGTAATTGAATACAGGAATGCATCTGAGTAATCTCAGATGGAAGGCAAGAAGAATCCTTTCATCTGCTTGTCTATGTCCTAAATCTTTTTGCTTTTTTTCCTCTCTTTTTATTTAAAGTGTTAACTAGTATTTGTTTATAATTAGCTATGAATGTGCTTTCCAGTAACTTTCAAGTGGAGCCAGTTGTTTTTTTCTTTTTTTTTAACAAAGTCTTTTCAATGACTCATTAGAGCTATGTCGCTATAGTTTTGAGAATTTCTATTTACACTGAAAAAAGATCCAAGTATGTGTGGATGGCTTATTATCAGGTAAATTCATGCTAAGAAATCTTTACAAGAGAATGAAGCAGGATTTCTTCTGGGAATCCTATCAAGAATCTTACATCTTTCTATACTTCCTATAAAAAATTCATTAAAAAGTTGTAAACATGAAGAATACCTGTTCTCCCTCCCCCATTGTCTGAGATTTTTATGCATACAGGCAAGGGAACATTTAAACAGAACATTTAAATTTAAACATTCAGACCTCAATTTCTTGAAGACAACTTTGGATAGAGCATCCAATATGCTGAGCATTTTCCTAATGGTGTTCCTTTTTTTTTTTCCAAAACCTATGATCAGTTAAATACATAAATATTTATATTGATTCCATCCAATTATACTTCCTTATGATACACCCTCACACAACAGGAATACAAATTATGTGCTAGCTCCATAGATTGTGGACAAGATTTATAGATGCACAGCTTAAAAATTCATTGAATATGCAAGGACAGAAACTTAAACTTCCTTAAAAGAAAAAAAAAATTATTAAACTTAATACTCTTTAAAAGGAGATTTACTTTTTACTCACTATACATCAGCAAGTGGCCCAGCCACACAGCCGAAGTTGCAGAAGGCAAAGTCAAGGACTGAGAGAAAGGGGGAGAGTGGGTTTGAGACTAAGGAACCCGAAGGTACACAAATTGATGGGACCTGATGAGATTTATCCATGTCAGAGGAAGTGGCTAAGCCACTATTCATCCTATTTGAGAAATTGTGGCTGTCCGGGGAAGTTTACAGTGATTGGAAAAGTAAAAAAACCCAATTTAAAAAGGGAAGTAAGGAAGACCTGGGGAACTACAGCCCAGTCAGTCCCAAGTGAATGACAGGCAAGATCATGGAGCAGATTATCCTGAAAACTGTGCAAAGGAAAATGAATATAAGGAAGCCATTGGTGAAAGCCAGTATAGCTTCACTAAAGTGCAAAGACTGCCTAACAAATTTGCTGGCTTTCTATTAAGGGTTTGCAGTGTTGGTGGAAAAGGGAAGTGTAGTGATGTCATCTGCCTGGAATCATACAAAGCACTTGACACTGTCCCACATGACATCCTTGCCTCTAAACTGAAGAGACATAGGCTTGACAGATGGGACACTGGGTGAATAAAAAACTGGCTGATGTTTGCACTCAGAGACTTGTGGTTAACAGCTCAATGTCCAAGTAGAAAGCAGTGACAAGTGGAATTACTCAGAGATTGGTTTTGGGACCAGCATTTTTTAACAGCTTTGTCAGCAACATGGACAGTGGGAATAAGGGCACACTGGGCAAGTTTGCTGATGACACCATGCTGTGTGATGCAGTCAACACCACAAGAGCTTTGTGGTGCTGGGAACGGATGCCATCCAGAGGGACCAGGACAGGCTTGAGAGGTGAGCTTGTGTTAACCTTAATGAAGTTCAATAAGGCCAAGTGCATGGTCCTGCACCTCAGTCAGATCAATCATAAGTACAAACACAGGTGAGGCAGAGAATGGTTTGAGAACAGACAAAAGCAGTAAGACTTGGGTGTTGGTTGATGAGAAGCTCACCATGATTGGGCAATGCACATTCACAGCCCCAAATCCAACCATGTCGTGAGCTGCATCAAAAGCCGTGTAGCCAGCAGGTCACACTGGGAGGTAATTCTCTCCTTCTGCTCTTGGGAGACCTCACTTTGGGTGCTATGTCTAGCTCTGGGGACCCCAGCCTAAGCAGCAACCTTTTGGAGCAAGTACACAGAAGGTGATATAAAGGATGGAACACCTCTTCTATGAAGACAAGAGAAAAGAAGGCTTTGGGGACACCTTACAGCAGCCTTTCAGTACTTAAAGGGGGCTTACAAGGGAGCTGGTGAGAACTTTTTACAGGGAAATTTAGTGATAGGACAAGGGGAAACGGCTTCAAACTGAAAGAAGGTACACTTACATTAGATACAAGGAATAAATTCTTCATTGTGAGCGTGGTGAGACATTGGAACAGGCTGCCCATAGTGTTCGTGGATGCCCCATCCCTGGAAATGTTCAGGGCCGGGTTGGATGGGGCTCTGAGACACCTGGTTTAGTGAAAGGTGTGCCTGTCCATGGTAGAGGGTTGGAACTGGATGATTTTTAAGGTCCCCTCCAACACAAACCATTCTGTGATTTGTCAGCCTTTGACACGTTATATGACAGGAGAACATCTCCTGTCAGTTGAATTGAGGGAGAGAAAAATGGGATCAAAATCCAACTTTTTTAAAAACCCAAAACATAACAAGAATCAAAAAACCCCAGCAAATCACTCCATCATACTTAGTTATGTATTTTTAGCAGCTACTCACTGTAATGTTATCATGTCACAGAAGTAAAATATGTTGTATTTTGTGTGCAGCTTTGAGCTCCTCACTTGATGTTCCCTGCTACTGATTTTAAATCCTACACTGCTTAAAAGTCTCAGTCACATAAGGACTAGGCAGGAAACAGATGTGAGACAGCATACCTATGACTAAATATTTGTCCTCTGGTACAGTAAAGATCCAGCAAGAGAGTTGTTCATCTGTAGCCTGGACTTCACTGTGCTGAAGAACATGTACCATTGTGATTAGGACTCATAAAGGACCTAAATGCACTTAAGCTTTAATGTCCTCTCATTTTTCATTCTCCTTCCCAAGAACTATGCCATTAAAGAAATCTTTTTTGATTACCTTTTTACTGGAGAAGAGATTAAAACCATGAGTTTTCTGCCCTCACCAACTATCCACAATGTTTTTAGTAATTTTTTTTCAGAAAGCATTTTTTTCAGTCTTTTGAGTTGGATGACTTGTATCATGCTATTGTGATACTCATACACTGATCTGTTCTCATGCGATGACAAAATAACTTTTTTAACTCTACCACACCTGTGCTGTCTGAAACCACTACAAAATGCCTACAAAAACGATTAGATGAGATCCTGTGCCAAAGGCACAAAACAGCTGACAGCCCCTGTCTAAAAGTTTGGTCTTTCATGGACTTTGAAGCAAGATAAGGCTAATTCAGTGAAGCCTGTCAGGTGTTGCAAATGCAACAGAATCCGAATTCGGATTATTATGTAAAAATGCACACCAATGGAGGTGCTGACATCTGAAGTAAGAACAAGTTTATACCATGCTGACGTTAAACTATTTTTCAGGATTAAGATGTCAGTGTGAGATTAAAAAAATACTTTCAGGACTCAAAGAACAAGTTTTAAAAGCTCCTTCAATAATTCTACAAAAAGAATACTAACAGAAAAATGTAAACATTCATAAAATTAAACTGCTTAAGTTGAATTCCTGCATCTTTTGTTCTAGTGCGCTTATGTTGTTTGCCGTTCATGTTCCTCTAACAATTTCTTCTCAAAGGAAAAAAAAGTATTTTTTAGATCTTAGTAATGAGTATATTTTGGTAATCATAATAATATTTAAAGTGAGTGTCTCCACATAAATTACTAATATCCAACCTCTTAATGTTCTGTGCAATTTTTTAAAGAAAAACAAAACCACATTTATTCATACATCTTCCTAATCATGTTTCAGTCATAATTTCCTCAAATTATTTTTAGAAAAATTATGAACTACTGCTATGTTCTTCCATATATTTATCAAATAATAAAAAAAATATTTAAAGAAAATGGAATCAGCAAAATCAATCATTCTGGGTTAGAAAAGGCCAGAATTAAGATTACCCTAGCAGCACTCATTTTGCAATCATCTACAACATTTCTGGAGCCAGGAACTTAACCCAGACATCCAAGATTCAGTCTGATGCTTTAGTCTCATTCACAATCCATCATTTGATGATGCAAAGTCTTTTGCTACTTGACCTAAAAGAACAAGTTATGAACAACTGTCTGGTTGCAGCTACAGCGATAAATAGAACGCACTGTGATTTATACATTCCTTTCCTAACAGTTTGGAAACTGGGTTCCTGAACGCTCTTCCAGGCAAAAGGAGAAGATAGTTACAGACAGTTCAACCAACAGGACAATTTTAGCATCTTTATTCTGTAAGATCATGAGGATGTAACTAGAATTTAGCTCTGGAAAAGAGCCTATATTCTTGGGTCCAGCAAAGAACAAAACCTGGTGCTGGTATTCACTTACAATTACAGAAATGCAGAATTTTGCAAAATAAGACTAGAAGGAACCAAAGATTGAATGGTTACCCTGTGGTTACAGACTTAAAATCACACTGGAATAATTCCTACTGCTTTTAAATGAACTAGCTAAACAACATAAATTTTTGTTTTTACGTCTGCAAACAATGCTTGTACTTCTCCCATGGCATAATGTTTTCTCTAAAGTATAAAACTAATTATATTGGCTTGGTTTCATAATATGATGTAGGATGATTTGCTCAGATGTGAAGTCTGCAACATTTCCCAATTTACAGAATCTCTGTGGAAAAGCTGTGATTTCAATATATTGAATCTTCCTACTTCCCCAAAAAGACTTACTATTCTGATGGTTGGGAGTGATGGTTGCTACCTACTGCCATAAGTTTCCTGCTTTATCAAGCTGACAAGAACACACAGCCTAGACAGCATCCCAACAGCAAACACCCAGAGACTGCTTTTCACTGCAAAGTTAACCACAGTTAAAACCTGGGGACTGTGAATCATTTGTGGTTCATGCACACACAATTCTTTCAGCATGAGCTGACTAACCTATCCAGTGGTGACAAGGCTAAAGGATTACTAAATGCTAATGAAATTCCTCTACAAACTGCATGATAATTAATACTCAGCATTCCCCACTGCCTTGTGCCAGACTAATTTTCCAGGAAAATATCAGGAACAGAAGTGATTTCTGAAACTTTCTAAACTGGTGGATGCAATCTCTTACGTATTTGCATCCCTATCTATCCACACAGCTACATATGCAACAAGGGAGATAAGGTTCCCAAATAGTGCTTTGCTTTCAACCTCTCTCATTCAGATTGAGATAAATTCAGATTGTGGGGAATAACTCAAAGACAGAAAATGTGACTATATGTGCTATATTGGGGACATGCAAGTTTAAATAAACTGTTTGATATGAATAAATTTTCATTGGAAAAGGAAAATTGTTTTACTAAATTTCACTGGTATAGATTACATATTGAAAATGCTTAGATAAATGATTATAAAAACCTAAATAAGAAACAAAATAATTTTGAAAAGGTTTGTATTTTCTGGCAACTTTTCTTCAATATCCTTTTTTGAAGTAGATTTTCCTTTTTTTTTTTTTTAATTTTTATTTTTCCTTTTTTAAACCGTATGGCTATGGAGAAGTTCAGAAAAGAAACTGACATTTGGAAGAACAAGAAAACTGCATCATACATTTGGTGATTTGGTGTGATTGCAGTATGTAAACTCAAAAAGAGAACATAAAAAGAAACAAGGAGGAGAAAACATGGAAGAATATAAGAGAACCTGGAAGAAGAGAGAGGATTTTTTGTTGGGGGTTTTGAAGCACACAGACCCTCAAAAATTCAGTGCATAGGATAAATCATCCTTGCTAATATGCACTAAGCCAATGTAGAAAGGAGAGAACCTCCTGTTTAACCTTCCGTTAAGTATGTTGATCATTTTAAGAATGATTATGAAGTTTCTCGAGAAAGGACTGGCATCCTGTCGCTAATTTGCATACTGTAACACACATGCTGATTGCTTAGCCTACTGACTGGGATAGCAAGGCAAATTTAACAGCCTTCATCATACATACATACCACCTTAAATTTCATCATTCTGAACACATTCTTGCCTTTTCCCCTTCTTTAGCTTTCAAATGAAACCATCTTTACAATCAAGCTAGTGATCTACAACCGTGTTTTGTCTCTGATGGATCAAAGTGTTAACATTTAAAAAGGATTTTTTTATTAATACATCATTAGCAACAATCAGCTAGACTAGTTGCAGTAACATAACTCAAAGCTGTGTGTGACAGTAACTATTCTTATAAAGCATAGTCTTTCTAACCCCTTGCCAAGGATATTTAATTTGGTGTCCAAGTTTTCTTGCCTATGGGAAAACCATTTTCCATTTTAGCAGCCTGCAACATGTGTAAGTGAATATGCGGTAAGTAACTAGCTACTTTGAACTTTTGGGTCTGTCCTGGGTTGCAAAGGGGTCCCATTATGCACACAAGTTATCTACTCAGAAAAGGCATCATACAAACTTGCCAAATTATTCAACCTTATGAAAAATGCTTTTCATCTGAATTATAAGTTAAAACTTTTTCTGACTTTAGAGAAATTGGAACTTGAAAAGATAAAAACGTAAAGCTCGATTTTTCTTTGCCCAGAGCATATGTTATATAAACAAAAAATCCCCAAAAGGTGCCAAGAATTGTCCCTCTGTTTTTCTAAATGATCACGTGTGCAGTCTAGCTGAAAAGACTCATCGATTATGTCTACACAAACAACAAAAGCCCTTAGAAAAAATATCTAGATCAAAAGCCTGTCAAACACTGAACAGGAAAGAGAAATCCTGCTTTAAACATGGCCTCTTTCAAGTCGGAATTCAATCCCATGAAGTAAAAACAAAGGATTTCATAATGAAAGGTATTTAAATTACTTTATTTTTGGAACTTAACCAGGGATTCTTTTTTTGCTATATATTAGCCTTTGTCTTTCTTACATTGGGACAGAATTCTGCATAATAGGCCTTATGGTTTTAAAAAAATGTAGAAATTTTTTAGTCACAATTTACTGTGTTCACAATACACAATATTGTGTGTAATTGATGAAAATAATTTCCAATTATTTTCATCAAAATGAGACAGTGATGTATTCACTGACATTATGGATTTCTCCTTTTGTCAACCACCCAACAATATACACTATTAATATGGGAACACAGAAAAGCTCTTAATGGATGTGGTGGATATCCTTTTTTTTCTTTTTCTTTACTCTCCTAAAGTACAGACACATAATCAAAAATGAAATTGCATATCCTTGCAAAACCAGATGACTATACAGCGTACATAAAATTATATTCTGGGAAGTACAGCCAGAAATCATAAAATAAGCATAGGTATGAAGTTGGATACGTTTAAAAATATGGTTTCAAAAAGAAAAAATACAATTTTAACAAATTTTACTGTCTGCTGAAACACAATCATATAATCATGGAATGGTTTGGGTTAGAAGGGACCTTAAAGATCATCTAGTACCAACCCCCTGCCATAGTCAGGGACACCTTTTGCTAGATCAGGTTGCTAAGAGCTCCATCCAGCCTGGCTCTGAACACTTCCAGGGGTAATACCCATGTTTAATTTTCTACTCTGTTAATAAGGTTCAAATGACATGATTTACAGTATGCCAATAGTGATATCTTACAAACTTGTAATTTGAATGTCCCCTCCCTACATAAAAACCCCTATAATATAAAGCTAATGCAAAACACTTGCTACAAGTTCAATCATATCACTACTGCAATATTTATATGCCATATGCATAAGTAGAATCTAGTTTTAAATTGGTTGATACCTACTAGTGCTGGAGACAACATCCTGTTTGCCAGGTCTGGCTAGTAGACATTTGTCTTAGAAAACATCAGTTCATATTTGACAATTAAAAATATTGTGTGTGCTCAATTTATTCCCTATAACAGAGTCCTGGAGCATGGAGCAGCACATGAGCAGCCTAGTCCAGTCCCCTCCAGCCCCAACTATTCTGTGTTTCTATAGATAATCCACTTAAAGCATTTGGATAGCTAGTCATCTTGGATGCTCTGACCAGGAAGATATACAAGCACACCTGACCAGCCTCTCAAACACAAAGCATATTCAGTTAATAACTATTTCTAGATATGGTAGCTCTTTAACACTTCTCTAGGTTAATGAATTGATGAATCAGCACTAGAAACAGAATTCTCACTTAATTTGTCTGTTCAAGAGACAACAGGTCTGCCTTTGACTATAAGAGGAAATATCAAAGCAGAAGGAGGTTACGTTGCTGTACTTATCCGGGTATTTTAACCCTAATGCATTGAATTCTGAATTGTATCAAAAAGCAAATTGGTCAATGCAGAGTAGTTTTTCAAGAGATATTCTGTCATACCATTAGTCAAAACCTAAAGTTACCCATATTTCCCATAATTGTGTCAAAGAAAGGTCTAGTAGAGTATAGTCTACTCATTTTTAAAGTGTTTTTCTACTAATACTCAGGATGCCAGTTGTTCCTGGATATTTCTAATATATTTTTCTCGGAGTGTTAACCATTAATCACATCCAAGTATTTCATATGGATTTGCAGTATATCTGGAAAACCTTTAACTACTTTTATTATGCTTATTCCATGTTTTTGGCGTATACAAAAGAATTATCTCATTGGAATGAAGTTAATGAAACAGATCCAGCTTCAATAATTTTTCAAGGAATGAAGGCTGCAAATTTGTTTTCTACTGGAATGTTGAACTTAGAAGATCACACACTCAAGCCAATAGTATTTGTCTTTGCTGTCATGAAAAGAGTGAGTCACCTACGGTACAAGAGAATAATTTTGCAAATCTGTAAGAACTGTGTGGCATCTGATTAAACTAATCCATGTCTTTCTGTGACGCCAAAATAAACAGTCCCTTTCCCACAATGTATAAACATTGTTCCCATAACTTTCCTTTGAAATGTCATGAAAAGGTTAAGTGACGTTTCATTATTTACCTTGACTAATGAATTGCTCCATGTTGTCTTTGAAGGGCTGTAGGTGCTCTTCTAGTGATAGCTGATAAACTTTTGCTGCTTCTGTCTCACATGCTGAAATTGAAGTAACAGATTAGTTCAGGATGACACATCATAGCATGGATCTGCATGCTGTAATAAAAGACACTTTAATTCACATCCACTGAAACCGCTGGAATATGTGCCTCAAACACACTACAAGTACAAACACCATGATAACAGAATCAGGAACAGTCATGTTCCCAGTAAAATATTTTTATATGCAGATAATTTGTGTCCAGTGTGCAAGTTTAAATAAGTGGTAGCAAAAATTAACATAAGTGTTTTGAGGGAGAAAGACAGATTTAAGGGGCAGAATTGTATGGGAACAACATTAAAACCTCAGATTCCAGACTGTGTTGATATACCTGGCTCCAGGTAATAATGCCTGAATCAAAATAAGGCTCGGACGCAAAATCTGCACCAAGTAGTAGGAATTACCTTAATTTAGTAAATTAAGACAGATGAAGGCCTGATACTTGATAAAACCACAGATGCAGTGAAGATTTTTACATTGTTCAAAAGTAATAGTGCAAAAGGATTAAAGTGAAAGGTTGTAAGAGTAAGGTACTCATGGCTTGAACTCTGTGAGAGAACATGAACAAGAACAAGAACAGCTTGCTTCTCATTGGACTAAAAACCAAGACAGAGAATCTGGAGCCTACAGCAGCCCTGACACACAGATTATTTGTGGGTAAGGTGGTACCATTATACTTCCACTAACTATCCAAGGTAATTTAATTTGGGTCAACAGAAGACTTGAGACTAATATTTCAGGTGAATATTAAACTTCGATTTCCACTATAAGGGAAATCTCTTTAGGCTGAGATAAGTTCCTGTAATTCAACAGAAATGAATCCTGCTTGATTCTGCCTCATAATTTCCAGTTCAAGTGCTAACATTCTAAAACATGCATTACCCTCTAGGGTTTCTTCAGGAAAAAAGAATTATTACTATGTCTTTAAAGACAGAAAACTTGTTAAAGGTTTAAAAAATATTTTGAGGTAGTGGAAAGCACTATCCTAATATTTAAAATGCACATACACCGAAAAGCAGACTAACTCACAAACAAGTAACTTCACACAAGTGTAGTAAAACCAGGGTGATAATAACAATTAAATTTTAATTATTACTTTTTTAAACTTAGAGCAAAATAGAAATAATAACAGCAGACTTTTAGGGAAAAGATAAGCATGAATATATCTGCTTAGACAGGTAATCTACTTATGAAGCAATATTAAAATTCTTTTAAAAACTAACACACACACACCCCCCCCCCCAATATAGTCATATAATATATAATTATATAATGGGAAGCCTGTAGTTTTTAAACAAATTATTCAACACATCTGAAATAGGGGAGGGGACCCAAATGACCATGTATTTTCTTACAACATATAAGAGAAGAAGAAATAGAGGACTTCTGTACTATTCTGCAAAGGGAGATGTTCTGATGGTAATAAACAGAATTTAGATTATTCAATTCCATGCCTTTTTCAATAATATAGATTAAATATTTTTCAGAGCAGTACAACATTATATTCTTTTTAATGTCTGCAGTTTAGTTGAACCCCTGATCTCTAAGCTAATGTGAGAGAAGTATATATAAAGACTCATACCCACGAAAAATCTTAGCCCATTCCCATTGCAACAAAACATGCAATATTGATTGCCAAAATGAAATGTCTCTTCCTTAACTGTTCAGATACTGGAATCTCTCCTGTAGATTATTTATTTGTGCACATACATGTGGTGTGGGAAAGGGTGTGCATTTAATGATCACTTTGTTTGTCCAAATTTTGGTGGAGTAATTTTTGTTCTTTTCTGCCCACACCCCTCCCTCTGCAAAGACTAAAATCAATGATGTTCAGAAGAATAACAGTTCAGGTCCATTTTTTACCTTATTTCTGAATTGCGAACATTGTGTAAATAATTTAAAAACAAAAAGAAAACACAGGGGAAAAATGCCTTTCTCTTGCTGTAGAGAGAGTAAAATATTTTATGCAGCATTCAGACTTTAAAAATTAAAAAATCCATTCATTATTACAATATTAATGATTATTATGATGCTTAAAGCAAACTAGTTCATCTGTTGCTTTCTTCATTAAAGAATGAACAGGCCTGTAAGCTCTTCCTAAGTTTCTCAATTCTCCAAATCACCAAGACTGGAATTGAAGTCTCCCTGCACAATCTATTTGATATAGCACTCATTCATTATTTTCTGTAATTTGCCACTAGAATATAAAGCCCCACTATTCATATGAGCCATTGCTATTCCTCATTGTGACTGAAGAACTTATTAAGAGTGTTGATCAAATGAAAGTAGTACAAAATACCAGTTCCCAGTATTTCTGCCCAAATGAATAAATAAGATACTGAGTAAATGCTTGTGTCAGAAGGGTATTTAATAACTTCTGAGCAACACAGAGAAAAAACACGGGGGAAAAAAATGTATGTGTGGATACAAACAGCCTTCTAGGTTTTTTTTATCCTCAGCTTCATAGTCAAACACATTTATCTCCATGAAATAGCTCAGCTAAACATCCCAAATATCAAAGAAATAGATTGGCAAAGGGGATCTGCTTTGACGACTTCGTAAAAGTTTTGTCTAAAGTAAAAGCTTGTCTGATTATTCTTAACTGACCCAAAAGTTGGTCTTGCGTTCCCTATTCTCATGTTTACTTATTCTTTCATTTTAGCAGATGTGTATACAATTGAAATCTTAGACAAAGCATATTTTTAACACTTCATTTACTTTAAGCAGATTTCAAATTTTCTTATAGTGAAAGAATTGAAAGGTATTCAAGGCACCACAAATGACACGCATATAGGCAGTCACAAAAGCCAAGCACTAGGTAGAAACTTATTTCACAAGACTGAATTTCCCAAACAGGAATAAAGAATATAAAAAAGAATAAGTTTTTGTTGCTTTGAAGCAAGGTGGAGGTTTCAGTATCCTCTAATCAGTATCCTTTAGTCCCAAATCATACACTTGAAAACTTCCAAAGACCTCAAATCCTAAGCAGAAGTTGGCAAGGGCAGACACCCCTTTTCTCCAGACCTCTAAATCAATTTTAACATAAAAGCAACATATAAACAATGGAAAGGACCAATAATACATCTCATTTCATCTCTTCTCAAGATCATGTGCTGCACAGAACTGTATGTCATTTTCACAGAAGCAATCAAAATGGATTATTTTGGACAATTCAAACTGGTGGCTTTTTACCGACAAATACACAAGTGTCTCAAAGGCTCCTGATCTGAAAATCTGTGCTCAAAACCAGTTCAGAGATTTAAACAAATTGTGACTCCAGCTGCATCCAGTATCTCAAGAACTCATCTCATTCTCTATTTTTGTGTTAAATTACAATTAATTTATTTTTTTCAAGCTATTGTGTTAGTTTGTTCATCCTGTTTTTCTTCTTTTATTTTTCTTTCTGGTCAATTTACGAAAAACATATAAAGTTTCACAACAGCCAATATCATTTAAGAAACATCTATATGGAAAAGGAAAGTGACAAAACAATCTGTGCTTTGCACTAACATTTTCAGTAAGTGATTTTGGTAAGTGATGTAAAATGCACTCAGTCTCATTATCAGAAATAGCTACTTTGCCTTTCTGAAAAGGAGAAAAAAAGAAGTTTTCAACATTCAGAATGTCTTTTTAATGCACATTTTCCAGCTGGTTCTGTTGGATGCTAAATTTTAGCCCCTGGAAGTGCAAATCTCTTCTAAACATAAAAGATCTCTATTTGAACAAAATGGGTGAGCTGCTCATTAGGCTTACTGCATTTTCTTTGGCCAGGAAAACAATGGGCAACAGGATTATTCTTTTCAACCCGCCCAAAATACAAAAAACAAAACGAAAAATAAAAGCAAACAAAAAAAAAAAACCCCAAACCCAACAATAAAAAAACCCCCAACTGATTTAAAAAAAAGAAAAAAAAAAAAAAAAAGAAAGCAAGCAGACTAAAGAATTGTCTTGGATGAGTAATTAACAGATCCATTAAGCTGTTTTTGTTAACTAATTCAGAAACTTATCTATAGAAGTCGGCAAGAAGTCGGGTGGATGTTCAAGATAGTTTAAGATAGTTGAGGGCACACCTTTAATTGAGACTTGATAGACTATTTATGGAAGCTTTGAAATTATGTCCTTAATTTTATGAGGTTCTGAGTACTCAGACTTCCACAGGAGATTTTCCTGTGTCCTTGCTGTCTGAAAACTACAGAACAACAATTACTGTTTTCTCAACTTTCTCAACGCTTTCTGGATTCCTTACAACTGCAACCTGTGACTTTTAAAAGAAAGTTTAGACTTTATCTAAAGGAAACAATGCTGGCCTCATCAAAATACAAAGTCTGATGAACCCAGCCACAAATACAGAAAGAGCTCTTAATTTTCTTTTATTTGTTTTTTCTGGAATTGTAATGACTTACACTAAGAACTTCTGAGTCTTCAAGGACTTCCATAGACAGCTCCTTGTTTGGAGTTTTAGGGACAGTAAAATATGACTCACAGATTGACTGAAAGCCTGGCTTTAGTTTACATCTGGTTTAGGTTTAGGAATCTGAATGCAGCATGGCTGCAGCAATTAACCCTTTCGGTGATAACTGAACAAACAGATAGAATTTGTGGATGTACAGCTGTTAATGAGTAGGAAAATGTAAAGATTTAATTTGGTTAAAACAATATCTCTTTCTGTAAAGGTACATGGTACAGATAACTGGAGGACTGACCCAAACCCCTACTATTGCTATACTATTTTGCTTTAATTACATTGAGTGATTTGGAATTTTTTTATAAAAGACTGAAATAATTTTTTCATCAGAACATGGATCTATGGATCATAGAAATAAAAAACCCCATCTATTTCTTAACTGGGAAATCATTTGCATTTATATCAAAACTATTGACAGAGAAGGACAAAACCACAAACATTTCAAATTGTCTTAGAACAGAATGTTTTTGATGATGCAATGAATTAAAATTCAAAAAAATACAATTTTTCTCTCATTTCAATTCTCTCTACTCCAGCTCTGTTTTCTCTTGAAACTTGAAATATCAGTGACATACAGTCACTGATATTTCAAGCACATTTAAAAAAAACCTTTATTTGGAAATCTCTTAGGATATACTTCATTTCACCAAACGGAAGTTTTTTAAAAGACAGCTCACCAGACTAGGCTCAAGGCCTTTCCTTAAATGGAAACTTTATCAATCCTCAGATTGTCCCTCTCCTCCTTTAGGAGAAGACAATCAAATTTAGAAGAGCAATCCCTTCCCCTTCTTCATCTGAAGTGGGGCCCTAAATGGCTTAAGGGTGCTCAAATTTTTTAATTGAAGCTGAAGTTAATACCACTCATGCTTCTGATCAAGGAGTGGCATTGAAATATTGCCAGAGTCTTAGATTCATCAGAATCAGATCTGTCATGGAATAGAGTATTGAGAATAAGAAATGGTTCAATGATACGTGTATGTGTGTATGTGTGACAGATGCAAATAGAATACTGCAATTTTAAAAAAGTTAGTCTGAAAGTATTAATATTACTTATTAAAGAACTAATAGTGTATGCAATCTTATTTTGCAAAGTAATACCTGCACCTCAGACACAGATTTGACCATGAAGAGGAAAATTCCATCTCAATCTACAGCTCAACCGAGCTCTCAGGTTGGGAACTCTTTCTAGATATTGAGGGTTACCTTTATTGAGGCAAGAGGAATGATTAGCAAGCCTATTGCTGTCCAAACTCTCTCAACTGCACATTGCCACCATCCCAAATACAACTTTTAAATGCCTTTTTATTGCCCAAGATGGTACTTCCAATGCTCTTATTCACAGAGCAGGTGTTTAATGTGAGAGCCCATAACAGCTCTACAACTAGCAGGTCCAAACTGGATAGGTAATAACTGTAAGACACTGAAAAAAAATAGGGAACGTGTATTTTTCCAAGATACTCTGGGACTTTTCTTGGAACATAGTTTTAAAATACAAAGTGTTCTGCAAATGCTTAACACTTTATAAACATTCTCGGTCACATTTATTCCAAATCAGGGAGATGTATTGGGCCACACAGCTTAGCTTCTTTTGGAAGGAGAACTTTCAATGAGTTGTAAACACTCAGAATAGGAAAAGAAAGCATCACTACAAAAATAATATTTGATTATCATAATTATTGCTTGTAGTCAGTTTCCAATCAAATATATTAAGTATGACAGTATGACATATAAACAAGTACTAACTTCAACTCAACTTCATAGCAATCTGTATTTCATTGTACTATTAATCTCTTGTACTAGTCAGATTCACTTTCTGCCTGACATTGTTTCTAATTCCCTTTTAGCTGAGCTTCAGTGAAAGTTCTGCAATAAGTGACAAGTGATGAATTAGTTTCTGATTAGCAAGAATAAACTTAATGTTGTGCAAGAATAAACTTAATGTTGTAAGGCTAGAATGCTAATGCATAGCCAAAGAACAGCTTCTAAACATTTTTAACTTGCCATAATTCTATAGCTCTCAGTGCCATTCTAGTGTCCTAGTTCTTTCCTAAACTAAATAAACCTTGCAGAAATTCATCCACATCCATTGTGGATTTGGGTCACAAATACAACATTTTCCTAAACCAAAATTTTACTTTAAGAGAGTGCCAGAGCAAAGAGGGTTAGAATTTTGATTGATTTAATACAAGTTTTCCACACCTTTCTGCTTTACCTGGAGCACTCTGAAGAGTCTAGAAAAACATACTGATCCTAATAGTTATATAATAGAGGTCCTAATTGGTGATAGTCGCACACTGCTCCTGTGACCCTGGATGCCCAATTTTCTTTACATGGTGAGTTGATTTAAGTCATGTGGCAAGTGCTAAAGTTTCTTCTGTGGAATAACATGGAAACAGAAGTCATTGCTTGGCATGACTGCATCAAGTAACATTGCTGACAGCCAGGAGAGATCAAAAGCAGATCAAGTTGCTTAACAAACTATATGTCACTGAAGTTAAAAAGGCTAAAGTGGGAATCCTGGAGAGCTGTGAAATCTAAGAGCAACAGATGGAGCCAGACTCACTTGATTTGTTAGTAAGAGGATCTACCTGTTCTTTGGGCTTCTATCTTACAAAAAAAAAAAAAAAAATCCGGTATATAAATTTTATCCCTCGGATCTGTATTATTTAAAAACCCCAAGTCTCTATCTTATTCATCTTTGAACAGGCTCATGGCATGCTTCTAAAAGTCTTTGGGAACTGCACTTTTAATCTGAAATACTAGAAGATACTTTCTTTTCTAGAATTTTACAAGCTGCCAAGGCATAAAGTTCATAAACACTTGAAAAAGGACAATAGCCTTGATAGTCAAAAGGCAAGAAAGTATAGAAGTTTGAACATCAGGAGTCCCTTTTCTTTTTAAGCAGTCAGCATAATAACTCTAATACAAACATAAGCCCAAACTGCAAACTGCAAAAGAGCACGTTAATAGAATTATTTTATAGAATCACGAAGATTATTTATGTCTCTGTGTATACTACCGACATCTATAGATGGAAAAACACAGCAGTACTAAAATGTACTGCTATTGTTATGGCTATGAGACTCTGGTTTTAATAATAACTGTCCTCCACTTTGTGGGTATTCTGTTGGGTTTTTTAAAATTTTATGAAAGGATCTTTCTGGAATGAAATTTACCTTTGAATAATGATCATAGTAAGTTTTCTAAGACAGCAATAAAATATGTGCAGAAGACTTTTTTCCCTGGGTGAATCAATACCTCCTTCCCACATTGCAGTAAGAAAGATCTCACTACATGGTTTTCAGTGTATTTGAAACTCACGTGAAGAGAATACCCTTAAACAGTTGATACTGCCTGCATCATTATTACCTACAAGTTTCAGTTTCCCAGTGACAAGGAACAAATCAAATACCCTCCCTCACCAAATGGTGAAATCCACTCATGAAATCTACGATCTAATTACAGATTAATGTAATTCCAAGGTTACAGTTCGTATCTCAGTATAAAATTTTAATGTGTTCTGGACATTTAGTTCTAAGCCTTTAAAGTCAGTGTTTCCCAGAAATAATCATACTCATTTACTTGCACTGACTTCAAAAGAATAGGTTCATATTTAGAATTTTGACAAAATCTTCTAAGCATCATACAACCCTCTTCCTGCTCAGGCATTTGATAAGGCACTTACTAGCTCTAGTAACTCATAAGATTCCACATGTTAATTAGTAAACCTGATAGCGTACTTAAAGTAAATGCAGAGAAAAAGAACCCCTTTGAAGTAATTTTACACATTGTGCCCGATTTAAAAATTATTGTCATTGAGATAGGCTATCCTATCTCACTGAAATAATGACAATTAAGCTGTTGGAGTACACAGAATTTTTAGTGTTTTTCTAAATTTTATTACTCTTGTCATAATAAAATCTTTTAACAGAAAAGTTTTTTTATTTATATTGACACTTTTATTTGAAAAAGTAAGCCAACAGAAAACATTTTGCATATCTGGAGACTATTAAGAAGTCATGACTGACATTTCAGTCTGGTGTTGAAATTGTCACTTCATATTCAGGATAGGATGAAGCTGCTGATGCTGTCCCCAAAAACGTTAGTGCCAAATGTAATGAGGAAAGAGCAATGGTGTTTGTAGCTATTTTCAGATTCATTAATTACAGAAAAGACTAACAACAGAGTCTTGAGCCTAAGGGTTGGATTGGAAGCACAGAAGGAATTCAATTGCAATCTGAAGGCAGATTGAAGCGTGTAATTTTCATTTTTACAGAACCCCTGCTTTGATCACTTCACAGTGTGGATTTATTCCAGAAGAAATTTACGTCTGTGTGAAAATTTCAACCTTGATGTTAAAATATTCAACTGTTCATGTACAAACCCCCATTTTTTGGTGAATTTTTGAGGAATAAAATTTGCCTCCATGTATATGAATTCAAGTATCTTTTTTTTAATAAAAAGACTTAAACATCTTTCTTTTACATGTGCAAGCTTTGATATCAGCTCTGAGATTACCTGGAAATTGCAAGAAGTAGAGATGCGTTTTCATGACTGAATTCTGAGATTTTTGTGCCCTAGATTGTTCAGGAGCTGGATGATACTACACAGTGTCAGAGAGTGCCTTGGATACAACTTTAAATACAAAAAATACTAAATACTCAAAATAGTTAAAATGATTTTTTAAATATCGAAACAGGAAGTTTGATAGGAGCACGAAGAGAAGGTCAGACATCATTTAGTAACCATGTCACGGTTTTTTGTAATAGTAAACCTTCCATTCTAGGTAGTTCAGGAATTAAGGGATTACCAAACTGTTCCTAGGTCTCTAGAGGGATGGCATTTAAAAGCAGTAAGGTAACAGTAATATCACTCCTTGATTTGCATCTCTCCCTCAAAGATTTAGCACAGTAACATAACTGACCGGTTTAGCATCATGGATAATTTTTGCAAACTACTCTTGCTTAACAAATTTAGTGCTTAGATCCCCATGTTAATATGAAATAAAATAAATGTTTTTCATTAAAGCCTAGCAAATATATCTACAGCTTGCTGAATTCCTTTAAGGAAAACATTTCATAAGAGGAGCAAAAATACTTCCTTTTGATATTATTGTTCAGTAAAGTCCAGCTATTTCAAGTGTCTTTAACAACATCATACATTATTTTATCTGCTAGATAGTATTTAGACCTGGTTATAAGCCTCTTTTTTTTTTTTTTTCATGGACAAAAATTTGCAATGCTTTTTATGGTCAAAGACTTGAAATCAGCTTGCACAAAGGGAAACCCAAATTAGTTTTTTGGTTTGCTTTTGAAAATGAAGATTTAACCTAATTGCTTTGATGCTGTTTAATTTAAAAACCTCTTACAGGTTATCTACAGAAAATTACGGATTATGGCATAAATGGTCATAGAAAAGCAAATTAAAGAAACAAACTAGTAATTGAGAAGCTAAAAGTACACGACTATTTTTACAGTATCATTTAATTTCTCAAAATGATACAAACAAGAATAGAAGAGACATAATGGTAACACAAAATTAGCACTTAATCTAGGTTCAGTACCTCGCAAATCTTTCTTCATTTTGCGGAGATCTTTTTGAAAATCATCAAACTTTAGTTGAGAAGCCTGGAAGAGATCTTGTGGATCTGGAAGAGGAAAGATGCATTGCTCTCTTCCAGCATCCTGACAAAAACACAAATGAACAGTTACATAGTGCTCATTACTCTTTTTCTATACTAAAATACGTAACTGAAAGCAAAGAGAATATTAGTACATATTTCTGCATCTTGCCAGCAGAAGAGCAAATTCAGGAAGTTAGGTTGCTTAATCTGAATTTAAAAGTGTTAATTTTAATTTTGACTCACCTCATCAAAATTACGCAAATAATACGAGACAATGTATGATAGAAGACTTCTGCTGTTGTCCTGCATAAAAGAGGATAGAGTTTGCTATGTTACTGAAACTCACAGGAAAAAAAAAATCAGAACAGATAATTTAGATAAATGAAATGTTTAGTGTATAAAAAATAGTTTGCTAGTTTGGTCCCTTCACTAAAAAACAAACAAACAAACCTCCAAAAAACAAACAAACAAAAAACCCCAAAAAACAAATTTAAAAAACCACCAAAAAACGAAATACACAAAAAGCCCACTCAACCCAAAACCAAACCACACCCTGAAGTTCCATTTAATCATTAAATAAATTGAAGAAAACGAAAACAGTCCTGTAACATACTCCTGATTTTTTTAATTCTACCTGATTGCAAACCAAACCCTTATGTTCTAAAATTTCCCAAGAAGGAAGCAAAAGATAAATTGTTTCTGGGTTCATGTACACAAGTTCTTCTGCAACACTACAACTACAACCAAAGCAAAGTTTGCAAGTCTGCAGTAACAAAGAAAGTTATTTTTATACATTAAGTTTGGGGGGCTGGGGAGAGGAGCATTGGGGGTTGAGGGCACATTTTTATTGCTTCCTCTCTGTAATCTCTCTAATGAATCTTCAGCAGAAATCTTCTATTTGAGAAGGATTTCTGACAGAAAATCTTTTTCTGAAAATATCTGAGAATTTAATTCTAAGAACTTTCTTGACTGATCAGCAGCAAATAAACTGAAAATGTATCTTTCAACTGCAGCCTTCATAGTCATAATATTTCCAGCAAATTACACACTGAAGTCTTGAGTTACCAAACTAAACTTAGTGTGCCTAAATTTCCTGCTGAGCAGAGCTCTAAAATTGGTGATGTATTGGATCTAGGGTCAATTTGAAGGTGCAGCTAGAGTAGGCTGCCCTAAACGTGTTGTACTAAAGTGTCATTCACATCACCACACCCTTGGTTTACCAAAGAAACCAGCATGCAAGAAGGAAGTTCCTCCACCATTAAAAATGTCAAATGCTCTCTCATCTCCAGGTTAATGGTCTCCCTACATGACCTAATACAGCAGCTAAGAAATGTATATTTTGTGAGGGACCAAGAAGGGAAACCAACTCTTTTTTTCTGCCATTTGCAGAATTGAAGATCTTGACAGTGACTCACCAGCCAGATGTAGGAACAAATTTTAAGGCTCAAGAATTATTGCTACAATCTGTCACATTCAGATAAGGTTTTTCATTAACCATAGAAACAGTAAGATTATTCTTTCCTTGTAAACAAAAGCAGCTATTTGAATGCAACCCCAAAATGATTAACCAAAGCCAAAAAACGCTGGTAACACACAAATTACAGTTCAGCGCTTAGCAAGAAATAACACTACTTATCATCTCACTGAGATGACTACACCAGAACAATTTTGACTCCTTACTCAGGTGGCTGCATGTTCCAATGTCAAATACAAATTCTGTAATCATGGTGTACATTAAGGATGAATTTTGGGTTATCCCAAATACTCTGGGTGCCTATTCAATCATTTCAGGAGTGACATTTTTCCCCTCACAAATATTTTGAATCATTATGGAACGCCTTTCACTTCCTAAAAGTTTATTACTTAAAAGTAATAAACTTTTAACTGTAAGCTCATAGTACTGCTTCTAGTTACAAGAAAAGTTGGAACTATGAAGTAAGTATACTGAAAGTCAAATGAACATCAGACTAAGAACTAAAACATAATTTTAGGCATTTTTATTTTTGTAAAGTTACTGAAAAGAGATGGCTAGTTTTCTAATTCTGCAGAAATACATCCAACTCTAGAAGTGTGATCAGATAAAGCATAGTAACAAAAGAAGTCACATCTACATGCCTTCTTAAGCTTCACACCACTCACTCAAAACCAAATTAATTTTCTGAGTTTTTAACCTTCTCAGGCCTTCAGGAAAAAACAACTTACACTGCTCTTGACATCTTTCAGTTTTGGCAGGATATCTAGTCCAAACCCATCAGCTTGTCCTCGTGTCCTGTTTCCACCATTCATGTAATTTCCAAAGGCAAGAACCAAACCCAGAACCCGCATAACTCCTGATTCATTTTTCAATGCCTAAAATACAGAGAAAGAAAATTGTGTTCGAAGTCCCATTAATATTTACAGTTAATAAGCAGATTTGTTGATGTTGTATTTAGAAATAACACTTGTGTAAAGACTCAGATAAAGGAAGTTACCTTCTACTACAACACACAGAATTAGAACAATATTAACATGTAATTTTTAATGAATGGAGAATGCTATCTCCAAAATGGATACTTAGGAAAAAAACCCAGAAAATCTGTACAGTATTACATGACCTGTTGAGAAAAAAAAAGTAATCCTTAACTGATACCGACATTGTGAATGGTATATTCACAGAAAATTCATCAAGAATTTAATAAAACACTCAGATTGAACAATTAAAACATTTAATCAAATAAATGATATTACATAGTAAAACATAAAACAGTTGAGACAGTTTTAAGTTATTAAAATACTAATGAAACCTGCACTTTAAAGCTACATATTTGTTTTTCATAGGATTGCAAAATTCCAATAATCTCTTCTGACTAGATACAACATTTCTATCTCTAGGTGATTTAGATATCAGAGATATTATTAAGTTGCATATTTCTCAAGTCCAAGCAAACACAAGGTTAGGTAGCTGACATTCTTTTGAAAAAGTGATAACAGAGACTGTGAAGAGGGAAGATTTTGCTTTAACAAAAGGCAAAGGTGCACTGTTTTCCAGAGACTGATACACACTGATGGCAAAAGCATTATACAATTCAGTAGCAAAAGCTAATATTAACATTCACTCTGATGTTAAAGTACAATCATAAAACATTCTATTCTCCTATCCTTCTGATTATTAATGAGTACTTTAAGTAAATAAAGTGAAAACTTTTGAAATATGAGTAGAGCTGAACAAGATTAAAAATCAGAAATTTAGATCTATTTTTTCACAAAGCACAACCTACCTCACACAGTTTCTGTAACAATTCAAGTTTCCGACGGATTGAACCAATGCTTTCTGAAAACGTTGACTGGAACAGGATGCAAAACACACGTTCTGAAAAGTTGGGAATCAGTGAGAGTTCATAGAGGAACCTGAAGAAGTGATTAAAGAAAACTGAGTCACTGTTAGTAGGCACAGGCTTGGGGTGTTTTTGAAACATATTTTACTAAAGCAGAGAAAATTTTCTGAAGTGAGCAAAACTGCTCTATCGTAAGTATGCTCTTACTGTTCTGGCTTATCCAAAGACTTGGCGTTTTCTTTTTCCTTGGATGACTTGCTATGCTTTTCTATTTTTTCTAGTTCATCTGATTGTGCTCTCTGGAATAAAGGAAAAAAAAATAACAGAAAATGGTTGTGACTAGTCAAACAACAGACATAAATATGCCCTTGTAACAAATCAAATTCACAGACTTTTCTTTCTAGCATCTGCTTATGGCAAGACTATAAGACTCCACAAAATGATTTTAAGTCTAAATAGAGCTGATGGAGAATAGAATATCTTGCAAGTAATAATATTGACTACTAGCAGTATATAAAGTATTTACTCATTCAATGATGCACTGAGACAGTAATCTTCATTCACAATTCCTTTTCTTAGCTCATTTAATGAAGTGTTTGAATTGAAGGATTCAAGAGGAGAGTTGTATTTCTCTTCACAAACTTGTTGGGCTACATTTGAATGTGATCTGATCTTTAAATATGTATTTAAATAACACATATTTATAAATAAACGAAAACAGTTTTGCATTGTTTACTACAATTTAATTTTTATTTAGGATTTGAAAAAACACTTAAAAAAACATATTTGATTTATAATGGAACTATCACACATGTAACACATGAGAACTACTGCATAATTTTTTGGAGTAAAATTATTCTAATTTTTATCTTAATAAGAAAAAAAAATTACATATAAACTGTCTAGTTTCTCGAAGAACTCTGTGGCACACTGTGAAGTCTCTTCTTCAATATTCCAATCAACAGAAACTGAGCATCACTTTTTTCTGTGCTCCAAGCTATGGTAAAATTTTTTTTCCCAACTGTAGTACTGAAAAATGGAATGACATGGAAAGGAATAAAAGTGAAATGAAATTTTCTCCTTACGACCCTTCTTTTGACAATCATAGCAGTTTTCAAAAGAGATTCAAAACATTACTCTGCCCAAGAGTTAAAAAAAAGTGTATGTACCTTTATTCCTTTATGAAAAAAATTACGCTCATTTTTTAACTTTCTCACCACAGAACTTGAAGACAACAGTAGAATTATTAGAATTATAATTCTAAAAATTCTAATATAATAAATATTATAAAATATAATAAATATTATATATTATTAAATTATATTCTAATCACTCAGATAATGGCAAAGTGTAAGATACGCTGCACCTGCATTCTCTCTTGAATGCTTTTGCAGAGTTAGCAGAAGAGGGATAGAGCTGTTTCAAATCATAATGCCTGCTCCATCAGGAACCTGAAACCAGAAAGTTGGGTTTGGGCACTTTTTCTGAGATTGTTGAACTTCTTCCCATGAGAAAAAGACAAAAATATTGACGTGAAATAGAAAGATGAAGAGATTGAAGAGTCATATAGCAAAAGCCATTCAGAGCTTCTCTTACTACTCCAAGAAGTCTGGAAATTACTGCAAAGCCACCTGTCTTGGATGTCACATACCCTAATATTTCTAATATTTCTAATAGTCAGAATTTCTGTGGATGTTCTTCAAAAGTCCTCTCTAAAGTTGTCTGATCTTACATATTAAAAACTTCAACAGACTGGAAATATTGCAAACATGTTTTTTTTGTCCAGCAATAAACTTTGTTCTCGACACTAAGAAATTATAACAGTGGTAGTACCTATACTAAAGATTAATAGAATAGCTGAGGTTTGAAAGGACCCCTGGAGACTGTCTAGGTGAACACTGACAGAAAGCAGAGGCAGCTAGAGAAGCTTGCTCAATATCATGTCCAGCCAGGTTTTGAATATCCCCAAGGATGGAGACCTGATGACTTCTCTAGGCAGTCTGTTCATTCTTGGACACACTTGCAGAACAAAAAAAAAAAAAAAAAAAAAGGAAGGGGAAAAAGAGGTATTTCTATTTAAATGGAATTCCCAGTGTTTCAAAATCAGGAGGCCCAGTATGTCTTGTCCTTATGTTGGGCATCCCAGAGTCTAGATCTGTGTTCTTTACTCCCCCTCCCCAGTCAGGTATTTGTAATCTTACTGGTAAGATTCCTCTGAGCTTTCTCTTTTCCAGACTGAGCAATCCCAGTTGCCTCTCAGCCTCTCTCTGTGTAACACTTCTCCAAGTCTTTAACCATCATCATTGCTCTGCACTAGCATTTCTCCAATATGCCACTGTCTCTTGCTGTGGAGAGGCCACAGCTGCACACAGCATCCTAAATGTGGTCCCACTAGTGCTGAGCAGGTCACTTCCCTTGACCTATTTAGGCCTTGTCTGCTTGTCCATATGGCATCAGGTCCTTCTCAGCTAACAAGGACTAGGCTGAGGCTTAATTACCTAAAGTTTTTAATTTTAGAATACTGTCACTGACCCATTCATGACGCTTAGTTTCCTGATTCCCTACCCCTGTTTCACTCCAATGTGAGGAAAGAAACTTGGGGATTCATCCAAAGGTACTTTTCTGCATAGTCAAGGCAGATTGAGGACCTGTGAATATAATTACTGTAACAATTGTTTTTTGTATAATTCTATCCTGAGAAGAAGAATGTTTCCAAGATACTAGAATCAGAAAATGTAATCCATTTTTAATCCAATCTTAGAAGACTCTTGCAGAGACAGGATGAGGACTAGAAAAGAGACTGCAGAAGTATTAATTTAAATATTGCATGTGCTGTTGAGGAGAAGGTTTGTATTTAGTTTTGTGTTAAAAAAGCCAAAGTAAATGGGATATGTCTACACTTAATCTAGAACACTCTCACCCAAGTGAGAGCTAAAAGAAAAAAAAGTTTCCATCACTTCTCAAATCAGTAAGAACTCTCTTGGCAATAGGTGAAATCTACAGATTTTAGAAATTGGAAGGATGCCAAGAGAGGTAGCATTGTTCCAATGGTCACATCATCAGAGCCATGGAAGTCTAGGTGTGCAAATGACATGACTGTGTAGGAAGAGCTATTTTATTTATTCAACTTACTTTTCAAAAAGTTCATGTATTCAATTTACACTTGTAAATTTTTGAAAAAATTCACAAGTGTAAATTGTAAACAAGTTCTCATACTAGCAACTTAAGTTCCGTTATTTCTGGCTAGTCTGTTAAGTATGCTCTCTTCTGTTAAACTGAAGGAAAATCACTCGATATTTTTTTCATAACAGCTACAGACAAGTATTTTAGCACGGAGAATAAAACTAAATGGCTGTTTGCAAATATTTTAGAATAAATACTGACAGTTCTCTCTCTCCTGGCCTTCTACACAGAGTGAAATATTAGAGTGCTTATCACAGCAATCTATTACATACATGCATGTTCAAGCTCTTAATGTTTCTCCACCAAATCCCAAAGGCAAAGGTTAGGCAGACGCCCTATTTAAGCCCTTATCCTCAGGTTGTGTATGCAAAGAAGTAACAACTGTCAAAGATACAAAGGCTAAGCATGATCCACTCAACAGCAGGCCAGAGCAAAACTCAAGAGAGAAGGTTTACACCCTTCACCAAAATCAGGAAGTTGAAGTAAACGGTCCAAGTTCAGAATCAAACCTAAATTTCAAGTCACTAATTATGGTTCAGGTATCCAGAATTGTGACCTATGGGTACTTTAAATTTTGTCAGAAAAGGAATACTGTGTCTCTTGCACAGGTATTATTGAAGATCATTTCCCAGAATTTTTTTCCAGCTTTATTGTTAATGCTTATTTGTTCTCTAATTTACAGATGGATAATTTCAAAAAAAAATTTATATTGCTCTCCAAATCTGTGTCAAGAGAGAACACATAAAACTTCTCATAAAAGTAATTTATCTGATTGAATTAGCACCACTTTGAATGTTACTGCTTTCTTTCCTTGAATTTTAGCTAGATAAATAGAATCAAAATTTGAAAAATAATATAATGTACTAGAATTTGATAGTAACTATATCTAAAATCAGACAGCATAAATCTGAATGAAATTATTGCAAAACTGTTCTGCTTCAGTTTAATTATTTTCCCATTTTCTTCCAGATTATGAATTTACATGTATGTATTTGCTTTTGCCAAAGTTCCTAAGGGCCCATTTTCCATCTCACAACATAAATCTTATACATTTCCTGGTTAGCTTTTTATTTCCTTGCCACACAACCTTAGGTCTGAGTTTAGAGCAATTTAAATAAGTGGAATTTTTTTTTTTTTTTTTTTTTTTTTTTTTTTTTTTTTTTTTCAAACAGCATTGAGTTTGTCTAAGGAATTTTGTAAAAATTTTAGCTGAACGATCATATAAGATTATAAGAAGGGTATACAGAGATACCCTGGTTAATAATAAATATATTTTTTTGAAACTGGATCATCAAAACTCGAGTACAATTTATAGACTTTGCCAAAAAAATATTAAGACATCACATTGTAATTACTAGCTTAAAAAAGAAAATCACAAGAAATAATTGAGGAGAAACTTTGAATCTTAGTGGCAGAGAAGTGTCACTTCAAACTTCTGGATGTCTTTCTCTCTTGCTAGGGCATTTTGAGGTTTTTGAAAGAATTGACCTAAGTCTTTTAAAGACAATGTCAGTGTGGTCAATTTACTGGGAGCCTAATTATGAAAGTATGCATGTTTCTTTTGTGATGTAAAAAGGGCAAATCCATAGATGAAAGATAATAAATGTTTCAATAGCATTTTAAATCCATTTTTATACAACTCTTTTTATGATACAGCAAAGATGCAAGCAGAAGCAGACATACCTTGTTTCAGTGATACTTAAGCTACAACCCCAGCTGCTAAGAGGCCATCTGTTTTCAAAGTAAATATTCACTGATTTGCCAATCACTACATTTCTCATCACAACCACTATGTCCTAACACCATACAGCAACTCAAATAAATTTTACCTGCCTTCTCTCTCTCTCTCTACTTATAGCTGTCACCTCATAGCATTGTTATTAGAGAATTTGTAAAGCACATTTAAGTAACACTTCCACGTGTAGTTTTATCTAAAAAGATTCTCCTATTAAAGCTGTCTAGATATTAATACATCACTAATTATCAACACAGATTTAAACAACTCTTCACAAAGCAAGCTACACAACCACATGTAAGAGCTATTTGACTGTACAGTTCAATGCTGCAGTAACACAGTCTTTCACACTTAATGCAATTCAGCTTAATAATATTAAATAAATTATTGAGGGCTTGGGTCTTTGGTGGGGTGTGGGCTTCTTCGTTTATAAAAAGTCACTAAGATATATACAATAACTTTGTGGTTTAACAAGGGTTTAATTCCTCAGTAAACAAGAATTGAACCCTCGGGACTGTGGCTTTTGAAATTAGGGTGTGTTTAGGTTTGGAGACTGCCCAAATTTCATTCACATTTAAGAAGGAAAAGCACTATGCCAGACACATGCAATCAGAAAAAATGATTACTTTCTGAAGGAACACTGTGAAACAAATGCTCCCATATGTTCCATGCAGATCAAATAGAAAGACTGAAGACTAGTACTGTGGTATTTAAATATTCAGGAAAAAAAATCATCTCAATACAATAAATAAACCCTAAGAACTAAAAATTAAGTAAATGGCTACAAATTAAATGAATGCTGCTAAGTTATTCCCACATAGAACACAGGATGAAATTGAGAAATAAGGGAGGAATCAAACATGCCAGGCTCTCTGGTACCACCCATTGCTTACAACTGTTATTGAACAATATTGTTATAATTAGTGAAGCTAGCAAGGGAAGAAAATGAAAGGTCTGAAGTATTTTGACAAAAGGCTGAAAGGATAAAAGAAAGCAAAAGTCAACTAAAAAGAAAGCTTCTTTCAAGACGCAATTTTCTCAAAAAGAAGATCCAGGATCAAAATTCAAGTCCCCTTATAAACCCCCTCCAAGTAAACTGAGGGCTTTGCTTTTTCTCTGTTTGGTGTTTGGGTTTTTGGTTGTGGTTTGGGGTTTTTTTTCTGTCTTGTACCCAAGCAAATATAATAAAACTGGTCTTTTTTCTATTCAAAGCAAAGAAATATATTAGACATCTGAAAAATTTGAGTCTTTCTTGAGATTAACATATGCTATCTTCCTTAATCAGGACATTTCCTAGACATTTTCTGTAATAACTGAAGGTAATTACAAAATGGACACAATGACATTTGGTTATTTCAATGAACTGCAAATTTGCAAATAGTCCATTATATTCAGATTCTTAAGTATATTAGAGATGACATTAAGTAAACGTTTGAAAAGTATTAGTACATTAACAACATAAGAGGGATATTTTTTCAAACCAAAATTTTAAACAAAATCTTGTTCACTGTAAGGGGGGAAGTATGTGAAAACCGATTATGGCTTCATTATCTATTCCATACTTCCCAGAAGAAAATCTCTCACATTCACACATGCAACATATAAAAGTAATTCAAATTTTTTGCATGCTAAAAATTGTATGGCATGAGATATATCTGTACTGTGTAACGAAGCAGATTAAAAATAATTTAAAATACTACAGGCCAAAACAGAAATGTTGTGGAGCAAAGAAGAAAAGTGTTCATAGATATTTGGAATGTTGTTAGAATAGGTTTTTCTTTTGACCATTATCTTCCTGAGCAGTGCTGGGACCTAGCTCTTCAGGAATGAATAGTAGGATTATTTAGAGGGACTTTACAAACCAGCAATTCATTCCAAAAGAGTTTACTAAAAGCTAAAGTCTAAAACCAAATATCTGAAAGGTGGGAACTGAATTAACATTATCAAAACTACATAAGGGAAGGATCCAGTACAGTAGCATTCATTGACCTTCAATGGAATTCTGTGGCTCATGGCTTTAAATCTCATATTTCCAGGTTCTTTGGAGGGCAAAGAGAAAGCCTCCTCACTCTTTGCAGAGATGTTTAGCCTCATATCCAGGAAATGCACTCACAGAAAGGGTTAATGTTCACTGGCCTCAGCTGAAGGCAGAAACACACTTCTAAGATACACGATTTTGAATTATGTTTTTTATTTCATGATTTTTTTTTTTTACGGGCTTTGTCAAGTTTTAGAACATGCCTGAGCATATTCTGAATCCCTGATTTTACATACCTAGAGGTCAAATCTCTCTGATTATTACTACCAGACATTTGTGAAGCCCCTGGAAGTTTATACTACTTTTTATTACATTACCTTTGAGAAATTCTTTTCCTTTCAAAGAATTAAAATTATTTTGGAGGAATCCCTGAAGCAACAATAATTAAATGTTCCAGTTCCACAAAGAGAATGATTTCTGTTACCAAAACTTCTTTTTTAGTTGAGCAGTGTTTTTATATTAGTGAAATTACAAAGTGAAGTCAAAGGTGTACAGTGTAAGGTTTGATACCATTGATCAAAGACTGCCACACCCAAGAAGCAAAAAAAAAAGAGCAAAACTAATGTCTGTTTAGTCATTTAGAAGTTGATCATGCTCCTTATGTAGAAATACATACACTTCATACAACACACAATGCAATTAATGCAATAAATGCAATTAAAATATTTAGTATTTTCATTGTTTTGGGGGAAAAAAGTCACTTCAAAATATGACTTGTTCTACAAGCTTTCTGAATATTATTGATGCCAAATAAAAATACCTTCACATGGACACAGTATTCCTACATTTTATGGACTTCCTCTGATTACTCACATTCTCATACAGGGCTTGCAGCGTCTCTAGGTCAACCACAGAGTTGTCCAAGTTCACAACAGCTATAAAAAAGAGAAAAGAAAAAAAAAGAGTTAGTTGTTCAAGATGATAATCCAGCTGTGAAAGAAAGACTGGTCACAATACTCAGCAACAGTTTTTTGTGACCTACTGGTCATACAGATTAAGGGTTTTAACTTTATTAATGCCTTGAATAGTGCCGTTTCTAAGAGTACAGCTAGAAACCTGGCAGAGCCAGGTGTCAAGTGTAAAAGAATTCATCTCCCTCCCCCCAAACACACAAACATGATCCCACGAGTATGGCCATAGTCAGAGATCAGAGATAAGCTTTACATCAGACTTTCATGGTCCAGCTGAAAGCATTATAAAAATTTGTAAATCTGCACCACAGCCACACACACACACTCACACAACAAAGCTCATTCCTGTCGCTGGTTGACTTCAGTCTTAAACTCATTAATCCATAAGTCAGCCAGTTAACTTCAAAACACCTGACAAGGGTCAAGTCTTCTATGCACTAAGCCGACACATTTAGTATGGATACAAAATATGCCTTTCCTGTTCCCAACCAATTCTGGCACCACACACATACTGTATTTTTTTCAGCATCAAAAAACCCCAGTGGAACAGCTCAAAGAGAGTGATTTCTATCTACCTAACCTGGATTTGAAAAAAAAAAAAAAATCATTAAGAGGTACACATATTTAGAAACAGAACCCTGACTCCCCACTTCTGATAGAAACATTTCACATGGCACAGGAAATATTGTGTTAACTACTGAAAAATTGTTCTCAGTTAATATGAAGATTTACTTTTCAAATAGTGCTTTTCAGTCTTCCTCTTACATATTTTGCAAGCACAGTGACCATTCATTTAAAAGCTATATAAATCCAATTTTCCTCATTCAGATTTTGCATCTTGAAATTCAGAATATTGCATTAGAATATATGTGATGGCAATGAATAATTTTTATCATACTATACGAGTATTTTCTTAATTTGCACTTTATTAATTTGTATCCTTTTTCTATAACAGGCTTTTTGTGTGTGTGTGGTGTGTAAGTGCACTTGTACAATAAGCTGAATAATTCCCTAGGTGAGATTAATTTAGAAATTGCAATGTTGATCAGAGATAGAGACCCAGCACTAGGTTACTTTTTGTCCTCTAAATCCATTTCCTTAACTGTCACCGAGAAATGCTGCATACACCTAAAGACTACAGAATATAATTCAAGCTCATGTGTTTTTGATTGCTCTAAAGCATCTAGAGATAGCACTCTGAGTCTGGGACTCATCACATTTCCCCTTTCCAGGCCTGAGACACAGTTTTAGTTGCAGTATAAGAAAACTATAAACAAAAAAGTGTTGACCTTGATTAAACTAAGCAGGTCACACTGTATCTCTAAGCAGGGCACAAAGATAACTTTCAGGATTAAAGCAAAAAATAATTTAAAAATTCTTTATTTTTTCAGAAATAATGTGGTGTTTTTTCTACTTTTCCCTTACCAGAAAGCAATGTAGCAGATAATGTCAATGTAACAGTTAACAGTTCAGGAAGCAACATGTTTTTTGTTTTCTTCTGGGGTAGGGGGCACATGCAAAAAGCTGCTCCTAATTATTTGGAGTATTTTTAAACTTCCCCTCCCCCATCCAAGTGTAATAATTCTTGTAACAGAGACTTAAAGATGCCCTCTACACAAGGCATGGTGTACACATATACAAATATATGTGTACATATATATTTGCATACACAATACAAATATATTGTATTTAATCATCCCTGTTGCACAATAAGACTATCTGCACACTTAAAAATGTGCCAAATTTGCCTCATAGAACTGGACAGTAAAATTAGCATGCAAATATAGAAACTGGGTCTAGATAGAGACCTGAGAGCTTTACTTTAAGAAAACACTAATATCAAAGCCTATATACAAATAGCTTTATTAAACCCAGGATCGATTATGAAACTCAGTTTATACTATCTAACATTTCAGCACTTTTATGCTTGTGCAAAGTTTTTATATATGGACACACTCACAACCCTTCAACTAATTATTTTGAGTTGCGGCTGTCTTCTCCTTAGTCCACCCCCCTTCCTTCCAGAGACTGTCCACTCCTGCGCTAAGAAATTTAACTTAAGTTCCTGCCCTGACTTTTGCTCAATGTTAAGATCACCCATGGATTACTCAGGGAGCAATAGAACACTTTTGTTTGAATGCTTGCAGGAGATAAGAGAACGCCTGGCAAACACAATGGTGCCAGGTCTGTGTACTTTCAACAAAACAGGTATGCAGAAGAGTGTACATACTTCAGGGAGCTGCTTAAAACAAATCAGTCTGAGACAAGGACATGGAGAAGTTAGATCCTAGGATATATCCTTCAAGTCTCTGCCTCCAAAGAGAAAAGCATTTCAATATGTTTCATCTAAATGTTCGTAAGTAGCAAAGTAGCACTCCAACATCACACTAGGATTTTCCGTTAGGTGTGCTCCCCATACTCTGAGGAGACAGGAGATGAGCTTCTGTTCTTAGGCAAATGTGCAGTTCTGCCATACAGAACATAACTGCTGGCAAAATAAATCAGAACTATTGCATATTTAATTCCATTATCTAGACAATTTGAGCTGAAAAAAGCAATTATGTTTCCTTATGTAGCCAAGCTTACTAGTTTAACATGCCCCTTACAATCAGCATGACTACACAAACATCTAACCAAAGGATTCCATATGTGGTGGATGATGGATGAAACATAGACAAAGATTAATTTTCGCGTATGAAAATATTTTTAGCCATGCTGCAGTTCCAGTATACTTTGATGCAAACAAATGGAGAAGGGTTTGTATTAGTCTTGCAGTCGCTGGATATTTTCACCCATGTCACTGGTTTAGAAAGTGATTTTTTCTTGTTTCAAAGCTGGCACTGAAATTTCCTGGCCTTGACTACTATGAAAGTGAAGAATATCTATTAGTTTTTGCTCTAGCAGAAATAACTTTAGCCACATCAGACCCAGGAATTTAGTTCTTACTGTCAAGATCTCACAGTTTTGTTGTTTTCTTGCATTCCTATTGCCACTTCTGCCAATAAAACCAGCTTCAGCTTCAAGCCCTAACACTGTAAAATTACTTGATGTATATATATAATTGTGTCTATATACAAATACATACATATGATTAAATCAAACTTGAACCAAGTATGTCCAGATACCCACCAAAAAAAAATTAACAGAATTACAAACCAACAGGTTTTATTTTCTATTTTTACTTCTATTCAAGACAGGGTCAACAGATGACTACAAAAAATCCACACAGTAAAATGAGGGGTTGGAGATCAGTCACAAATGATTAGTTGGTATTATAAAGGGCAGAGAAGAAAAAATTTCAAAGGATTTACAGCCAAATTAAAGGGTTCAGCAAACTCTTGCTGCTCCTCAGTTTTCCTGATTTAATCACTGTTTTGGTCACAATCTACATGGAAATCTAAGCTGGTATCTTTGTGACAGTAATTGTATCTTATTATCTAATGCCAGAATTTGGAAATTTTAGCTGAAGAGTTTCCTTTCAATTGTATATTTCTACAATATAAATTGAATAAAAAATACATGTAAAAACTCACACTGGAAAAGCCAATTTAAAAATTAGATTGAAGCTAGAAAGACAAAAGAAAAATGCAAGCAGAGAGACAAAGATTTACCATTCTTATTAATATCAATTGATTTCCAAGTGCAGAAATTATGTCCCTTGACAGGAAGATATGTTGCTGGTAAAAAAGCGATATTAGGGCACATGATCATATTCAGAGGCATATTTGAACTGAAAACTGATGGATCTTCTTCCATATACACAGAAGACAACTTAGAACAGAGATGCAACTAAAAACCCAAACAAAAACAAAGCAACAACAAAGCAAAATACAAAAAATAAACCAAACAATAAATTACCACCACCCTCAAGACTTCAGGGAATGACAGTAACCAAGCCAACAACAAGATAGAACTTTTTCCCGCAAACGTAAACCTGAAGAGGAAATGTATGAGAAAACATCAGCAGGAAGTTGCAGGATGCCCAATTGTATTGTCAGGAAGACTATAAAAGGAAGTTGCTGTACTTTTTGCTTTGTTAGACAGATCACTGCTGTTGGTGTTCATGTATCTTGGAGCACATGAAATACTATCTGTCACTAAACCAAAGCCTATATGCAACACAGACACAACTAACCTACATTTCCCTGTGGCTATGAATCTAAATCCACCCAGGGTACCATTTACATAAGCTGTTAAAGACAAGTTCCTACAGTTACCCAGTCCTTGGAAACCCTAGGTTTTTTTCAAAGTCCAAAACTTAGGAATTTCCAATTAATGTGGAAAGGCCAAAATTCAGTTTCCCACTGCATAGAACTCCAGAAAGAAAAAAACGTGTTATAAACCAGACCCTTTGGATCCAACTTTTGTGTTATAAAACTCTCATTAGCACAATCACATACGGATGACTTCAGAAAATTGGTATTCAGCTGAATTATTAGTCTTAGCCTTCCCTTTACTCAGGGCAAGTTTCAAATCACACTCCATTTCTCTGGTATTTCCAAGTACGCTTCCTAAGCTTTTTTGTCTCTGGACTCCATCTAAAACTAAGTGTCTCCTTCTTGAAACCTCCTGGAAGCATTGCTGTCTCCCAAAAAGCTGACTAAGCGTTTTCCAAATCCTACTTGACTGATAACAGATTACAGTTGAAGTCCTCATAAAAAAGTAGTAGCTGAATTAAAACCACATCTGAACCTGCAGTGCTCAGATCCATCCTTCAGGGAGACAAACAAGCAAACCACCATCCAAGTCCTTCCTGCTGATTTCCACCTCTATTGACTTCTCCGTGACTCTCCAAAAATCAAGCAGTATTGCTTCAAGAGGCCACTCCCTTTTTCCTCCTGCACATCTCTGCCTCTTCAATTTCACATGTGCTCTCTTTCTTCAGAACACCAGGAGTTTCTGCAAGACTTCACAACTTCTTTGACAAATGGCAGAAACAGATGGTCAGTACAGCAAAATACAAAGGCAGATCTATTCTCCTTCACTGAGTGAAGGACCTCCTGTTTCTGCAGCAACTAACCACAGTACTCTTACCACACTGTGTGTGGCACAAATCTGGGCATTTCTCAGCTGTTAAGCCCTTCATGAGACTCTAACATGCAAGAATATAGGATACTGAGAGGTTCCAATTTCCATGGTTCCTTTTTGCAGGCTTTGGTTCCCAGATATTTCTGCTCCACTGAAATCAGGAATATTACTCAAGTGAAATAAACTGAAAAGGCATCAACAAGTCTTGCAACAAAAAATTGACTCTGTTGCTATTAAGAACCTATATCAATATATATAAACATAAAACCAGTAAGCTTTACATCATTAGAGTCTCAAAATTACTGCATAATTTTTAGGTAGAACAGTACCATTAAAATTCATTCAACCAAATTTCACAGGACTTAATTATTTTAAATTGTCTTAAAAAAGGTATCTGCAAGAGAAAAAAGGCACATAAGCAGATGAGTAGATGAGGTCCCATGTGTCACTTTGAATGATCTTCCTTGAATTATTATTTCTGAGTTAATTAAAAACAATAACTTCCTCAAGAAAAATGTATAGCCAGTAAATTGAAAGTGGTCAAAATCCAACACCGTTAGAAAACTAGCATACTGGCAAAACCTTAAAAATTGAGAACTCTGATACAAGAAAAACAAGTCAGATAGTATATAGCTTAATAAAATCATGAAAGCATAAAATTTATGCTTTTATCAACAAATAAAGAAAAAGAATAGATACAGGATATATACAGAATTGTTCTGTGAACACAGTATGGAAGCCTTCTCTGTCTGACAGGCGTCTTTGGAGGAAAATACAAGAACATGACACCATGCAAACACAAGCAAACCAGGAAAAAAGTCTCAATGCAGACAATTTCATCAGGTTCATTGGAATGACTGACAGCTGAACTGCTCAGTTCAGACGTAGAAGAAAAAAACACCTGCATCAGTGTTCTCATCAATAGATGAGCCAAAAGAGCCTAAGAAGGAGACCAAAATGCAATGGCTTCTTTTGCTCCTAGAAAGATTAGTCTGGATGTCATATCAAGCTACTTACAAAATAACCTTAGATTTACATCCAATAAATACTTAGAATTTATATTTTAAAATTAACTAATCTGCAAAACTTTCAGTCCCTTATTGGAAAAACAGAAACCCCACAACTTCCAAACTTCATATCCCTTGGTTTGCCCCTCCTTCCCACACCACCTCCCAATCCTGCCCCCCTTCCTCCCCACCCCGTTTTTTCTTTTTCACCCATGTCACTTTGGACATTATTCATCTAACATTTACAAGTTCATATTTTTATCTGTAATAGTTCCAATAACTTGATGACTACTGCTATTTTCATGGGATTCTTCTTTATCTGAAGTAATGAAAATGTGAATCTCCAGTGCAGAAAGTTAAATCCCAAATGGGGCTCTTTGAAATAAATGTTGTGTTTACCCAACAGCTCTAAAACCTTATGTCCTTGTGCTAATGGACATTGCAGCAATTACACAAGGGTCACGACTGTCTAACTTTTAAAAGATCCTCAGAAAATAACTGAAAGAATTCTTAAACATAATTTTCAAAACTTGCAAACCAACCCTCACCCCCACTGAAAATTGGTAGATGGGATATGGCTGCACTGAGTAGTTAGCACAAATTATTTCATATTACTACTTACCTTCTTGCCCTCAGTACCTTTGTGATATATTTGTCTATTAAGAAATAATCAAAGTTTCCATCCTGACAATGTTAAAGTGCACAAAGTACAAGGGAGACTGGAGCTTCAACACAGGTACATACAGCATGGATCAGAGGCAAGACACCACTTAGAACTGCTTGCACACAGTTTTACTGCGGCAGTAATTCACCTTGATCTAAAGCTTGAGTAAGAAACCAGAACAGTAAACAAAATTTCCAAGCAGAAGCCATGGATTAAGTTGAGCTGTTGCTTCAGACTTTTTCAAAATGACTTAAGAATTTTAAATACCTTCAAGAACACAAACTCACATTTCCAAGAAGCAATAAAAAAAGAATCAATTAAAGATGAATATGTGTTGCAAAATGTGAAGTAAAAAAAGTATAAGACTGCATTGAAAGGAGTGAATCTTTGGCATGATTTTTCTCTTATAAACATAATTCAACTTTTAGACACTTGTCCTATTCCCTAACTTGTATCCCTAGTATAAAAATTATATCAAGTATAAAAATTATATCAATAGAGGTTTTCTACATACATGTAAATATATATTCATACACACAATGAAATATATCACCAGATTTTATATAGCTGTATACAGTTAATATAAACAGTTACATTACATACATTTCAAACAAGTGCCTACTTTGTTAAGGACAGCAGTTACTGATTATGTGAAGTCAAACTTCATACACCTATACAGTTTGTTTACAAAAAGTGTGCAAGCTCAGCTCATACAGAACAAATATATTTTGTTTGACTCAGTATGTCGCCTTCTTGTCTAGGCAGGAAAAAAAATGGAGAGCAATGCTGTAATCCTTTCAGAATAAAATGTTTAAATACAAACATGATTGCCATTGTAGACTGTTTAATTTAGAGAGATTGTATTTCAGTTCTGGCTTTGAGAGGTTTGCTGATTTGACTATAGAGAGTACTTCAATGCTTATCTTAATTGTTTAGATAAGATTTGTTTGAATTTGGCAGGTGAAAAAAACATGGGTGTGGGATATAGGAAGGTTGAGGAAAGACTGGCATTTTACCAGATTATGCGTATTTTAAACTACAGTGCATAGAGGAGCAAACAGTCTCAATGAACCTGCCAGGGGCTGGTCATCACAGAGTGAACGTGAAGTGCGAGACCGCGCGGCAGGATTCAAGAGTTTCAACAAACTGAAAAGGATTACTATAACTCCCAACACACTATTTAAGGCTTAACATAGTCACAAATGCAAATTATATAAGACACATTTAAATAAGTGAAAAAAAAATAAAAATTGTGCTTTATGATTATATTATGGGGTTGCTCTCTAGGTGAATTTCCTGACCCTTAAGTGTATTTTTAAAGCGTTTCATGAACAAATTTCAATATAAAATTAATATTGATATACAGGTATATTTTATATGTAAGAATTTCTGTTACAGGAAATATAATTGCTGCTATAAAAAACCCTCAACGGTCTTGGCTTTTATTTCAGTATCAGTTTGTACTAAGCTTTTTCACGTTCTGATTAAGGGAGTACAGCATGCCACAGGAATTTCATTTAGAGGTTCTCAAAAGAAAGCTTGTCATACCTGTCAAGTATATATTTTTGGGGGGCAGACTACTAGAACATGATATCTGAAGAATATATTTTGGGGATGTTTACGTGTCAGTATGTATTTACAGTGCACATTATAAAAACAAACTGTACAAACACATCAGCTGCAAAAACACATGCAGTAGGACTGGCATTGTATCAATCTGTCTGAAGAGAGACATGATTTGTAGTTTTAAATTCATGATTCAGGTGACATAAAATGTGGGTTTCCTGCATGTTAAACTTTTCTTTTAGATCCATATAGGCTGTAAGAACTTTCAGTCTTGGTTTCAATGGCATTAAAACCAGGAGTTCCACAGGCTAAATGTACCAGTGATAGTGTAACGAGAAGATATTAGCAGGACTTATCTGGAATACAAATGAGGCTTCAGACTTCAAACTAATTGAGACTATGAATTACGTGTGGATTTTTTTCAGAATTCAAATTTGCTGGCTTTTGTTTTAAGCCCCCCTAATCTATTTCCATTAGAACAGCTAACAGCAAACAAAGTCATGTCTAACTCTGAGAAGAGCAGCAAAGCTTTTTATTTCTTGCTTTAGGGAACTCATTTTAATTATAAATTTAAACAAAGTGCAGGAGGAGGAGGAGGAAGAAGAATTTATTTGGAACCATTCAGTAATAAACTGCTGTATTTGATAAAGTTATCAGGGCAGATACCTAACACACATTATTTTTTTTTTTCCACATAATAGATTCTCTGCAGTAAGCAGCTAACTTGGGACCTTAGCTTTTTCTCTCTCAATTTACCCATAGTTAGTGCATAGTTAATGGAGCTTCCAGTGTGTCTGGTTGGCAATTTAGAATACTTACATTAAATTATTTGTCAACACTAAATGAAATAATTATTGGCCAGATGATAGATCTGAAATTGTAATTGCTCTTGAAACCACAAAGTAGAGAATATCTTAGGCTTTTGTAGGACTCTGCTCTCAGCTTACAGCAAATATTTTATCAACATTTAAAAGGAAAGATATTAAAAATAGTGATTAATCCTCAATGAAATCCAGGTAGCAACACTAATGGGAGAGTTGCTCTTTGCTGAGCAGACCAAAATTCACCCAATGAACTGCTTTGATTGCACTCTGCAATCATGACTAATCTAAAACTCTCAAAGAGTGGCTAGAAGTTAAAACAATTTTTGGACTAGAGCTAGAACCAGTGTAGTATCAAAAAGAACAACAAAGGAGACAGCTGAGTAACCTCAAGAACTTGTCTTTCTATTGAATTGCTTGATCTGTTTAACTTACATAAAGAACGTTAAAAAGCTACATGATTACATACCTGCACAACAAGATACCTGAAAGTAGATGGCTCTATAATTTCACAGACCAAAAGCATGAAAGAATGAAGGATATCTGTAAATTAATCTGGCAAATTCACTATGGAAAGCCTATAGCAAAGTGCTAAAAGTGAGGGAAATCAACCTTTTGAACAATGTTTCATGGGATATGTTGACTTCTCCATCACTTAAAGTATTTCTATGAAATCCTAGACTCACCAAAGCCAACTACAAAACTTTCAGCAACTTCAAAGAAAGCAAAAGGTTGAAGGGTCAGAATTTCAGCTGGAACTCAAGAACATTTATACTACTAAAATGTTCATATTTATACAGACTAATAGCCTGAGGCAGAAATTAGCCAGTAACATTACATAACTTGCCTTATTTAGCAGCCAGACTAAAAGCTTAGAATCTCTTTCTAAAAACCTAGACTTGAGCTGCCCTTTGCTAGGTCTCTCTGAAATTCTCTACTAGTCTTCTGTAATATCACCAAGATTAAATCATTTTACACAGACTACATGGAATGTTGTTACCATTTGATGATTTACAACAGAAAATACTGCAAGTTCTTTTAGCCATGAAGACATCTATTATCATTCAGAAACAAGCTTTTCCTGCTTATGGCTTTCAGCTAGCCAGTTGTGCGTGGTATCAGTATCTGTACTAGCAGAATTAGAAAGCACTGTGTAGAAATGTACAGGGTTTCAAACATCATGCAAAGCAGGTCCTCATTTGCCTGTAATTGCTGTACAAGCAACTTTTTTAGTCACAACTCAAAACGCAAACGTTCTTGGTCAAGAATTACAAAAAAACAGAACATTTGAGAGGTTTCCTCTCAAACCTATATTTCTCTTTCTTTTTGTCAAATGGTGGTAGTATCTCACTGAAAAAAATTACATACTCTCAATTTATTCTCCGAATCAAATTAAAATTTTATTTTTGCAACAGCATAGAGCATATTAGATATTGCCTAGTATTCTACATGTCTGCCCTGTCTGACGTCTGGATAAACACACCAGGGATTTCATCGTATTAAGGCACGTTAAGCCTTTCACCAAATATTCTGAAGTTAGAGTACTAAGGAGCTACAGATGCTAAGAAAGTGATGTAATGATCTTGTGACACCACGTTATAAGTGTGGTGGAATTACGAAAATAACGCAAAAAGATTTTTGGCTAGGTACGTGACAGATGACACAGCTTTACTAATTCAAATCACAATACTGTGATAGCTGAGTGCAGACGGATGCCTGTATATGGTTTAAGTTCCATCTTTTTTCACACTCCAAAACATTTCTCAAAGCTGGTATTAATTCAAGGAAATAAAGGCTGGGATAACATAAAACCCCCATGTACGAAGAAAACCAAAATACATACGTTAGAAGAAAAAAACCCTGAAAGTTATTTGGAACGACATATGTATATTTATTACAGTATCATCCCCAGCTTCAGCCAACTGAGGACGTTAAGATTATGGGAAGCAGTCGATATCGTTTCAATTCAGTAACACTGAGCTGTATTTCATGTCTAGGTAACAAAAGCAATTGCAACTTCACTAAAAACAGCAGAACCTAACACCCATTGCTTGGGGAGAGGTCTCATGTGAAACAGAACAACAGAAATTAACCGGATCTTTCATTGCCTGTGGGTAACAACAAGAGAAAGAGGAGAAAGCAGTAAGTAGGAGAAATCCAGGTACCTCACAAAAAGTGACAGGTACAGGAACACCAACATACTGACTGCGGCATGGGGAGCAGTGGGCACTCAGAGGAAGCGAAAAAACACGATTTCCCCAGCAATCTTTCTTACCCTCCCCTACATGGATGATGCATGGACACAGCAAACAAGCCACTCTACCATCTCCGCATCATGCTCTCCCTTCCTTACACTCGGAGCTCCTGTTTAAAGGAGCGGATCCCTGCGGGAGGGCTGTGCCGAGAGGCAGCGCCTGGCGGAGCCCCAAGGTCGAGCGCCTTGCCCGGCCGGGCGCCTCCCGGGCGCTGGGGCAGCGGCTCCGCTCTGCCGGCGGCGGGGCCGGCGTCTCCCGGGAAAGGCTGCGGAGCATCCCGGCGGCAGCACGGGCCGCTGTTGCCACCTGCTGCCGGAGCGGGGCCCGGGTGTGCTCGGCCGGGCAGGCGGCGGCGGCCCCCGCGCTGGGCGGCGCGGCGTGTGCGAGGCAGCGGCGGGAGGAGCGCGGAGCGGGCCTGAGCGGGGCAGGAGAGGGCATCCAGCGGCTCAGGTAAGCCCAGCTCAGCGGGGAAAGGCCGGGCTGTGCGAATGATGGGTGTCCCTAGAGTCATCTGCCATCTGCAAAGGGAAGATCTGTGTTTAGTGGTGGATGTAATGGTTGTTCCGAGTGGAACAGAAGGACGATAATCAGCGTGACGCTAACAACGTAAGGCTATGCATGGTGCCCTAAAGGGTTACAGCAGAAGAGAGGCAGCGAATACCCGGGTAAGATAAAGCGCCTGTACAAGAACTACCGCGTTCCCTGTGGAGGAGGTTCACGCCTAAATAGAAGAAACACAGTCAGTGCCCTCTAGCTGATCACTCAACAAGCATCTTAATAAATGACCCCTAAATGTTTTTTTACCGTTTATGCGTAAGCCAGTGTGCCACATAGAAAACATACTAGCCTAAGGTTTAATTGCTAACCATATTGTTTGGGGCATCATTTAGATCTAAATTTTACAGCATCAGAGTTATTACTCAAAGCAGCTAGGCAGATTACCAAGAGGGGCAAAGTAACACTTGATCGGTTCTGAATAAAATACAAACAACTTGGAGACACCAAACCAGCCTTTAACAAAGTTTCTCCACAGGATGAGGAAGTAAGATTTTTAGGAGTAACACCATAAATTTAGATTTTACAACCAGAAAGTAGCTTAAAATGAGAGGATAGTTGAAAGCCTAGAAAAAGGTTGAAGGTCAGAAGAAAGCTTAAAGACAATTAGAGCCACAGAGAAAAAACATCAACTGATAAATTTAAATGCATCCTTTTCCCTCCTTATTTTTTCCTTTTCCCTCCCTATTTTTTCACATCCTCAGTATTCCTACTCTTAAAATCACTTACATGATTAAGTATAAGAGCATGGATGGGGACACCTGTAAATAAAAGATACTCTTCAAAAGTGGAAGTCGGCCAAAGAAAACAAAAAGCAAAGTCTTGGAAGTTCAATGTAAATTGGACAAGAACAAAAAGTCTAAACCCAACTTGCCAAATGCATACAGCTAGTAATAAAACTGCTTTCAAACACATCACATGTATGAAGCCTGACAGGAAACAGCTGGGCATGCAGATAATCTGGCTGTAAAAAGAGCACAAAAGAAAGAGTATTAAAAAAGGTTAAACAAAGTATTTGTGTAAGGATTCACAACCACAGAAAAGGTCAAAGAGATTCTCAGAAAAGTTCTGTACTTCTCAAGTGATATGTTTTGGGCGCTGTCTCAAATTGAACGAGCTTCAGAACATACAAATGAAAATTTTAAGAGGATTCCTCAGATGATACTGGAAACTACAAACCAGTCAGTCTGATTTTTATGCCTGGAAAATGCCTATGCATTATACAGAAGAACAGGTTTTTTAAAGCACATACAGCTAAACCAATGTAATGAGAAAGTCAGATAACACAATTTGTAGTAGGCACTCATGAGCAACAAATTAAGTAGTAATGCGGTAATGGAGTATCCACAAAGGACCAGGTAAGAATGATCAGGTTAATCCTGAATTTGCAAAAGGCTCCTCACTATCCTTACCTAAGGTTTCAGAAAAAACATTGTCGTGGTAGAAGAGGAAACATCTACTTGGAGTAAAAGCACCCAAACCAACAAACAAACAAACAAACAAAATAAAAACCCAAAACCTACTCAGAAAAAGAATGAAAGTCAATTACCAAAACAAATGATTAGTTTTCAAAGTAGAAATTTGCAGCAGAGAAGCCTTAGTAGGACCTCTAAAAGTAACTGTGCTGTTTAATGAACATGAGGCATCAATGTTCACAGATAGTAGCACCACTTAAAAGCCAACCACAAACACATATAGAAGGATCTTTCAAATAGTCAGTGTCCATACATGCAAAGTAGATAGGAAAAAAAGAACCCAGACTGTAAAAGTCCTGTGATGCATACAAAACTAGCAACTGCTACCCCAGAAAGTCACTCAGATGTTTTTCATAGCTCCCTGAAAACATAAAGTCAAAAATTAGCAGTGGTGAAGAGCAAACAAAATATCAGCAACAATACAGAGAAAAAACAGAGCCTGAAAGAAGATGATGTGACATCTTGGCACTGATATAGTGCACAAAGATCTTAAAAGCAGCATGCAGGGCTAGTCAGTCACCTCATTGGCAAAAAAAAAAAAAAAAAAAAAATTAAAAAATCATGGTTTGTAGACAAGGGAAAATGAAAAGAGCAGATATCATAATATATGCAAGCTGTTCCAAATAAACTTTTCAGTTTGAAGTCAACTACTGCAATATGATAAGAGATCTACAAAATTTACATAATGAGTGGTCAGTGCCCCTCACCTTAGCTTTTTGTTTTTATTTTATGATTATCTACAGAAGCGATCAAGTACAAAGCTAGACAGATCCCCACTTGGTCAAATAAAACATATAGTTTTAATTGATTTTTTAAAAAAGAATGATAAAAATACAGTTATAGCTACACTGAATGTATAAAAAAAAAGCTTTACCTATTTTTCTTCCAATGATACTAAATCCCCATTTTAACTGCCTTGTATTTAAATTGTTAGTAGCTATATACAAATAAGTGGCATTAATTTTTTGACTGTAACTTTTTGTATGTACAAATGAATTCAAATCTAACAAACACATAAAAAATCACAAACAAAGTGTTGTTGCAAACATCCTTTTAAATCTTTTGATTTGCTGAAAAAATATGTAAGTGTATTATTGGAAGCTCTTAATTAATAGGGATTTCTTAATTTTAGTATTGCTACAACGTCTATGTAGTTCAGCTGTATGTAAGAGTATGATCAGTGGAAAATACTTCTGCTATAAAAGAGACACAAGGTGCTCTTTTTCTCCCTCCTGCCACCCAATTTTTACATGGTACTAAGAATAATTAATAGCACACATTTTTTTGCTTTTATGCTAAGAATTCTGTAATCATCCCTCTTCTGAGGGAGCACACAGTACACAAATGAGAAATAACAGTACTGTTTTTTTCTTTTGGGAGAAAAGAACATTCCTGTAACTTTTCTCTAACTTTCAAAGTTAGATCAGACTTGCAAGAAAAAAAAAAGCAAAACATGGTTTCAACTGAAACAACAGACAGACAATGCAGTTACATTTTCTTACAAAACTTCTCTATTAAATTACATTCATATGTTCTTAACAACAACAAAAATCTGTAATTATCCAAACTGTCCAATGTGGCAGTAATTAGTCTCTGCTGATTCAAATATTGCGACGAAAATTCAATATTATTTTCCTCATTTAAAATCCTAAACTTACGTTCTTTAAAATGCATTTTCATTGTAGAAAAAAATTGTACAATTCTATCATTTTTTTAAAGTGTAAATTACAAAGAGATATATGACATAAAACATTCTGTTCCTTTCTTGGTAACAATAATATTTCTTTCCTTCATTATCTTGATGTGTTGCACATATGTGGAAAGAAAATTATAATTCAAGTTGTATTTTTCCCTGACCAGCTGTTGCTATTGCTTTATTGACCTCTGGTCACTGTAAAATATGTTTCAGAAAATCTTAGAAGACAGGAGGACTAGAGGCATGCTCTAAATACTCAGGCCTGGCTTTCAGGACCTTCACCCACAGCTCAGGGGTTTATGCCACATCCATTGGAAAATCCACCTGTCTCCAAGGACCTTTGTTGTCCTTCTTCCCTAACTGGGTTCAACAGGAGTATCCAGACAAGGGCTCCAAAATTACTGCCCAATACAGAACACTGTGGGCATAACAGCACCAAAGCAATAGAAACATCTGCAGCAATACATATGTGTGACACTCCACTCTAGCCTGTATTCTGTAAAAGCCATTTTGTGTATTCTATTGTTTTCCTTCCCAATAGTTTCCCAATAGGAGCTTGTAAAGTAATTATAAACGAATAAAACATGTAAGCATGCAATATAACAGTGGGCATAATATAATGAATATGGTAGCCTAAGTCAAGAAGAAGTAGAGGAATAAGAGTCAGAATTATGGTGTGAAATTCTGAGGAAGTGCTAGTACACAAGACAAAAACGGCTGAATCAAACCAATCTTTACCTGGGTGTGTCTCTGAAGAATCTAAATAGGTGTTGGAAAGGCTATCAGAGGAGAAGTTTAAGCCATAATCTTTTAAGGTTTTGGGTGTTTGCACAATATTTGATTAGGGAAAAAAGAGGACGCATTTAAAGAATTTAAGTTCTCTACTAGTAAACCAGAAGGAACAGGTAGAGTTTCAGACTTTGTAATTAAGCTGCACTGATTGCAACAACTTTATTTATCATTAATTTAATAAAGAAATACAGAAAAAGGTCTGGATACCTTCCTATGGCCAACATTTTCCCCCATAACTTTAATGGACAGAAATAACAATTTTGGGCAGCAGGTTTACTTATACTTTCTAGTATAACATGGCCAGGTAACTTGATCCAATCATGCATTGTTTTGTCCTCATAACTTGTTTAATCAGTCAGATTTCTTATAGGAAATATTTGTGAAGAATGGGTACTATAAGTTCTAAATGATTGTGCTTGTGCACACACATTGTTGTTAGGATAAATAATGCTCAGATCACCTCTGGACTCTCTATAAAATAAACTGACCTTGAGTCTTATTTTCCAGATGTTCAGTCATTCTTTCCTGATTGCTTTCCATTTAGAGCATCTCTTTGACCCAGACTAAGTGATAGTTCAATACATGAATAATTCCTTCTCAGAACATTGAAATAATGCAGTGTAAGAGACATTTTATCATGCTTCTTTAGTGAAATAATTTAAACCTTTGACAAAGCTTCCCCTTGCTCATCATTTCTACATGTCAGCATGAGTGGTCAAGTAAGAAAACAAACCCAAGATTTTCTCTTGTTATTTTGTCACTAATAGTCAAATACTAAGAATAAACATTTCTTTTTCTTGCTAACATTTAAAGTATGTTCATTTCCTGCACATCTGTCTTGAATTCAGGACAGAAGATATGTTTGTTGTTCAAAGTTGTACTGCTGTTAGCAGAACAAACTCTGCTGCAGATATAACTTCCAGTAAAATAAGCTCAAATCCAGATTACAAGGTTGGTTTTTACCAGCTGTTAGGTGAATCTTCCTGCCCTTCCTATAATTTTTTTCCTATTTCATTCTTTTTTGAGGCCTGCAATAGACAGTGTCTTGGCTTTCCCTTTTTTTTCACCCCAGCAGATATCAGAGTGGGAAAGGTAGTTCCATCAAATTCTGCAGACTACCAGTGTCTCAGAGAGGGGAAAAAAAATGACTAATTAAATGAGGAAAATGAGATGTCATCCAAAATTCACAGGCAGAAATCTCCAAACTACTTTCAACAGAGACAGGGCAACCACAAGGTTCTGTGCAAAATTTTACAGAAAAATAATTAAGAGCATTGTACCAACACAATCTGGAGTGACAAACCTTGTTGAGAGAAACTTAATGAATTGGAAAAGATAACAGACAACTTCAAAAGACAAAGAACTGCATATGTCACTTTTGAGAAACTTTTACTTTCAACACCTACAAGGCATGCTCAGAACTAAGATAATTTTCATGTGCCAAAGAATAATTTCCATATATGAAATAAATACTAGATCAAAATCTTACTGTGCAATAAATTTAACATTTAGCTGCACAAAATACCAGATTTGCCTGTTTTCCTGGCCGACATCTTCAGTTTAATTTTTCCTTCTATTTTTATACACACAGAGAAGAACTTTTTGCTATTCTTACAGCACTTATTACCAGTTGTAAACACTGTTTCTTTATAAATAAGGGGATTTGGGCAGGCACTGACAAACTTCTCTGCACCATGGCTGCAATTTCAAACAGTTGTTATACTTCAAGTGCTGACAGACAACTTGAACAAAGATACCTTATTTTCAAGACATGGTCCCTAAATGCAGACACAGGCTTAACGTGTAACTATATTTAATGTATAGGGTGTTCATCATAGGTTACTCTATGCAGTTACACCGAATCTTGTTGTATCCCTAATCAGAGCACACTTTGCATACCTGAAATGTTAAGAAAACCCCCGAAAACATTAATGTTAAACCCCAAGTCTTTTCTCTAGGAAGAAAATCTGAACTATAAAGTAAAAAGGGGTAAGAAGTGCTTGTTTGGCACTTCTCAAGTTTTGGCCATATCATGCAGCCAAATACAGCAATATTTCCAATGGGAATAAAATACTGGATAAAGGATAATTGCGGCATAGTGAAAACACAAAAGCAAGAAAAATGCTTGGAAAAAGTGTTTTGCATAGTTGATAGATGATTGCAAAAAACACAGGCATCAGTAAGACCTTGTGTGGAAATCAGAGAAACTGCGAGTACTCGTTTTTCTACTAATGGCAGAAAAAAGGCACTGCAACTAAAGAGGCCAACATTTCTTACAGTTCCAGCCTTCTCTGCATAAAGTAGATGGGAGTTCTGTTAGCAATTAGAATCTACTAAAACAATCCCCACAACAACAAAAATTAACCTAGCAAACTTTGAAGCACTACTGGAAAGACACTAGAGTTCAGAACAAAAGTGCTCTGATTATTACAACTACTCCTTCCACACTGTAAAAATACTTTAAAAGCACAAAGGTTCTGGGAATTTGTCTTAACCTATTTCCAAAGCTGGAAGCAGACAAATGCAATTCCACAAGAAGACACTTAACAACCATATAATAAAAGAAATCTATTTAAGATGTATTGCAACATACTGAGATCTTCTATTAAATGCCACATCTGATCAGATATGCAGACAGTGTTCTTGCAGACAATATTTCATCATTATTTTGTATCTTAAAAAGCAAATAAAACTACACCAAAAACATCAACCAAAGAACAAAATTTGACGAGACATTAAATACAACATTTAACCAGGTCTCAAGCTATTTTAAGGTCTTCATCTAAACACAGTAACATTTAAAACTTGAAATCCTAAATTTATTAGGTGGATTAGTACCCAGCACAATTGTTTTCCCTTCTGTTGATGTAGAATGTCAAAACTTTTTAAAAGCATCAGAAAAATACAACACAGTAAGTAGCATGAAAAACAAGAAATGGAATATCACTCAGCACTGAGTTTCTCTCTCCTTCTGGGTGTCCTTCTGAGGCCAGTAAAAAATAATTAAATTTCTGTGATTTACATGAACACTGCATCCTAAATATATGCTTTATGTTTGATATAGGGAATATTTATAAGAAAGCTATAAGTTGCCTAGTACAACATATTGTCAGGAGGGATGTGGGGGAAAGTTTCATTTGACTGCATTCCTTATTTATGGAAAACAATTGCTTGTATTGTATTGAGATATGTATAAATTTACATGTCTGTGTACATCAAACAGGAAAAAAACCTCAAGACCACTACTAAAACCCTAGGCCAGGGGACAAAAAACACTGATCACATTTTTTACTGTATTCACTGGCATGCAAATTAAATATTAATGTATAAAGATGCAAATACATGAGCTATTTTTGTTAATGCAAGCACTCGATCATTATTTGAATTTTTGTTAGTACATTCTTGTTAGTATATTCAAATTGCAACAGAGACCCCTAAAAGTTGTAACAGTGGAAAATATGTAAAACCTTTATTTTTAATAAGGAATTAACAACATTGCATACATAAAGGTAAAGCTAAAAGGATTGCAATTCTATGATTTCTGCATGGGCTCTATGGTTAGGTCACTCAGAGACCTCTGCATGGAGTGACTGATGCCAGAAGTACTTCTGGGCAATATCTCTGTTTTCCTTGCCCCCACCATGCAAATTTATTTCCTGCTCCTCACCACATTTCCTCCATGCCTATTTTATTTAATAATTAAAAAAAAAAAAAAAAAAAAAAAAAAAAAAAAAAAAAAAATTCTAGTACCAACCATTTTCACAAATTCCCTCACCAAAAGAAAGTTTTCTCATGTTTGTTCAATCACTTCTGCACAGCAAGGGAATAAAAGAAGTATTACATTCCCTTTTGCAAAGACTTTTGGTTTTAGAAAACAGCTATTGAAAGAGGAATATACAAAATCTGCACACAGCTCTTAGATGATCATGTGTGCTTAATATTGTAATAGGATAAAGGTTAAAAATAATATTGTTTGACCCCTTCAACTACTGACATTCATGCCATGTTATTGTTAGTGTTGCATGTTAAGCAAGCAAATTTTCAATGAACTTGTGTTGGCTTTACCACAGACACAGATGTTAGGCGGACTCCTTTTTTCATAAGGTTCTCATTATTAACTGAAACCAAGTTGAATATTTGACTGAAGGAAAGGACCATATCATTGTTTTCAGATTTTGCTCTATGACTTAACTGAACTTCATCTGCCAGCTTTGGAAATACCAAGTACTTCTTGGCGCCAGTACTGGCGCCTTGCTCTATGACTACCATCTTAAGCGCTTCAGCTTGAGGAAGTCTAGTAACCATCAAAACAATTTAATAAAACCTTAAAACTGTGATTACGAGTTACTCACTAGCTGACAGAGTGCTCTCAAATTTGTTCTATTTATGAATAATTTCGCAAAATAAGCAAATCATAGTAAACTGAATGCATGGCTGTAAATATGTAGCCTAGAAAGTTCACAAGATGTTTTTGTGATTTATGAAGTCTGTGTTATACTTGAAACCACATTTATTTAATAGATAGGCTGGCACTTCACAGGATAATTCAATCTGCTTCAAATCTATCCAAAGCCTTTGGGAAACATAAGGGATGCTCGGAATATAAATGCAATTCCACTTTTCACCTTTTTGCACTACTGTCTCTTAGCATAAATGTGAAAAGTATTACACTCCCCTAAAAGATCTTGCTTTGTAAAAAATGCTGTCGAAGATGAAAGAACATCACAGCTTGTGCTAACCCAAATATAGGAACTATTTTATAAAACAAATAAATTAAACAATATAATTCACTTTTCTGGATATGTCCCAAGGTTATCTGAATTAAAATAAGCCACACATCATTCTTTCTTCCTCAAAAAAAATCAAAAATCAAAGTGTCTATATTATATACCACTTACACAGCTGATGCTGAATGGGGAATAAATGCCAGAGAATACTATTTTCAGAAAACAAATAGTGTAAAAAAGGCCTCATATTAATTTATTTTATATATCAAAAGATATAAATATTTAGCATTTCCAGATAATTATGTGACCTGAGAATAATCAATAGTTATTTCACTTACCATGCTGAATATCCTTCATGTCTAAATGAAGGCTAGACATTAATATTCCAACAGCTTGAGATCTTTTGTTACTTAACAACTTGACAACCTGCCAAAAAAACCACAAGTATTATTATATTATGAAGGATAATGTGTAAGACGTTTTGCATTACTAATGACATATTCAAGAAATAGTTCTTTGTAGTCTATATACATATCCAGAAATGAGTATATTTATTATTAGTAAAGTTTGCTTCTGCTGTATAAATTACATTACAAGTGTGTGTAACTTTGTCACCTACTTGAATTTAATCTTAAAGGAGTCACTATAAAGATTCCCCTAGTCTTCCTTCTTCATTAGAATGCACACTGTACTTCACACTGATGTTACTAAGTGGATGAAACAAGCTGTCAAATAAAAAAAATTCCAACTGTGTCTATCTTGGAATTGCTTTGGTTTCCAAAACCACACAATGATTTCCATCTTTGATGTAAGTTAAAACTGTGAGAATTTGTATTTTATTTGAATGTTTGACGTAGTAGGCGCCAATATGAATTTTATTTTAAAATCAAAATAACCACGTACACATTGGGGTTTTCTTTGATCACTTTAAGGATTATAAAAGGTCACAAAGTTTTTCTGTTTTCAAAATAGAAAAAGAATACCAAAATCAAGACATCAAAATGTCTTGCTTTAGGGGGTTAAAATCAGTGATTAAAATAGACTTTCATACGTGTTGGTTTTGCAAGCATAAAAGCAGCATGTAATTCACAGACTGACTTACACAGGGCTCTAAGCTGCTTGAATTCAACTTGATGTAAATTTTATGTCATTGTTAGGAGAAACAAGTAATGCCATAAAAGGACTCTTATCTGTAAAACGACATGATTCTGGATGAAGTATTTTTCAATGCCAGGATTCAACCATTGCATAGAAGAAAAAGGTTAATATTTACTCTGCATAAGTTACTGGGTTTTAAACTGTGCTAAACACACTGATGAAAACCTTTGTGAGTCGCTTGGAGGAAAAAAAAGAAAAGACAGATAATTAAAACTGTTAAGCTCATGTCAGGAAGCATACACATTTTTTCCAGTTACACCACTACCGTTGTAGCACCAGGAGGCTGTAGTATCTACAGCCACACTGGCAAAATAATTTAAAAAATAATTAATAGAAAAGATATTAGAAAAAGTAGAATTAAGTTAGCCAGAGTAAAGAATTTCACAATCCAATTCACATCTTAAAAATTCAAAAAAGTATCCAGAAGATGCCCTGTGATTCACTGATTCATTGCCAACTTTTATTCACTTACATTTTCATATACAGATCTGTACACCGATGTTTGAACAGTAGAAGAGAAGGAAAAGCCTGACCCTGAATTCTGCCATTGGAACTACTTAGGAAAGGAAACTTGAAAAACTCAGTGTACTTACAGTATACATTTTCTGAGGATGTGGTTGGCTGGCCAACTGTTTAATTTTATTTTTTCCCATCTTAAATATTCATAACTATTGATTATGAAGATATTTCATCCCCTTAATTTTCTCACAGATGCCAAATTAGCTGCAGTGGAGTGAAAATACAGCTGTAGAATCCCTGAAGATAAGGGACTGTGTCTCAAAGATGACAACCAGATCACTGTGTGGCCAACCAGGGACCCCTGGTAGTAACATGCTGTGAGAACTATCAGGATGTGGCTGGAAAATGGAGCCTTACCGGGGTAGGACAGCAATTTTCTGGGACTGAAATACTTGTTCTGGCTCCTGGAGATAAGCAGAGCATGGTACAGTGCACATGCAGGAATGAGGTTGTGAAAAAGGATTGTTGACCAAAAGCCAACCCAGTAGAGGAGGATCAAGACACCAGAGAGCCCCCCCGAAGCCCTCCAACCCATTTCCAGAAAGGTCTAGAGGAATGAACTGTGCATGATGACTGATTTGCATAGAAAGCAAGAAACTTATCTCCAGGGCAGGAAAAACTTATCTATAAATAGATGGAACTCAGGTATACATGCTCCAGGACTCTGGACATCCCATTAGCTGGATTGACACTAGAGCAAGGACTGGTGATATCTCTCCCTCCCTCTCTCCAATTTCTCTCACTCTACCTCTTTATTCAAAACCCACCACTGTGTGCTTATACTGGAAAATAAGGGAATAACAATGTCCATGACAAGTGTATAATTTACTAATAAAACTTTGTAAGCTTTTATAGACCTTCTGACTTCTGTCATTCCTTTTAGACCATGAGTATCTGCATCCCTGTGTGTTCCCTTCCCTTTTGGGGTGGGATGCCTCAAAATACTGCTCCTAAACCAAAAATTTTTAAATTGGAAAAAAATATGTCATAACTGATGTTTACAAGGTTAAAGGACCTAAATTCAAGCATGGCTACTGACATCACCTACCTGCCAAAAATCAGTAAGAAATTCCTATGTAATTTTTGAATCCATTTAATGTGCTCTTAGGAATTTAAAACTGAAGTCAAATGCACTGAAAAAGTATAGGATAGTCATATTTTTCTGAATTCAAGTGTAATACAAAACTAATGTAATTCAGAAAAATACAAATAGGATAACCTGCCCTAATCTTCTGCTAGGCTATAATCACTCTAAATATTTTTTTCAATGGAACAAAAATTTCATTCAAGCCTGGAACTGAGATAAAACTGAGTCACGATGAGGTTTTCTTCTTGTAAAGAGAAGCTGTTATAACTAACTTGCTTGTGTCAGCATATAGTAGGAGTCCTTGGTTGGCTTTATTTTGAACTAGAAAACTCTCTCAAAGCTGTCAAAGAAAGTGAATTAAAAATCAAATGCGAACTCATCACAAAAGTGCTATCAGAAAACAGCAATAGTCACAGGAAGTGGCAAGAGGTCATCTGAAGTAGGCTTGTATGTTTCCTGTCCCTCAGATTCTTCAAAAATAGAGTAGAAATCAGGATACTATGTTATCCAGGAGTAAAACAAAACAGAAGAAGAAAACCACTTTATAAAGTGGTCTTCCACAAAAAAAAAATAAAGAATTACAGCTGCATTCATGTGTGAACCTACCTAGAACCAACTTGACCTTTCCAAAGGAAGCCGAACTGTACTGTTACTTCTTGGAGGCCCAAAGAACAGGCATGATTAGAAGTGATTAGAAGCAAAACAAAACAAAAAAAACCACTGTCCACATGAAGAATAAGTTAGCTTTGCTGCCAAAATTCTGAACCATAATGATATCAAAAGGGTTACAAAGAGCGCAGCTGTCAGTTGAATTGGAGTCTGTTCTTGGGAATCTCCCACTTCTAACTCATCACCCATGTGCTATTATAGTTGCTTCAAATTGTGAAATTACAGTTTCTATCTTCCATCACAATTCAAAAGCTCAGAGAGCTGCTAAGATCAGTCTTACTAATATAAGGGGATCAATACTAGAGAAAAAAAAAAAAGCAAATAAATTAACTATGTTGTTGTCATGCAGGCTAGAACATGATTCCTGTCCAGGGAGCAGGACCAGACTTAGTGACCTAGTAGATCCTTTCAAGTCCTGGCTTAAAAGTTAGCAGGGAAAAGAAGCTGTTTTTTCTGAAAGTGAGCTGATAGACAGGAGAATAATTAATTGCTGAGTGCCACATCTTGACAGTGATTAGAAGCAAAACAAAACAAAAAAACCCACTGTCCACACGAAGAATAAGTTAGCTTTGCTGCCAAATTCTGAACCATAATGATATCAAAAGGGTGACAAAGAGCGCAGCTGTCAGTTGAATGGGCGCAGAACAGCAATAGATAAAATAGTTTCACATAGCAGCTACCAACTTTCTCTGGTTTTATTAAAAAATGTAGGGTTTATGTCAAGTTTTATACTAATCTCTATTTTGCAGTTCATTCCCATTTCAGTCAATTGCATGAATACTAGAGTTTCCTCCAATAGAATGGATATAACAATACAATACTAATTCAGAAAATATGAATATTAGCATAAATGCCTAAAGCAATTCCCACATTTTAAAGTAAAACAATAAAATAAATCAGCTGCACAGTCTGGGCCTACAGGCTACAGACGAGTGACGCCATTTAAAGGCAGAACAACAAAAGTTTGATAAATCCAATCTCTACAAGATCTAAAGCTTCAGACACAATACACAGCTCCTTTTTAGTCTGGATTCTGGAACTCTGCTTTAAACACATTAAAAAAAAAATAAATAAAAAGGAAGCTAGAGATATTATCTGCAGCCTGAAGTCTAGGACAAACTTTCTAATTGTTGAGTGGTCCTCATTGTTGAGCAGCAAACAAACTACATGCCAAATTTGTTCCTGATTGTTTAACACAAGTAAAAACAGTCAGAGAGATACATAGTGAAAGGTAATGCAAGACATATGTTTGATGAGAACCCTGAAGCAAAAATTATGAATATTCCTTTTCCCCAGAATAATGTTTAGTTAATGCATGGAATCTTTCAATGATTATTGCTTTCTGTTTCTGATTTTGAGCATTTAGAAAAATTATCCCAAAGTTCTCAGCGGTTAAGAAAAACTACTGTACATTAAACAAAGTAACATGCAGGAAACAACATTTTACAAAGACCTGTTGCTGATACATGTGGCATGGAAGAGGAAGAAACAATAAAGTTCCAGATAAAAGGTTAAGAGAGGCTCAGGGCAGTATTGCAGTCACCTTCTCATCAGGCATTGTGACAAGAAGTCTTTTCTGCAGATTCAAGTGTATTCCAAGTGTTAAATGGGCAATCACAGATGTAGACCCATCATACCTTTCCCATTCTTATTCTTATAGGTATAACAGAATAATATACTCTTACAGGTGGGGGATTTTATGTGTGTTGTGGGTTTAACCTTTTGTTTGCCTTTTTTAAAGGTAAATTCAGAAGTAACTTCTGGATAGTAATGACAGTTGTGAGAGTGGAAAAGAGACTACTTCAAGTAGTGTGGTCACTTTGGTGTAATAGGAAAACAAAAACTTTTCCGTAATATCTACAAAAAACATCACCCAGTCCCAGCAGTCTAACAATATATCCATGCTGATGGCATCTAATGATTTAACTGAACTCATAAAGCATCAATAACAAAGCATAATTTTCAGCATCTCTGTCTCCTATCCTAACCAAAAAGGAAAATCCCCTCTGGAAGCAAGCTAGTTTCTCTACCCACTGAAGCATTTCATAATCTATATCTTTCTGATATAATTTTAGATGCAAGTTATTGTCATTTTATGCAAATTAGTGAGGTCAAGCAGTCATGACTAAAACTTTATGCTTGAGGGTAGCGATGAAACATAACATTTACTTTTCATACATTTTCTCTATTAACCTGTTGTGTCATTTCATAAATAGAGCTTTTGCCAGTATGGATGAGAAGCAATTCATGCCCTTTTGTACTGTTTCAGCACTAAAATAGCACTGTTTAAAATTAACATCATAAAACTATTGTTGTAGGAGTAATCTTTTACTTAGAGATTGCTGCCCCAGCTAATATCCATCATTTATGACATTAGGTAAAAAAAATACTTAGATTGCTTAAATTCAGTTAGAAATTAGTTAAGTGAGATAAGCATTGTGTTCCTCAACAGGAGGCTGAGCAACAGTAAAATGTACCTTACTAAAAAGCAAGAACCACATTCTAACTCTAAGGTCTGGAGTAGCATTGTATTTCCAGAAGTATTCTCTTCCCACAGTTTCTTTATGTCCAACTCAAAATTCAAATATCCTGAAATCATCATCTAAACTCTTGCATTGACACATCTTTTATGCATCTAAGGCTTTTGAAACCAAATGAAATTTTAGCAACCTACTATTTATATTCTGGGGTGAAAACAACGTTTAAAATCTTAATGTCAATAGATCCATAGTGGACTTTCCACATGAGAAAATCTTCAACATTTTTTTTTCATTTACATGCTAGATTATAAGCACATGGTCTGTGATTGAAAAGTTTATTGCAGTTACTTCAATAATATTTTCCAAAAGTACAGTTAGAGGATTACCAGTGAAGTTTCTAAAATGACTGTTCAAAAGTAAGGCAAGTAACCTTCGCAAGTCAGCTCAGTCCATTCTGTATCCTTATTATGCTGACTGATATCAAGGTTTTCTGATTATGTACCATTTTTCTACTGAACACATTCAATGTACACTGGCCAATGTTTGCCATGCAAGTCTATTATTAATATTGCATTTACCATCATTCTTGAGTATGTGGACTTAATCATGAGACCATTTTCTTCTTGCTTTATTAATTATTTGTGTTTTAAGTGCTGCAACAACTGCTACAAAGCAATTTTTGACACAGCTAACAGCTTAATTTAATAAGTAATCATTATGGCCTGTGCTCATTCCATGCAGATCACACCAGCTATAAGGATTCTACGAAAAAGACTACCACTAGCCACATAACTAAAACTAGTATTGTAACTACATGGCACAGCTGACAAGACACAAGAGTGAGTTTTACCTTCTGCTTGAATCCAATACCACAGGTTTGATGAGATTGACAATTTGGTTTAAAGGATCATTCAGGTCAAAGACACCCCAGTCTCACAAAATGTGTGTAAGTGAAATTACTTTAGACAGAATAAGAGGTGACACAGAATCACAGCTAATATGCTCTATATTTTCAGCTGTCAGATCTCCTCAGTTATTCACTCCCTCCCCAGTTACTTTTCTTAATTCTTTCTTTGCCTCCCTCATTTTGGCTCCTGTTTTCCTAACTACCAGTAAAAAGTCAGAAAAAAATCTTCAGGATTATACCTGAAGCAACAGGATCAGACCTTAACCTGTAGAGCGTCAAAATTCAAGACACTTTATACAACTAAAAATATACATATAATAAAATTTCTCCATAATTCAAGTTGATGAAACTATGCAGACATGAGCTGAAACAGACCTTGTTCCTTTCTTAACATTGGCAAAATGAAGTAGACACAAACTGGGGGGAAAAAACCCAACCCAACAAAACTTGCAGTCTAAAGAGCTAAAATTTGGCAACGTTGTAACAGGGACTTCTAATGAAAGTCAGACCACTTTAATAGGTAGCAATGGCAGCCCCACCTACAATATAGCCTATAAAGGACTTTCTTTGAAGATTTAGTAGGCATTCTTGTTGAGTGTGCCTGCACACATTTACAGCAGCTGAGAATTTGATATATATGCATTAACAGGGCAAAATAAATCACAGTTTTTGCCAGTTTAGCACCAAATAAGAGGTGGTAAGAATAAAATCATCTGCATTCACAAATAAATAGTAACACTTCATTCTTTCTCTTTCTTTAAAGTTCTGGAATGGATTTTAATGCAGCCTTCATTCAATGCTAGGTGTAATATTGTATTATTTCTTTTTAAAGCGTTATAGATTTATATTGTATTACTTGCAGATGATCATGCTGAGAAAACAATTACAACCAATAGTTAGATAGGGTGAAATTAACTCATTCATAAACAAAAAAAACTCCAATCAACCCAGAGCAATAAGAATAATTTTGCCACTTAAAAAGTGCTTACTACTCAGAAATACATATATCATGCATATCTATATACATACACAACAAACACACATATACTCTCTGGCTTAGAGAATGAAAACTCTGTGTGCAGAATAGCAGTGTACTTCAAAATTATTAATTTTTCACCCACTAAAACATCCCCTAAACTATCAAATCTTTCTACAGATTAGCTGGAATTCTCCCTCCTAACACGTGCATTTTTATTTCAGCTTGCAATAAAAACAGTTTTATCAAAATCATATGTTTATACAGAGTACCAAATACTTTATGCATTTGAAAGGTGTCTGCACATTTTTTCATGACTACTATTTCCAGTGTAGCCCATACTTTACATCCAATCCGTCTAAGCAATACATTCACTCAGTAGATGCAAGGAGCAAAACCAATTGCCAGACAAGAGCTTTTCCAGAAAGGAGCAGAGTGAGGGTCCTGGTTCTGTTCTGTACAGTGCTTCTTCATAGTTCAACAGGTGACAAAAGACATCTGCTTTGCATAACATTTCCCTGTAAAAATCACTACAGAAACACCATTTGTAAGAACTTTACAACACCCGGAACTATCTTAGGAGCCATGTAAGTCAGTAACCACTTAAACAGCACTTGGTGCTCCCTATAAAAATCCAGACTTGTGGAATTACAGCCGTGCTTTCCCCAAATAACTGTTTCTTCTCCTAAACATGGATGAGCTTCATTATCCAAGTGTTTACTGCAGTATAAATTAAGAGAATTCTAAAAATGAAGTCCTGCATTCCAAATTGCTGAGCGAGTGTACGTGAAGATATTTGTGAAGCTGTTCTATTTCAATTCTGTCTTATGGCCGCGCTCTGAAAAGCCCTAACTGGATTGTCACACATGAGTATTTAACTTTGACATCTGCAATAAATGACAGCTCTAACCATAGTTCTAATGTTTATCTGTTTAGTCAATCTTTTCTCCCCAGATCCTACAATTCAACAAGCCAGACTTCTCTATTAGGCAATTTCTTTCAATTTTTGAGAGCAATACATTTGTTTGATTATCAGAGGAAGAGAAACAGAATTCTCTTCTGTGAGTTAAGGTGGCTCACAAGAAGGTTCCTACTAGGTGAGAGCAACTACTTTGATACCTAAACTTCTGTGTGGAAATTTCTGCCAGAAAAAACTTGCTATTTTCAAAGAAGTTAAGAACAATCAGTCACTTTAATTTAGCTTTCACTACATTTTTTTTTTAATTTATTGATAACATATTTTATGGCATTACAAGAAAAATAAATATTTAGTATTAAAATCCACATCTAATGTTTATTCATAATAATGTCTGTCTTTAAGCTTTCTTTATGTTACAGAAGTAAACAGTCATGCTTTCTACTCTGTTGAGAGATTTTCATCACCACATCTTATAAAATGTGCAGGGACACACAGCATCACTTTTGCATTCCTTTTTTTTTACTTAAACAACTATGATAATAATTAAGCTAAGAATAACCATTAAAAACCGGCTTTTTCCAGGAGGAAAGAGAAGCAAAGGTCTTGCACTTTGGAGATTTACTGCAAGACGGCGAGATAGCAACAGAACCTTACATATCCTCCCATCCCAGTTAGTACAGGCTAGTGCAGTGCTAGGATAATTGCACTATCCTTCCCATCCATTCAGAGAAAGGTTTTATCCAACACCTTGAGATGATCATCCTAACTTCATTACCAGTTCTGTTGCCTGCTGCAACTTGTCAGCACAGTAAAGCACCTGACCAAAATGTGTCTATGGGGGCAAAATCTCCAGAGCCAAGAGGTGGAGAACTAACAGGACATATTGAGATATATGGTCTAGTGAATAGAGATTTTTAAGAGTTCAAGCTTGTATCACACGTGGAATAAAGTCTTGTACAGAGCTATCCTGCATGTCAAAAGATGATGGAAAGAACTGTCTAGCTTTGAATTGAGTACAGGAACATGAAACCAAGATAAAACAAGAACTTTAGCTGCTTTTTAGAAACCCTTGTAAGACCATCCCCCTTTCTAACCTGAAAGTTTAATTGAAAATTACTTAGCACACCACCACAATTTGATTTTTACACAGATACCAAGAAGATTACAGCCAAATAGTCATGTAAACATTCAGATTCAATTCTTTTACTCTGGGGTTTAGACGTGTACATTTTAAAGAATTCTTCCCCTTTTCACTATATTGAGCACCATTCTGTCTCAAGAAACTGGTTTGATTAATGTTGGATTTCTCCCAGCTGCACTTGTCATTTATTGTCCGTATAAACTTCATATTCTTTATATACATAAACACAACACAAACTTAAAATCATGCTGATTGGTGTAACTCTAGGAATTAGATTCTGAAGCATAATTTTTCTCTGAAGTCATGGTACTTCATATGCAACTCATTATTTAATGTATAATCAGAATAATATATATACTACCCCTTGCACATCTGCAGTCAATTTCAAAGCATCATATACGCACCTAATTATTTTAGTATTATTTTTGTTAAAGTGGATAAAGCAAAGATATTTTTAAGAAAATACATACTTGAAAAGTAATTTATGAAAAAAGAAATCTTTAGCCTTTAACATGTACAGCTTTGAAATCCATCCTACATTCTCTCCTTTTCTGATTTTTCTAGAGTGTGTATTTATATACGATAAGAATTCCACACCAGACATAATTCATTTCAGCTGCATGCAAAAATCTGTCTTTATGTAAAAAACAGCCTAGAAAAGATTGGAAATTAAATGAGTACTCACTTGTTTAGTCTTTGTTTTTGTAATGGTGTCCGAAATGGGTTTCTTCCTCTCTTTAACAGCTGTTTTAGAAAACAGTTCTTCAAACTCATGATAATCTATGGAAGGCTCTTCAATTTTTTCCCACACAAGTGAAGCACTAGAATCTCTAAAGTTAAGCAAAAGACCTATGTAGGGCAATGTCAAACTAAATAAGGTCATAAATGGAGGAATTAGAAAAATAAAATAGCAGCAATTTAGGAGTTGTTGCCTAAATTCTACTAGCAGCATTTTGATAAGAGCTACTTTTGATTTTTCCTAATATTTCTGGGTTTTCTTCTTTTTTCACATGTGATATGGTTAGGCTTATTTATATTCACCCAATCTACATGCATAGGAATAAAAATAGGCTGTATATAGGCTATAAAACATACAGACACGAACAGGAAGGGAAGTAGAAATAGACAGTTATTTACAGACCACCTGTGTGACAGCAGCAAAAACTTGAAAAGGAAGAATAAATCTATCATTAAATAACAGCAGATGGGTTTTATAATTTCTACACATATATATAAGGAAAATATTTATAAGGAAACTTTTTTCATGACCAGTAATGATCTTTTACAAATAAAACTCCCCAAAAACATCAACAACTGAAACCATATTAACTTAAGTGCTATCAGAGTCACTTTATATAAATAAATTGCAGATTATATCCAAGTCTGCTGAGTGTACAAGGTGAAAAAAAAAAAAAAAAACAAAAGTATTTCTAGGTCACTAAGGAAAGGAAAGAGAAGTAAATTTGTGTGTTCAGCATAAATTCATCTAGAAAGAAAACACTATCAAAACTTGTAAGCTGCACCAGAGAGAGACCAATGCTGCTTTGAAATTTGAGGGGAATCACAAATATGACATTTTGAAAAACAGTTCACAGAACACTTGGTGGCCAGCACCCCCAGATCTCTGATCCGCATGTGATATGTAGCCCCAAAGGACACTGAAAATGCTTCCATCAAAGAGCTTCCATGTGCAAGTAACTTCATACACTTTAAAGAAAACTGGCACCCTATTTACATATCCAAGTACACATAAAATCCTGTTTGCACCGATGTTCTCTCAAAGACCTACCTAGTAGGACAGACTTTTGCTAATGACACACAGTACTATCAAGACAGGCATAAAGCAAAAACACCACTCTACACAACTCTATGACTTACCTTTTACTGTGGAGCTGAATTCTTGTCCAGTATAGAGGCTTCATGGGCCGAGAAGGCTCTATCACATGTTTCCTGCTCCCTTTCTCCTGATTCATCCCCATGGCAAATAAACCAGATGGTAATGGAGGTGGAAGAAAACCACAGCCCTGTGGGACTGCTGGGTAGCTGCTGCCCTGGACTGGTGCTGGAAGAGGTGGTGCACTTCCAGGCAATGGTGGTGGGGCTGGAGGAGGCATCCCCAACCCTGGCAAAGGAGGGGGTGGTGGAGGAACACCAGCACCAGGCAGAGGTGGTGGAGGGGGCACCCCTACAGCCAGGCGAGTGTGGTGGATGAGGTGCNNNAGAGGTGGTGGAGGGGGCACCCCTACACCAGGCAGAGGTGGTGGAGGAGGTGGAGGAGGTACAGCTGCACCAGGAAGGGGTGGAGGAGGGGGTACAGCTACACCAGGCAGAGGTGGTGGAGGAGGTACAGCTGCACCAGGAAGGGGTGGTGGAGGGGGTACAGCTACACCAGGAAGGGGTGGTGGAGGGGGTATAGCTACACCAGGCAGAGGTGGTGGAGGGGG
>CM031859.1:66136961-66416480 GCA_018697195.1 Certhia americana
CTACACCAGGCAGAGGTGGTGGAGGGGGCACACCTACACCAGGCAGAGGTGGTGGAGGGGGTACAGCTACACCAGGCAGAGGTGGTGGAGGAGGTGGAGGGGGTGGAATGCTCCCTCCAGGCAGAGGTTGGGGAGGTGGTTGCAGTCCTGCTCCAGGAAGTGGTGGTGCTGGGGGTGGCAATCCCAGGCTGGGCAGAGAAGGAGGTGGAGGAGGGACACCAGCTCCAGGTAAAGGTGGTGGTGGGGGAGGGGGAGGTGGGATTCCCCAACCAGACAGAGGAGATGGGACTCCTGCTCCAGGCAAAGGTGGTGGTAAAGGTGGTGGAGGGAATCCAGGACATGGGACGGGAGGAGCTGGAGTCAGCATCAGCACATCCCCACTTGGCAAATGTGGAGGAGGAGGGAGAGGTGACATCATGGCACCTGGGAAAGAGTGTTCCAGGTGTGTCACTGCTGAGACAGCAGAAGAAGGGAGTCCTGAGCCAGGTAGGGGTGGTGGCAGTGGTATTCCTGCCACAGACATGGGAGTAACAAAGGAAGGACCATGCGCTCCAGGCAGGGGAGCAGCCTGTTCAGTCACTGGCAGTGATGGGGGAATGCTACATGTGGGCTCTGGGGGCAGGGAAGGAGGATGTTCACTACAAGTTACATCTGCAGTACTTAGAGGCTGATGGGAAACTGACATTCCAGTCTCTCCTTCAAATGCAAGGGACAAATCAGCTTTGGGTCCTGGAAGAGGTGACTGTGGTATACTCTCTACTGATTGGCTTGCATCCAGTGGCACTGAGATCAGCTTCGGTGACAGAATTAAGGAGATTTCAGAACAAAATGTAGGCTGTAGTTCTAGAGCTGGGAATTTCTGAGTAGGCCCTTCACTTTTGCCCCCTTCTAAGTGAGGTGGTGGGGGTGGCTGTGGCAGTGCACTGGCTGAAGGCATTGTATGTGTTAAATAATCCTCTGTTGGTGACGTTTGTACAGATCTCGCCTGTGACACAGTCCTGGGTGTGGTCTCCTCTTCATTTCTTTGAAGAGTCACACTGCTGAATTCCCCAGAGTCTGCATGTGCGTGCTCATTTTCCTGCTCCCTCCCAGCAGTCTGTACCTCTGTGGCAGGAAACTGTTTCTCTAGTTCTGCAATTTTTGTCCTCAGATCCTCAATAGTTTGCTCAAGTTGTTGGATGACACTGGCACGGTCCTCAGATTTCACCTCAAAATCATCCTTTCAAAGAAAACAAATATTCATCACCATATAAAAATTAAATTTAGATCAAGAATACTAGATCAAGAATAATAGATCAAGTATTCCAGAGGTTCAAAAATAAGCTAGTTATGTCAAGGCTTTTAAAAGTGAGAAATCATTTTCGCTAGCTACATTTTAAGTAGAAGAAGACAGTTTAGGAAAATTACTTACTTCAGTATGATACTACCTTCATCAGTACAAGCATATCTTAAACTGTGATTATAATTGTCAAAAGCAAAAATCAGTAGCAGCCCCTTCCTCCCTGTAAATACCCTGACCAAGAAAACAAACTGCTGTGCGCAATACTGCAAACATTTGCCTACATGTGGATATAAAGGGTGGTCAGAGGGCTCAGCATTACTTTAATTCTGTTAATTGAAAAAAATGTTCAGTGTTTCTTTAAAGGTATGCACCATGTGTAACAGACTCATCATAGTATTGACCACTACACTTCAGTATACACCTAAATTATACAACACAGATCAGGAATGCAGAGCACTACAAGTGCTATTTTTGGGAAATCAGCTGAATCTCAGAACAGAATAATTACACTTTTCTCCAGCCAGCATGACTAGGGAAGGAAAGAAGCAAGAAAAACTAAGGGAGGACTTTCATCCAAATTTATAACTTCTCTGCCAAGTGACAGACTGATAGAAAAGATTCCTGCCTGGAATGGTTATTCTGTATTTGATAGGTTTCACATTTTTTCTTCTCTCATTCTCTAAAGCATCTGATCCTGCTTGCTGTAGACTGAGTAGAGAAACCATTAATCTTAAAGGCACATTAATTCCTACATTTTTAAAGAAGTACCTTTAACAAACTGTATCAAATTTAATGGATATCTACTTTCACCCAAATGTGCCAATAGAAGTAATCTTGTCCAAAAATAGCCATTTGTGCTTGTTCAGGATTAATGAACAGGAGATAGACATGACCTTACAACAAAAAATCTTTTAATAAAGGAATTATTTTCTAGCTGCATACATTTACTTTTTTGTATTTTTGTTTTCTCTTTCAATATAAAATATTAGCCAGCACTTCAAGTATTTACTTGAATTAAGTTTGTCATGCAACAGATTTCACAAGTGGTTACAGCAAAACTGGTTTCGTGCCTTTTTATTTCCTTTTACCAAATCATATGTATCTCAGATGAGACCATAGGCTTGTTTAATGGGAAATATTTCAAATATTCAGATTATAGGGTTTTTAAAGAAGCCTACAAATAAACATACAATACTTGATATACTAATTGCCTTGATTTGTTTCAGGAAAACATTTTTCTCATATCTTAACACATGAAAATATTAGAAGTAATTACTTTTTTCTAGAAAAAGAAAGTTATAACTACCAGCTGGAGATTATTAATAAAATATAATGTTCAGTAATACTTAAAAAATGTTTCTGCACAGATTTGGTTTTCAGACATAAGATTTCAATTTCTTATTTATCTTAGAATTTCTTAGTTGTCTAAAGAAATCCCAGAAGTAAAACAGCAACAACAGTTAAATCAATTATTGTTTGATTTTGAAGTACCATTATCAAAAGCCTTCCAATCTCTTAGTTTGTTTGAACTTTCTGGAAGAGCAGTTTGAACCAAAAGTTATGTATTACAACTACAACTAGGTCTCCCTGCCACAGGTTGACGAAAAGTAAAACAGAGACAGGAATATGAAGAAATGAGTAGTGAAGGAATTAACACAGGCATAATAACAAACAGTATAACAAGAGGGAAAAAATGCTGAGAAAAACATTTCCATTACAAATTACTTATGGTGCTTCAGTGCATCCAGTTTCCTTTAATAACTCAGTACTTCATAGCAGCAACAGTTTTGTTGAATAATTTCTTACTAAAGGAAGAATACAGTATGGTTTATCCCATTGTTTCATCTGCTCTTATCCCCCTACAAGTCACCTGCAAATATAATAAGGCCTATCAGTTCTTCAAAAGGCAACACTATCAAAGGAATTGGGTTGCTAGGATTATTAAGTCCACACACCAGTTTTCAGCTGAGATCAAATCCACTTTCTCCAGACTGTAATTCTCCTAAGCTCCCATTTTACACTGAAAGAACACTCCACAATGGTTTTATAAGAGATATAGTAAATACATTTCTGCCACAACCAAACTGCAGCCAACAGGATTAAGCACCATATTCAGTGGCTCTGAAGAGATTTGCCTTGAAAGTGGCTGATCTCAGAACAGTTCACTGCTTTAAACACTCTTTTACTTGGGATATTAGATTCAACTTTTAAAAGGAAAAGAAGTAATTCTTGAATACTGTAATTCTACATTAGCTGCAGGAAAAATCTAGAATTCACTGTTCTACAAGACAATTTACCCTGCAGATAATGAAATTTCTTTCAAGAGAATACCTATTTTTAATTTTTTTTTTTTTAAATAAGCAATCCAGTGAGATGAATTAGCAATTCAGACAAGAAATGAAAACATACTGATGAATTAAAGGAGCTGTTTAGACATGCCCTAAGAAGCAGTGTTTTTGCTGTCCTTGAGATATGGCATTTCAAACAAGCTGGTGATTTCCTATCATGTATACCTAAGAATCACCAACATATCCAGGTTTTCACAGAAACAGCATTAGCTTGAACAAACAAGACTTTGATCTGAATGAGGAGATATTTATCCTGAAGACATGATGTACTTACACTTATTTGGTCTGAAAAACAAGAAACCAAAACCAAAACAAAACACAGCACCCGTGTTTATGCGTTTCAGTAATTATTTTAGGCAGATATTTTTCGTTTAGACTTTTAAGATGTCCTCAGAGCAGTTTAATTGGATTTTTGCCTTTGTCCTAAAGTTTAAAGTCGACCTCTAGATCTGAAAGTGCTTATTAAACAAATAACACAGAATTCTTCCACTATCCTCAACAAAGAAGGAAATCAAAACGATATGAATCCAATCAGAAATGAAAATTCTACAATTTCCTTAGAGAATAAGCAAGAGAATACTTAGTTTTTCATACATGTAAAAGATGGTCAAAGGCTGTTGACAAGGACCAGAAGACTGAGATTAAAAAAACCCCCACACATAATGAAAAGAAGTTTCATTTTCAGTCCAGGGGACAATTCCACAGCAGAAACCTATGGGGTTTAAAAGAGATATGAGGAAACTCTGTCTTGCCTAGAGTTCTTACCCAGGACCCAGGTACTGTGGAACAGTCTTCTTTCTGTAAAGAAAGAAAGAAAGGTGGAAGCTTAACCCTTGCTTTATCCTGGTGACTTGAGTATGAAAGTGTGAGCAGGAAAAAACATTTCAGAAGTGTGTGGCTATAGAACAGTGCCCAGCATTTCTCAAAGAGGCTGTACATGTTCCATGTGCAATGAGTTGGATCCTCAGTCTGGGACTGATCTCTTTGGGTTGCACTGATAGGACTGTTTGTACACATATCTTTTTTAGAAAAGGAAATATTTGCTTTACTGGCTAAAAGTAAGTTTATACACTTGGATCTGCACATGTACATTACATACAATTCATTCCAATCTTGTCATGTTTTCCACATGTGCATTTCAGATGTCCAGCATAAAGCTGATCTATATAGATAGAACATGTCCAGGATCTTCAAACATGTAAAAGATCAGATTGCAGCTACCTCCTGCTACACAGTTGACAACCTAGTTTCTCAGATGAGTGACTGAAACCTATAGACATATAACTAAATTTCCAGGGAGAAAAAACCCCACACCTGTAAAAGTTAGCCCTACTCTATATGTATATATAGACATACACGTATGTGTGCCTGTAGATACTTGTCTATATCTTTCTATCTCAGCTTTCATTCACTTATATGCTTTATGAACAGCCATAGCATATGTTTTCTTAAATAAACGTAATGACAGTTCTTATTGATAATTTTGGCATATTTGAAAAATAAAGTCACATTACTGTTTAGTTTCAGAAGTTAATACCTTATACTATTACAAGCCAAAAGTTGCATCAGCAGTTTGATAATTTTCAGCAATTTGTCACTTAGTGTCATGAAATTTCCTCTCTGGATAGAATTTACATTTAGGTGATAGGATTATATTTGCTTTGATTTCTTTTTTTTTTGCCAGAAAACTTGACTTTTTAGTTTCTCTACATCACAAGTTATGAGTCAGAGTCTATGCTGCTACCTAGTTGCAAAACCACACAGGAAATAGATGCATACAGTGGAACAGGATTAAGATGGCAAAATAATGCTCCTCAGGTAAGTAAGTCTGTCTGGGAGCACTTGGTGGTACTAGCAGTGCACAGGAACTTGGAAGGAAACTCTTTCCAACCACTCTGTTAATAAAATGCCTCTTTTCTACACAAAATGAAACATTTTTGAACGCGCACGCTCACCGAATGGCACAAAGTAGAGCCACAGTAAGAATTTAATTCAGTCAGAGAAATGTGATCTCTATTCAGGTTTCTCTCTTTAAAGCTGTCTCATTTTCAAAGCTACTTCTTGCAACTGTGGATCAACCTTAAGAAAAGGAGACACAACATTTAACAGGCATTTTTAGTGCTACAGTAATTGGCAAATGAGAAGTACTGGTGGAGACTTGATTTGCATTCAAACAAAATAGCATCCATCTAATTAATTCTCACATTTCACTTAATTTCAAGGCCCATTATAACATTTTATTTTTACAGCAGTAGAAGTTGAGTCAAAAGTTGGCAAACTTGCCGATAGCATCAGGGAGAATTGCTGAAGGAGTAGAATTAGTCTTGGATACTAGTTTCTTCCTCAGACTACCTGATTAAATCTTTCTGACAGAAGCTTTTACTATTTTGAAGTTGCACATATGGGATCAAGGGGTACATGTTTTCACAATAATTTTTCTTCCTACAGCCACAAGGAAATGATGCAGAGCTCCCCAGTATAGCAATGAACACAAGCAAACCCTGAAGCAAAAACAGTGTAGTGCATTGCCCTGCCCAAAGTCATAAAACTTCTTTGGTAAGTGTGAGCTACTCTCCCACTCTGCAATGACAAATTGCAACAGCTTGATTACACCAGCCTGCACTATGCTGGCAATGCACTAGGGAGCTCTTCCTGCCCTAAAGAGCTGGGGCATATCTAATCAACCTAGTGGTTTTATAATAACCTATCATGTGTGATGAAAAACCCCCAAACCATTACATGCAGAGATCAAGAATTATTGAAATTCAAATAGTTCAAGTAAACAAACACAGAATCAACAGAGAACATAGAAGTTTGAAGAAAGATGCATGCATTGCGAATGCTGACTTGGAAAGCTGGAAGTCAGAGGAAGAAAGAGCTTAATTTCTTGAAGTTTCTGTTCCTGAACAGTTTGAATTCCTTATCCCTGAGCTAAGCATTTATCACAGGGTAAGATCTCAGTTCTTTACAGTACCCATTTTAATAAATAATCAACTTGAGATACACCAAAGACTGAAAGAGTTTTCTCTCTTTAAGGTGTCTTAATTTAGCTGGAAAATAACCTTAGGTTATCCCCAAGTTTTATCACGATAGAAATCTCAAAAGAATTTTTGTAGACTACAGACAAGATAAGGTAAAATAAAATTTCACAGAACCACTGACCACCCTAGGAGATGCACAGGAGTCAAGTTTAATTACTGTAGTATTACACAGTATTACCTTAAAGCTTCACAAATAACAGTTGTGGAAGCTTAACCCTTGCTTTATCCTGGTGGATTGAGTATGAAAGAGTGAGCAGGAAAAAAATACGGAAGTTTATGGCGATAAAACGTCCCAGCATTTCTCAAACAGGCTGTGCAATGTTCCACGTGCAATGAGCAGTGTCTTGGTTATCCAGGTTGAAAAACCAACCAAAAAGTCCCTCTCAAACCTTGAAGGTTTCTGTCCTGGCCTAGATGAAATTTCATTATTAGAGAAGCATAAAACAATACAGCAATAAATGAGACTTAAAAAGGGTTTACCTATCCACATAGCTTAATTTAGCTCAGAAATTCATTTAACTGCTCTGTCACTCATCCAGTGTAAAACAAGTATGCAAATGAGACTGGGCATTGAAGGAAAAGTTGAACTTTATTAATTTTAATATAACCTTATGTTACCTGTTTCTGGTGGTTTTTATTTATTGTGCTGTGGATTGCAAAGAGACTGCTGGTGCAGATGAGAAGATAACTTGGACCTAGCCACTTATGTCAGCAGTCCATAAGCAACAGGTACCTTAAAAGTCACAGATTTCTTTAAAAGTTGGGATAAAAACTGTCTGGATTTATTTTCTCCTCAATATTAGATTGCCTACTGAAATGCCTAACACGTGATGAATTGCTTCCTTTCTTCTGTCACCTGTGCTTGTTCTAAAATATTTCAACTGTGATACTAAAACTAAAGTGTTTGGTTAGTTTTCATGTGTATCCAGGCCAAGGCAACAATTCATCTCATTCTGTTAAAACATCCAATCTGGCATACCTTGAACATTACTGTATTGACATATTAGAGAAAGGTGTTAAACTTTTTCACACCGACCTTTCCTTGGTTTTCAATTCCTCTTGAAACTGACCAGCAACCTGGAAAGCAGTCACAGTGAAAACTAATTCCATTTTTTTTTTTTTTTCTGCTCTTTATATGCAACAGTTGTAAGCTTTTATGCTAGAAATAACAATATGGATTCGACGAGCCAAAATGTGAACATTAATGGTTTAACTTTGAGGGTCTTGGAATGCCTTTAATCTCTAGTAGGGTAGATCAAGAAAGGTAATGATTTTCCAGATGAACTTTGCCGCATCCTGATAAGCAACTGTCCAGAGTATGATACTTGTACACAGTGCTTGCCCTTTTCATCCAAGAGTTCAGCCAGACCACAAAATGGGAGGTCACATGTTGCTTTTGTTTTAGGCTTCCAACAGGGAATAAGCAGTAAAAAATATCCAAAGTAAGAATAAATCTTGGTAGATACACTGAAGCATGAGCCTACTATTCACAACAGAAAAAGTCTGGAGCAATGGATGAGTGCCTTCACAAATGTATCCATGAACATGCTGAAGGCATGAAGAGGCCTCTCATAATCTTTAACTCTTTTAAAGTGTGAAAGCTATATTAAAAACAAAGCTGTATCACTTTGAGTGAAAGAACCTTTAAAGAAGTCAATCAAAATCAAGCAATCAAAAATGAGTTTCAGTATTTAGAAATTGACTAAAACCTTTCTGGTATCATGGGCATTAGAAAAAAACCAATTCGTATATTTAGAAAAAGTTGAATAATCATAAAGAGCAATTACAAATTCTGGAATATGTGAGTTAGTTTTTATAAATAGTTTTGGGCTTGTTATCTAAAGAATAAATACAAAGAAAAACAGGTATTCAAAATGCAGAAAAGGAAAAAAGTTGATTCTACTGCTTTTATTTATATCAACTTAAGATGGAAAATGTACTAAGTGTTGATCTAAATGTAAATAGAAGATAAACCAATTACTATCTCTTGTATCCAAGGAGCAGAAATTACTCTCAACCTTACTTTTAAGTTCTCATTCAGGTATGGCAGTACATTTTTTTTTTTTTTTTAAATTATTTAGGGTATTTCTAAGGTAAATGAATATTTATTTTTACTAAGAAGAACATTTCTTATCTCCTTCCTACACAGAAGGCCCTGTGGAAAATCTCAGGAGCTACAGTACTAGCTCCTAAACTAAAAGGTAGCAGCTGATATTTATTGCCAAGAGAAATATAAGAAGAACTGGAAACAGTTCTCACTTTTGAGTGGAGGAAGTCTCCCAAATAGGTTAAGTCCACTTGCCAAATGAAATGTCCTGCTAGGAATGTCACAAGATGTTTTCTTTTCACATCCTGATACGTACACACACACAGACTTACACACATACACTTCTTCAAACTGCTTTCCCTGTACTTCATGTAATCTTTTCATCTGTTCTTTTTAATTTCTGTGGATTTCTTTTTAAAAAAGCTTGAACAGTAAATACTATACTACCAAAAATATTCTACATAATCCAAGTATAGGATGTTACCACTGAACAAACAAAATCTGTTTTCACTGCTCTCCAAAAGATGAGAGAAATTTCATATATAAATAATGGAGCAGTACAAATCATATTTTGGCATAAAAGGAGCTTAGAGATTTTCATCTGAAATAGAGTTTCTGACTTAGAGAATTTAAGAAAAACATTATATTTTAACAATTAATGAATACAGCTCATAAATTTTGCTCTAACCAGGAATGCATAGATGGCACGAGCACTACCTCAATTTATCTATTTTCATGAGAAAAAACAGTGAGGAGACAGAGGAGAAGAGAGTAAACAATCTAAACAGAATTTTCAGTAAGTATATATAGCTATCATGCATTTCCATTCGCTGCTCCCTAAGGGAAGTTACAGTACTCTGCTATTTTTTTAAGCAAAACTCACTGTAAAAGGCAAGAGAATAAATATATTAATGCTTAGAATCAAAGATAGACAGGAAAGTGATAATTCTTTCTATACAGTCCCTATCCCATAGTTCTTTTTCAAGAACTGAAAGTCTCTCACATTATAGCCAAGGATTTAAAGTCTTGCCAAACAATTCTTGCCAAAATAAATTATTTACTTGGTTTTACTCTCACTCTCCTTTTCCCCCCCATCAATTATTGCCCAAACCCTAAGGTTGGGGCTACATTTCCAAGAATTTGTACCTAAAATGAAAAAATCCCCTGTCTTTTTCTAAGTATAAAGCATAGTCAGAAACAGAAAAAGGAGAATGCCCGTTATGATTACAGGATGCAAAATCTATATTATTACTACTGTTATTATTATTAATATACATTTTCATAAAAGCCTGTGATGAAGATGCTGTGAAATGAGATTAATCACAAGAACTTGACCCACAGTTTCTTGAGAACTTTAATCAATGCCTGAAAGGACTTGAATTAGGAGGAACTCACAGGAAATACAGGTTTCTAGAGCACACATTTTCATCTTTTAGCTGTAATGAAACAATGCATCAGAAACAGAGCAAGACTTAGCATTTTATCAGTGACTAGGCAAAGCAGGAAATACATATTATCATTACCTTATATCCATACTCAGAGATGAGCAAAGTCCTGAGAAAAACCACTAAACATCTAAGCTAACCTTGCTTTTAGGAAGGCATTAGTGGAAAAGGCTTTGTACATCCTGACCTCCTAATGTACACTCAACCCCAAATTTATGTGTTTCAGATCTATGACACATCTGTTTCAATAGAAATGGACAAACAGAATAAAAACCCTAAACTAAAAAGAGCACAGAAGTAAAACTTCATCTTGACATTAACATTAAGAGCACAGATTAGAAAAAACAAATTTTACTCTCACCATGACTAGGAGGAAGAGTGCAAAAATGTGTTATTGTAACTCCACTGAAAATAATAAAATGTATTGTTTCTTTTAAAAAGGCAAACACTGCCTTCAAGCAAAATAACAGAAGTCAATCCAAGTATTGTGAAGTCTGGATATAATACAAAACACTAATGTTTGTTCTGAGAATTAACTGCTTACATTTTTCTACCACAGAGGCATGACATTCTATACTCCTGTATTTTCATTTAAATATGTAGTCTGTGACTTATATTCTACATATATGTCAATTAATTATGTCCTACCGTTTTTTTCCCTTTTATTTTTTAAAACTTCTGCCTCATCAGAATTAAATAGAAAATGGGTACACAATCATGGTTGAAGAAACAAATTTCATCTTCAACAGAATATTGACCTCCTTATTTAAATGATGGCAATTCATAGATAATTTTTAAAATTATCACTTCAAAGGCCATCATCCATAGGGCTTTTAGACCAAACCAAACGTTTTCCTTTCACTGGTTTAAAAAAAATAAACAAACAATAAACAAAATAACAGTGACAGAACAGTGCTTTCTACATATTTAGTGTTTTGAGGGGTTGGGAGGGTGGAAGAGCTGCTTTGAGATATGTCCAGAAAGCTAAATCTTGGTTAGATTAAACAGAGCAAGTGTATGCACATTCTAAAGGCTAACTTATTAGTTAGCAGAAAGCCACTCCTTTGACTGGGGAAAAAAAAAAATTAAAAAAAAAAAAATTCCCGCTGTAGGGTGTCTGCAGGACCGCCCGGGAATGACTTGCAAGTGCCTTGCAGTCCATTCAAAAATACTTAACTGCCATCTAGTGGCTGAGTAGGCAGACCCCTTAAGATAGTCCTTCAGATTCTTTAAATAAGTACTTCTTCCCTCGTTTCTAATATTCCCATTTATCTTCTCATCCTTCTTTCATGGCCTAAGAAACCCCAACAGTATTTAATTCCAAAGTGGCTACTACTAGCCAGGTAGGAAGCAGCATAGACTGGAACGGACAGTCTCTGTTTAAGCTATATTAAGGTCTCAACTCAGAGAATCTCACTTCATATTTAAAAAAGTCTAGTTAATTAACTTGATACAGTTTTAGGAAATAAAACATCTATTTGTGCTTGTAAGGCTTTTTTGGAAAAAAAAACAAAAAATAAACCTGAAAATGGCAGCACATTTGAACTGAAAAGTGACTTCTAATTTTAATAATCTAAGAATTCCAACAATAAAACTTGAGACTTTTGCATAAAAATTATGTTTCATGAACATGAACATATAAGACTTGATTTGAACTTGTTCTGAAGTTGTGCAAAGTTAAATTCTCCTTTACTGCCTGAGCAAAATTCTCTACATTTCAGCACTTCCTGTGATCCTGGCAGTAAAGACTTCTGCCATGTCTGTATCACCTCATTTCCTACAGACTTTGGGTTTTTTCTGTTCTTTTCTGATAAAACATCATTTCCTCTGAATTCTAACAAGAAAACACTATCTATCTACATATGCCTCCTGAAATTCTGCTCAAAAGCAAAGATACCCAATTCTAACACTTGACCTACAATTAGAATATAAGTTCCTCCACATCACATATTACAAATCTGCCTTTGTATTTTGCAAGATAGAAAACTCCAGATACACACCTCTGAATTTTTTGAACTTTTTTTTTCTGAAATTTGGGCATGCTGGCATGATTTTGCAGAAAGTTTACATTGGTACAATTCTTTAAAGAAGATATATAATTCTATTCACTATCACTTGATTCATATGGAAGCATACAAAAATATTTGTTTCTGTCAATCCTTTATTTCCTCAATGAGTCAACTGAATATAGTAGATCCTCTTGAATATGTCATACATTTTTTTTTTTGGTTGGCTTATTTCTTACCCAAGTATGTAACTTATTTTTTCCTGCTGAAATCTAAGACTCTGGCAGTCATACCTTTGTAGGAAAAGAATTGATTTAGAGTGACTGTTCATTGCTTCCTCAAACCTTCTCTTCCCCTTTCCAAAAAGTAACCTATCAAATAGCAAAAGGATGGAAGGGGAATGACACTTCACAGGTTTTTTTTCTTAATAATATCAAGAAAGAACATGCAAAATCAGGCAGTGTGTTAGAAGTACCACAGCCACAGAACTGTTTGTGAGCCAGCAGAGGAAAAGCTCCCAATTTTCCTCAGTTTCCTGTTGAAACCAGTGGTTTACTAGTCTTGTCTATAGTCAGTATAGGTACTGATGAAAACCATGTAATACCAAATTAAAACAGGTTTTATACCAGACTATAAGAGTCATAACAATCTAAAGCAGGTTTGCAAAATCTCTGCTTTTTAAAAATTCTTTTTTGTATTTCACCATTTCAGACTAATCTTTCATCTACCTTGTTTATCTTAACTTCACCTATAAAGAATAATCTCTGAAATTTCTTTTAAGGGAGAGTTTTGGGCAGCAAGCATGCTTCTGAGACAAATTTTAGTGGTGACATTTTGTAATAATGAAAAGTAAATTCCAGTCCCACGAATGTTTTATACTTTCTAAACAGAGTGATTATGTATTTATCTTAAAGGATTTCAGAACCCTTTTTCCTATATTGCTAAGTGTCAAATTTGGAACATTTCCAATATCACTATGCTATTACCCTACAGAATTATAATAACTCATAGTCAAAAACTAGTGTAAGAATAAAGGTCCCTGCTAAGAGAGGAGTTACCAGTAAAGTGGGGTGGTTAGGAATAATCTGAAGATACACTCCATGAGTCTGTTTTTATAGAAACAAGCAGAAAGTATCTTCAAGATGGCAAAACCTGGCTTGTAATTTAGTTTTTTAAGAATAGCATTGTTTCTCTATGATATTGCTGGAAAGTGCACCAATAGGATTATGTAGTAGAAACCTGTCTTTAGCACCTGAGAACTGTTGAAATGTTGTCTGGTTTTTAGTGTCAGTGGAAGTACTTGGAATTCCAAAAAGGCATATAATTTTGGTGGAGGATTTATTTGTTGGGTAAAATGTGGTGAACCAAACCAAACTAAGATGGAAACATTATGTGCATGAGAATGTTTTGATGACAAGCTCTTCTGCTGTAAATATAGTTTAAATAGTTAGTGTAAACTATCTTATAACCAAACTGCTAGAAACTGCAAGTCTGGAAAAACCTCCTCTCCTGAGGAGGGATTACAGGGATCAGACTTGAAGTGACATGCAGTATTCATTGTATTTGGATGCTGACAATTAAATAAATTTAATAAGGGCTTTGATTTTAAAATTGTGTGGTCCACAGAATAGACTTGCATCAGAAATGATCAAAAATAGAAATTGAAAATGATTTTATAATGTGGTGTATAAGACAATGTTTTTAAAGTGCCTTTCAAACAGCTTTAGGTTTCTGGTTCTGTGAGGTGCCACTACCAACCACAGGAGTTTACACATGCTCATTTTAAAATTCTTTTTTTTTTTTCACCTTTTTACTAAGAATCTATTTCTACCTACCATGTAAACAAAATCAAGCTACTCTGAAAAGTGAGTTAAAATATAAGAAAAATTGTGAGGATAGTACAAAAATTCAGGGGTACAAACAGAAGAGAAATTTGCCCTTGCACAAAGTACAGCTGCCACATTTAAAGATCAGATTTGAAGCTGGCGTTTCTAAATTGGGGCACTCAATTTTTCTCCTATTCCACTAAAGGGGTTAAGCCTAACAAAACTTCCTCTGTTCAGACTGGGAAGACTAAGCAGACATCCTTGCTATTTGGCATTTCAAAACCAGGACTTGAAGTGGCTGCCAATTTTCCTTATTTTTCTGCCGCTTAACAATTCCTCTACTGAAAGAAAGCACAACCCCACACCCTCACTTTTTTTGGCTGTAATTTTGAAAAATTAGATATTTTGGACTAAAAACCAAAACCCAATTCTTTAAAAAAACTTTCAGAAATTATGCTGTAAAACATGCAGATTATAGGTAACGTTGTAAAGATAAGGAAATGGAAAGGATATATATAAAGAAGTCCCTTCGAGTGACAAGAAAGTATAAGATCAAGGCTGTATTACTTGTGCTTTTAATTTAAAATTATTTTTATTTTTTTAGTTAACTGTTTATCATAATTGGGATAATTTATCAGCACATCATATTACAACTGTGCTTTGGCCAGTAATCTTCAGTTGCATTAGTAGTATGTGGGAAATGTCTTTTGCCACAGAAAGGAGAGGGAACAAGTATGTAAGAAGACTTAGTTGATCAATTCAAACTTTAAGCTAGAGCTCTCTTTAATTTATATCTGAAAAAAAAATCACATACTAGGCTTACTTCAGTCAATGCTCTCTTTTTTCAGAAATTAAAACTGTAGACAACAAAAGAAGGTTTATGTATAATACAAAAATGTTCATCACAAAAAATGCTCAAATAACACCAAGAATGATCTGATTGCACTAAAGGATTTACCAACAAACATGATGGCCATTCTACTTTCTAGATGTTTTTATGGACTGATGTAGTTAAACACTGATGGGTAGGTAGAATATGCTCAACTGCTTGGGACACTGCAGAAATAATTTAAACATATGACAACATTTTATCCATGTATAGTTCCTCAAAAGAAAAAAAACCCTACACTCTGATTTTTAAAATAAAGCAGAATGATGATGACATAATAAAGCAAAAGCTTGAGATGTCTTTCTGCAAATGAGACAATCCTGTTAGTTCTGCAGGTCACTGATGGATAATGGTATAGAATGGAAGAAATTCATGTTAGTGTCAAAAGAGATCACCACAGAGTAAGAGGGATGGGGATCTCCTAAACACTAGTAAATGGAATTCAGCAATTGGACAACATACTAGGCCAGTTTTAAAAATAAAGAAAAGCTTCCAACCACAAGTAAATGCCATCCAAGCAATCACACAGTGCTCCAGAGCTTCTGGTTAAACTTCATTATCGTAGCAATTCTTATAACACTTTTTTTACTAGGAAAGATAACTATGTATTCATAAACCTATTTCAATTAATTACATTTCCAATAAGAAAACCACTTATATAGGTAATTCCTTGCAATGAATTTTAATACTAAAGACTCATTAAATATGCCCCTTACATGCAATAACTTTTTCTAAGTACAGGGAAAAAGTGCTTTTCCACAATAAATCCTAGAAACCATTGCTAGTGAAACCTCTTTGACTAGAGAATACAGCATAAGAAAAATATATTTTTGGTTAAACTTAAAATACTGCAATGAGGAATTATTTTGTAATATTATTTTAATTAAAGAGCTGCAGTTTTCAAATGTTCCATATTATGAAGGTAGAAGAATTCAGGTAGCCAACTAAATGAACTCTTTTGAAAGTTGTTTAAAAACAAGCCATAAAATGAATATGCATACTCTCCCCACCCATGGCTCACAAAACATGTGATCAAGCCCAAATTAAATTTTTAAGTTTAATGATCAGTAGTATGTATTTAACTACACATTCCTTATTTTTCCCTGGAAAGCAAAACACTGACCATTTTCACAAATGCTGCTTGATACAGTGATCATTGAATTGTCTTGTCACTAACACAAAAAGCCCCATACATACCAAAACAAAAAAGACCCCCTTAAACTCCACAACAAAACACCCAGCAAACCAAAAGAAACAAAAAACACCCCATAAAAAACCCAAAACAAACCCAAAGGGAGAAACAAGGGAAACAAGCTGAGAAACACGGGAGGAAGAAAAGAGATTCCAAGAGCTTTTGGTCACTGCTTGTTTCAAACTAAATTTCAGACCTTAGCCTTCCTTCTAATGACTTCCAGTACAACTAGTGTTATCCACAGGTAAGAAAAGTCTGATTCCTGTTGAGGAAACAGAATTTTAAGTTCCTCAGCCCCATTAAACTGCACCACCTTTAATGATGAATAGAAGATGTACGGTGACATGCTAAAAAAATAAGACAGTGTTTCTGTGGCATAAATCCAATCCAGACTGTCTCCATAGTCCCACTATTACATTATCTCCTTTTAAGTCCACCATGGCTCTCTAAACCTGTTCACATACTACCACTGCTGTAAGCTTGAGGAGAGTCAGAAAAAAATCCCTGCTGCTATTACTTAGATGCACTTTTGTAGATTGGCTATTATAATAGATCCTTTATAACTATTCCTTACTAATGCCATCAGAGGGTTAACTTACTTTTGAGTGGACAATAATATTGTGTAAGAATCACCTTAGGCAGGCAGGAACCTTGATTCCTTATACCTAGACACACTGTGGAGCATATAAAACACCCTCAACTTTGGAATATTTTCCTACAGAATATTTAGCACACGAAACTATTTCAAAAATGTCTGAAAAGAAGTACTGCTTTTTGTCCTCTTTTTAAGAATAATAAAACATTTTTGTTAGAATCTTACCTGTGCCCGCTGAACACCACTTAGGCATTGCTTCTCTGTTTCTAGGACTGTAGATTTCAACTCTGAATTTGAAAAGAAGATACAGATTTTAAAATTCTATAAATAAAAAAAAATTGACTGATCTTTCAAAATAAACATTAATAAATTTATGAAAGAAGTATAAAGTTAAAAAGAAAAGAATGTTAACTGTCCCACTTTCCAAATTATCCCCAAAATTACCTGTCCATAAAACAGATAACTCTTGCCAACTATGTTTTCCTTTGTTCCACTACCACAGAAATTTGAAAAAGCCACAATGACATAGGTAGTAATACAGATCTTAAAAATAGACCAAAACATGATACTCCACAACTAGATCCTATTTCAAAAGATGACTTTTCTGACCTTATAGAACTACACTGTATCTCAGTTTCCTTGCTAAATAGGAAATAATCAGAAAAAGGAAAACAAACAAGCAAACAACTCCACAGCAGCTACACAGTGCAAAGATCTTTAATCAGTTTAGGAGCTACTGCTAATGATGCTTCTTTAGTGATCATAGGTCAGTTATTTATGCATAACAAGAATAGAAGTATTTTTCTTGCACCTTCCCATATATATAGAGACTATATGTTTGGCATCTTTCCTATATGTTTAAAGGTTCCACTAATTCAACAGGGAAATTGCTTGACCATTTGCAGAAAGAGTGAAGCAGCTGTCAACCAGAGGCTCTGGATTGGTAATTCTTAGACATTCCTCCTCAACAGCTTTCTCACAATCCCAGCTGTTGGGAAAGCGAGACATACAATGAAAGAGTTTCATTGCAAGTGTGAGTTATGTCACAAGGCTTGAAAATTAACAATTCACAACTTTTTTACCTAGATGTGGATAAGCTGCAAGTAACAAGAAATAACTCATCATTTAGATTTTAGATTTCTCTGTGTTTGAGAGAAATGCTAGTATCTATTTGATCTTTGCTCGCAACAGGTCTATTCTATGCTGATTTCCTAGTGTTAGACATGCACCCACAATGCCTAATGTTTTCTGCTGTGCAAATTAACACACTACCTCCCTTACATAAACACACTTAAGAAAATAGGAACAGACCACTCCTATGTATTAGTGAATATTTAATAATTTGACAGAACTGTCTAGCTCATTTTTATCTTAGAAATGTTATCCTTCTTAAAAAGGATTCTAAATATAAGCTGAAGTCAGTGTGATCTGAGCAGTTAACTTTAAGGTTAGTTAGGCAAACCAACAATTTTTGTCAAGCAAAAAAAAAAAACAAAACAAAAAACCACGAAAAAAACCCCCAAAACCAAAAAACCCAAACACTATCTCCACAGGTAGGAATAAAAGGTTAAGGGAACGAAAAGAGTCCTGTATGAGAAATGAAAACCTTTCCTTTAAACCAAATCAAGTTTTGGTTTTTTTTTTTTTTAAATTATACTAACTAATTTTTTTTTTTTTTTTTTGTTTGTTTTTTTTTTGTTAAAAGAGACTAACTTAGATTTCAGGTTGTAAGCCCACACTGATATTTAGTGGGCTTAGACTGTTTCATTTTGCAGAAGTTTTATAATCTTTTAATGTCTTCAAGAGTGGTTAAACAGCCACATGGGATGACGGGGTTGTAGTGCCTGATTACCTTGCCTTTTCCTATATTTAAGTAGAAGAGTGTCATCAGCAAAGAATTAAAATAATTGAATTTCAAATACCCTATTGAGTTTAGATTCAGGCATCGTGCTGAGATGTGATAATGGTAGAAAGAAATTGCCATAAGAAGAGACAGGAACAAATTTGGATAATCAAATAGAAAATTAGTCCCATACACATTGATCTTACTGGTGATGTTGGCTCATTTTGTCCAAAACCTTAACTGAATCCAGAACTGAAAAATGTTTTTAGCATAAGTATTTTCTGACTTGAACCCAAATTCATATTAGGTATTCCCAAATGTCTGTTTTTAAATAAATAACTAACCTAAAAAAATCTCCAAACCATAATCAACCTGACCAAACTCACTGCCCCAAAACCCAAAAACTCCCAACCACTCTAAGAGCCCTTTTATGGGCTCTTAATAGCCACACATACAGCAATGTTTCACATAACACAGAGCGTACAGCAAGACTATTAAATACAAACTATGCTAAATAGATTATTAACTACTTTGCTAATTTAGGATGGATTACCTAGAAACTTGCAGAATTTTGTTTTGCCTTACTTAAATCTTGAATGCCTGTTATTGCTCTAATGCTAACATACATAATAAAAACAAAGATTCTGTAAAATATCCTGCTGCATTCCTCTCTCAATCAATGCTTTGGTCTAAAATGATTGCTTTTGCTTATGAGGTATTGTTTCTAATGCTAATATATCTCTCTAATCCAGACAGCAATAATTATATATAAACCAAAATATAGCTACCCTGCACATAATAATTCAAACCTTTAAAAAAATGTTTGTTCTCCCCTACACACTTCAAAGGTGTAAATACACAAAATAATTTGGGTACAAAAAATACCAATTTTGAAGAAGGTATTTATCCTCAGGTTTCACATCACTCACCTTCAGGTTCTTCCAAATGGAAAGCATGTGAACAATTTAAACAAGTTAAATTATTCATCTGCCTGAATTGTATTCAAAAGAATTATAATTTTTCCTTTTCCTCCGTGCCCTTATTGAAAAATCACACCAAAACTTCAGTAAATACACCTTAAGAACTCTTATATTAAACTTAGAAAATATCCCAATACACTATTTTTCACTTCATTTGTAACTCTTAATATTTCTTAATATTTTTGCCATTTTTTTGAGAGAGCAGTGGCCGAAATATGGAACAAACAAATCCTCTACACATTGCATTCATGTCGTAGATATAATTAACAGAAAAATATAGGATGGAAACAAATCACATACAAAATGGATATTTAAAAAAAACTATTAGTATTGTCCTTTTGATAGAAATACGCTTCTAAGTGTATGTTTACATTTCAAAATATTTTACACTATCAATATTTTTCTAGATTTTAGAGAAACTAAACTCTTGTTGACTTACACCAACCTCTGCTGGGCCGAATCCTCAAAATAATTGAATTTGAAATTCACCCTTTTGTTTTTGCAGTGCACAGTATAATCATAAATACTGTGATCACATATCCATTAGCTATGTGTCCCAGCTGAGAAACACAACTCAGAGTTGATGGCAGTGAATTCTACAAGTGGCAGCACTTTCATTGAATACAGCATAAAACAGGAGATCATTGGTTAAAAACTGGACTAGCCCCACAATCCAGCACTGCAGAGTTTCACACTCTGAATTGCATCAGTGAGATGGATGCAGAAATGTTTTCTCAATTTACAATAGAATTCCTTTGGTAAAAGGCACAACATAAATAGAATAATACAGCAGTACTGCATTTTTGTTGGCATGTTTCGCTTGTGAACACTGAAATAAGTGATACTGGTAAAAGTAAAATGTTGTCATGGTAAAAGGTGTCCATGCAAGAAATACTTTGCTCATGTTCCAGAGGAAGTGGCAGAGGAGTCCCGAAGAGAAGCAAATCTGAAATTAACTCCACTCAAAGCCCACAAGTAATATGAAGGGATCTGTTGAAATAATGACTTAACTCTTTATAAATCTGAGCAATGAAAAGGAGGAATGGAAGGAATGACAGATTTAAGAATACCCAGTTGCTCTCCATGGAGGGCATGGGGATAAATGTCGTCTACAGTGTTGAGAGCTGCTGAATACTAACTAATGGAAAGCAAAGCTTCCAATAACCTCTGGTATTTATGGATCAACACTACTAACAGAAAACAGGCTTGAAATCCTCTTCTAAATTTCTTTTTCCTCTACTAGGGAGGTTTCTGTCTTGCTTGGTTTTAATTTTATGTGTAAACAAAGCTCTTAAAGAGCACGAAGAAGATTGCAGAAATTCAGCTGGTAGCATGACCTCACAAGTTATAAGGTAAACTGACATGTAAACAAGACCTCCTTTTTTTTTTTTCAGATACACTTTTCCCAGCCCTCTGTCAGCACAGGACTGCTGAATCTACAAAGGAATACCTTACACCACTCTAATAACTTACAGTATACCAGTCAGTTTCTGAAGCTTTCCATATTTTTAAGAAGAAAAAAGAATTCGTATCTCATAGCTCTGAAGGTATGCAAACTGGAAAAGAGTAAAGATCACAGCACCTGGCAAAATCCATTATTCAGCAGATGCCAGGTACACATCTTGGTTGCTAACAAAAAGAATGCATTTTTGGTGAATATTTTTCATTATATGCATACTAGCTGACATTATTTCTGATGCTAATCCAAGATTCTCAAAAGCAGCTGTTTGCTAGCAGATAAGATACTAAGTCTATATTTCAGATTCTAAAACACAGCAGCTTCCCATATCCTATACATTTATCTTCTCTGTATCCAAGAACTGTACCTTCTTCTGAAATTTTGAGCCTTTGTTCTTCATCTGGAGGTTTGGGTGGAGGCCACGCAGATGGAATTCTCCTTGGAAAGCTTCCTTCAATGTAATCTGTTGAATGTGTGGGTTGGCTAACTGCAGCCCAAGTATAAAGCTGGTCTTGCTGTGATTTAGAAAAAACAAACAACAAAACAAATGGTGGAAAAGTTCATATATAAAGACAAGGTCAAAATATCTCAGCTTTTGTTTCCAGTACAAATAACTCAATATCCCCTATATCAAGACAGACTTGGTTTTATTCTCTTCAGTCTGATAAAGACTTAAGATAAATTTATATTAAAATAGTAATGTTCATTAACAACAGAAAATTAAGCTTTTACTTTTCTACAACCCAACAACACTTTAGGATACAGTTCAGCACTTTTTTAAGTAAGGAACTCTTTGCCACTCTTAGAGCAATAACACATTCTGTCTATCATGACTGCGTTTTGTCTCACATGAAGTTTTATGGCTTGGAGGGAAATATTTCTCTCCACACCATACATAATCCTTTTGCATCAAATACACAAGCAAGGAAAATGAATAGTATTATTTCAGAAGAAATTAAATTTATATACGTACTCTTTGAAGCCCTATTTTTATTATTTCCTTTTTAATATTTTAGAAAAGCAGGCAAAAAGGTGGATTTTCTTTTGTAGTAAAAAAACCCAAACCAAGAGTTAAGGTATTCTCCGTCCTTTGGACTCAAATCAGATTATATCCTTGTTGCTCAATCTGAGTTTGAGTCTGTGATTAAAAGTAGGACACAGAGTTTCTGTTGAAAACTAGGGCAAACATATGCTTTAAGCTAACAGCAAGATTTTAGATGACCACAATTCATGTGGTTATTCTTGTGACTCCTAGTCTGCAACAACATGCACACCTTGTTCTTAAATGCAGATTCTATAGAGATCATTTACAGCAATTGCACAAGTAACCCAGTAAATTATCTGGAAAGATGCAAATATTGTAGCACAAAAATAGAAAAAAACCAATCAAGTTACAGGATGCAAATAAGTCATATCACAGTAATACCTTTATACAAAGGTGATGTTCATTAGACTTTATTCATTCCCTGAATAAAAAACTGGCACATATTTCATTTTTAGATTTTTTTTTTTTTTTTTTAATTTGACAGATAATAAACTTTGAAGACATATGCAGAAAGAAGAAGAAGGAGAAAATGCTGCTTGTTTTTGGGATCATCACTATTCTATGTGACTAAGTTTCTACTTTCCTAAAAATACGTAGTTGTAAGAGCGAAAATGTTCTATTGGAAGCAACTTACTGAGAACAGACAAACGCTGGTAATAAAGTAAAAAGCTTGGTTTTACAGAGGGTGCCTCAGTCAGGGTGAAAGAAAGCTCGTTAGACCTTCCTAGCAAGAAGGCAAAAATCCAGACACATACATTGACTTTAGATAATGGTAAAAAAAAAAAAAAATGGATAAAAAGCTTAATAAAAAAAATAACATCAGGTTCTTTACATAGCCCTGAACTCCATGTTCCTCAAAAAGCCTGTCCAGAAGAGTAGCATTACCACGCTACTCTATTTGAATATCTGAAAAGGCTTTATTAATTCATTCCTTTGAGTCACTTAATTTTTTCCCTTTGTCTATTTCCAGCTTGTTAGAGGATATATATTTCTGAGTTTCTGCCCAATTTCCAATACTGTTTGAGCAAAAAGAAGAGGGAGTCCTACCTGTACATGTTGTGTGAAGAAAAAGTGATGAATTTTGCTATTTGTCATGTCTCTGCACCATTTAAATCTCAAAACCACAGAGGAAAATAGGACTTGAAAAAGTCATTGAGACAAACCAGAACAATTTCTCTCTTGCCCACCCTACCACCTTTTATAGTCTGGGGAATACAGGGAAGAACATGCTCTGTACAGGGTTAACTGGCTAAGAACAGATGACTTTCAATAGGGTTACATTTAGGGTTATAGGATAGCAAAACAAAAGACAACCAACAGTAGATAATGTTGACATAGCATAAATGAGGAAGACAAACAGTTAAACTGTTCCTGGGCATGATGTTTCACCCTGCCAGTTCTTGAAAGATACAATAGAATAATTTAGCAACAGATTCTTGAAATAAGATTAGTCTACATAAATCAAGACGTATTAGGAAAAAAAAACCACCCTCAGAATTACTGTACAGATGGTATACATTATGAAGGTAAGAAACTATGAAGTACCTATGTTCTTGCTGATATAATTTATGGCATATAAAATATGAGCAGTTATAAATTAAAACATCACACAACTTGATAAAAAATTCTTGACCTAGCATGGGAGCTTTGTTTGTAAGTATAAAAGAGGTTTTTTTGTTTGTATTGCATTTGGGGAGGATTTTTTTATTTTTTATTCAGCACAGAGAAGGACAATAGAATAGACTCCTCATGTAATGGAAATTTACAGTTGTAAATGTAGATTTTCAAAAATGCCTCCAAGGGACTTGCACTACAATGAAAGCGTATCTATTTTTAATGTATAAACAAGGAATTTAATAACAACTACTTTGTGATCACTTGCAAGCTTATAAACGTAATCTAAAAATTAAAAACCCTCATAAAACAAAGGTAGTTTGAAGTTTCTGGTTGGCAAGTTGATAGTCCATAAATAACACTTTAAAAGGGAAAAGATTAACTATGTCTCTACTTTCATGCCCTTCAAAAGATACAAAACAATTGAACGTCCTAATTCCTACACACTGAAGCTATTTCCAAAACCTAATCCTCTTTATGTTTTAACTCCTTGTCAATTAATATACTAACCCATCTCATTTCTCCTTTTTCAAATCTGATAATGCTATAAATGAGCATGATTATTAGAACAATTTGAAGAAAGATATGCAGCCAATTCTGTGATGCTGAAGTCCTGTTCAAGCAAAAGAAACAAAATAATCCAAATATAAAAATCCAGATTTTTTTTTAAGTATTATTAATTATAAAGCAATCATAAATGAACATAGATCTCTACAGTCAAATTTATCTATTTTAATCTTTCATTTCAGAGGCAATTTTTACTAAATATCATTGTATATACAGTCAGTAAATTTGCTTACCGTGATGAAGTTTTGGATACATCTGGAATTTCCCCTTCATCTTGCTCAAACTCCACTATTTAGTCTTTAAAGCATCTCTTTTGAGAGAAAAAAATTACATATATATCCTCATAATGAATTATCCTAGTCTTATTTATTCAGATTCATATCTAGGCAGACACTGGAAGCTTCAAGCTGTCTGAGTCCAGTGCACTAAACATGATGTCAAGAAGAGTGCTCGTTTTCACACATCCTTACACAGCACTTTCCACTGGTTCTTAAAAGTGCAGAGCATCTGCACATGGGCGAGGCAAACTGCCTGCAGGATCTGATGGTACCTAATCAATATACATTTTACCACTTATAGATGCTAGCGTTTAGAATCACAGAGAGTCAGGTCTGTAGTTTAACTCACTCCCTTCCCAAACAGCACTCAGTATGTACAGAGACTGGCTTTTTGTTACAACTTTCCATTCTCTGGTACCACAGAGTTATGCTTCAACTACATAATAAATTAAATATTAAATAGTCACTTCACTGCTTGAGCTGGAGATTCTTTCCAGCTTGTCTTTAAAGATAGAAACGAATGCTGAAAGCTACTCAAAGAAAGACCTCCAGCAAATGCCATGTGGCTGGTGAACCCAAAACTAGGGCCATGAATTAGACTTGCTGCAAATATCAGAAGTCATTTTGGTGGCCCTGGACCTTTCAGAAAAGGAGTGTCACATTTTTTACACAGAGACCAGTTTTGTTCCCTGGGCCACTGAATTACGCATTAGTATATCCCTCACCGTAGGAGTATAATATGCAACCTCAATGTATGTATATTACTCCTGGAGATAGACAGGTAGTACAACCTTCTGCTCAATACCATTTCAGTTTTTATCTTTAATCAGCTATTTATCTGCTTCCAGTTCAAAGAATAAAAAAATAGCCATTGTGAGAAATACTTAAAATAGGTATAGGAGATAGAGTTGAAATAGCAATAGGTATATACACATTTGCCCAAATGGCTACAAAAGCATGAATTAGCAGTGTGAGGAACAAAGGGGGAAAATCTGACCTGAAGTATTTAGACAATTCTTAAGGGAAAAAAAAAAAAAATCAAAGCACAGTCAGGTGGGAAAGGTAAGGCAGTACAGCAGCACAGTGCTCTAGTATTGGGTAGTAGTAGAGGGAGGAGGTATTTTAGCAGTATTTCTAAACTTCCTTCCATTGATACTAACTTGCCTGATGGTTCCTGTGATGAGCTGTGATGCAACAGGGCTCTATTTTGCAGAAAAATTTTTTTTTAATAGTAAACTTGAAAAATTTTATTTGCTAAAACCATAAACATTTGAAGTTATCCTGAAAAAAGAATAGCAGAAGTGTTGGCATGTTCTTAGGCAAGTATAAATGGGCTAGTATTAAACACAGAGCAGTAATTACGAGGAAGTTCTTACTCATCAAATCATTCTGGATGACATTCTTTCAGTGGGAAGAAGTTGAAGAGTGGGGAGAGGAAAAAGTATAACTGCATTTAAGATGGAACAATATAAACTCATAAAGGAATTCCATTTTATGTTACTTGGGATAAGAAGGGACCAGACTCCGTGTCTCGGCAGTGTTTTCCAGGCTAAGAGCTCCAAAGAGCTTGTCTACATTTGTATATAATTTCTTGGCATTTAGTCTGCTTCAAGTGTGTGGAAGGAATTTTTTTTTTCTATTCAGGAGGTTTAATCATTCTAGTATACTAAGTATACAACCTCTAAAATGAAAGAAAGTCAACTGGATGTTCTCCACTGCGTACAAAGAGTTAACTGTAGAAGCAAGGTTTTAGTTTGAGAAACTAGAGCCCGACTACCTCAAAATGCTCTTATCAGCAGGAGACTGCTTTATTTTAAGCAGCTTTTAAAGTAAAGTAATCAATACTTTTAAGAATGGGGAAAGTGGTTTACTTTTTGAGGACAGGTTCAGTAACAAAACTCTGTGTTGCCACTGACAGAACAAGAGCAGTGATTAAAAATGCCCCTTGATTTGTGCTACCTTTGGCTGCACTGGTGAGCACAGATGCTTTCCAAGGTTGAAAAACAGCAAGTCCTTCATAATACTGTAATGTATAGCTGAAGCAGCACTTTATCCTCATGAACTAAATTTGTTACATAAGGAGGTTACTTGAGTCAAAGGGTTTTTTCTTTTCAAGGAACCAATGTGCTTCAACAATGAATTTAAAAACACTTCAAGTGTCAAAAATCATGAAACCTTTATTTCTCATTAAATTAATTCAGCCTCCTCAGCCAAAGAGAAAAAACATGTTTGATCCCATCAAACTTTGTTCAGGATTCAATACTCTATCCCAGGAGAGGCAAAGAGAGCCAATAGCACTGTATTGAGAGCTCTCATGGGGAAAGGAAATCAGGAAACTAAATTTCAGATTGCCACATCTACTCTCATTGTGTTCCAGTATTGTTGTTTTGGTCCTTCTGTTCCCCAGTACCTTCTACATTTAATAGAGCTGAATAAGTTCAACTGGTGAGCTTACAGTAAACTTTCCTTGGGAGAAGAAACAGTGGCTAGCCTTCAAGAAAACAGATCAAGATCTAGCCTCTCTACGCATCCAACTAGAACATCCACTTGGAAGTCCACATCCTGCGACCACCAGGTTATCAGCTACTACTGATGTGACCTGAGGGTTTGTACTCTCATTGACTCATCAGAAAATGTAAGCTGAGACCAGAAGCTGCATCAGGAATTGTTTTCATTTACACTGACACAGTTCTCCTGTAAGTTTGGATTCTGAAAATTTTGAATTACCTGAATCAAACTACTTAGAAAATTCTTTTCACCTCTCCGTGATTTGACAACATAATTTATACTACTGTAAAAACTCTCTTTGAAAGAGATATGCTATATATGCAAATTCAAGGCTCAATTTATTTGCAATTTCAAGTGAGAAAAGACATCTTTTTATGACTGACATTCTCAAGAAAGAGAACTCACCTACCAGAAGTCATAAAATAGAAATATCTCTTAAAACTGCTTACCATCTAAGAACTCCATAAAATGCACACATCATGTGAATTGTTTATTCACATAATGAAAAAAATATGATATATAAAACCCCAAAGTAAAACTAGAAAGAAAAACACCCCTCTCTTATCCCAAGTCCTACATTTAATTTTAACCTGTTAATCTTATAGAATGTTAGTTTAATTGATATGGTCTTGCAAATCAAGTTATTTAGTGTGTGTAGCTTCTCCTCTTCACTCTCAATTAGAGAATTGCATATTCATTTAGTCTTCTTACTACTTATTCCCTAAAATATAATTCTATTGTAATTATTATTTACTAACTTTACTAACTTCTTAGTAAGCTATTATGTGTACTAACCAAAAAAAAGAAGTCGAGTTTGTCCAATTCCTAAAATTCCACACCCCCCCAGCACCTATATCTACTGCTTCTACCTATGTTTCTCAATGCAGAAGAAGAAAAAAGAGGGAGTAGAGACCCTTCCCATAGTAAAAGGACTAAGGCCATGTATGTATTCAATTTTAAAAATGATACCTTTATTGAACCAAATTTTCTAATTATCAGTCATTTTTCTGATACAACACAAGCACAATTAAGAGATCACTTGATCTAATAAAAAATCTTAAAGCAAGCCAAATTTTAGTGCCTTTCCCACTAATTACCAGAGGAAAGAGTTAGCTTGTGCCTCTACAAGAAGAGAACTGTATTAAGTTCCAGCAAAAAATATCAAACTATGCCTAGAGCCTTCACAAGAATACCAAGAGGCTGAACAAGAGAAACTCTAAAGAACACCTTCTTAAAACCTACACAGAATTATCCCCTGCCTCTTACTCATTACTAATTTGTACCACCAATTTCTTAACCACTTATGTATTACTAATTTTTGAATTTTAAGCTATATCCATAGGTCGTTCCACCAAACATGACTTCTGAAAGACTCCTCCTGTTGTACTTGTGATCAGCACCATACTCTTCACTAAAACCTGAGATGTCCCACAGTAAAAGGAAAACCCTGAGTGACTTTAGCTATATTACTGAACAGAAACCCTGTGCCTGTCATTAAACAACTCCCTTTCCCACCTACTTCACTGAGTTACCAGCAAATGTGTAGCCACAAGCCATATGGCTTGAGGAAGCTTGTTGGGCTCACACCTCAGATTGCCATAACACTTAAACAAAAAATTTAAAGCAAACATTTTTGTCTACCAATTAAATTAATTTGCAAAGACTAAATTATTTCTAGAGTAAAGGAAAAAGAAGAACAGCCTTCACATTAGCAACCTGAAGTTGCTGCAGAAGTAACTTTAAAATATTAAGCAATCTAGGGTGTCTAGCTGACTAAGCAAACCAATGCCACGTCTCAGGCACTGAGTGAGCTACTGACAGACGTTACTTGTATCATACAAGTCACCCCAAAAAATAAAGCTGCTATGGAGAATTCAAAAGCATGAGCTGCAGAGACCCGTCTAACCAGAGCAAGCCCATGCCTCAAGAACAGAATCAAGGAACTGCAACCAGAGGACAGCAACTAATTCCATGGACTACTCCAAAAACAGAACTTATCTAACTGGAGTCTATCTTTAGTCAAAACGAGATGACTGATTTTTTAGTTGTTGCTCTGTTTTTTAAGTTGTCTGTTAATCTTTACCAAAAGGCCTTTACAATCTAAAGAAGGGGAAGATGTGGCAGCCCAATATTTAGCTGGGATAAATAAAGCCAGGCCCAAATTCTTTGCACCAAGGAGTGGACCTAGGATCCTGGAGAGCAGGGGGCTGAAACCTTAGACTTAAAAGGTCAAGCCCCTGCTCCATAGCTACAATTGGACACCTATCCTTGGTAAACCCTGTATCTTGCTAAGTTAACCATGCAGCGGGTCTTTGGATGCTGCACTCTCTGGAAGGAGCTCCAGGCCATGTGGCCTCTGGTGCTGCCATGAGAGCATGTGGTCACTGAAATGGATTAAAGAACATCTCTGGGCCTCATACATCCATTGTACCCATCCTTTTTTTACAGCCATACTTCTCCCAGCCAAACTGGGTTGGATGTAGCAGGAAGAAATCCACTGCTGGACTGCTACACTGCTCTGAGATGGGACTACATTCAGTCTTACATATCATATGCCCAAGCATTGAAAGTATGCTTGAAAAAAGATTTGCATGCATAGTTGCTGGCTATATGCTGCAGTTTAAAATTGAAGTTCTCCTAGATGATGTCAGTATTTGGGAAAGTTCTCTGGAAACTGATCACTGGTATTTTGTCTCTGTCTTTTGAGAAAAGAGTCTATCTGCAAGCTGTTTACCCACTAATTTTCAGACTGATAGCAGCAGTGCAAATAAATTAAAATTAAGTCAAGCCTTCATGTCACTAATTTCTCTTCCTTCCGACTTGCAAAGTCCCACCATCTGCTACTACTCAGCAGAAAGCAAGCAGCGTCTTTATTTCCTTAGAAAGCATTTGCATCACCACAGGTGGCCAGGAGATAATAGGAAAAACAGACATTTTTTGCAGCATTTTCCATTCATGCTGTCTGTCTCTCTGCTTCCTTGGGGAAGCATTATTTCAGAAACAGCCTAGTCAGGCATCATAACTAGAAATGGCACGAGGAGTAGTTAGTGTCTATCCCAAAGTGCCAAACATGACTCTCTATAAAACCACATCATAACACAGCAAAGAAAGATACCACCCAGAAGACTTTATTTAGCCCTTTCATTATAGAATGTGCTGAAACTGTTAATAAATCTAGAAGGCATCAACAGCTGTACTCAACACAGTAGGTGCATTAAATAGAAACACTGAAAAGAGACGTAGAAATATAGCAAAGTCAAAATCAAACCATAAATAAATAAAAAAGATAGTTTTTGTTAGTGACACTTGAAAAGTAGTCATTGCTGGATTCTTCAGGGGAAATAAAGATTAAGTTCCTCAAACAAGGAGTACAGTATGGATACTAAGGTATGCTCGGTTTTCTTTTCAAAAGCACTTACAAAATTATAAAAGCCTCTATAAGTAAATAATTTTACATTCAGAATTTCAGTTTTAAACCTAATGCTCAGAAACAACACAAAGTTACTTGAAAAGCTTGTCAGAAAAAAAGTAGGAATTTGCTATGAAAGAAAAAGCTGCCCATTGCTCAGACTATAAAAAATGAACCGGAAAATCTGAAATGGGAAGTCATAATTAGGGACTGTACATCCACAGTGTGTGCTAATTGCAACTACTGGATAAAATGCAAACAGCAAGTACTGTCAGTATTTCTTAGCACTCATATGTTCAAGAAAATTCCAATTGCTTCTTCCTTGTTATGAGCAGTTTAAATTCTAATGCAAATATTTATGATTTATACACATTACTGATGGCTCTCTGAAGACAGCTATCTTATACCTTCGGTGAATATTAAGAGAGGAGCTAAGCAGATGAAATCTCTACTTATTAAAAACTGTGATACTCCAACAAGTGAAGGAAAAATTTGCCTGTTGTTACATTCGTGCCAAAGATGCACCCTTTAGATATGCCAATTTTGTGATTATTTTACTCTAATAGGATAATATAATAAGGTAACACGCTAAAAATCTCAAGACTACAGCTGTTCTACATGTAGGAAGGTAGGTAGCTCTCACAGCTAACAAGTGAGAAGACAGGGGGCAAAGGCCTCAAGTTGCACCAGGGGAGGTTTAGATTGGGTATTAGTTAAGATTTCTACATTGAAAGGCGTTGGACAGGCTGCCCAGGGAAGTGCTGGAATCACCATAGCTGGAAGAGCTCAAAAGGAATGTGGATGTGCACTTGGGAACATGCTTTAATGGTGAACATGGTGGTGCTGGTTTAAAAGTTGGATTTGATGGTGTTAGAGGTCCTCGCTAACCTTAAAAGTTCTATGATTCTATGGCTTATTTTTGGTTTATGACTTTCACAAGACATTACTGTCTTGCATATTATTCACTCAGAAGATATTTTGGTTTAATTTGAATCTTTAGAAAACCTCTTGAATAACTCAAAACTGCTAAAAAGGGAAAAATTTAAATGGCAATAGATATTCAAAAGGCAAGCAACTTTTTCAGAGAATAAGCTTTCTATAAGCTTTTGCTAATCTATCTTTCTATAAGTGGTCCATTTACTTGCTCGACTTTATTTTTTAGTTAAATCCTGTTTTTCTTGTATAAAATACTAGCAGAAGCATGAAAGACTAAAGACAGCCTGATGAGTAAGTTGTCATGACATACCTGAAGCAGTAATTAGTAGCCACCCTAGCAAATGGGAACCTAGCAGTGAGGGCAACAGATGTCTAGACAGATAACCTGTCACTGAACATTTACTTACTCTTTAAGGTACTCCTTACATTGTGAGAGTAGGTAGAAAGAGCTATGACTAAAGCTTCCACTGCTTTGCAGCAGCAAAATCTTAAAAACACCAACCTGTATCTATTTATGTTACTTTTAAAACTTTGTCCAACTTGTATTTTTCAGACTAATCTTTTATTCTGGGCAACTGCCATCAACTGCTTCAAAAGAAATAATTGATAAAACAGACCAAGATTGAACATGCAAGTTTTCTCATAAGCTCTTAAAACAGTTCTAAAATTTCTGTCCCTTGGGCTAATTTGACAAAAAGTTCAGAGATACTTCATGAACATGTCATCTCCAATCATCATTAAAATCTATCCAATGACCTGATATCCAATATAAACCTTTGGAAACCGGAAACTAACCTCAGCATAAATGTGGTGACAGCTGCTAGTTCTCTGAAGATTTGTGCTCTTATTTGGCATTTATTGATTTGTTTTATAAATAAAACCAAGAAGCTAACAGCTGTGAAAGTGGTCCTTACTTCTAATGAACTGCTTAACTGCAGTCAGACAGAGGGGAAGAGAAAGAAATAGGATCCAAAAGAAATAAAAAAGAGGGCATATACTATTTTTTCATGGCCTACACTGAAGCCTGGAATATATTGGGAGAAAAAAAGCAAACTACATCTCTTGCATTACTGAGAAAACAGACACAAGATTTGGATAAGCATTCTAAGATGAAGAAATAGAGGTGACTAGCAGGCATGAATAATAAAGAAAATGAGAATATAATCAAAATGTGCAATGGCAAGCATTTCAAGAGATTTCAGCATTAGCCATGTTAAATTAAATTCACTAGAGGCCATCCAGAAAAGGGGATCAGAGTGAGAGAATAAGACTTTTAAATAATCTGTTTATATTCATCTCAAGCCATGAACAATAGATCATAGAGTGAACAAAACTTACTGAATTGTTTTCATAAACTGTAGCCTAACATCTTCAAAAAATAAAGTCAGTGGGACCACACTTAAGCAAGAAGAGAATCATGGATTTTATTCAATTAAAAAAAATATTACTTTAAACTTCAGAAATACAAGGAATGTCACAAAAGGAGAAAAGGATTCAAAGACGGGTCTCAGTGGAAAAAATGTTGGAAATTCTGCAAAATAAAATATATTCTGAAAGAGAGACTACAAAGACCTTACAAGCACCAGACTAAGTTGAAAATCAAAATAGCCAAAGTAGTAACATTAAGGAACAAGCAAGCACCATGGCTTCATGAAGAAGGGAGGAAGGCCAACAAGATGGCAGGGACCAGGGCAGGGCTACAGGAGCTTTGCTGATGGCAGTTTCAGTTAAGCAAAAAGGTATCAACCAAACTGGAGGCAATCCAAAATTGAATGGGGGGTCTGGCTCTGCTCCCAATGTTTGACTAAGGTCAAAAAAGATGTACCTCTTAATTCTAGATGGGTGAAATTTAGGTATTAAGGCTAGTCCTTAATTCAGTCCAGATTACTATGTCTTTAAAATAAACTGTTAGATCAGCATTAAAGTTTTGCCCTAATGAATTTGAAACCACACAAACAAACAAGAAAAATTTGAATAGGAAAAGAACCCCTTAGTACACACATGGAGAGAGATGAAAGAGAGGATATGAGTCACCAACCTTACATGTCTCTCTTAAAGTAATATTCAGCATCACCATATTTTGTTTCAAGCTAATTTTTGATTGCTTCATTCCCTTACATAACAGTTAGCATTTATATCCTGTAAAATACTTTAAATTTACTCTAAGAAGCAGGGAGATGTGCAATTTTTGAGTTTTCAGCCATCATAATCTATACTGCGAGTTCTAAATATTTTTGTTTCAGGGAACGTGTAATGAATAGACTGATACGTGTTCCTGTACTGTGGTCACCAAGGCTGGAGTAGAAACATATTCCAAAACTCAGCATCAGCAGCTCTCAGCTCTGCACCATGTGGAATTCAATTATGGAGATCTGGTGCTCAAGGCAGCTGTGTACTCCTTTGAAGTGCGACGAGCTGCCGGTTATGTAACAGAGCCACACACCACTGTTGACATTGTTTTACCAGGAGGGCAATCTATTCAGGGGATTTGTACAGAAAAATAGTCACAGAAGCTGTGACATTTGTGGCTTACTGATATAACAAGTCAAATTAAGATCACTGCTAATCCAGCAACATCTTAAATTCCTGACCTTGACAGAGGGTTGACATGGCACTAGGCTACGACTATGTCCTTTCTTTTGGATATGTTAAAAGATAACTAAAATATCTGTTACTCAGACAAAGCATGGTATATCAGTTTAAAACAGAGCCTTTTCTGTTTCTGAGTAAACTTCAAATTTGATAAAAAAATCTATTTAGAATGCAAAAAAAGCTTTTTAAAAATATGGTATTCAATAACCTAAAGGAGATTGCTGAATATATGGTAAGAGAAGGAGATTAGAAAACATTACCAGACTCCTTTAAACAACCTGAAAATTAAGAAACTTGTCTTTTCCACTAACTTTTATGAATATATTTAACCACAAGTACTTTCAAATGCTGTGTGATTTTAAGCTACCTGAGTAACCTCAGTTTCATTGTTAAACCAATGTTTCAAATGTCACATCTTAAAAAAAAATGAACAGTAGCACCAAAGCCAAAACATAAGCATATAATATTGTTAGAGGGAATGGAATAACTTTGTAAATTACCTGGGTTATTTAGGAAAGTTTGTATAAGAATTCATTGGAAAAAAATAATTTTCTCAGTTTTCCCGTTGCCAGTTGTGTTAAACTATTCTCCAGGAAGGATGAGAAAGATTTAAATAGTTAAGTAATCATGTTTTCTCATATTTATGCCAATCCTTTTTTGAATGTTTATAACCGAACTTCAGCTTGATGTGTAGAATAGGGATGATCTTAACTATATCAGCAAGACATTAAGTAGATTAGTTAATATTTGTGTACTCTTTTGAAGTTAATTAGTGAAGAGAAAAATCCCTAAATATCTTTAGCTACATAAAACAGTACAAAGTTCCATAGGTTACAACAAGAAGACATCCTAACATTGAATTAATTATCCAAGAGAAAGGAAAAGTATGTAAGGGTATGTCTACACCCAGGTTTGTAACAGTAGGCAAACACCTCACCAGATAGCCCACAGGTACAGATAACACATAGCTGGAATATAGCAGCATATTTGCATTTACTCCTGCATTATTTTGTATCAAAAGTATTTTCAGGGGAAAAAAAACCCTAACATGTACATCCAGTTTGTGTTCTGTAAAATTTTGTGACATGCTGTTTTCTATTTTTTCCTTTAATTTATATTTTTGGTGAACCAGCTATTGATGGGAATCTTAGTAGTCATACAAAGTGCTTTAATTCAAAGAAGACAACAATGAAAACGGCAAATGAACAGACTAAGACTGAGATATGACTTCAAAAGTTATGAAATCAAGTTACAGGAGAGCATACTTATGTGGATACAAAAGCATACATACCTGAGCACAGAAAAATAGCTGGTCATTCTCCTAAGGGCAATTTTCATTAAAATGACAAACTGAATTCTTTCAGGAGGGATAAACTATTTGAAAAACTTGTCCTGCTTCACAAAAGAGACAAAAGATAACTTTTTCAGTACTTACGTCAAACGTGGGTGTGCTTTGCTTGGCACTCTGGTTACATGGCTCTCTGAAGCAGTCAGTGAACGGAAGCAAAAGACCCATTGCAATAATGCGAGAACACAGTTTTTCTGCTTCTTCTTGTGGTGCATTTTCCTGCTGGCTGAAGAGCTTCTCCAGCAGAGTTCGTCCTGCCAAAGTGAAGAGAAATTAATAAGAATTTGTTGCTATACGCAGGACACAAGTATTTAGGCATTACAATATGTATTGGAAATCCGAATTATTAGAAGTAAAAAATATTAAATAAAAAAATTCTTAAGAAATGTATCCAATGGTAGGTCATTATTATAAAATATTTCTGCATAATGATTGTAAGCGATCTGGAGCCTGATGAATTAGGATATTCAAGAAAATATATGTATATATTATGTGTGCCAGCTGCACTGTGAAGTAGGAAGAAAAAACATGAGTTGGTATTGTAGTATCAAGTTCCTATACAATTGTTCTGAAGGGAAAGTCAAGATATTAGCAAGAGATGAAACAACTTCTTCCAAAGATGTCACACTAAGTTTATATAGTTTAGCCTCTCAATTCCTGGAATGAGCCTTTGATTTTGGATCATAAAACTATTACAGTCTATAAGAAATTTTGCTGTGTTTCTTTAGAGAAATTCTCAAAAAGAGAGAAAGTAACAAAAAGCCCTCCTAACTATTCTGTATAAAATTGTATTGTATACAGCTCCAAATTAAAATGCAGTGTCACAAGAGCAATTCAGAGGAGTAAAGCTTTTAAAGAGCAAGAAGATAATTATTCCTCTAATAGGGCCAGATTTCATGAGCAAAGTGTTTTCTTTTGTTATCCAACCAGAACACGAAAAGAAAGCTTGTATTATAAAATATCTTAGAGGAGAAAATGTTAATGGATTGAAACATGACAATGCTTTGTGAGTTTACCCAGAAATAGACTATAAAAATTAGTTACATACATAGGTTGCAGTAAAATCTACATTGTAAGAATATTAAGTTGCTTAAGCTCTAAAGCATGAGATGCAGAAAGATGCCAAAGTTCAGGTCCACATGTTATTGATAAAGAGATGAAATAGATCTACTGAAAGAAAAGACAAATGAAGTAATAAAATTAACTTCATGTTTGAGTAGCTGGGAATACAGTTTGAACTTATTTAAGTTTCTATAGCCTGTTTTTTCCACCCACCCACTCATTCAAAGCCAAAGGTATTTAAAAAAACAAACAAAACCCAAAACTGGCTCAAGAAAGCATTTTAGTGTAATTTAGCATAATGACAATAATATTGATAATTATAATTCTACTGGTTTTCACATGCAAGATTTCTGATTGAAAACTGACTATATTCAAAATGTAAAATTCCTCAGGCTTTCTGAACAGAATAAAAAGATTTCTCTTTTAAACATCTGGAAGCAATTTTAAAAGGATACTGTAAGTGATATTTGGCTAGAATTTTCTGTATTATTTTAATTTCATGTGGCAATACACTGTAAAATAAACAATGCATTAAAATGTTGGAAGTTGTTTCTTAGATTTTCTTCTCCACATTTAAAGATCTTATAATTATCTGATTTTTAGTCCAAGTTTCCTAGCTCTTTATTAGACAAAATACAATACAGTCAAGGGAATAAAACAGGAGATAAGCTATGAGATAAACATTGCAAGACATAAATTCTGTTACATTTGCCAGTTAGTTTGCCTCTGTTCCTTGGTTATACCACCTAAAATGCAATGTCAACAAAACTGCTTATTCAACATATCCCTCTATCACAGTTCAGCTGTTAATTATTCAAAATAATTTATTAGTTCAAGGCAGTCTTTCTTTCTGGACACAGAGGATCACTTTGCTCCCATCCAAAAAGAAAGAATTATGCAAGGAAACAAACCCATTTTTGCATGCTGTATTATATATTGAAATGTTATCCATGACTACTGAATGCCAGACCTGATAGATTTTCTTTTTTTTCCCCCAGACATTTCAACATTTAAATAATCTTGTCCTGTTTAGAGAGTCTTCTCCTGCATATACAGAACCAGAATAACCCCTTCCTTTTGCTTTGACTTAACTAGCAGGAGCAATATCTGTAAATTACAAAACAGGAAATGAGGCTTTCCCCCCTTAATCTGCACATTCATTTGCTAATTTTTGTAGCATTTAACTGTCTTGCTCAAGTTCAAATACATTGTTCAGAATCTTAATTGCTATTCAGTTGGATTTTATTTTTTTTAGTTGTTTTTAACTATTTTCTAAAAATACTTTAGTATTCAAACAACATAAAAATAGCATATGTGCAAAAAAAAAAGTCATTAATGAATTTAATTGAGAGAAATTATTTAATTTTGTCCATCTGAGCATGAAGTAGTCTTGAAATAAATAGGATTGTTAAATCTTCTAGGTTAAAAAGCACTTGCTATATAATTAAATATTTTTTACTATTTGATTTAATTGATTCTAGGGTAAATTTCAGTAAACTACAAGGTTTTGAGCTACAACTTTACATGGTTAGTTTATAACAGAAAAGCAGCAGTAACAACTTTTGGCCTCAGACACCTTAATCACCTCATATTCATGAGGTAATTGAATGTGATAATACCTTCAGGAGGTGAAGATGTTTGCAAATAATCTGGAATAATTAAATGATTAATAATTTCATAATTATTCGTTGCCTGCCTGATTTCTGCTGCAGGTTTAAATGGAATGGCAAAAAATTTCTCTTGACTGCCTTTACATGCCATGAAAACAGTAAAAACTAAAACCAACGTCACTGAGATCTCTTCTTTTCCTAAGAGGCTGAATTACAACTATTCATGCTGAAAACATTTCTTCCTAGAAATCCCATGTCATGAAGTTCCTGAACCCTATTATCACCTTTCCCCTAATTATTTTGGCGAGGGATGGGATGCATACTAAATTTTGAATTAGACAAGAACTTCAGCTTTAAATTAAATCAGTATTTTCAAAATATATTCAAAAATCTTCCGCAAGTAAGATGTCTATAAACTCAGTTTTAGGAGCTTAAAATGATTTATTAAACCCCAGTAAGGAATAAAAAGGCTCTTATTTTTTTCTTATCTTGCAAAGGAATACACAATTAATCAACTAAAAGAATGAGAACATGAGATTAAGTTTGGAAGTATCAGGTATTGTGGCCATCTCTGGATATTTTGGTCTAATTTTGCTACAGTGACTCATCCAGAATCATCTGGCTCAGCTTCCAAGTTCCTTGTTCTCCACCTTTATATGTTCTGCCTCTTTCTCCCCTTCCCATGAAGATGAAGCACTACTGATCTTGTCTCCTTTGCTATGACACAACAGGTCCTCATCCCCTCCCTATGATCAAGAATTGAACACCACTGTTCATGAAAGCCATCTCTGTAGAATATGTAATCTATTCACTACTGACTGAAAAGTCTCATGCTTCAGTATGGTTGCCATTCATACTGTCTCCCTGTATGAAAAATGTGAGTAAAAGAGTATTCAGTATTGTCCACAGAGAAATACAAGTAAATCCTGACTCAATGAATTCACCTTATAGATCTTTGACATGCTCAGAAGACAAGCCTTTCAAAGAGCTACAAGGTGAGCAAGAAAATCCTTAAGAAACAGCAATATCATAAAAATATTGTTAGCTTTAAATTTGCTGAATTATTGAAGGGAGGAAGAGACATGAATGGAAGTGAGAATTGGAAGAAAACTAGAGTAGCCATAGTCGTACTGAAAACAGACACACATACACTGAGGCACTGTGCTACAGCAGAGCTGGCAGTAATGCTTCCATGAGGATCTTGCTGTTATAACCTCACATTTATCTTTAAAGATGTGTCTTGTATCCTCCTCACAAAGGATTTGCAAAAGCCCGGGAGCACAGCTGTCAGTGAGCACCAGTTGAGACTAATGATCAAAAAGGGTTATATTCCAAAAGCTCCCCCTTCTGCCAGTCCCGGTGATTGTCTCTCCAAAAAACCACAGCACTACACCACACTTTCACCATTAACAGAACAGTTGCACCAGGACATCTTAACCCCCACACACTAGAGACAATCTTTCCATTTTTACTCTTCCTAATGCAGAGTGAACGGCTTCAGTACAGCACCAGTTCTAAACACCCTACTCTGTCACCACAAGAGCTAACTTGACTTATGCCCATATTGCTCAGTCGTCAAAAGCTGAAATCTGCTTGCTTCCTTTTACCCAGTTTACTCCTTTTTTTGTTCATTTTAGTAAGATCAGAAATGCTCACACAGCAAAGTGACTTAGTAAGCTTTAAAGCCAACTGTACCATAGGCCTTGCTCTATTTTTGGGAGACAGTAGAGGAAATAAAAGAAAAGGAAGAAGAAATAGACAAAATGGTGAATTTCCATTTACAGTATTTTCTTTTAGTCTTGCAAAATGTGAAAAGACAATTGTAGTCTTCTTATGGTTTCTCATTTAGAAGGATTTCAATTGTGAACATAGTTTTATAAACAAAAAATCACAACAAATAAAAACTGCAAACTAAAAACCAGAGAGAAAATAGGAAGGAAAAAAAAAAAAGAGCTGTATTCAAAAGTTAGGAAATGCTGTACTTCAGCTATCTGCTGCTCTGTATTAGTCTAAATCATTCCTTTGTTTGAATTCTTTTTCTATCTCCTTTTCTACATTTGCTGGCAGCAAGGTAGCAGCTAACTCAGGCCTCAGTCATGTGGCAAAGCACCTGAACAGTGCAGCACCAAATATGCCCCAGAATGCCAGAAGAGGACAAACGCGTCAGAGAGACAAAAATACTGCAAAGATGTTCATAGATGTTCATATTTTTAGCTGAGCTAGCAATTGCAACTACATATAATTTCTTAAATAATTTTCAGTACATATTCACACATTCATCGTATTTGCTCAAACTACACAGCAAAAGCTTAATGAATAATTTTTCAGGGCAAATCAATCACACTCCATTTTCACCTTTTTGCTGTTCAATGCACTTTACCCAGCCTCAGATATATCAAGCACACTAGTAGTTTACATATAAAATAATTACCTCAATGATAAAAAAGTATTAAAGTTCTTTAATGTTTTCATTTCACAATCTTTTCAAATTTCCAATCTTTCAGCTAACCTGTACCACTCAGCCTAAATATAAGGTGCAACACGTGACTTCTTGTGCTGAGAAAGAAGAGGTTTTTCAAGATGCACACATAACCTGGGTAATGAAACAGAATTTGGTATTCTAGCCAACATTTTTTCAAATAATAAGCCCAAGTACTGCTTAAGTGCATATTAAATATGCATTTGCAGTATAAAAGAAGCAATTTAATTTTGTCTGTTGTTTGCCTGAAGACTGACCTGGGAGATTATGCTCACTATTCCAGGATTAGAAACTTCATTTATTGTTCTTTTTCACTGCAGTTTCTAATCCTCTTCTGCTTTAGATTGGTAAACTGTTTTAGATTTCTCATCCTGTGAGGTTGCTTTAGCTGTTTTGTTTTCTTTTTTTTTTCTTTGAAATTTTTTTTAAGGGATTGAATTTTTATTGGCAGATACTTTCCTAAAATCATGTGACAGATTTCTCATAGCCTGGTTACATAAAACATGGAAAACCTAGTAAGTGACAGGTCTCCACACAACATAGTTTCATAATTAAAAAAAAAAAAAAAAAAAATGCTGCTTTTAATAAACACTAAGTAAAATATGTTTTAAGTCTATAATTTCCAGGCAACTTAAACCATAAATATGACAAAATTGGTCAAGGTCTAGGATTAGGGCACAAATTGCTATAATACTGTCAAATTTTTGTTCTTGTTATCAGTGTAAGAGCTGATGATAAGATCTCTGCCTTCACTGGTTGTATAAAAGCCTATATTTCTAAGAGGCAAAATAACCCATAGATGTTATATATTGATATCTGTATATATTTGTACTTTGTATTATCATATTATACGTAAAATATTTTTTTTTCATCTTTATATCCTATATTTCAGTATTTAGAACTTACATTTCAGTACTTAGTATTAGTAAAGTAAGGGATGTGTGGAAATACCAAAGAAGATTGTCCTTCCTTCTCTGATGTTCTGCCTTCAGATTTCCTGGCTATGTTCACATGGGTGGTATGAACTAAACCCATACATAAGCTTAAAGGCAGAAGTCAAAGTAGAAAGCCTGTCTAAGCCTGAGAATTAAGAAAAAGACATATCAAACCTATCTCCCTCACTCCCACAGTTTTCTTTGTCTGTCTACACACAGTTCAGTGTAATTTCAGAGTCAGAAATATCAAAAATTTATTAAATTACAGTGAATAATGTATTGATTGAATACATTAAAAGACTATTCAAACAACTAGAATAAAACTATCAATTATTAATTTTACATTTGTCAGTCCTGTATTTGATTGTCATAGTAAACACTATGCTTTACCTTTGCCAAGTTGTCTGAATTTTTTGGCATCTCAGTCTCATCCTTTTACAATGTCCTGTCTCTCATAGTACCCATGTTTACCGCTAAAATTTTCCATGTAACTCTTCATGAGTTCTAAAGATAGGACCAGACTATATCAGCCCTTGTGCCACTCAAACAAGTATTTTTTCCTTTATTTTAGCCTTACAATTATCACTAAAAATTTAAACAGATTCTGGATAGTGCAAGACAGCTTTAATAAGCGTATGAGATACCAACTCAGCTAAGAACAAGCAACACATTACACGGAAAAAGAAAGAGCATCACATAATGCCAACAGCTTCAAGTGTTTGAGACACCCTAAAGAGAGCTAAGGAACTCGTGTGCATGCTCCCTTTTGGAACCAAGGGCAATAACTGCTGCTGGAAGTGAGTCCTGCCACTGCCACTGCCTCCAGGGCCACGCAGTGCACACAGGGCTAAAGCAGCACTTCATTCATATTGCCCTGAAATTCTTCCAGAAATGCCCTGATGGAAAACACAGAGGTCTGACAAAAGTTTAGAAAAGGATTCTCCAAAATTAAATGTGAAAAAGAGTGATCACTGGATTAAGGAAGCAAAAATTCACTTCTGAAAGGGTGTTACAAACGGTTTTCAAAAAAAGGGCATCTCCTACTTGATCAATAGTTTTCTTTGACTGAACCAAGCAGCTGTATTTTAAAACAACCTGTTGCTTTGTGCTATGAGACATGACAACACCACCAATCTAAGCATACAGTGGTCTGTTATAAGATTACTTGAACATACACAGCATTTCCACAAATCATCCTAGAATGTATGTGCAAATCTAATTAATGCAGACCTTCATCCTGATGAATGAAATCCTAAGGTCAGCTCAGTTCCTAATTTTGAAACTTGTCATATGTTAGAAAGACAGAAGTAGAATGAAAATTTTACTTGGTAGTGAAAATATCAAGTCCTACAAGTGCTATAGTCAGGACAAAGGTCAGGACACAGGTCTACTCTTGTGTTAATTATGTAATAAACTTTCCACAGCCTGACTGATCCCATCAATCACAACACTAGGGGGGAGCAGGCCAAAATGACGTCTTGTTCCTCTGGTGGCAGTGAAGGAACTTGACAGAGTCCCTTATCTAAAACCACCAGGACTTTTCTCCTTTGGATAAATAATCTGCAGTGTTACCATTATGTACAGAAATGCAGATGAATGCCTTCTTACAACTCTTATGTTGTCTAGAAAGCAACTGTAAATAAAATGTTATCAATGTAGCCATATTGATTTTTGCTATAACCACATTGCAATCTGTTATTTTTGTTTACTCTTTTTGTCATATACTCAATAGTTAATTATATCTTATTATTTCCTCCTTCAGTATTTGTTCCAAAGATTTGCTTGCCGCTACAATCAAAAACATGACAAAAATTGGCTTGATTATTTGCAATAATATTTTACTTTTTATAAATAGCAGGTATTATAGCTTTTCCATCAACAGAGCTTCAAAATATATTAAAATATTTTTAACAGGCTGTGACAGTGCTTTCAGTATTCTTCCAGATTAACAAGTCTGTGAAGCACTGTCTCCCTAACTTGAACATAAGCTCCTTGAAATTTTGCTTCCATGGTGACTAAGATTTTGCACCTTTCCCCCACAGTGAATTTTCTTACATATGACATATGTACAACAGGATAAGCTGAGATAGAATATTAAATTATTCCTTTATCCCTACCTTTTGCTATATGTCATTTATACATGTCATTTCATGACATATATATGACATACGTAGGAAAAGGTAAGAATATCTCTTTTATAAGCTTTCATATAGTAACTTCCAGAAGCTGAAGATGTAAAAATTATTTTTAAATATCAGACAATTCCTCAATTATGATATAGCAGTGGCACAGAGTAGAAAATATCTTTATAAAAATATCACAAGTTGCTCTGCCACCCCAACAATTAAAAGATATCATTGCAGTATCAGTGCAGCTTACAGAGGTGCATTTATAAAGCTTCCCTAATTATACCAATTTAGTATGAAGGAAAACCTATATGTGTCTGTCTACCAAATCTTTCAGGCACCATATGCATCTTTGGCAAATTGCATATTGTATTTTCCAGGTATTTAGCTTCCTCTCAGCAAGTATTTAATTCTGTCCTCTTTACCCTTTTAGTTTCTGTGGTGATTTGTGATGTGAAGGCAGCAGTCTGTGCCAGGTTCTCACAGACTGCTGGAAAGCCACAATTGTTTCTGTTTAGCTCCTTTAAATTAAGAAGCTTCTCTGATATCTCTTCAGGCATCTATTACTAACGACATCTTTTGTCAGTCCAACCTGATACACACAACTGGGTTGTAAGGAGTTGTGTGTGTAAGGCTTCATTCCCAGTGGTTTGACATTTTATTCCACATTCAATACAGTCTGGCCAATCTCCACCTTTGAAGTAAAATCAAGTGTGTGCTCAAGCAGCCAAAAGTCACGAGACAGAACTAAACTCAACCAAACCAGGCGGTCTTTAAAGTCACACAAATAACACATTTCCTTCAACCTAATCATTAGCTTCCCAGCATACCTTAGCTTTCTTTCCCCTCCAGGACCTGTGTTCCCAAGGCCTGTTAATCTCCAGCTTTAATAACTGCTTTTTAATATTTATCAAGATATACAAAAGCTTTTCTTTGTATCCATAAACAAACAACTGTTAGATGAAGAAAGGGGAAAAGCAGAAAGTTAGAACTACGTTCCATAAAAATGAAAACTAGACATGCACATCTGTGAATTTGTGCAGAAATGTTCTTCTAGACTTCATTTAAAGTCTCCTTGTTTCATTTAAACTCCCTTGCTATAACTGCGCCTTTATGTTCTTTCCCTGATGCAAATATTTCCCTCAAAAATTGCTCAGCATAATTTTTTTTTTTTACTCTTTGCATGACAAAATAGCACTTGGACAAACAGCCTCTTTTATGAAGGTAATGTTTTGGGTTTTTTCCCTTTTTTTAAAATTTTTTTTAGGAGATGTTAATGTAGACAGTTGATATTGTGATACTATAACATAGATTTCATTTTTACAGTGATTTTTTTTTCCTTATCAGTGCAAGGAAGAGGAAAGGATAGATGTTACTTTTTCCATGTTACATACTATTTCTGCATTTTCAAGGAACATCTGACACAGATCTCAGCATCAAATGAATTCTAGAATGAAATGTGCCTTCTGTGATTAGTTCCACAATAAAGTTCTCTATGTTTTCTCCTGATTCAAATTCACACCAGGCTCAGAGCTCTGGCATTCCTGATAACTTTTATATAGATTCTGAGACCAAAAAACTCATGCTGGCAAATAAGAATGTCTCAGTAATTCTCAGTTGTGACTAGGCTTTCCTGCTGCTACTTAGCTATATATGTCAAGATATCAAAAAGATTAAATTCTCAACATTTATGTAATTCTTCTATATTTATATGTTTACATTTAGCTTTATATATATTAGGGTTTACTTTTACAACTTGTGATGTTTACACAGACACAACAATCTCAGAACCACTGCTTCTTACTGCTGCAAAACTGCTAACTTAGTGGTTCTACTGCTGTGTAGCTACAGATGAAAAGTTATGGTCAGTATTTATCTGACAATAAAACAAGGTTTAGTATCAGAAAACATAACCCACTTCCTGGTCAGAAAGCCTAACTAATTCTATCAGTGTGAAGAAAAAATTCTGGACAGCAGCAACATGGAAATAAAAGGAGGGACAGTCATTTTTTCACCTAAGATAACACAGTCCACCTTGTTGTCCCTAATTTTCTTTACATGAACTGCATGCAATACAGGAATGCAGGAAGCTGCTGTTGCTTAGAGGAAATAATAGCATGTCACCACTCCTGAACCCACTTTGCTGCCTTTTCCAAAGCATTTAATGAAATGCAATTGGCCTTCTATTATCATATGAAGAGGCAGGAATGAAGTGACACAATGGAAAGCCATAACATCTGTCCATCACCTTTCTTTCACAGCTTCTTTCTGTTTCTGCTCTGTTCCCTTTGTATCAACTCACCCCATTCCCAAAAACGATCAGCTGCCTGCATAAAAGTGAGTTTCTGGAGACTTGCAGTCCAGCTTACTGCTACAGAATGATGTTTTTAAATGTACCTAAAAATAACCAGAGCTGCAGTCACCCACACCTACACATATATGGTTCATCACTGCTACTCCTTATGTAAGCTGAAATTTTGGCAGAAGTCGTTCATAAGGAATACACTTGGCCATATCCTGAGCTTGATTAAAACACTAAACAAAAATATCTTGGGTAATTATTATTTCTGTAGCTTTTTTATCACCATGGTCCACATTAAAACTTAATCCTTCATATATAGTCAGCCTAAAATATTCCTAGAGCTGCTTTTCAAATCCAAGTTTGTTCTCCTTTAGACAGAACAACACAGAGAATAAAAAGGCCTGTTTCAAGATTTTTTTTCCTGCAAATAAGTCCTACACACAGTTGTTTCTTTTTTTTTTTTTTAAATAGACCAACCATGCTCCAAGCTCTTAAAAAATACATGCATATTTAAAAAAAATAATAAAGCACAATTAGATACAAGAAGTATAATCAAACTTAAACTCTACGCAATTATTCCCACTGGAATAGTTCACTGCTCATTTCACAGAAATGAAGTCACTGAAGTACACAACATCCTTCAATGGTCAGTTCCAGACAGATGCCTTGTATGACAGATATTCTAGCAGTACTGTGTCTCAGAACCAAGTAGAGATGCACAGACCTCAGCTATAAATTGTCCCTTTTCCTTTCCCCCTTTGAACTCCAAAAAAGACCATCAGACAACCAAGAGCACACATTCCTACTCCAGACATGTCAGGCTGCCAGCCATACCTCAGAATATGGTGCTGCTCAGAATGTGGTTGCCCAATAGATACAGCCATTCAATCCCATGACCAAAACCTGCTACTCCCAATGCAGTTCTAGATAAAGATCAAAGTATTAATCATGAGATCCCATCAAAACAAGCCTGTGGCAGCACCGAATTCCAGTGAAATTACTCAAGTTGCTCCAAATCCCATATCGAAGTGCTGGCAGGGTAAATTAAAGTAATTTATCAGCACTCAGCAGTCTTTCAACAACATATTACAGCCCACTTTCAAACACATTTTAGTACAGTTGAAATGCAGTGGAGTCGCCCCCCTGCCCCAAGTTTTGTGTGTACAAGGCAACAAGAGGAGGATCTTTCCCTTCAGATGCTTGCTAACAACACACAATGTAGCGTGTGATCACATACCACATATAGGGTTGCTGTTGGGCAGCTCTCTCAGTTAGAGGAGGCTACACCCCATCTGATAAAAGAATCATTTGTATTTCTGCTGAAAAACATCAGCAGTCAAACAGCAAACCATAAGTAATCTTAAATAACAGCTGCATGATAAACAGTCTACTCAGGATGCCAACAGATACAAATCCATATTGTGCGCAGCATCACATGAATCAGAAAGAATGAAAAGCCTTGAAAAAGCATTTAAAAATACCTACTTTGTGTCTCAGAAACAAACTTCTACCCAGCTTTTCAAAGTTTTCACATACTTACCTATAGTAAACCTTTGTATATGCCTGTAGACACTGCACTGTGATTGTAAGTCGGAAGGTGGCATTTGCACGGTACAAAAGTGAAATAAAGTAGCAGAAATCAGAAAGCAGGTATGAGTACACAAGCAGAGCACTGGCTTCAGGTTTTGCTTTTTGGCAACCAGGGATTTGTGTTTATCTCCTCTTTATAGATAGAGCAGAAAAAATATAAACCTCTGAAGAAAAATTAAAAGATCAATTATCTGTTTGAAATTTGAAAGAGTTTCATGCATCAAGGGTGTTACAACCAGCCAACAGATATTAAGAAAGACGTGGGCTTGTCTGGGCAAAGTTTAATTACCATCTGGGGCAGCTGATGGGACTCATCCAATTTATATAAAATCTACCCTTATTAGCTGTTCTGCAATCACTGCACCTCAAATTGACGCAAGGATGAAATCCTTTTTACTAAATTTGTCTATTGGCCCATTCATTTTAGTTATGTTAATGTTTGGAAACATCAATTTAATTTTCCTACCAACTCTCTTTACATTAGTGCAAATCACTCACTGCCACACACCAAACTAAGAGAACCAACTCTTGTTGAGCTCTTGTTCTCCTGGGACCTTGATATAAAAACCATGGCTCCACTGTGCATTGGGTAATCTAGAACCTGTAATTACTGTCATTACAAATTCAAATACAGCTGTCCACATAAAAAATGAAATAGATCCAGTGTTTGAATTACAAAATGCCCATAAACTTGTCCATACCATTTTCCTAAGAAAAGCATTGACTTCAAAATACTGTACTTCTTATATAAAGATTAAAATTATGCAAAGCCTCTGCCATTCAAGTCCTTGGCTTTGTAACATTTTACATTAAAGCACTCTTAAAGAGTTCATATGGCTCACTGTGAAAACCAAATGGCACAGAGCCAAACCACAACATGGTGCAAAAGTAGGCCAATCATCTGCATAGAACCTGCTGTCATTGAAATCGATGATAAAGTGTTGTGGAATATTTTACTTGATTCTAGTTAGAAATGCAGTGCAACACTGCAGTCACTGCACAGCAAAATGGGATTTAATGCTGTAGGCAAGAAGCTGTTTGGGATTGGGTTTGCTTTTTTTTTGTTTTTTTTAAGGTAGACATATCCCACTATAAAGAATGTTATTTCGAAAAGCCTGATGCTAATCCCCAAATCAATGTATCTCATGCATGCAAGTAAAATAGAACATTTTTCACATGCAGTATCAAATAACAAGGAAATTATTTCTGTAATCATTGCTGTGCAGAGTGGTTTATTTAAAGAGGGTTTTCTGCTCTTACAGCAATGACAGTTTATGGAAATATTAATGTGAAGTTTAATTTCCCTTCTTTATGTATACTAGTTGTTATTTTTAAATTCTTGGTAAATTTTAGCTTGTAAATACATTTTTAAAAACATGAATGGCCAAACAGAGATGAGTCATTTCCAGTTCCCTCACTTAAAGCTTTTCTGCAAGAACTGAAAGATATAATTGTCCTCTGCCCGTAAAGACAGCTGGTATGTACATGCAAATGAGGGTCACTGTAATTTCCATAAGAGATAGAACTACTGTTGCATTGGACACTGGTCCCTTCAGAGTAACTGTCTAAAGCATTGGTGGGAATAAAAACCAAACCAAACATTCTTAGGAAGTAAATCAAAATCTTGTGAGGAAATGTAAAAAAGTCTTTTTCCCAGAAAACAAGTATCTAAAAAGAAATATCATGTTCTTGAAGTTTGCCACATAAAATTTATTTCCATCATGGCACCACCATAAAGCCTAATTACTCATGTGGCAACTAAAAATTTTTTGAGTTGTTTATAAGCTGTCAAATTTTTGATAGCTGAAAAAAAACCCCAGTGTGCTTTTTATATGCTATAAATCTGAAAGTAGTGAACACCTCAAACTGGAAAAGCTAAGGTACATGACTGAAATTAAGTCTAGGAAACAGGTGAAAGGGATTTAAAAAAAGATTCCGCTCAATTGACAGAGGGCTAGTCTCAGAGGGGACTGGCTTATTCTGCTTTTAAAAATTTGAATTCTAATTTTCTAGACTGAAATTGGAGATTTTTGTTCAAGGCTACTGAAGAATGAAAGCATTGTGATTTTAATCTAGAAAATAATTTTAGTTATTTATTTCCTAAATCATATTCTTTTGTTTACTTTTCATAAAACCACAAAAAAAATCTCATCTTTTTGCAAAGAACTTGTGCACATATATGGTTGCTGTGCTCATGTATCTAGAACTGACTTCAATCAAAACAAACCTGATATTTTCTAATAGCTGGTGTTCTTAGGGTATGTTCTCTTAGTTCTACAGCCTTAAGTAAAGAATACATGGAATATGTTGCTGAGTTTTCTCTGTATACATACCTCCTATGCAGCAGAAGTGTTCCTATTTATGAATATGTTACCTTTAGAAAGAAACTTCAGGTGGAGGGAAGAGAAAGGGAAGAAAACCTCAGGGTGAAGGAAAATCTAACCATCTACTCACACTACTTCATTTGTGATCTTTCTATTCCCATGTCTTTGTGACAGGATGCAAGCTGCCTAACAGGCAAGGTAAAGAACACTTAACTGAATGAGTCACCTGATGTAGCCTGAGCAGCAGTCTGTCACAGCTACCAAATTGTACAGCCCCCAGTTTCCCTTCTCTTCCCCTGTCTTTGCTGCCTTACAATGCTTTTACAATGCATTCTTTTTCTCCTCCTTCCCCCTTCTGAAGAGGAAATTGGTTCCTTTCTGAAGTGCTGTCCATCTGTGCTTGCATGGCTTTTTCCTTTTTGTACCAAGCAAATCCTCATCATTGCCTCAGTCTAACACCAGGTGCAGCTCTCATACGTTTGTAGTACACTAGAACAGCACCTAGCGCAAGAAAACCCCAAACAGGATCCTGGCTACAGAAAGCTTTGCATTTGAAAGAACTATTTATGCAGGGAGCTAGTCTGCCTACAACAGTGCAGCTTTTAGTATTTTTCAACAAGAATAATTTAAGGCATTCAGCCTTTTCCTACAGGATGTAGACAAAGGGGACAAGTAGAAAGAAAAACTTCAAAGAGTTATGCACTTCCTTTACTGGCAGTACTGCCAGACTGATGAAATGTGACTGTGTTTGTAAGATCAGACTTTGGATTTTAAAGCTGTCAGCACACATAAAGATGATAATGCATACAAAGTATTTCATGCAATGAATTAAAGTACTTTTAAAATATTTTTCAAAGCTGTTGTGGGAAAACAAAACCAAAACCAACCCTTAATACATATCACTCACCTGAAAAGACATTGGGAAATGCCTCTGTAGAAGCCTGGACCCCTGAGGACTTTCTTGATTGAGTCAAAGGCACTCTTTCTGTTTGAAATTTCTCTCTAAACCCCTTGTGCTCCAAATAGTCGGTGGAGCTCACCTTCTCGGTTATCTCACTTTTGTGGTTAGACACCTCTTCTGTCCAGTCTGCAGAACGACTGAACAAACCTGCCAAACTAGCAGACCTCTTCTTCCTGATTGAGACTTTTTCCTTTTTGTGGAAGGACTCCTGCCTCCTTGTGAAAAGCGGGCTCTGGGATGGGGAGGGAGAAGGTGAATGGTTGGGAGAACTCAGTTGCCTAGTTGTGGTTTTGATGTAACAGGGATTAATTAGATAGGGCTTAAAACATCGGGAACCAAGCATCGGACTGTCTGCTGTTTCTTCAGAGGACAAACTGCCATTTCTCGTTTCCGTGGATAAACCATTACGCAGCCCCTCTTGACTGGCTGACAGAGCGTGTTTCCCTTCCTGAGTCTCAGCAGCATGATCAACTGAAACACCACCCTCTGAGCCCTGAAAATCAACTGCCTGCACTTCAGCAATTTTAGCCTCAGCATCTTCCACTGTAGTCGGAAAAGGTTGTGTGGAGCTGTGTGTCTGAGACCCATTTTCTACTGCAGTTCTATTCAAACCATCTTGTAGTTCACTGGCTACAGCATCCACTCCAGCATCGAGCTGTTCCTCAATCAATAGCTGACGTTCTTGTGTTTCAAATAAGCCGTTACCAGGAGAGCCTGTGCCATTTACCGCTTCTTTCACTTCACGTTCAGTTGCACAGGAAACAGGAATGTTTTCCACAATTTCTGATACCGCTGGAAAAGCCCCCTCAGTGTCTGGGCTCCTCTCTTTGTCAGTGGTAGTTACTGAAAAAAAACGTTCAAAATCTAAGGGGGTTGCTTGAGAATTAGCCATGTGTCGGCCCATTGTTTTGGTGACAAGGTCCTCAGTTCCAATGTTAATTGCCCCCTGCTGCTGCTGCTGCTGCAGTCTAATAGCTTGCTGGATATCAGAAAGCAAATCCTCTTGTTCTGCAGCTGAATGGAAACTGTATATATCCGTATCAGAGCCAGAGCTGGTCCTTTGTCCATCCTGTGTCTCTGCAACAGCTGGAACAATTTCATTTCTGATTTCAAAATGTTCAACATCTGTGTCTGAGAGACCCCCTTCATCTGCAGAGATGCTTATATCAGGAGTTTTGGCTACAATTGAATGAGTACTGTCCAGCTCCCCAGGCTGCAAGGCCTGGCTTTCTAAAACATCCTCTCGTGAACTGCTATTCCCATCTTTAGCCTTGGACAGATTTTTTCTGATCCTCAGATTTGAAAACACTGAGGGCCTGGAGTCCGATTTACCCTTCTTCTTACCCGATTCACTTCCTTTTGCATGCTTCCCCAGTCCCCTCCTGCCTCCCGATACCTTCTTTGTGCCGTCCGAATCCTTGGGCCCAGAGGCATCTTCTCCTCCTTCTTGCACATCACCTGCATTTTTCTTTAGCTTCCCATCTTGATTCCCCATGATTTTTTGCAGTGCAAAACCTTTGGCAATCAAGCCATCCTCCCGGATTTCATTCCTTTGGCCTGCTGGCGAGATCCCCTCTAGCGATCCAGGTTTGTTTTCAAGCGGTGGTGATGCAAGTGAGGCAAATGCTTGCTGTGCCTCTCTCCCATCTGCTAGAGCTGCCTTTTTGCATAATGTGCTGCTCGCACTGGGCTCCGCTGGGACATGCTCAGTACAGCACTGAGAGCTGCAGACAGCTCCTTCCAATGGCTGCTGCTCTCGCAGCTGCCTGCTCGCCGGGTTTCTGCTGCACTCTTGTTGCTTTAGGAAGGATTCTGTGAAAAGTGTTTCCTTTATGAAAGTCACTTCTTTTTCCACGGTTTTTATTGCCTGCATTGCAAGCTCAGCTTGTCACCAGATCATTTAGAATTTCAGTACTTCAAGCTCCTGAAGGGGAAAAGGAGAAGAAAAGAAATTAAAGCATGTTTTTTATAATTATTCTGCAACTGCTCAAACAAATAAAATAACAAACTTGGAAAGAGAAATATTATGATTATTTAATAGTTTATAAGGTGCTTAAGCATATGCTGCTCTGACAGATTACACAATACCTCTGGTGATTTATATGCTTGCTTTTCAAAGGTCATCAAAAACAATACATAATTTTAAAAGAAGAGTCATTCTCCTTTTAAAGTAGATAAAGATAATAAACACAAAGTTCTTTCCACAGTTTCAGAGTTGCACTAAAAATTCAATGCATTGTGGTAATTATACTATAAAAAGTCTCCCACAATTTGTATTCTGAGAAGGTAGATATACTATTATTCCCAGGAGAATCAACTCATCAATATTAAAACATATCACCATTGTTTTCCCTGATAAGAACATCTGGCATGAAACAAGATAAAACAAACAAGAAAAATAGCAGTATTCAAATGCTACTAAGGAAAAACAGTAAAATTTTCCTCTATTTCACCCTACATATTTTATAATTGATTTAGATACTGACATTTCCTAACTACTTTGGTAACTTGTGCAAAAGTTTTAATCAGTTGCTGCTTCTCCTTCATTTTTGCTTTAGATGTATAAGCTTCAATACTTCATAAATATATTTCCTGAACTTATAGACTGATATTTCCTTCCACTTTTAAAAATTAGAATTTAAATTACTGGAAAACCAAAGGACTTGAAAATCCCAAATTGCCAAGTTGGATCAGTTCAGCTGTCCAATACCTTGTTTCAACACCAGACAAATAGTAATTAGATAGATTTTCTGTTTATAATTTACCATCTCTAAACTGGCCAGTCTATTAAGTTCAGTTTCTGTGAAAGACATTGTGTATTCCTCATGGCTATGAATATCTTCACTTGCAATTTCCCTTTCATCAGGGATTGCTTAAACCAATACATCATTCCAGGGAAACACATTCTACCGGTTTATCTAACTCTTACTTTAGATATAATTCCTACCAGAGGAATTCTTCTTTCCTCTGCCTTAATAGACATTAAAGAAGAAGAAGGAGTATCATTCACGTTTTAAGAACTATTTCCCTAAGATTTCTAAATACCTTTACAAACCTAGGCTCTGGCTATAGAAACAGCAAATAATTACTCTTTACTTGTTTTGGAAACAATGATACTGTTAATAACACATGCAAATTAATTGTTTTAAACTACCATCATTTCTTCCTTGTGCTTCTTGGTCACTTAGTGCTCTGATGAAAGCCCTGTCCTGAGGGGCCTGTGGTTCAGGCATGATAAACCTCTTGTTGACAAAAACTTGAGTGTTTTATGTGGCTCTGATGACTCTGTATAGTCAGTGGAATGATTTGGTTGGTATGGGGTTTTTTAAAATTATTTTTCCTTATCTAACCAAGTCAAACATCTATTTTTTCCACTTTTAACACTCAACAACTATAAATGTACTAACAAGAACTAGAAAAACCTGCAAGAGCGTGTTACCTGATTTTGTTTTTTACTCTATTTCTGCTTTTGCTTTCTGTCATCCTACTTAGTTTCTACTTTGTTGCAATAGTTTACCTCTTATATCATTATTATGTATTTGCAAAAGGCTTTTGAAAGCACATGTAATTTCAGTCCAACTGAAGATACACAGTAAGAATTAAGGCACAGTTTGAGAGGACCATTGTAGTAGAATAATACCTTGATGGGTATTTCAACTGACTAGAACTGACAAGGATCTAAGCCTTGATTACAACTGGAGTACTTGTATCTTCCAACTTCACTAAAAAACTCTTTTCCTACTAACATCTACCAGAAATTAACATAATGCAGGGGTAATACAAAGATACAATGGACCGAATGTGTAAGGAACTGTAGAATCAGAGTAATTTTCTGAAACGCTCCCTTTCCTTCCTCCTCTGTAAACTTGCCTGGCAGATCCTATACACTTCCATTACAATTAATGATAACTTACCAGCAGTGATTAGTCTGCAAATTGTGTTGCAAAACCATGTCATCTACAGGTAGGCTTATAAGAGAGTAAAGTTAAGTACCAATCTTCATTTTTTCAATTGGATACTAGAAGCTCATAATAGTTTTAATCACGTAGGTACATTATTCCCTGGAAGTTTTCATACAGCACATCCTGATGAGTCAGTCCTTACCAAAAACCCCACATAACATATAACCATAGATATTTTCAAAATTTAAATATATTACTACAAAACCCCAAATGTTAATATTTTGGGATCTGTTTATTCTCAGTCAGTCTTTTAGCTTCTAGAGAAAAACATGTTATCAAAAGTCAGCAAGAAACCAGAACATTTTGGCATCAGTGTAAACTACATTTTAAAAGCTAACATGGTATTTAATATTCTACATCAAAAAAAGAGAGACTAAACAGGTACTAAATGGAGGAAAAAAAAAAGGACTTAGGTGTTAAAGAAGGATATTTCATTTTAAAGAGTGATAATAACTCATTCTTAGCTTGCTATAAATTGCCAACACACTACTGAGGCTAGTCAGGGAGCTGAACTGCCTAGCTCATTCAATATTTGCCAGTGCTCTACCACAAACACTGAGGGGTAAGACTACAAACATAGACCTGAGATCCTCCTCATCTCTCACTCTCCTCTTAAACCCAGGAGGTGCAAATGGCAACACACAGAGGAAAGTCAAAACTTACAACTCAAGACACACTGTCCTTGCACTCCCAGAGACTCCATGTCAATACATTCCTGTTAAAAACACAAAACCCTGTTGCAGGACTGTGACTATTTTCAAGATAGTTACCATTTCCTGCAGCCTCGCTGGAAAGGTGAGCAGCTCCCCCAGCACTGCCTGCCCACCCCCTTGATCAGCTGGGAGGGGAAGGGCAGCGCTGACTGCCCACACCTGGGTTCACACTCAGCCTCCTGGAGCACTGCCAAGGCAGAGTGCTGCCCCTCTCAGGTCAGGAGTCCCCCCTCCAATTCCTTACAAAAAGGCTGAGTGAGCAGTTGACATCCTGCTAGTTTATGGCAAACATGGGCTGCCTGGAGGAAAAGAGGGGTGCCTAGGGGAGCCTGCTCAGTGGAGACACAGCTTTCTTGGGGTGGATAAGTTTTCACCATGCTTTACTGACTGTGACGTTTTATTCTGCTCTCAACAAGTCCCAGTAGAGTGAAGGCAACACCCTGTTACTGCCTCAGGCTGTGTGTGCTGGAGTCCAAGCCTTTGAGCAGGGTTAGGCTTAACCCAGAGAACCTGAGAAAAGGGTTTAATCCACAGGAATTCTGGCAAGATGCAAAGGACCCAAAGCAGCATCCCCACAGTGATGCTGCACCATCAGCACTGTAAGGCAAAGATATGGAGGGCAAAGAATGAACTGTGCCATGTGTCCCCACAGCACCCTGCACAGTGACTGAGGGACAGGCTCTGTATTCACAGCCACCTCTTCCAGGAGCCCAAAGGAGCTGCTCGGGCTGCACAGGTGTGTAAACATAGGCTCTGTGCCAACACCACTTCCCTGCTGGGAGACTCAGGGGGAGATGAGGCTGCTGCAGCTCTCCTGGGCATGAGACACAACAACGCAGGCCAGGGTAGAGGCCAGCTAGAGGGGGCTGAATCTCAATCTCCAAGGACTCAGGCTCCGCACAGAGGTGGGCTGGGTCAGCCACAGTGTGAGAGCCTCAGCACTGTACTGCAGGCTGGGCTGCTGGGCTCCGCTCCTCCAGCACTGTCTGCTCTCCAGCCTCCTCTCACACTGCTCCCAGAGAAGATGGGGCTGCAGGGAGTCCTCACGTCTCTGCCATACATACCTGGCAGAGATTAATTTTATTAAGTGGCTCCATGTGCATGGGTTTGGTTTGGAGATAAAGGCACACAGAGTAACAGGAGGGTTTTAAACTACTCACATTACTGACTGGGATATGGTAATGCAAAGGGTGTGAAGAATGACTTGTTTAAGAAGACCAAGACATCCCACCCATCTATGTTACTAAAGCTTGAATTTTCATACTCATTCTCATTCAGCTCAGTGCTGGAACTTGGTCCCAGTTCCTGCTGTCCTGTGGCAGCAAGAAGCCGTCCCCGGCTGCCATTCTGAACACGATGTAAAATTCATCTTCCAGAAGGCATCAGCTACTGTTAAATATTCCCTTACATTACCTAAGTCATGCTCCCAGCAGTTGAAAATTTTTTCCCGCCCCCACACTCCCATCTCTTGCAGATATAGGGAGAATTGCCTTTTAGGATTTCACAAGCTCTAGGTGTGACTTGCAAGGGACAAATCAGGAGATCAGAATTGTGAATTAAGATTGTGAATTGAATTGTGAATTGTTAATTGAGATCAGAATAAAGTGAATTAAGAGAGCATAGTGGCCAGTATTAAAGCTAGTCCTGCCTTCGCTTCATCTAGTTTCTAGTGGATATGAGATTCTGCTCTTTTTTTTTTTTTTTTTTTTTTTTTTACTTGTTTAAGCAGTATGAAACCGTGCCTTATGCATTGTGTTTATATTATGTAGAGGTGATCCAGCTACTGGAAAACCTAGTTTATCTGCTAAAAGGCTTCCTCTAGGAAGGTTCAAGGAGCTTAAACCTAGCAAGCAATGATCGTAAGTGTGATTTGACTTGCTTAGGAAGTTCTATTCAGTGCAAATAAAAATATTGACTAGGATTTCCAAATGCTTCTACATTGTGCTGAACTTTCTCATAATTTTTATCTAGTGAGAACTATCATTTAAAATTAATGTATCTGAAGAAGCAGTGTCTCCAGCAATGCAATGTTTGCCAGCTACATGCTGCAGAAGGGTGCTGGCTAGGAGCCAAAATCCCTATGAAGCATTTAACCTCCTGAATTTTTCACCTAAATGCAATAATACATTACAGTGCATTGTGAAATAAAGTGTTTTTTGTTTAAAAATATGATCAGCTCAACATAGCAAATGTATTCCAATAAGTAACTTTATTGTTTTCCCTTCACATTTCCATATTCATACTGCTTCTTTATTGTAAAATATACTTTTCCTCATAAAAGCTATACAGAACCTGTACAGTTATTTATATGGAAGGAGTTGGCTGAACAGCTGCACTCAAACCCCTGCCAGCATTCTGGAGATTTATGCATTGCATTTCAGGGTTAGGTCACAGAAACAGGCTCCAAAAGTCCAGGCCTCCGCAAACCCTACAGCCAGAGACTCCTGTATTTGGAGCACAGTGCACTACACTGCTCCTGTTTCCAAATCTAAGCAATGAGGTAGTCTGAAAATCTGGTTTATTCCCTTTTACAGACTGAAAAGTGAGGTGTCTTGTGGCATAGCTTCTCCTAGTCCTTGCACAAAGTTTATTTCAGAAAAATTGTATTTTGAATGCAGATCACCAGCACTTGTTTGCTGAATGATTATGCTGAATGAATTCGATGGAATACAGTTTAGGCTACATCAAGAAAAAAAAATTTAGCAAAATATCAGATGACCTGACTGTTAAAGCAAAGAAAAGACAGTCTCTACCATTTAAGCCACTGTAAAATACAATCAAAAAATTGGAGTAAGAGTCTAAGTTATAATTTTATTTTCTAAGGAATGAAATTTAAGCAATAATGTTATTTCTTCAAACCTCATAATAGCTTTTGAACACAGTAGGAAACATCAACCAAGCTTTTAAGATGGAAATCATTAAACCCCTACAAAATTCACACATATGCAGAATCACTATTTGCATAGAGGGGGAAAGATAAGCAGAACTGACTATGTCAGTCGATCAAGCAGGATTAACGTAGTTTAGAACTACCCACCACAAGCAAGCATTTCATATGAAAAAATGAGAGTGGACAAGATTTATTGTACTAGAGGATAGAAAAAGGAACAAAGAACACAAAACTGTAGGAAACTGGGCCTCCTCATTTTCATTCCTTAGAAAAGAACATATTCTGTTAAATCAAGCGGAAAATTACATATTGTCTTGTTGGTTTTCTTGGACAACTCCCAGAGTACTTAATGACAGGTTTGAAAAATGTCGACTTTGATCCTATCAGTGAACCTTTTTGCCTGCGGAGTGCCCAAAACACCATGAAACAATGGCGTATTTTTGAGCCTACTCCTTTTCTGCAGGAGACAAGGGATTAACTAAAGTACTAACTGCTCTAATTTTATCTTTTCTACTGGAGAAATTATCTACTAGTCTGAAGGAAAAATTGACAAAGATCAGTTTTTCCTGAGATTCCTTCTAATGTTTTTAAAAATCTTAACAAATTACATTGATTGTTTTTAAAAATACAGGAAGAAAAGAAATAATGTTAATTTTTTTACCCTCTTATTTATGGCATCAGTTATTGATTTGTTGCGTACATGTATGCGGATGTGTTAAATTTGGGTCAAACAAAGAAAAGGGAGTATTTGATCAACTTTCATTTCTCGTTGAATCACTAGCCCTTCTCCTGTCAATTGCCGTAAGTATGTTCTCCATAGAGGGAACAACCCTGGGGCAAACTTGTAAAACACTTGTACAAGTTTACAATATGTGATAATTTTTTATTTTGTACTGATTTGTTGCATTGCTTCAAATACTTTTGGCAATTAGAAAGCAGGACAATAGACATCAGTGGGTCTACAAGTCTACCTGCACACAGTACTCGCTAACACCCAAGCATTCCTGGCTGCCTCACTAGGCTGAACTAGCTGTGATAGGATTTACCTACACTGAGACAGCTCCAACTACACAAAATGGGCTCAATCCATATTTTATGTTTTATGTTCTCAGCAAGACCTTAGCATGAGAAACCTAAAGCCTAGTTAGCACAGTGAATTCCTACTGGTTTTGTAGTTAAAATGGCTTTCCTTTTGTCAGCCGAATGGTTATCATAAAAAGCTGAGTTAAGGTCCTGATTGTCAATAATGATTGAATAGGTGGCAAACTATTTAACTACAGTAAGACAGAAGAAACATTAGGGGAATGAATGTTCATTCCATAACCAACAGAAAGCTAAATTATTCCAGATCACTGTTCTGCTCACTACCCATTCCCAATCTTTCACAGTCTTATGCCTTCTTCCTTAATTTCAATGTCTCCATCTGACCAAGTATCTAATATCAGCTGTCCTACTGACGTTTTTGTCCTGACTTTGTGTCCATCATTGCTGTATACAAGAATTTTTTGTTTGATGTCTCTTCTCATTTCATGATTTATCCAAGTTCATCCACAGTCCAAGAATATCCGCAGTATGATGGGTGATCTGCTCCTAGATACAAAATGGCATCTCTTTTTCTATATTGGTTTATCTTCATTATCATTTTGATCACTTCAAATGCTTACATTCATTTGCCAGTTTTCACTGCACCTCCCCTTGCAGTGCCATTTCTCCCTTCTGCTAACCCCATTCTCTTCTATACATGATAACTGTCCTGTCCTTAAAAGGTGTATCATCACTCCTTTTAAAAAAATTTTTAATCCAAAATCTTGTTAACTCTACCTAGAGGCACATCTGTGGCTATGATGAAGTCACTTCCAACTTTGATAGATAGTCAGTAAGGAGTGGAAGCATGTAGAACCAAACAAAGAATCACTTTCTTTTACCTGTTACTGTGGATAAGGAATACAATAAAATTGTATCACCAGTTTACTTTTGCTTTCCATATCTTGGTTCTTGGATAACACTAATAAATGTTAATGCCCATGTCTTTCAAATATTGTCAAGACATGACTGACAATGTAAAGGATGTTCTGTATTCATCATCTATTTTATCTATAATTTTTTATACAATTTACTTTAGCTTTATGAATCAGATTCATTTCCCCTTTTTGAAAACCCTGAGTTGGATTCCAGTCTTGTACAGTGTCACAGTCTAAACAGAACTGGTCAGAAAGAGAATGGAAAGAATTAAATACTTTCCTCCCTATCTTTTTAAAGAGAGTTTACGCTGTGAAAACATGTAGAAAAGAGATTAAGGAAAATAATATTTAATTACTAAAACTTTAGTTCTGAGAGAGAATTGTAGAGAGTTTATGGAGTTAATTCAGAGAATTCTTACTTGCTCAAGGTCTTAATTTTTCCTAATACTGTAGATGGTCCCCAGAAAAGGTCACAACACCAAGCCTATCAGAGATCACAAAGTGTTTGAACAATGCTCTCAGGCACATGGCGGGATTCTTGGGGTGTCCGCTTAGGGCCAATGATCCTGATGGGTCCCTTCCAACTAAGAAAATTCTATGATTCTATGAAAATGTTGCAGCCTGGGGTGCTTTGGGAAATTAGTTATAGAACCTGAAGTACCACCCAGGCATTAATTTATGCAAAAACTGGCAAGAAAAATTTCAAGCAAATGTTTTACTATGATCTATCCCAACCTTACTAGTATCCTTATATTAAGAGCTTACATAAAGTTATTTAGAAAGTAGAGTTCTTCCCAACATCCAAGCTGGTCAGTTTCATACATTAAATGACATGACATTTCCATTCCATTTATGTTCAGGAAAGATGTTCAAGTAACAATTTAAACACTCAGCAACAGTCTTAAATTAAACTTAAAGAGACTTTGTGTGAACAGTCCATAGAGAAGTTCATCTTTTTGTATGTGTTTATAATAAGAAGGATAAATTATGCTCTAAGTGGTCCTATTTTCAATTTTTTTAAAATAATGTACACCACCTGGGGAAAAAAAGATTAAATGTTCAATTAACAAAATTCTGATGGGCTCCTCTGAGCCAGCTCACCTAGGGTGTTATTACAGGAGGCATTTGCTTTACTAAAGTGGTGTCAGGCTACCCTAGCACAGTGTAGAGAAAGAGGAAAAAAAAGTCATAAGGGGACTCAAGACTTTTAAATAGGGTATTCCCATTATCATCTGGTGTTTTAGTTGCTTCTGTGACAGAAATCTTCCCAATATCTACAGATACTGAGATATTTCAGGATACATGACTTGAAAAAGTCAAAAATATAGGATTTGGACTGGAGATACATCTGTTTCAACATCAAGCTTCTAGCAGTTGTCAGCCTGACAGACACTGCAGATAATGATGTAGGAAACACTAAGTGTAAGCATTAATTCCCCAAGCCTGTCATTCAGGTTAATGGATGTCCTGTGATAAGGGGCTTGGTTGGTTTGTTTGAATTGAGTCTCAGAACTCCAAACAGTCCTGTGCCAGACACTTTGTTCAAGGTGTGCTATCATGTTAACTATGTTTTGTGCTCAGAGACACATCACTCAAAGGTGGGACCAGCTGCACCAAACACAGCAAAGTGCTACAAGCGCACTGCTCCTACACCAGAGAGCTAATAATCTAAGCAGACTCACATGGATAACCTCATTAACTCAATTACATTTATTCTCTTCCTCCTGCCTTTCACTGCTTTCACTTTTGTTTTACAGTGCAACGAGTAGGTATTTGATGGAATAATATCAGTAGCCTTCCAGAAAATATGAACTACAAATAGATTCTTAATGTGCAAAGAACAGACATCCTGGCCTAGTAAAATTAAGTGGTTGTTTCATGTTTATAGCAAATATGTGTAAAGTGGGAAAAGAGAGTGCTAAATCTGTCAATACTTTCAAATCAAAAGACAAGCTACAGAAGGGCCCAGGACAGTACAGACCATAGGTGTCACTGACATGGGATGAATATGATGTGAAATACTCAATCACAATATAGCATTATAAGGAAGTGAAAGAAAGTAAAGTAAAAATTGGAAAAGGAAAACTGAAGACAGATGGAAGATCTGTCTTTTCCGAATACAACATAAAGAAGTATTGCCTTGAAATCTCTGATTTCTGGGTGGTTTAACTGTGGGTGTAGACATTAACCTCACGTTTCCATTCCATCCAAACACATGAATTCTCAAGCTCTGAAAAAGCAAAGACAACCTTTGCTATCTCACAGATACCAAAGTGCTGGACTTCTCCTGCATAATTGCAGGAACTTATAATTACTCACCTGGATGAACTATGTGTTATTTTCAACCATTACTGTTACTACCTTTGTGGCAAGATACTGTAGCACAATGTGAGTACACAAAATAGAAGGAAACTTATGACAGGACTAATATTGATATTAGGCTGTAATATAGACCACGGGCTCACTGTGCACTAAGCATTCTGTAAGCAGAGCAGAAGTCAAATTTTGGGGTTTTGGGGAGTCTGCTTGATGGTTTTCATTGGTGGTGGGTTATTTTTATTTTATTTTTTTAATTTAACTTGGGGCACAAGATGATTACCAATAAAGCAGAAATATGACATATTAGAAAACAGACCTTATTTTAATCTTGTCAGATAGACATCTTACGCTAGTCTGACAAACAAGGAGAAAAGAATTTGACAGGACATTTACAGATTCTGCTTTCTTTCTGTTCTACACCACTGACCTTACAGTCATTCACTACCATTAGGGACTATTCATGACACCATCATGAATATCTTCTACCATCATGTCAATATCTGATTAGACACAAATAAGCTTCTTCCGTTCTGCTGTCAAGTGCCATAAGAGGCTTCTAAGCAGTCCAAAGTTTCTGTGTTAAATTTTATGTTAACAGTCTGACATTTCTCCCTCTGATGTGGAAATCCAGCTGTGTCCCAGAGAGAAAATCAGATGCCTTTCCATTAAACCACAGCTCTCAAGATTGTCTGCACAGGCAGGAATAAGTCAATTGGAAATAGCTGTGAATAAACATCTGCTTAGCAGTATGCTGGATAGATGATTTTTCTGATAATAGAAGTTGAAAAATTTCCATATATACATATAATTACTTTTAAAGATATAAAAAGCACAAAAGATATAACTTTAAAATTCAACTCCTATAGTCCTAAGCACAGTTACAGTTCCTTAAACTGGCATTAGCCCAAATCATGTATTAATAAGGCTGCTAATGTTGCAAATCAAAGCCCTAACTGCATGGAAGATTTCAGGGATACCTTAAGCACAAAAGCCATCTTTATTTATAAATATACATGTATCTTGACCCAGCTGTCCTGCTCCCTCAATTTGGGCCTGTTTGAGCTGTGTCCTAGAACTCTTGATACTCCTGTTCTTATAGCTTGGAATGAATAGATCCTGCCCTCTGTTTTCTGGGGAAGGCATGCAGATAAAAGACAGAAAAACTTTGATCATGACCTAGAAAACCATTTCTTACTCAAATATTAGCATGCAGTATAGCTTTTATTTCAAAGAGATAGAATGTCATGTTACTTAAAAATTCCTCTAATAATAGTGTCTGCTGTGATTTTTTTTCTATTTTGATTTTGTTTCATTCCACATTCTCTTCCGATTCTATGCTGAAAATAAGTGCAGAGAGCTTTGAAACATTTATAATGAGTAAATGCAAAGGCAGCTTTAGAGAATGCAAATTTAAACTCTCCATTGAAATATAGTCTGTATATAAATTGCTGTGTTACAGAATATAACATTCAAGAAATCCATAAAGGCCTGATAGAAAGATACTAAAGGCCCAGGATATTGCTTGAAGCAGAAAAACCTCCGGATCAGAATGTAAGGAATAAAGCATTGGAAAGAAACAGTTTTCTTATGTACAATTGTGAAGACATCATAAAGAACTTAGTATAGGTAAGGATTACAATTTGGAACATGTAATAATTTAAAAAAAAAAAAAAAAAAAAGGGAAGTTTGATCCAGGTTAGGGATGTGTACACACATAAATCACAAAAATCATTGTTCAGTATGATGATAAACTTTGAAAACTGCTGGGTTTTGGGGGATTTTGAGTTGTCATCTGATGACTCAGTTTGAGAAATCTTACAGAAATTTTGTAAACACCAAGAATTTCAGTAACTGGAATTGATTATAAGACTATTTCAGATCTATCTAAAATAACTTCTCATTACTTAAATTTCCTCCTCCTGGCACATCTAGATTTTTCTGTTATAGAACCATTTGTATAAAGCCTTTATGAGGGAACAGCCAATCTCATTTTTTTCTGTTAAAAAAGATCCCTAATAAAACCTCAAAACAAGATGCTTTTGAATTCTTCTGTACTCTTGAGTGTAACAGGCACACAGATGTAACTTTGATTGTGTGGTATTAGCTATTTCAACATTTTGTGGCTTTTTGCTGATACATTACACTGTTTCTTCTGCTAAAGAAACATCCACAGAAACTGGGTTTATATTGCCACCTCATTTATCATCTCCAACCAGATAAAATGGGTCTGATGTGCTAAGTCACCTACTTGGTTGGTTATTTTTAAACACTGGAGGTATAGCTTTTTTTCTGTGGTAAGATTTCCCTCTGCTTCTTCCTCAACATCTCTAGACAACTCATAACTTTTTATCAGCTAAAAATGATGACATAATGATGACAATCCAGCTTAGAGAAAACACTTGCAGATCTTGGAAGATTGAACATGAGCTGCTCTAAAACACCATTACCTGCTATTTATTTATTTAACACACATCATGTTTTTCTTTGAGGAATAGTCTTTGAATCAAAATCCACATCCAGAATAGATAAGATGAGCACAAACAGTCTGACACTATACCAAGGCTATTTTGGAAATATTAGTCTCCTTTTAGGAGAGGTCTCAGAATAATTGAGACCTATTTTTCCTAGTTTACCCCTATCATACCTCCTCTTGGAGGCATATAGTAAAGAATTTTTTGATGAAAGAAAATAATAAAAAATCCCAAATATTTCAGCTATTCAGTCAGGTAGCCTGGGTCACAGGTTTAAACATAAGTTAGTCCAGTGTTATGTGGGCAGCCTGAAGACCTGCCATGTAGTTACACATGAAAAATGTGCTGTCCTGCCAAAGGAGCAAACCTCCTGAGCAGTGAAGTTGCTTCACTATCCTGTTCCTCTCCTGTTTGTGCACATGCTGTAACCAGAATGCAGAACAAAGAGAAGAGAAACAAAGCACAAAGGACTACAGCTATCATGGTCTGAAGCTGCTCTTGCTTCCATGTAGCCAGGAACATGCAAACAATATTGGGTAACAACAAGAGAAGGTAGCTGGAGACTGGAGAGAAAGAGTTAATTACTCTTCCCAGTTTCTCCTTTCAGTGAAGTAGTATCTTAATATATACCCTAATTGTCTGCATTGGCCATCCAGTATTTAGCCTTAAAAAAGGCTTATTCCTAAATGACAGATAAAGTTTAGAGAACTCATTTGAGCCTGAAATTATGATCAGCCTTTTTACAACAACAAAAAATCCTTTTCTCTTTTGGACTGTGAGCTTTCCTACGGAGCTAGGAATTCAGTTACAGATCTTCTGCTACGATTTTAGACCTTTCAATTTCTCTGAAAGTATGTGCATATGTCAAGTCTTATGTCTTAAATATATTTAGCTACACTAACACCTTTGGAGGCAAATGCAAGTGCAAGTCTGCAGCTGCTCCTAGTCCAGTCATCTCTGACTGGCACAGTTTTCTGTCTTTGATACCACCCATGCAACTCTCCAAATAAATCTCATTCACATGTGCAGAGTTCACTTTCTCTCTTTCAGTCTTCATTGCTAAAAATGCCCTTTACTCTTTTGCACAGTTGATTGCTGTGTGGCATTCCTTCTACTTAAAAGATGGAAAACCTCTTAAGAGCCTAAGTCTGTTCAGAACTGCTTCCTGGAGTGGCTATAAGCTAAACCCCCAAATTCAGCCTTCTATCCTGTGAGATAATTCCAATATAATCCCAGAAGAGTTTCAGATACTGCCAGCAACATGTGAGCCACTTAGCCTTGTGTCCAGCCAGAATCCTTATTTAGCAGATCGTGTTTTTCTTCAGCTCTTAAGACCATTTATTTCCCAAACATACCTTAATTAAAGGTAATAATAAAGTGGTCATAGTGCAGCCTTACCTTGTTTCCTGCCAAAATGTATTCTGATGTGAACTCAGTAACTTCTACTTCTGCTCAGGGAAACATTTCCACACAGGCTGTACTTATACGAGAGTCAGAATGTCTGGCTTTTTTGCTCTGGGCATCATTTCCAGTCACATGAACTGGGAACAGTTTGATTCAGATGTTAACAGCCACTGACATTTGCAGGAATGTTAAAAAAAATAAATCATAAATGCCTTTTGTGCTTAAAAGACTTTGCACAAAAAGTTAGTGAAAATGCTGTATGTGGGTTTTTTTTGGAGGAACATAGGTGTTCATAGTAATATGTCACATAACTATCTATTATGTTATGGAGCAAACCATATTGGATAAAGTTTTCTTCCCAGCTTTTATATCTTTACAGTAACACTAAAGTAGAACTTGAGTGCAAATCAGGGAAGAATCTACCATTATAATTTGAAATGGACATTGGAGTTTGAGAAATTAAATGGGATGAATTCCACAAACTGACAAAAATAGTGGATTTGAATAAATCTGTGATTGGCACCTAAGCTTCCAGTAAGCTCTCTTCCCTCCCTTTATTTATTTTAAACCCAGTTTTTAATTCTGTAAAGTGATATATTTTTATTGTCTTAATTTGAAGGAGCTCTACATCAGGGGGAGGGGAGAGGATGACAGATTTGTGGTTTACATTTCATAGGACTGTGGTAATGGAGACACTCAGAATACAGCTCTCTATTCCAAGTCATTTCATGCTCCAAGGAAGTCTCACGCTCAGAAGGTGACCTTCAAGGGGCATTGCTCTGTCCCTGAATCACTGTATTACAGGATAAGTCTTAGCTGACAGACTCTCGTTCCTCTCATGTAAACAGAAGTTACTGGATTATTTTAAGCCTCCCTCCCACCTGAGATACTTTCTTTCTGCACTCTCTGGCTGTTTAATGTGAACAATAACAACAACAACAACAACAACAACAACAACAACAACAACAACAACAACAACAACAACAACAACAAAAAAATCAAAGAACCTCATGAAGCCAACAAGGAATATTCAGAAGTTTTGAAACCCTTTCCCTTTTAAGGTCAGTGAGAGAGGAAGAAATATCTCCAAGCCAGCTAAATGTAGATAAAAGCAATACATGCACATTGTTCCTTTACAACTTCTCCATGGCTCTAGGAGGAGCAGAATATTGGTATTTTTCTAAGGAGAAAGAGAGGAAAAGAAGCAATATCCCCATTAATATGATTTCCACAGCTCTTGCACCTTCACTAAAGAGGTAACCAAATGATTGGCAAATCAATATTCTGTGTTAGATTCTGTACAGGAAGAAAAACAAATTGGTAAGTGTTCAGTGACAAGTTGTTCTAACACAGATGGTAAACTCCTGCTGTCCTGTGCAAGTTTTGCAGGAAAAGCCTATACATATTTTGTGGCCGTCAGACTTCCTATGTAGGCACAGATCACTTGAATCATACTTCTACATTAAGTCCATCCAACATTTGTCAGAAAGGGCTGATTTTTTGTGTTTGGATGAACAAAAGACAGAAGCAAAGAGTATCCTCTGTAAATGACATTTTTTTTTTTTGTTATTCAGAAGCTAATGGTAATCTAAATTAATGGTCATGTCCCTCAAAGATGAAGAACTGGCAGGAAACTGCCTCTTCCATAGGAATTTGGGACACCAGCAGCCTCTTGTACTGAGTAAGCTACACAGCCAGTGCTGGTGTTCCACAGACATGGCTAGGATGTGGTGTTTCAGTAAGAGCTACTATCCTTTTGGTGTACCCCCCACACGGGAAAATCACTTTGATGCCTGCGAGTAATTGAGAATAGATACGATCTTGTAATATGTATCTGAAAGATACACAATTCTTGGGAACGACCCTGCATGTATATCCCAAAAGTTAAATATAATGAGGCAGTGAGTAGAATAGTTGTTTCATTTAGTCTGAATGTGTGAGATATTACTATTTATTTGCCATATTTTCAGTCTAAATTACACCTAAAGTGTTTCTTTGAAACAATATATATATTGCTTTAGCCAAAAGGTGTGAAATTTCCATATTCTAGAATAAAGAATTCCAGCATCCTTCAAAAGCAGCCATATGAACATCAGAGTATTCCTGCTTCATGAGATTATCTTCCCCAGTCTAAGATTTAAAGGACTAGATCTAAAGGATATTAATGAACTCACTATTTTCTCCACCCTCATATTGACTGCATCATCATTAGTAAGACACAGAATTAGGCAAAGGCATGATGACCATCTGAAAATTGCACAATTCAAAACAGAGAGAATTATCCTGCCAGAGTGGGTTATGCAGAGTAGGTCAGCAAGATTATCATGAGGACATTGTTTCATGAAGATAGCTTATGAAGCAAAGTAGCATAAACAATGTAAGAAGCAAGACAATCAGAAAAATCAGAAAATACATATTCTTTAAATAAACTTGAATACCTTCCAGCCCCCCAAAAAACCCCTAACCAAAACAACAAAATGACACCCACAAAGCATGGCAAGATTGCTTTAGAGATAGAATGTGAGCATTTCCTTTTGACTACATTTTGTCTATTGGAGCTATCACCACAGCAAATTAAACAGATACTGAATGTGCTCCATTTCACCACCCTACAGAGCTCACTCCAATTACATGATTTTGTGTGGGATCTCCTGAACTTACAATCCTGGTTTCAATCCTCCACAGAGGGCTGTGCACAGATTGTTTACTGAGACACACGTGGGTGGATTTTGTCTCTTTAGCACTACATGAGCTAATTTAACTGCAGATGCAAGTCAGAAATTGCTCCTGTACCCGTTTCCCTCCAAACATTAAATGATTCTACCTTAATGGTTGGACAAATATGATGAGAACTAATGCCCTACAAGAAAAGAGTCTGTATGGAGGTGTTGTGCTTCCTCTCCTGGTCAAGAGAGGAAAGAGGACTTTGGTTTTTCCTATCTGTCAGGAAAAAATAATACAGTGAAGTTGCCATATTTAATAACTTTTTATATTTATAAGATTTAATAATTGTCTAGAAAAATCACAGCAGTGGAAGACCCAGAGTACAAAGGATTTTGTTTGGGTTTTTTAAATTTTGTTTTTTCTTGGTTGGTTGGTTGTAGCTTTTTCTTCTTTTTTTGGTGGGTTTTTTTTGTGTTTTGTTTGTTTGTTTTCTTTTGTTTTTTGTTTGTTTGCATATGTGTGTTTTGTTTCTTTTTGGGTTTTGTGCAGGACGTAAGTAGAAACCTAACCTTGGTGAAATATAAGTAGAGGGCAGTACACATTAAAATCATTGCCCTGCCAAAAGTCATGCCTAGGGTAGCAATACTGGAATGGTTTCCCACTGCCCAAAGCAGCATCTAGAGTGAGAGGAAATGAAAATAGTTGCCTTTTTCCTGCATAGGCTGTTGAAGGCAAGCTACAAATTTTATTTCTTGTAAACTGAGTTGCCAGGTACCATAGCTTTTCTGAAGAGGAATCTTGCAGATGTTCTCAGTATTAAGAAATCAGAACTCAGATTTATATATGTAATACAATCTTCCCAGAGAGGATCCTACATGGAAATGAAATGTCATATTAGATTTTGAAGGGTCACAGGGCACTTTGCTGTAACAAGTTCTAATCCTACCCCCATTACCAAAATGGGGGTTTAAGACTGAAAGCCACACATGTGAATTAAAAACTGTTAACTTCAATCACTCTGATATTTTAGATGTGCAAAGCAGCAAACAGACTAGTTTTAATATAAGGAAATATATTTAGTAAGTACACTTTCCTTTGAAAGTTCAGCACTGGGTAAGTTCTTTCACTGCTCTCAAATCCTGTGATACCGTATTTGATCAGACTTCTTGGTTCTGTTAGATTTGTAATGCACCACTCCTTCTGATGGTGTAGGCACTGAAATTCTAATTCTTGCATACAGAAATACTAAGTGTTTTAAATCAAGTTGTTGATCAAGATGGAAGAGGATCACACCTCAATGAAGGCACTTCAAGGACACAAGAAAAAAACTGTTTTTGGAGAAACATAAAGGTCTGCACTGTCATAAGTATATAATATAAGTATATATGACAGTGCTCAGAAGTATATCTTTAAATATTCAGGGAAAGAAAGAAACTATCCTAATACCTTTTTTTTTCTGGTGAATATTTTTGAATAATTTCTCTAGCACAGAAGCACATAAAAGATTAGGTGATAAATTTCTATAAATTTGTCTTTAATTTTCAGTCTTTATTTTACTTTCTGGTCATTATTTCAAGACCATTTATGGAAATACTGCCAAACATACTGTTTTGTCAGAGTTCCTGCAGAGTAACTTAAGGCAGTTATTTCAAATAAGCAGTTTTTATGTGATATAAAACATCCTCAGAACACCAGATGGATATTATTAAATTTTATGATAGCCCATACAGAGATAACACATTTTATGGAGACAGAAAGAGTTATAAACCAATTAGAGTATCAACTTAGTCTTTACATTATGTTCTGCATTTCAAAGGCAGAGGCAGAATTCCCAGTAAAGTCCCATCAGACAGCACAAATAGCCAGAAATAGTACAGAATATGTCTACAATAACTGTACTATTGAAAAACATACAATTCTTGCCCTCAGCCATCAATAGCAACTTCATAGCTCTACTAGCTGCTGTCAGCTTCAGGGAAAAGCACCAGGAGAATCTGAGGAGAATCATAGTCCCAGTATATTGGTTAATACCCTATTACCTCAGAAATTAGGCGCATGCCAGAGAATATACTCCAAATTTTAACACTCTGCCTACTGGGTCTTTCATGCAGCTTCTAGAGAAGGATTTGTGTGATGGGAGAGAAAGATAGCAAGAAGATAAAGAGAAGATGAAAGCTGATTAATTGAGAAAATAAAGCTGTTGACTTTATTTATAGGAAACCATATAGTTTCTTTCTGACAAGTGCATGGATTGGGAAAGTTTTTCACCGTTCAAACTGAAACTTAATTCAGTCTGTCATTATTTTCTGGGGAGATCCTGGGTAACTCACATAGCTGAACTTGTATGCAATGCCCTACATGCTTAGCAAAGACACAAATCAGAGGGGTCCAGCAACAGCAACTTCACTGACACCTCAGTATTGTTTTGTCCCTTTTACAGACACGAAAGCATGGACAGACAACATAACTTGCCAAAACCTGTCGAACAATTAAGTGACAGAACTGCCTCGAGCCCAAGGCCCATGACCAAGACACTGAAGACCACAATCCTTACAAGAAAGCCCATTGCCTTAACTAAAGCTGTATCCCTGTTTTGGGGCCCCAACTGGCCCTCAGACTCCACTTACCAGAAAGATCTAAAGCTGTGCCTGCAGGTTAGTGCCAGTTGCACCAAACAAGACAGACACTGTTTAAGGACAGAGGAAGATTGGGCTTCAGATGCAGCTCCCTTTAGGTGTTTCTCAGAGAAGAGATGAAGATGCCATGTGCCAGCGGCCACACAGTTTTATGCTCTCTACTGTTTGTTACAAAACCATATCCTGACTAAAACTGAGGCTACAAGTGCTGTAGCTTCAGCTGTGAGCTGCTGCTCCCCCATCAGCCTGAAGTTTTCTACTGACAAAAGCATATTGTTTGGATGTACAGTCTGTATACATCCTTCAATTATTTTTTCTTCATTTAGTGCTCAGCTCATTGTTTAAAAAAAAAAACAACCAACCAAATTTGCTTATAAATATTTCTCTCCCTCCACAGCAAGCTCTGAATATTTTAAGGTATGTGCAGCAATGAATTTTTCCATAATATCCCTGTTCTTGAACTTGGTGACCTTCCTGTGTTTTAGCTTTGGTTTGAAATAAAGCATGTTACATTTTGCTACCAGTTAAAAGGTCCCTACCTTTAAGATGTAGAAACATTAGCTGTATACGTTTTAAAAAACCCACATAATTATTTCTGTTTGCAAAAGGCTTCTTACAAGGCATTTTTATGATGTAAATATAACTTTTACAGAGATAATATTGTCTAAAAATTATAAAAATACCTCCTGGAAACATTTTTTTAAAAATTCTGATTTTAATAAATAAATAAAGATACATTTCTTGAGACAGTATCTTAAGACCCAGTGGAAACCCAAGGAAGTCACTAAAATGACAGCAAATCTTACCTGAAGAGGAATCAGCACAGAGACTCTAGTTTTTCTCTTGCCTCACATTCAATCAAATGCTTATGTCAAGACCTAATGCTGACTCTTTCCACCTTTTTAGTGGTCAAAGAACAGATAGCCAGAATCTAAGTGCTCCTATAGGTTTGCTGAACTGAATGGGAGTAACATCTGGCTTTCTGCCTGAAATTAATTCGAGAAATGTATTACGGGCTGTGTACTTATCATCAGCTGCCAAGAAGCATTTAGATAATGCTTCTTTACAAGAAGAGAAAGGAAGATTTTTCATTTCATTTCCAGAGAGATGCATGTACACTGTCAGGCAGATAACAATTAAGGACTGACTGGTGAATATCAGAGGAAAAAAGTGACATAATTTAATTTTTCCTTTAAAGAAAATGTTATTGCAAATATGGAGTGAGTGACTTACGTTTTTCCACAGACTTCAGGAAGAAAAAGCCAGTTGATAAACTTTCAGTTTTAAGGTGCTTTGCCTATGTGTCTTGTTTAAGCACTAAAAGTCAGACCTACTTTTCCCTATTTTGATAAATCACCAGCAGAAATTAACATTTCTTCAGGGCTGTGAAATTGCACCTCTTTACCTTTACCTGCACCTGTGAAATTGCACTCTTTACCTTCTCTCCTGACTCTGCCACAGGTGTTGCAGTGCCTGTCTTAGGGCTGCATTATTACTGTCAGCAAAGGATATTCAAATAGCTTTCTCTGTGGGCTGTGTTGAGATCCTACAGGGAGGAACCAGAAAACAATAGAAGCTGAAAAATATGGGCAAAAGGGAAAAGAAGAGCTCCCTGAAGAACATAAGTTGAAAGACTCTTTCTTGCTAAAAGGCCATTAGCATTACAATGTATATGGTACACAAAGGTCATAGTAATCCATTTATTATTAGTACTGTTTATTATATTATTATTATTATTATTATTACTCTTAAGTGAGCAGCTTAAACAAGACGTATATTTGGAGGAAGATGGATGAATATTGTGGCAGGCAATAGAGCAGGAAAAAGGAGAAAATAGTAGAAATAAGGAAAAATTCAGCAGGAAAGAAAGAAACTAGAATAGGACACAAAAAGAGTTTGGGTAGAAAAAAGTGGCACAAGCATTTTTCTATTCCCTTTGCTTCTTGGATCACAGCACATGCCAGGAAAGGCCTGGAGTGGCAGGCATTCCTTAAGAGCATGACCATCAGCCTGGCTGCCTTGAGAGGAGAGTCCCAGCAGGATGCTTTAGGCAATGGCAGCAGCAGGGTGTCTTCAGCCCAGGATCGGCTGTGTGCCCACTGTGACTGGTGGGGGATCAGGGCTTAGAGTGGCACACACGGCTGTGTGGCAGGAGGCTCACATTCTGCTAAATGGAGTGCTGTGGGCTGCAGAAACAGCCACCCTCTTTCGAGCAGGAGGGAGCTGATGAACGCCTTCCCATAAGATTGACAGTCCTGCTGGCAGAGCAGGAGGGGTGTTTTGCCTCCTCACCGGTAGCAGATCCTCTCTGCTCTGCTTGCATGGTGAAATGCAAAAATGTGAGGGCTGGCACTGAATTCTTCTGGAGCTGTTTTAGGCAGAACAGATGAGGCACGGCTTTACAGTCCAGAGCCATTCACTGTAGGCTGGCAAGGCAATTGCAATGGTAGCTGTGTGATTCCCAGACTTTTGGCATTAACTTCAATGAACAACACCAGTTTTCCCCACATATACAAACCCTCTTAAATCATCCCTGCAAATTTACCTTGAGCTAGTCTGAAAAAATTGAGAAAAGTTTGTTTTGTGCACAGTAATATCTGGTGTGAGTTCTGAAGCACTAGAGTTACGCTTGGTGAGGCTCAGTAAACTCACAGATATGAAACAGAACATGCTGCCCATGCAGGGAGCTGGATGCAGGTAGAGTAATGAAGAGAGGAGACAGCTGTGGTACAGCACAGTAATTAATAATAAATCAAGATTAATCTCCATGAAAATATTTATGTTTGGGTCCTGACAAATACTTTAATTAAAAGCAGTCCTAAGATTATCAAATTATTCCCAAATTAATTTCTGCAAAGGTTTTACTGTACTACTGATTTAATAATTTAATATTTTTATTCCAAAACATGGTATAAATGAGCACACATGTAGCAGACTTTTACTCCTGCACAGAGCTGACTATTTTATCACTTAACCAAAAACATTACAAATTAACTCAGCCATGAGAGTAAGGATGATGGTACCAGTATGATAATATATATATATATCAACTCTTATCTTTTAATCAGATAAGGCCTATGTATTGGTATAAAGGCAAGCATGTGGGCTGTTGAACAGAAAAAAAGCTATAGGTTCATTTCTCTGATTATGATTCTACCAGCTACACTTTCATCAAGAAGTCATTATAGTTAAGCTGTGAAAAACTTTGTGCATGTTTGTGCATTTTTGTTGATGCTAAGCATGCCTGTTTCGTTTGTTATTATATGCATTTGTTAGGCTTTTCTGCATAGTTTGATTAGCAGAATAGCATAATGGAAAAATAAACAGTCCATAGGCATGGGTTGTCTTTCACCTTTATTGATACAGCAAACTAATTAAATGGACCTAGGCTTAGCCACCAAATTAAAAATCTAATGCTGAAATTGGGAATCAATCTCCCTGCTATTATTGCCAGTGATGTCAGCAGGACAGCACTTAGGAAAGGTTATATTGGTCTTTTTACTATTCAATGTTATGTTCTTTTCTTCTGCATCTGAATAAATAAATATGGCTAAGCTAGCAATCTGTTTGAATAATTGCTATTATTCAAATTTAGCTCATAGATTTTGAATCAATTTTCTCTCCCTTATACTTCACAAATAGGAAATTTCATATAACTATCCAGCTCCAGACAGTTGAGCATTAGGAAAACACTGCAGCATAACACCAAACTGATGGAAACTGCCAGTTCTGTGGCTTTTAGAAATCACTGTTATTTCTCTTTCTGTTCCTCAGTTTTTCCTTCCTAGGGTCCTTTTATTGATCCTTCTTTTTCTATAACCTAAAGTTGCTCTCTTTCTCTAGTTCCTAGTTCCACTTCTTGGCTCTTGCAAAAAGAGTTGTCTGTTTCTGTTAAAATTATATGAGAAAAATTCATACCTGGAAATGAATGTGAAAAATCAGGTATGATGGTGGGACTGTTAAGAAGTTACAGTACTTTTGTCATTTGGGTTTAACAGGAAAGCAGGCAGGCTGAAAAAAAGATGACCATTTACTGCCAGGGCAGAAAGAAAGACTATATAGCCTAGAGGCTATTAGTTCTTGGGTTAATTGATCCTGAAGGAAGCAATATACTAAGGTAAATACTTTTAAAATGAAAGCATTTGTACTAGCAGAAAAAAAAAAAAAATCTTTCTTGGTGTCTGTAGCCCACATAAATGCGCAAAGCTTTAGAGTTTGTTGTGAAGTGAAGGCTGCTGAAAGCGGTAACTTATTGTCCTAGAATATTAAAAAACGCTGCCTAAATCCAACAAGCAGAAAACCCAAAACCTGAGACAATATCTCAACATTTTCAATTTCTGAGGTATATCCATGTACATGGGGTTCAGCATTTCATATTCCCCCCAAAGAACAGCTTTCTAATCATAGTGGGCATGCCCTTGTGTACAGCCAAGAGGTAGCATTGGTATAGTGCTTTCACAGAGCAGGAACTGGCTAAACATGTAGGAAACATGATAAAGGTCAAGTTCCCAGACAATAGGGCCAGGGGAACTCACTGGCCACCAGTGAGAGAAGGTAGGAGCTGGGAGTGGGAAGAGGCAGCTCCTGCCCGCTTGCTGAGCCTGGGGCACAGGCAGTCTGAGTTGGGAGGGAAGGAAATCCAGCACAGAGGATTCTGGCTGGCTTCAGCATAGCTAAAGGTGACCCTCTCCTTCCAGTTCTTTCTTCCAGGAGTCTGTATGTGCAGTGGTTTACACGGCCTTTAGAAAGTGAGACATTCTGTGGAACAGGTGTTCAGATCACCCTCCTCAGGTCCATGTCTCAGCTACTCTTTCATGGGCAGCTGGTAATACGGTGTAGGAAGGTGCAGTAAGATTAATGTATTTGCTTAGAGTTAAAAACCCCAAGATGACAGCAACTCCTCATGATTAACTCCTGGTAGTTCTGCCTCTGAAGAAAACCCCAGAGGAACAATATTGAGTAGTTCTTTTACAAGTTTTCTTTTCCCTTATGGCATGTAATATTCATTTTCACATCAAGAACCAGATGGTAAAACAATCAAGGAGTGTTTTACCAGAGAGATACCTTTCTTTGTTTTGTTTTGTTTTTGTTTTTATTTATCCAGAAGGTAGAATTTAGGAATAAGTACCATTTAACATCACATACTCTTTTATTTGGAGTGCATATGGTATAGGTATGTACAGATATATAGATACAGATACTCATATAGTTATATATTTAATGTTAGAGACTTCAAGTGAGTTTAATGTGATACACTTAACCAGATTTTACCAAGCTAATTTCTAAAAAATTCATATATTAACTATCTTGATATATTTTTATGCTTTCTTTCCTTTCTTATATTTTTTTCTCTCAAATGATTATGCAGTGCCACCTAGTCGTTGCTGCTGAGGTTTGCAGAGAAAACAATGGAAAACAAGTACATCTAAAGGGTTATTAAAGAAGTGATTTTCTTCGACTCTTGCGAGGAAGGGTGGTTATGTTGTCCCCTCCTACCTTCCCTTAATATTATTCTACCATCATTTTTTAACAGAATACTTAAAAATTTTATTTTTATGTCAGTTTTAGAATGCTCATTTATTACTATGATTAAAAAAAGGTTTTTATCTGAATAACATATAAAGTTACCAAACTTCCAAAAGAAAGTAAAGAAGTAATGCTTGAGAGCATCAGTTACAATGAATATGAATAATCACACAGAAAAATACTTTCCCTCTGCATGTTACACATGGAGGTAGGAGCAACAGGTAGCTTACACTGCAGCCACAGGAAAATGTGAATGTTAGCATGAACATGTGGCACTAACACAGCTACTCCTTGGGGCTGATCCTGCCCCAGTTAATAGAAGGACACCCCTCAGCCTAAACAACAGCAGCGACATGGTCAGCCTCAAATTAAATATACAGGTGTAATGTAATCGTAAGAGGAGCTTGAATGGTTGCTTCTCAGATCTTAAAATTAGGATATGTCTTGTCACAGTTGCATGAAAACTTTTCCATTTTTCTGTGGATCTGCATCTCAAATATTTACGTAGTAATCAGCACCTTCATGTAAGCAATCAAAAGGCAAACCAAACAAAAATAAGTAGGATTCCAGCATGTAACAGCCACAGAACACAACTGGAAAACACAGACATCAAAAGCTTAAAAACTGAAGTGTTATAAATAAATGATTTCTCCTACCTCCTTGCTTCCTTTAAATATACATAAATATTTTTAAAAGTCCCTAATTCTGAGAGTAGTAATGCATGGCTTTTCCATTTGTAGTGTGGAAACTGATTGTATATCCTGGATCAAAACATTTTCCCCTCAGCAAGGTAGTGAATTAACAGATTTTTGCAGACTAATTATGTACAGGTTTTTGTGCGTCCTCTAGAGTATGTAACAGGTTGAAAGAGCAGGAAGATGCATGATACTGGTTCAAATTTAGGTCCTTTGATAAATGAATAAGGGCTAATATTTCATAACCAGTTCTGTCCATTCCATCTGGCTTTCAGACTTTTTCTTGATATTGGAATTTTTGAAAGGTGAGTATAAGGTATTATCTAACTAATACAGGACAGCTTCCTGCAAAACCTGAGAAGCTCCATGCAGATATAAGAAACTAATCCATTAAAAATCTCACCAGACCACAAAATAGGCTTTTTTCTTTATTATTTGTTCATCTGTTCAAGAGGATCCTGTTCTTTTAAGCAAGCATCTTTAAAAATGCTTTTAGGATCATCTGTTGTTTTAAAACATCTTGAAGAATATCTGTGTGAAAACATACAAAAAAAAATCAGTGGATGGCACTGTTGGCTTGCATGTAGAGAATCATCTCCTAAATTATAAAATATACACAAATTTTGAGGTTAGCTGTATGTATATGGATTTGTGTTTGCCTAGTACTTTACAGCTTTTGCTGTATTTGAGCAAATCCATTTTTTTAAAAAGTTGATTTTCATGCTAAAGCCTCCAAAATTAATACTTATTTCATTTTGACATTTTGTGGCTCATTTGAAACAGAAAGTGTTTGGAATAAGTATTGGACTGAACAAATCATCCCTTACAACCACTGCAAGGAACATACTAGGTCTTGCAACACTGAAAAATGACTGATTTTACCTCTTTAGTCTATAAGCACAAAGCAGGAAAATTTGTTTTATTGAAATCTTGTACAAAGCCCCATTTTTCTGTCCTATAGAGTATCTTCGGCTCATTTAGGCTTACTCATTCAGGCTCTGATCACTTGGTCTCTGTTGATCCCTTAGCGTTCTCTTAGAGCCCTCAAACACTTTTTGAAACAAGGTAACACAGAGAAAATGATGTTGCTGTAAAAGCATCACCAAGTCAGTGTGGAAAGGCAACACAAACCCAGTGACAAAGCAATCGCCTTCCCCCGAGCACAGGCTCTCAGATCATTTGATTCCTGGCAGCATTTATTCTGGGCTGCAGCTCAAGGGTTGCATGCTGTAAGGAGGGGGAAATCTGCAAATCTCTCTGCTGTGGATCACAGGGGCAGGTGAAGGGATAAGGAACTGCCAGGCTCCTTTGCCATGTGTAGAGAGGCTGAGGCTTCCATCATTCACAACAGCGTTAATCCCATTGAAAATAAGCACACTTGAATGTTGTACTTTGGCTCTGAATGCAAACCAAACCACATCCTCAGTGTCAACCTCACTTTGAACCATGGACACAGAGTTGTATGCTCTGCTTGTGAGCTTGTTCACGGGGGAGAGAGAAAAATGCTTATCTCTGTGTGATAGGTGGACCAGGAAAACGGGGTGTGTTGTGTCTATGCTTTGGCTTTACAGCAGGATTTGCAATCAAGTCAGCCAGGGGCTCCCCTCCTGGGTGAGCCCCCATGTAATGTTACAATAGCACCAAAAGGTTGTAAGTAGCCCAAAACTTACCTCATTGTGCTGACAGTGTGGCACTTACCTGCAGGCATCCTGCCCTAAGATGCACATGAGAGCTAAATCAGGAGACATGCTAAGGTGCTCAGAAGTTTGGACAGTTTAGAATGCCTGTATGATGATTCCAGGTATAGCGGAATACAGCTTGAGGGCCAGAACCAGTAACACAAGAGAAAGATTCACATTGAAATTAAAGGGGTCCTTTTGTCCCCAGTCCAAAATTCCACCTGGATGGATATCTAGCTAGGGACAGAGGGAACAGACCTTCTTTCCCTCCCTCCTATTAGGGCTATTGCAAAGATATTAGTGTTGTTACATTTTTTTGAAACTGAGATATAAAAATTATTTGCTATTTTATGATGGAAAGAAAAATCTCACTTTTATTTTTTAAATTGAGTGCTGTAACTCTAATGTATCAGTCAACATCCTAGAAAGTGGAATGCCGACAGGGGTTGAGTAAATTTTCCATTCACTTGCTGTGGAGCTTACCCTGTCTTGCTTACATTGAAAAATAATATGAGTTAAAACACCCTCTAAGGGACTTTGGTTTTGTGACTCAAAGGTCTTGAAGGAGTCTTTTATCACATCACATAACACGTTTCTGGCATGTCTGTTGCATCGCCACAATTTTCATCTAGGCACCCATGGTTGCCATGGCTACAGTATTCATATGCTGAAAAATAATAAATAAATAAAATCCCCTTGATCAGAGGAGAGGAAAAGAATATTTTTTTCTGAGTACATGAAAAGCAGTTTTATGCATTAAACTTATTTTAAGATTACAGTTTCAAATTATCAGATTTTTGTTGGAAATTCCGTTTTATGCCCCCAAATGAGAAGCTGGAATATACTGGGTGCAGCTAGTGAATAACCAAGCTCACAGCTGGGCACTGCTGGAATAATAAGAAACATTGAACCTTGAAATAGATCATGAATCAGCACCTCTTTGCATTACCCCGTGAAGAGAAATCTCTCCCAAGAAATTTGGTATGGTTTTATATGCAGAAGGGGCCAAGATTCCTTAATCATGAAGAGCAAATATTTCAAGATGCAGGTAGCAAAAAAATTCTTCAATGTAAGTAACATGGGAAGTGGGGACAGAGTCTGTGGTATAAATCCATTAAAAATGGAGGAAATCAGCGTCAGGAGTACAATTAAAATTATGTGTTTCCAAATGTAACCTTAGTAATTCTGCTAACCAGTAGATAACTCTGCTTTGAGCCAAATCTTCTAGCCTCAGGGATTGAAAAGAAATGTCACAGAGATGCAATTCTCTCATTATTGAGTTTTGTAAAGCTATCACTATTATAGATTGACAAGAGCAATATTTTGATCTAAGTTTACATAAGGCACTGTGCTTTATCAGACAAGGCAGACAGTCCTTGCTGCTTCACTCATGGCTGTTGGGAGGCTTTTGTGAAACTCAGCATGCTCTCCTTTTCACGCCAACCTTCCCCTGTGGCTGCTTCCAGAGGTCTCCACTTGAGTCCCACAGCCAAATTCTTACCTCAGTTGTGCTGTTAATAAGCCAAATGCCTTCACTGTGGTGCATAGGCATAACTGCAAATAGGGTGTGCAAATTGCACAGCTTGCCTTCACTTGGTACCATTCTTTCCAAAATGTTCAGAGAAAGCCTGCTTACATTACTGGTTGTCAGTTTCTGTAAGGTCAGACCTTGGCTGCCAAGATGCTTGCATAGATTTCTTCCTTATTGAAATGGAATAGCTTCTCTGCCCTGTCACATATAAACAATTCTGCCCTGGATATTGTCATAGGTGTCTGATTCTGAAAGATTTCATTTCTTGTTGGCAATAGCAAACCTACTTGCTAACGCAATTTAATGGAGTTTTAATCAGCAGCACCAGGCTGCTCACAGAGCAGCTCCCAGACATCTGCCATACATTTCCCATATCTGACAGGACTTTTCCCAAGGCACATGCCATTTATCAAGGAAGGCATGTGATGCCGTCTCTTACCAAAACCTGTTCTCGTAATGCATGTGTAATGAGGTGGCTAATGCTTTGTGAGTAGGAGTACCCAGCTTTAATACTTACATGCACTATATGATATCATAGGCTTTGGAATTATCCTGCAAAAAAAACCCTTCACATATATGTATTTGCATACAAAAAGATGTTTCCAAGTATGATTAAAAATTAAATATTTTTGTTTAAATTTGTTGCTGCTCTCTGTCAATCATTTGAAAACAAACAGAAATTGCAGTCTCTTGCTGTTGTAGCAATATTAGCATAAAGAAGCCCACAACACCTATGCCTAAAGAATGCATTATAACAAAATATTGTAAAGCTAAAAGGAAACATTTACAGAGAGGAAGAAATAGTTAAGCATAACATATAAGTTCAGGGGAAGACCATGCTTATCTGGCCAATAGCCTTTTTCAGCTCAATACTGCAGACAGCAATTCTGATTGACTTCTGATTTTTGTGTGTTCTGACAAAACTAAAATTTCTTGCCTCCTGGTATAAGCAACAGTCTAACATCAAGAATGTTTTTAAAGGAATTCTTTCACTTTCTCTCTGATAATCAATACACATTTTCCTTTGCTTTCTTTTTTTCTTAGAAGGTCACACTACTGACTCTTCACCTTTTCTGTGCAACCTTTCTTCAGGCTAAAGCTGCTGTTGGGACCACACAGTCCCCCAAGTCTGAAAGACCATTATACTGAGCACTACATTCTGCAGTCGCATGGCTAACAGGTATGCATTTCTCCAGAACCACATCCTCTGATTTCCTTTTTGATTCTGAGGTTTTTCTACAGCTATTCACCACAGGCTGTTTGGTACAGACAGTTACAGCCCCACTCACTGATTTTAACAGTAGTAAGTCCAACATAGTTTTGGACAGAATGTTTCTTACTGGGAAAAACTACTCCACCCGGACCCCAAATTTTGTCCAGCTAGGGCAGGGGTCTCTTTTTTTCTTCTTCACAAAACACCTATTGTACAAAACCCAAAGAGCCACAGCACGTGCCTCACTGGGTTCTCTCTGAGCTGGCATGCAGGGCTACAGCCAGGAGCTTGGTTTAGGATCCTGGGATAGCTGCTTCACTACTGGAAGTAGTGCAACTGGAACTGTCTGTGAGACGACATAGCCATCTGCTGCTCCCTCCACAAGAACAACTACATTAGCAATTAACTGATCTGTGTGTTTACAGGATTAAATGATCTGGTTTCTCCTACTAAGTCAGTTTACTCTGCTGTAATTAGCCTTATCCTCTTCTTACAATTGCTGTCACACCAAAGACTCAGAGCTTAACATGGGACAAACTTGGGAGTGATCAATTTCGTATCTCAGGTGTAATTGAAAACAGAGTTTGTAACCTCGTGTAACTCTGTACCTTCTACTTGAATGTACACAAGACACGTTAAAATGGTACTTTATGCTTGAATATAAGAGTTTTACCCAACACAGGGAGGCTGAAAGTGACATAGGATTTTCAGAGAAACCTAAGTGATGCACTACAACAGGAGAGCACACAGTGCACTGCTGAATGACCTACCTTCACTTCACTGCACCAAGATGGCCAGATATGAGCAAGGTCTGATTTGAAAGCAAGTATACCATCAGCAGGGCTTATAGATGTGCTGCAAAAATCAATGCTTCTAATACCCATTCCTACTGATGCTCTCTTCAGCTGTCTGGAGCTTTACAACCTTTGCTCCTTGAGTCTCTTGAATGATTTATCACTTACCTTCTCTCTTTGGATAATTCTTGACTCCAGTATTACATGTCCCACAAAAACTTAACTGCAAGCAGCAAACAGTTTAGCAGTGGTAGCTATTCTAAAGCATGCAAAAAGTGTTACAACTGCTGTGCTTTGTGAGAAACTAAGAGCTGTATCGCCAGGTGCTGCACACATTTACCAGTCGTGATGTTATCTTCATTGCTCCTTATTACAGAATAACAGTCTTGCATAGTCTTTTTACATAATCAGAGATGATACCCATGTAAGGCATAAAATCCTCCTCCCAGGCAATACACTCATGGCTGATGACAGAAAATGCCAAGGTAACTCAGACCCCTCTTTGCAAGGGAATGGGCTCAGCAGAAAAGCCAGACCTCTTTGTGCTTTGTGTGATGCCTGAGCTGGCAGGCATCCCCTGTGTAGCAAAACATCACAGATTCTGATTTGTGGGCTTTAGTTTTACCTTGTCCTTTTGGAGTCACTGGCCTAGTTTGAAACCAGCTTCAGAATCTAATCAATCAAGAATCTCCCTCATATAGCAGGAAAGAAGTCAAAACTTTTCAGGATTAAACCATTCCAGTTAAGTTTAATTTCCATCACCGTCCTGACTTTCAGTCATCCTGTCTTCAGCTCAGTTAGCTGAAGTTAGGTTTATAAAAGACTTTTGCCCCGTTTCCGTTACTTCACAAAAATAGTAGATGAACTGAAAGCAAACTTAATTTACCCAAAGTTTGTCTTACACATTGCTTAACTATTCTATGGTGTAGTACTGCGCTGTTAATAGCTAACAATAGCTGGAAGCAGGTTTTAAAATTCTTTAAAATTTAATATTATGTCATTAAAATGGTGAATGTCTGCAATATGAACAAATTCTTGAAGAAAGTGATCACAGGTAGATTAAATGATTTACCAGTTAGGTAGCTCTAAATAAGTCTTCTGTCAAGAAACCACCAGCAACTGGAAGTCAAGTGTTAAACCACTCACTGAGCCTCATGGGGGTTCCATGAAATACTCTGCAGCAGCTGAGAGACTGACCTATGAATGAAGGCCTTTTGTTCATAGCAGGGGAAGGTTATCAGTTTGATGCTTTTCCAGTTCCTTTCCTTTTTGGTCTCCCCTGAAAAAGGCATTCAAAACAAGATTAACAACACCCTGTATTGACAGATAGAGAATTCACAAAAAAATCACAAAAAATAGAGAATCCACTCAAAAAATTATGAGAACCATCAGAAGACTGAAGACACAATGTTATTTCTCTTGCTTTCTGTAACAGAACAGTCTGTAATGTAAGAGACTTGGTCTCCATGTACACTTCCTATATCAGTGCAGCTAATTTTATTACAATTAAATAGTTCTTACCATTGGAGATAATCTGTTGGAGTCTGGAATGATGAGAAATATTTCTTTGCATGTTTAAGAGATTTTAGAATCTCTGACAAACAGTGTTTTTAACCTTTGTTCATGGAAAAAGGACTTTTAGGCTCTGGAATGAAGCAGAGTTTTTAAGAATGTGTATTAGTAGAATAGTGTGTAGTTTTATCACAGTGTGAGAATTTTAGATATATGGGGTTTTTAGGATGGCAGACAGGTGAAGGCAAGATGGAGGAACCGTATGGCTTTTGGGTTTCTTCCTTCTTCCTTGCCTCCATCTTCTGCAGTGAAGTGGCACATTAGAGTTGGTTTAGAATAGAGTCTAACCTTCTAACATGGATAATAGTTATTGGGGAAGTATTATAAATACTGATCATGTGGATTGTAGTATAAATATCCATGTCACCCTGAGGGCAGGAGTAGTTGGGTATTTGGGATTTTGGGATTTGTAGAGAGTGCCTGAATGTGTCCTGCTGCACAGGATCTCTGCAGGGCAGGAGAAGAATTTATTGATAAGAAATAATAAACTATGAATAAAACATAAGAAGAGATGACTCACGACCATTTCTTCAAAATCTCTGGCTGGGGCAACAAAATTATACATTCTCGGGGTCACAGAAAAACAGCCGGCAACAGAGACACACAAAAATATTTTTATAAACCCGAGAATATTCCATCTCAACTAACCATCTGCTATCTAGTCATTCACCTTATTTTCATAAGGATAAACTAGACTGGGCATTTTATATGTTGCAAATCACTCAAGCAAAATATATTCCTATTCAAGAGGGAGCAGACTTTGGCTTGAAAATCAGGAAAAATTAATTTCATTACACTTTAACTCAAAAAACAGCTGCTGAATCTGATACTATTTCTTAAAACGAAATCTGTGAAAGTCCCAGGTAATTTTCTTCCATGCACTGTCCTTTCTTTTCCTCTTTCCCTTCAGTTCAACAAAACATTAGTCTTTACTCTCACAAGGAATGATGCTGGAAAAGAGTGCACAGCTTCAAAAGCTAGGCAGCAAGCTCAGACTCATTTTTGTAATTCTAGACAGCTACAATAATCCTGAATGATAAAAAACATAATAAAACCATAAGTATGTATACAAGTTTATGCAACAACAGTTGCTCCATATCATCGTTCTCTTTGCACTCAGTAGAGCTCCCTGGTTAACACTTGCATCCACTTCTCATTTTTCCCTGTTTTTCCACAGGGAACACTGCTGTGGTCAAAGCAACATACAGACTTTTTGCCTGTATGGATTGGATCTGTGTTTAGGGACTCCTGCCCTCATGCATATCAAGAGGAAAAGATATTTGGCAAAATCTTTACAAACTTCACAGCATGGCACGTGCAGTGAAAAAAAAAAAAAAAGTGCTGATTCCACAGCATCTGTAACTTTTATTGTTATAGACAGGAGAAGCAAGAGGCAATTATTTCCTCATTTCTAAAATCTTTTGATCACATAATTAATAAATCCAAGGGACTTTTACAATTGTTCTCATATTCTGTTCAAATAATCTAAAAGCAAGGCACATTCATACTGTGCAAGATCTCTCCTACTTGTTTTGTGTAGAACTGCCATTAAGGTAATTATCTTTCAGACTGGCTACAATCAAGATGACAAATGTTTAAAACGGCAAAGAAAAGCACAGAAAAAAAAATTGAGGGTTTTTTATTTGAATCCGATTAACAGGAGATTTTTGTGCTGCTCTTGCTTTGCATCCCCAGAGGATATTTTGGGTGGAAAAACCCCCCATGTTTTCTTCCTCTAAGTAAAATACATTTTAATTTAAGCCATGTAAAAAACTTCTAAGTAGTCATACTTCATAGCTACAAATAGATACCTATCCACCATATTTCAGAGCAACAAGTCTATTTAGTTAACGATAATGCAAATCCTTGCTGAAGGAACTGTAAGAAATTTTGTGGTTACTTTGGGAAACAGACTAATATACTCTCAGGTTCTGTTTGAGCATCATTAGGAACTGTATTACTTTTTCTTTGACCTCAGCTGAATGGAAGTAACAAAATATTGCTGTCAAACCTTTTCAATAAGTAAATGTACCATGCTTCCCTGCTGACTTACTACTTTATGGCAAAATAAACAGCTTCAGAGAAGATACAAACACCTCACTAGAATTCACTAGAAACTATAAAAAATTCACTAGAAATCTAGCTGCATTAAGCACAGCCAAAAAGCTGTGAAGAGTTGCATCAGCTCTGTTATGTCTGACATAAGTACTGAAAAAACACAGCATATGGATATTTGTACAATGAAGCAGAAGAAAATTTCCATTTTGAAAGCATCATCAGGAAACAGCTTGCTAGCTAGAGGAAAGTATTTGTAATTTTATATTTTCTTATTGCAGCAACCAAATGCATTTAGCTGCCATAGTGGCAGCTATAACTGGTTACAGGACATAGCTTATTGTTTTATTTGACAAAGCACCCTGAATGATATTTATAATGAGGTTAGCACAGGGTCCTTTGCATTAAGGAGCAGATTGAGGATGTTCAGAGAATTAAGAATGAATATCTCCATAAGGGCTATTATTAGGGCTCCTGAACAGGAGTTGGACTACACAACTTCAAAATACACGCATCAGGAGCTAACTTTAGTCCCAATCCAGAGTTTCTTCAGAAATGCTTAAAAGCACCTTTGAAACTTTAATCCAGAATTTTAATCTATAACAGCTTTAGCCTTAATTGAAACAATTGACCTGAGAATGCAGCAACATTTTCAAGACAGGTCTTTCCCCAGCATCCTGATAGCCCAGCCTTCTTTCAGACTGTGCCAAGCAAACATACCAGGCCACTTCAGCCACACAAGGTACTGCAAGAAAACCCCAAACTCCCTTTTCCTTCTCTCCCCGCTTTATTTCATCTCTTACAGCATTAAATAGGTCAGTTTGTATCAGCTGTTAAAACACTCCTAATCTGGGTGGAGTGCTACCACTTTCAGCTGTGTGGGAGCCTGTGCTGCCACTCAGCAGCTTGCTGTAGATCAGCCGGCAAGGGCTGGAGGAGTGGCACCCTCAGCTGCTTGCTGCATCCAGCTGTGCTCCAGCTGCTTGATTCACAGTTCACAATCACTCCTGAAAGGGTGACAATAAATCTACTCCATCCTGTAACGAAAGGAAGGAAAAGGTGAAATTTGATAGTGATGAAAAAGAAAGGCTCATGACACAAGCAGATGCCAAATGACATACAACAAGAAAATAATCCCCCTTTGCAGTAACTATAAAAAGCAACAACATTAATTTCCCTTTTCTATTATGTGTGGTCCATGTTCAGGGCCTGTCTTTGTCTTTTTGTATTTTATCTATTTCCTCTTGCACTTTATTGCAGAGAACATCATATAAAGTGATATTTATTGTTTCTAGCTCCCTTTACATTTATATTCCTCAGAGCAGCAAGGAGAAAAATAAAGTTGAATCACTAGAGGAAACCCCTCCACTTAAGCTTATTCCTCCCATGTCCTCTCTTTTATAGTGGCTGTAGATATGAAACTTAAATGTCTGTAGATGATTGTATTTCATAGTAACTAGTGGTCCTTGATGTATGTAACATACATTTTGCACCCTTTTGCACACCTGGCCTTTGGGAAGGAAAAAGCCGGAATTGTGCAACCATTCCAAATGGCTGTGAATTTGCAGGTACATCCCATAGTGTACAAGGTGAGGAAAGTACTTGGACCTCTATGGATTGTGTGGAGGAAGGTTCTAAAGCCTTTCCTTCAAGAAAAAAGGAAACTGGAGAAGCACTATTTTACTGAATCAAATCTCAACAGTGGGACTGATAGTTTAAGGTGCCCTGCAACTTTGACCCATATTCATTGTTGTAAGAGGTCTGAATGCCCTACACTTCAGAGAGCCTGAAACAACATATGGTATGATGTTAACTTTCAGTTATAAAGTAAAACCAAACTTTATAGGAAAAGAGAAGGAGTTCTGACTTTTTGTTTCCCTTCGCTTTCTGATGTCCTCTTGGCGTGATTCACTGAAGTGTCAATCCCTTTTCAGGACTTCTGCAAAGTGTATCCCCAAGTTTTCACAGCTGTACAGGCAAGAATAGCCCATGTATTCACGAAGAACTGGAAGACATATCGTTAAGAACTCAGTACACTATCTGTTTTAAGAAGGAACAGAGTTGAAAGTATTAAAATAATGTACTGGGTATAAACGACAGCTGTGACAGGAAAATGAGAACAACTTTCATGTTTTTATTGCTGCCTTAGAAGCAATTGATAAACAGTACACTTCATATATAAATGAGCATGTGTCAATATATGACAACAAAAATAAATTACAGTGACATAATATTTAACTTTACAAGGTTGTACAAAATTTCCAAATATGAATAGATTTCAACTTAAAAATTTGAAATAAGTTAAAACTTCAACTATTCTGAAGACTTAAAAATATACATACAGTTTCACTCAATCACATCATTTACAGTATGATTTTTTTTTAAGCTGTTTATTCTTATAAACCCATATATTTTCGACTGTATTAGTGGAATATATCCTGCTATATGCAGCTTTGCTGCAGTGGGATAAAGGGGCTCCCTGAGGGCACAGAACAGGCTTTGAGTGTTTATATTTTAAATAATCTGATTACATTTATTAGCTATAAATACTAACCCAAAGTGTTATTTATCTGTCCTATAATGCGAGACTGATTTACCTGCTCTTTCTAGAATTTCCATGGATGCTAATGAGAATTTTGAAGAGAGCTTAACAGTGGGATTGAACTAAACTAAGTCTGTTTAGCCAGGATGAATTAGGTCAAATTATTTAATGAAGTATTTGAAGAATATCTGTTTTTTATTAGATGTCATTATAGACTACATTGCTAGTCCTGTCTATGCACTGACCTATTTGCTTCCACTACTAATAGGAAAATACATTTGATATGGTACTTTGAAGAAATGGGATGGATTTTGGATTGGCATTTTTAACACCTCAATTATATGCACAATTACTTTATTAAATATTAGTAAAAACAAAAGCATGCCCAAAACTCCTTGGCTGTTCAGTACATGATAGTTGAGAATGACAAAGGTCTAATTCAAGCTGTAAAATAAGGTAAGGTAGAGAAAATTCATACAGCGGCTTGATCACTCCTGATAACTTAAACTAAGACTGGTGCAAACAGCCACTGTGCACCAGCAAAAAGGCAAAGGGTTGTTAATTCAGAAACCATTCATGAGATAGCAGATAAAGAAAAAAACTTGAACAAACTGGCACATGTGAGAAAATTGGTCAATTGTCAAATATACAGGAAGACACTTGTGCAGAGGTGGGTCTTAAACTGCCTGCCATGAATTTAGTAAGAAATAAAAAAGAAATCCAAGATGTCTATTTGTGAGACTGAATTTTCTCTTCTCTGAATATGTTAAAGTATCTATCAGAATGCTGCACCAGTAATCCACAATCTTTCCTCCAAACAAATAAATGTTCTGTGTGCATCATTTAAATGAGAAAGGAAGAAAAGGAGTCATAAACAGGGCAGAGCTGCGCAGTTCCTCATTTCCATTTTTTCTCTAATGCTATTGGTAATAAAGACCACTGCAGTCTACAATTCAGATGGAAATTATTTTAGCAGCCACTGTTTTTGTTGTGTGAATGTGCTGTCATTGGGCAGCAGGAAGGGAACTGGAAGTAGATATATATATATATATATATATATATATATATACACACACACACACACACACACACACATATATATATATATATATATATATATATATATATATATAGGCATGAAAATGGCTGAGATGGCTTGCTTTGTTTGCTCTATGTTTTCCTTTGCAGGCCTATGCCCAGGGAGTGAAAGGTGGGGGGCTCACAAATGGAGGTCTATAATGCTGATGGGAGGACACATAGTCCAGCCACACACTGGTGCAGGGGCCTGGCTGCCTCCTGCTTTTCTGGAAAAAAATGTTCATTTCAGAAGCACTGAAGGAGCCTTTCCATCAGCTGGAGCTGGGCTTGGAACAGCCCCCAGAAAAGGCTGTTTTTCACCGTCGCTAAGAGAGCACAGAGCAATTTCACTGAACAACAGACTGGGTCATTAAGTAAATTAATAGCAGTCAAAGAATATTGAAGCATATGACTGGAGTCGAAATTTTCTTCTACAAATCTGCACCTAAGGGGAGTCTTCTTGGACTGAAGGGAAGGACAGTTTCCTCAAAGGAAAGCATTTACATGATGAAGACTTCAAAATACTTTCTAGACTGTTTACCACTCTCACAACTTCTAATCTCAAATTACTTCAATCAAAACAATTAAGTTTCTCTTAATTGCTTGTTATGTGTTCTGCCCATTTTGGCTCTTGAGAGGAAAAAATAACATGGAAATATATCTCAAAAGTTCAAGCAACATCTAGAAGTTATGTAAACCTTACCTCACCGACTGCTTGGCACACAGTGTAATACTGTACAATCAGATATGTCTTTTATATCCCATAATTTGCTTTTTATCTTAACTAGCAAGCCACTTTATGAGCAGCAACTAAAGAAATGAGTTTATCTGCTTATATTAATGCAATTGTTATCAGGGGCATACAGGGTAAGAATCATTTGTAGATTACAGTAATGTATTTGCAAGGAAATTTCCACATGGGAAGGTGCCACCGGATTAGTTTTCTGTGGAGAGTTTAAAAGAAAAAAAAACAAAAAACAGAACAAAACAAAAAAACCCCAAACAAACCCCTGATGTTAAAGCATCTTGGCAGGAGAAAATCTCTTAAGAGCACAATGTTCCACCGTGATAGTTCAGTGGGAGCCAAGTTTTGACAGCACATTTTGCTGATACCCATGCAGCGAAAAGAGAAATTTGAACTCTTGTGAGACACTTGAGCTGGACCAATGCATTTTCTACCAACACACAGCCATCCACCTTCTGCCCTCAGGACTGCAATGGTGGCAGTCATTCCAGAGGGGAGAATAAAGCATTTGAGTCTCTCTCAGTACATCTTACTCTTATTTTTATTAGCTGCAAAAGAGAAGGCTTCTCTAAAACACTGAAGCCAAGGAAAATGGTTGCTCTTCATCATCTGCCTCTACTCTTCGAATTACTGTGCTAGTGTTTTGCAAAGTGCTGTCAATATGAACTAGGGCCAATTATTCTTTCTGAGAGTTTACCAAGACATAGAATTTAATTACTTGGCAGAAAAATTGCTGCACAGTAAGGTAGGTGCTAGCAAAAAAAGATCAACTTGGTTAATAATTTCAAAAATATTAATATTCTGTTGAGTACTTGAATGTGTAGCTATGTGTAGCTATGACCAGATTTTGAGTGAAGGCTCAAGCACTGTCTTTTTACACAGCAGAAGTTGAGGGGCTCCTTTCTACTGCTTCCTGTTATTTTAGTAGTTTACAATACATTCATCTCCACTTGTTTTGCTGAAGAAAATCAGTTTTATAAGATGCAAAATTCCAAATTCCTTTTCATGAAACTTATTTCTGAGATGCTTTATTACTGCATGAAATTTCTCAATATATTTTGAAATCAGAAAGCAACAGGCACAAGTCAATTTATTTGAAATTTTTAAGCCTTAGAAGTATGTATTCAGATATATGTATTCAGATATTGTCTCTGGGACTTGTTTTGTTCCATAACCAGCAGAACAGAAAGCTTCCAAGTAATAGGAACGTATCAGGAAACACATAAAATATGTTCATCAGATTCCTGCAATGTTATCTCTATTTCTATCACAGAAATACCCGCTATCTCCAAATAGAAGCAGGAAGCTTATGGCTCTTTCTTGTAACAACTTGACTGGTGTGGCCCACACCCTTCCTGCTGTGGGGTGGCAGGGGCAGGAGTTCAGTTCCAACTTCCTGTGAGGCATTAGTCCCATGAATGCTGGTCAACTTTGAGGCAGGAGGAATTGGGTTAAGAAGCAACTGGGTGATGGGACACCTCTAGAAACCCAGGAATAACTCATATTAAAAAAGTGACATGTCCTTCACTGACATCTTCTAATATCTACAGCTTACAACTACAACTACAAAACTTCACATTATATTTATAATTTTCTTACATCTTCTGGAAAGCAATGAATTGTAATTCAGGCTTTTTACAGCTTTAACTAAGAGCTCTTGTGTGCACCTAATGCACGGACTTCAATGATCCCTCCCTATGCAGCTTGCTTTTGAGAGCAGCTGTCCATCCTTACTTAGTCTTTTATTTCACCTGTAATGATGGATTCTGTGTGAATCAATATGCATTGCAGAGGCTAAAACCCAAAATTCAACAAAACCAAAAGTAGCACCTGTGCACCACAGTAGTTTAAGTCTCTTGCATTTTTCATGTTGATCCTTCCTGTCTCACAGCAGGAGAATTATGCAACTGTGTTAATGTAGTTGTACGGTTGTGAAAACAAGTGAAAGGACCTGAAAGGACCCTCCATCATAATCAGTGAAGTGCAGGGGCAGAGCAGGAGATAAATGCTATTCTGTCCTTTACTTAGAAGATTTTGTTCGGATTACCCTGTGGCAAAGAAATCACACTCATTTGGAATAAAGGAACGAAACATTTACTCATATGTACTTCTACAGCCTGAAAAGTGGAAGTTTTGGTCCTAATATCATTTGCAAAATAAACATCATTAATGGCGATATAAGGCAAGCAAATGGAATGTATTTCTGAATCAGAAAAATCATGCAAATGGAGGATAAAAGCTTCTATATCTAATTTCATATAGCTCTGCAGGTGCAAAAGAAATGACATATTTCTATATTGATGACAGACAGTATTCAATAAGTACTTTTAATAAATATATTTGATAGGTATGTTCAATAGGAGGGGGTGATCTATGTGAAGGATGAAAGTAATGAGTGGAGAAAAGCACTGAGCATCAGAAAGTACAGCACAGGTCTATTTCTTGTGATGTACCTGCATAAGCAGAGTGCAGCACTGTGCAGGGTTCAAAGTAAATTGGCTTGTTTCTTTTGCCCCATGGTGTCAATTAGTCTGTGCCACAATGGTAATATTAATTCTTAATGTAGACATATTAAGCACAAATTAATGAATACCATTTGGCCATTTCTTCATCCCTTTGGCATCTCTAGAGTAGGTAGTATTTCAGGAGTGATTGCAGTTGCTTTGTTACCTAAAAATTTCAATACAGAAGAAAAAGACACACAAGAACACTTGAAAGATGTTTTGAAACTATGTAAGGAATCAGATTCTTGTCCAGAGACTTTATTTCTATGATAGCATAACATTTTTCAGATCTTTTGAGTATTTTCAGTAAATTAACTATGCCTGTATGAATAAATTGAAAAATAAACTTAAGTTCTCTTGGCACAATAATATCTTGTGCTTTTCTGATTGTTAGGCATGATTGAGTGATGATTACCAGATCATTTCAAGAGTACTTTCATTCCAGGAAGTGCACTAAATAACTTTGGTCTGTGAGTGAGAAAGAATCTGCCATCAAATTCCTGGAAAATGCATATGCACCCAGACAAACAAGCCCTGTTAACATATTAAGGCCTTGTTATTTAGTCCTGGAGTGCTAAAATAAGGATCTCTTCACAGAGGCCTGAGGGGGTGTCAGGGTGCTCTGCCAACAGTGTTGCTGATGGTGACGTGTGTTTTTGACTCACAGGGTCATTCATACACTGAACATTTTTGGGAACTATTTACATGTGTTTATTCACCCTTATGGAAGGAGGATGTGCACATCTATAAAGCCTTTAAATATCTTGGGTTTTTTTCCACACTTTCTGCCAAGTTGCATAAATTTTATAGCTTCACTAGCTTGGAAAAAAGTTACCTCTCCTCACCACCATTAGACTGAATAGTTTTATCATCATTTTCATAAGACATTCCCTTAAGCCAGCATCACACAGTTAAAGATTCATTGTTTGAAAACTCAGAAGGAGGGGTGAATGATCTAGATATAGTGAGTATTTCTTAGTCTTACCAGGAAAACATGGTTTTTAAGTCTGCAAAATTTCACCCATGGGTCTGGCAAATGAAAAGCATTTGAAATTGTTGAAATAACATGCAACAGAAAGAGCAGAGCAATAGGATGGGATGAGGGAGGATGATAATTTTTTTCCCTCTCATTTCTAATGGAAGGAGTGCTGTTCTTACCTCAAAGAATTTGCAGTGGTGACTTGCCTTTATATGTTTGTGACATTTGTCTCAAACTGTTTTGCAAAGTGACTGGATTTCTCTTTTGACTTTGAAAAACTGTCAGTGATGTTCACATGGACATAGGAGTTTCTCTTACATGAACCTAGATAGAATCTAGTCTAAGAGGCCTTTTTTCCTTACTTGAAAAAAGGCAGTGTGAATTTGGGCAATGTAATGTAGTTAAGCCTACTGCAGCCTTGATGCAATAGCTCAGTAAGTGAAATATGTTTATGCATTTCTAAATTTTGGGTAATGTCTAAAAAGCCAGCTCAATACACTGAAAACACCATATTCAGAAATAAGGACAATGCAAGTGTTAAAAATATGCACTAAGGAAAGATGTGGAAACTTTTCTTGCTGATAAGCAGAGGGGTCTCAAACACAGTTTCACTGTCCAGTTACAACTGATGAGGCATCAAAGGCAATGTTTACCATGGCTGACAATTTCAGCCTAAGTTTGTACATACATCTGTAAACACTGCTCTGGATGTGGTACATCCCCTCTGTATGTACATGCACAGTAGAGTCACACTATGTTATCCTTCTGAGATATATATAGTGCATGGACACTATAGGTACAATATTAACACCATACAATACATGTTGGAATAGGCCATGAAATAAGTAGCACATATCTTAATGTTTTCCGATGTTACCTTTGCTCCTTCAATTAAACAACCCCTGACAGGGATTGGCTCTCTTGAGCCATCTTGATATCTAAAATTAAGCAAAACATGCTCAAGCACATTTAGGAATGTATCTGAAAATAACTACAATGATATTTCTTGAGGAAAAAAACCCCAATACAATCTATGTTGTGTTTTGACTGTGCAGAGTGAGTGGCTAAGAGCAGTCAAAGTCACGAGTGCCAGTACAGCATAGGTAATGAGTTTACCACTTAAGATTGTGAAGAGCTGTCAGTGACATCAAATACTGTGATGCTCAATCTCAGCCAGTTGCAGTGCCATGGTGTGTGAAGTGAAATAAACATAGTGCAGAATTCCCATTCATACTCGGCGTGTTTTCAAAATAGCACAACTGCATTATCTCTGCCTTACTTTAAGAGCCAAAGTACAAAAATGCCCAAGTATCAGACATTACAAATTAGCATTTTGCCTGATATCTTTCTGGCAGCTCAAAAATGTAGAAGTAGAAAAGTGCAGATGCTATAAATGATCTATGCCTGCTACAAGGAAGAACATCCTAATTAAATGAAGTTTTTAATTCCATGAAGACCTGAATGTCATGCATGCTTTAGCTGCGTTTCCAAAGAGACGTGCTTGGGTATCACGGGTGTGCAAGGCAGCCATCATTATGAACACCTCAGCTCCATCAGACAGCTCTGCATTCCCTTTGGGCTAACAAAAACCAACCTACAAATATGTATCACTTTGACCTGCTCCCAAAAGCCAGTGCAGTGGTATTTGAATGGGCAAATACATAAAGATAAAAAGAATATATAAAATAGAAAATCACCGAGGGTGGAAGCAAGTTGTGAATAGGGACAGTAGATTTGCATGGGTAAAAGAATTGTTAGAACTACTACAATGAATATGTATGTATTTTTTTTTAAATTTCCAAATGCATTAAAATACATGATGATTCATGAACTGTGTGCAATTCAAGCTAGTGGGGTTTAGGAGAACATCCCTAGGGACAGATCATCCCTCTGTCAGGCTTGGTGAACAGACCATTTGTGGCACAGACTATTTCTGCCGATAAGGACCTGGCAAATGTGAAGCCTTCTCTAGTTGTTTTTGATATGTCTCATATATCTTTAGAAAAGAAGGTATCAGACCTCAACTATACAACTCCTGAAATTAGTAAAGTGTTTTTTGATAATGTAATATCAGATAACTTTGTGTAGGGAGATTGAGAAAGGGAAAAAAAAAACCCCAAACACCTGATAACAAGACAGACTTGTAGAACATATTTTAGCATAAGAATCTAGGAGCCATCTGGAGGAAAATGAGAGTTTAGAATCTTGAGTATGAATTTGAATAGCAATGCATAAATAGTCAGATTAGTAAGGGATGAGTGAAAAGCAGTTTATAAATAACATGACACTGCTTGACCATCCCTACTGTATCTAGGGTAGCATGATGATAGTTATTTTTAAAATTATTGATGCTGCTGATTAGGGGAAAAAAAGTTAAAAACTTCCTTTTGCTTTGATGTTGGAATTCTGTAGAGGCAAACCAAGTGTACTTTGGGATCTCTACTCACTTTTTAGATATATAAGGTTAATAATGAACAAAGACTTTTTAGAATAATCTTGCAGAGTAAGTAAAGAAATATAATAATCAAGACAGCAGAGTAAGAAAATGAAGCTGTACACAATTGAGAAAGGTCACCAACTCTCTCAGAATATCAGTGTGCACATTCCTACTGCCAGAATCCTTTAGGCCATTTATGGTTTAGGTTACCCAGATCTACAGGTTTAAATCCTGGGAACTACTCAGGCCTTTCTTATATTTGTTTAGCTTTAGAACAGTGCCAGACTGATTTGCAGTTTACTTTTGTTGAAAGTGTGTTATGCACGAGTAGGAAAAAAGTGCTTCATGCACCATGGCCCCTGCCCTTGGATCTTGATCAGACATCTCTTACTGCCTATACCAGTACAGAACCAACCTCTATCACAATTTTACACTGAAAAAGCCAAACATATATTATAATGTGTTTTGTTGCCTGTTCAGAGGCTGACAGTGATTAGGGTCTTTTCTACAAAGCTTCCTCCAGACTACCCAATGGCTCCTGTCTGGCTATTGCTTCCGACTTTTTGGTCCTCTTCATATGGAGTCTAATATTGTATTATTGCAATTAATGGAGACTGGTCTCTGAAAAGTCAGCTTTCAGAGCTGTGAGGAGAGTTAATGGGATTCAGCTGTCTGTCTGCCATCAGAATGATGCTTTCTACTGTGTTTCTGACAATTTTCCTCAAAACAGATGAAATATTACACCATTTATACTTCTTAAAAGTAATTCTGTGTCATTGGTCTTGCATTGTTCTTCTGCAACCTATCATGTGCACCTGTGTTCATAAATAATATATCCACTAGTGCATACAGCTAAAATTTTTGTGTGTGCACGGGTTTAAAGCAAACACAGAAACATATAAAATACAAATTAAATTGATGCCCACTGTACTTGCAACACAGTCAAATTCTTAATATTTTATAGTGCATATTCCATTACATAAATAATAACTAAATTGATCTATGCTACAATATGTGTATACATACACATTTTATGATGCCTGTAAATAACATTTTAAAGCCTGTTCACACATCAAATGACAGGTTGTTTATTTCTCTGTTAAAACAATCCAAGGATTTAACTCTTCCTATTATGTAAACAGTGGTGACAGACGCTTTCAAGGAAGCTTAACTTCAGTAAAAATAATAGTTTCCCATTTTAAAATCAATACTAGTATACCATAACTCCCCCGATGAACTCTGGCTTCCTTACATGCTCTCACATTTTGTGTATTAGGGGCACAGCACTACTCTAGATATCAGAATATAATAATATGGCAATATATATAGATATAGATATATATTTAAATGTTAAAACATTTTTAGGTCAACTTGAGTAATGAATACATGTCAAATATATGCTTCTTTCTATAAATAAAGGTAATTAATTTTCTTTGCAACATGGGTGCCTTTGTATGTAGCTAGCAAACCAGCAAAACAGTTCTGGTATCTTTAATTCAAAATGCATTTGTGACATAGATGAGGATTTAACCTTTTTCTTTTTTGTACCGAAATTGTACTTGCAGTAGAGTTTCAATATAATTTACGAGACTACTTTAGGGTAGACATTTTAAACAACTCATACAAAAGAGAATTTGTTTTAATGACAAGAAAGCTAGGTATAGTCTATTCATTTCTCAAGCAGACCTTTATGAATCACTTTAAAAGGACACTACAGCTGAAGACTGAAGAGCAATATTTATCAACATTAAATAAAACATTCGGTGAAATATGCATAAATATTTCTTCATATGAACATAACACAAAATTAAATAGTTCAGATACACAGACACCATTTAATATATTTCCACTGTTGTCAAAATCATCTGTAAACACCATCTCACACTGAATACAAAAGCAGCTTTAACATCAGTTCTGTGTTCACAACACTGATGCCCCTTTGTAAAATAAGATACTTGTTTTATTTTCAGCAAAATAAGAGTCTAAGCAATTAAAAAAAAAAAAAGTTTTGGTCAGTTCAAAGGAGAATACAAAATAATCTTTCAACATGTAAATAAATCAGATTTAGAGCAACAGTTTAAAATACAATCCTTTCCCCAGGGGACCTCTGACTTTTATAAATCATGTTTGGTGCAGACCACATCACAAATACCAGGAAATACTGGTCATATCTAAACTATAAATATTAAAGCCCTTTAAAAATTGTCTTTATCAAAAATTGCCAGGTTACAAATTGGCAATATCACATTTTTCACACCACCGAATAACCTGGCGTCAAACGGATTTAGGTGCACTTCTCCTGATGATTTTTAAAACAGGTTGTGGAAAACAAACACTTTTTAGTGAGCATCCTTCACGTGCAAAAATAAAACATTTCTTTGAAACAAATCATTTGTATCTGAAGATCACCTGGGCAGACAGTGCAAGCAGCAGGGTTCCACCAACTTTTGTCAGAAAATTACAACTTGAACTTTCATCAGAGGCTGTACAGATACTTCACACAGGGTCTGAGCTGGCTCTGAGAAGGGTGGTGCAAACCCATGGTGCAGCTCAGGACGAGGTGTTGCAGGAGCCGTGTGTGCCTCGACAGCAGCACAGCCTCCCCAGCAAGACACAGGGCTGCTGCTGATGGTTGCGCCTGCCTGGCTCCTGAGCAGCTGCCTTTGAGCATCAGTACTGTGCAGCCCAGATCTGGGTTCTCATTGTCCTGTGCCCTGCAGAGATAGCTTCGTGCTCTTCCCTTAATGTGGCCTTCAATTCCTTTCCCCTTTGTAACTTCTAATGAGGCATGATTATTTTGAGGAGACTCTGTGCTCAAGATTAAGGTTTTACTGGGCAAGTACCCCATTATAAAACTCTGTAAACTCACAGGCTATGTTTTGGTTTTCTCAGTTTGAAATGTGGACATCATGTTTTAGTTCCAGAGATAAACTTGAATTTCAGGTGGCAAATAACAGGCTATGTACTTATAGCATGATTTTCTGACTTTTTTAAAATTTTAATCACATGTAATCTTGATGGGGGGCCCTGTAAAATCTAGAACAATAGGTCACCTCTTTCCTGGTATGTGTGTATTTCAGAGGTGTGAATGTATGCTATGCATACATACACACTAACACACACACATGTAACATCAGCTGCACACATTGATACTCAGAAATCAGGAATCAGGGGTACAATCAATACCAGAAGAGAACTAGACAGGAAGCTCTACTGGGACAACAAGAGGTAATTTTTCAACCTATTTGGTGTCTTAAATTATTTCATAATTCTGTTTTGCTAGCGTGCTTCATTTGTGTGTAGGCTGACTTGAAAGTTGTTGGATTCCTTGGAAAAAAAAAGAGTTGGCTAGCTAGATGTGCTTACCTGAGATCCCAGAGCTGATTACAATCTAAAAGGTGGGCAGATCAGTAATGGGTTTATAATTGCTATACAGCTTCTCACAAATTTGTAGGAAAACTTTAGTAAATCTTTCACTCCTTAGTAAAAATGCTGAAGTTTCTTAGTTTTTTGCTGAAAAGTGGGTGGACTTTTATATTAAATGGAATTTATTGAAAGGAAACATAAGCCTGGCAGCTGCTTTCAGGTCTTGATGTTTAAATCACAGAATCAGCACCCTGGAACCACCTTCCCACCCCAGTCTATCCTGTCCCATCCCTCACTATCCTGCCCATCCTGCCCTGTCCTGTGACATCCTGTTCTGTCCTATCCCATCACATTCCAACCCATCCTGTCCCATCCCGTCTCATCCCTGCTTCATTATTTTTTTATTTGTTTAAAAAATACTATTCTATGAAGCCTCCCTAGGGATCCGCTTATGAAAAATGACAGACTGCCTTTGCTGATACTGCTGTTTGCGTCGTTTTCGTTTGTCACACTGGCACAGCAGCAGCATCTTGAAAGTGTTTCTGAATGTTTTATTACACAGTGCATAGCACATGGGGTTCACTGTGCTATTGATGTAGCAAAGCCAATACCCCAGGTGCCAGAAAGTTTTGGGGATACAGCTGCAAAAGGTGTTCACCAGAACCATGATGTTATATGGGGTCCAGGTAATGATGAAGGCAAACAAAATGGCACTGAGTGTTTGTGCTGCTTTCTTTTCTTTGATAAGTGACATTCGTTTTCGTTTTGTGATCTGACTTCTGGTCTTCAAGGCAAACTTTTTTGCCAGGGTTGCTTCCTTAAAGGACAAGGGCAGGGCTGTCGATGTCTTGGTCACTGATGAGATACCATCAGAAGCTGTGGTTGTCTCTTCTGACTCTGGTTCAATTGGAAGCTTAGTAAAGCTCTTTTGGAAATTTCCACCATCCTGAACACTTTTGGGAGGGTGTAATTTTTTAGGTTTCTTTTCCTTTGATTCTGTGTCAGATTTCTGCAGTTCATCCCCTGACTCATGCAAATCTTCTGAGGAGGGTAGTTTTGTGGAATTGAGGATAGCACTGTGACCGGGAAGCTTCAGCACGATTGAATAGATGGCTCTGGTCTCTGCAGCAATGTCTTCTTCGTCAGAGGAGGCTGAATTTTCAAGGGAGGCAGCAGCATCGTTGTTGTTCCAGCTGTCACTGCTGCTATGCTCCTGGTCCCCCTGATCTGTGCTGGGTTCCCAGCTCTTCATTGTGAGCCAGAAGTGGCAGCGTCTGTATTTCTTTCGGGTGGAGCGTTTCGTGTTCTGCCGTTGCAGCTCATAGCTGCTGCAGCTCCGGGAGCTGCCTGTCTGGTGCACAAAGCGTGCTGCCTCTGCTTCACTGCCCGAAGCCTGTAGCCCTGCTAACTCTTTGGTGCGTTTCTCTGTCTCCTTGTAGATCCTCCAATACAAAATACTCATAATGGTGACCGGCAAATAAAAGGCAGCTATGGCAGTGCCAAAAGTGATGACAGGTTCAGTTAGAAACTGGATGAAACATTCATCAGGAGGCACGGTCCTCTCCCCAACAAAATACTGCCAAAACAAGATGGCAGGGGCCCAAAGAACAAAAGAGACAATCCATGCTAAACCAATCATTACTCCAGCCCTTTTGGTTGTTCGTTTGGCTCTGTATGTTAGTGGCCTAGTGATGGAAAAATACCTGTCAAAACTTATTACAAGGAGATTCATGACAGAGGCATTACTGGCGACATAGTCAATGGAGAGCCAAAGATCACAGGCCAAACTTCCCAAAGCCCAGTGGTCCATGATGATGTATGTGGTATAAAGATTCATGGAAAGAACACCGATGATCAAATCTGCACAAGCAAGACTCAACAAGAAGTAGTTGTTGACTGTTTTCAGTTGTTTGTTAACCTTAAATGCAACAATTACTAAGATGTTTCCTATGATGGTTACCAGTGCAAGGATCCCAGTGAGGAAAGCAATCAAAACTACTTGCCAGATAGTGTGTCCACCCAGAGGGTCTTTGCTTGTGGCATTTAGGGTCATGTTTGTTGATTCCACAGTGGAGAAAGGAAAACTCTCTGTGGTCTGAGGGAAATCATAGCTGCCAATGAGTGATGCTGCTTCATCAAGGAGTCCTGGTCCATGCAAATCTCTCTTCCAGAAGGAGCTCACATTTGGAAAAAGGGACGAGGATGAACTGCTATTTTGCATGATCATTGTGGCTCTCTGACATAGTCTGTAGCAGGGAAAAACCAAAAAAAAAATTAAGTGAACAGGTGAAGATGTTAAATAAATAATCATCCTCATACTTGTACATAAAATCACTTTAGCACTTTGAAAGATGTCTTTAAAAAGCCAAGCTGCCTGTGACACATTTCAAGTCAAGCCTGTATGTGATAGTACTCAGCTTCTGGACTGTGATTAATCTGAGCTCTTTATAGTGATCACATTGTGTTTTCTTATAAAAGTTCAATAACAGAGGAACCAAAATCCCAAGAGAATTTGAACCCACAGTAGTATTAAAATGCCCCCGAACTCTGACTCTGATCCTGCTGGATCTGTCCTGGACTCAACATCTCAAAAATCCACTATCCTAGAGCTTTCAAAAATTAAATTCCAATAATACGAAGCCATAAATCTTCCAAGTTCCAATCAACACTGGTCCCCAGTGCTATCGTGGTTTTAGAAAAACAGAGCCACAGCTTCTGCTGCCTCCAGCTATAGCTGATGACAAACAAAAATATTGTTCTGCCCTTCCTTAAACTATGGCGATAGAAGCCAGCATCATTTCACTCTGTCAAGCTACTCTAACCTGTCAGGTTGCAAAACTCTTTCTATTGTCATCTACCTTTCAGCTATTTGATGAAAGTATTAAAAGTTTTCATTAGCACTTCTTTCACATAGTACAATGCATTTTTTTCATGCACATTTTTATACTTGGACTAAGGGTTTTGTGCATCTGATGTCTCCAAAATTTCTTTGATGGCAGCACATGGTAAAAGTTCCTTTGAAACTATGGTCTCTAGAGTCAGGAGAAAAACCTTTGGCAGATGTATGTCAAAGCAATCATTAAACACTTTATGAAAGTAGGGGGAAAAAGCATGAAAGGGATTAATAATTAAGCTTTAATCCTTTTCCCCAAATAATAACATAAAATGAAAACATACGCAAAATAGAAACTTGCATTTCTCTTATTTCATTAGCTTCTCTAGTCAAATGACTGGATCCAGTCATTTGGATGACTGACCATCCAATAAATTAATTATATCATCAAGAAGAAAAAATTCTGATGAAAAAGTCCATCATTGACTGTAAACATTGAGCAAAATATGCTGTCAATGTTTGTTTGTTTGCTAAATGTGAGTCCGTCCAGAGTCAATATATAATGGCATGAGATAATAATGAGTATCACAATATACTGATCTTACACAAAAATATTTGCCCAAAAGAGGAGGGTTTGGTTCTGTTTTTCTAATTAATTTCTAAATTCTGCTTTCCCTTGAACTGGACTTGGTTATGTTATGAAACTGTAAGACACTGTGTAATTTTAAATGGTGCAGTTTCTTTGACATATGCAGTAAATAAACCATCAATTCCTTTCCTTTGCTCATGCACAATAACTAACACAAACCTCTCTCCTATTTCGATATCTAGTGCAAATGAGATATTATTGTTTCTTTTTATTAATAGAACCACAAGGTTAGAATGAAGATGCCATATTATAATTTAATTCAGTCATTTTTAATGCATTCATCATTGCATAACTCAGCACAATAAAAATGAATAAATTGAGCTCTGGTAAATCACACAGTTGAATTTTAAGTATTTTCCTGATAGCATGACTGAAAACTCAGAGCACCTCAACTTCTAAAAAGAAAAATGGTAAGACAGGACTTCTGGAAACCATCCTTCTTGCAATGTTTTATTTAGGAAGCAGGCATTTTTTCCAGAGCTGTCAGACAGGATGAGGTCAAAACCAGAATAGTATTAGAGAGATCTCAAATAATGATATTTGCTAAATATATGCCAGAAATTATTAATGTTATAGGGTGCAGATCTTCCTTCACTCACACTAGGGACAGAGAGCAGAGGATTAAAGCCAGGAAGCATCCACTCTGCAGCCATAAATTTCTAAAACCATTGCAGAACAACAGCCAATCCAGTCAAGTATTAGTTGAGAAGTCTGACAGGTAAATTTAGATGGCAATGATATCATTACGCTGCTTTTTCATAAAAAAAGCCAAGCTGGTATCTTCTAAAACACCAGAAAAGATCAGGTAGAATATATCGATAAAGGAGACCAAACTCCTACTAAAATGGATAGAATGAAAAACAACATCACTTGGAAGTGATGGTAAAAACTAACGGTATTACTAAGAGACAATAATAGTTGACAGGTAGGTAGTAGCTCCAATTTTCATCATATAACACAACCATGAACTAATCTGAGTGTTAGCCTTGGATGTCTAAAACAAACATCACATAAGAGACACAAATAATCTTGCAAAATTAATATGCGAATGCCACACTATCTATCACTAAGTCCTTAAACCAATTATGAATTCTATTTATTTCTTTGAAATGGAGTCCCAATGGAAATGTAATGATAAATCCTTTCAGAAATGCTATGATTCAAAGGACTCATGATGAGGAGTCCTGGGATCATCATAATTCAGCTGCAGTCTTTCAGACACTGAAGAAGTGTTGGAACCAAACCTTTCTTTCACAGGTCAGTTCTTTCACGTCTGGACTTCAAAGTAGCTTCTCTAAGTTATTGTTTCAATGAAAACCTGAACAGTTCTTAGCAGTCGAGTAACTGAGGAAAAAGAGAAAGTGAGAACAACCCATCATCTGTCTCCTGCTGTCCAGTGCAATCCTGCATCTGAAATTCAGCTTTTTAAACTCCGCAGGGATTAAAGAGAACCCTAAACTCTCATTGACTGCACTATTTGATAAAATTTAAGTGCTAGTGGGATGATTAGTACAGTCTTTTGTTATTCTGCCTCTTCCACAAGCTCCTGTAATTGAACAATTTAATTCAATAAAAAATGTATTAACCATATGTTTATCTGCATAGAAAAAAGAAAATATCATTACCACCATCACCACTGTAACATACCAGATTAGCACAACTGGATTTTGTTGCCTTTAGGAAGCCAAGGTAAGCTACACTATCCATCATTTTCCAAAGCTGCCATGCAGTTTCTGCTTTCTGTATAAGTGCTACAGGGAAAGAGTGTCCTGTGTTTGACAAGATGACAGTGGGGTTCTCAGGGCTGCCATCAGCACTTGCCCATCAAGCCAAGCTCAGACAGAATGGTGTTTGACCAACTGGGAAAGCAGCCACACATACTTTGGTAAAACAAACAGTGCAGCACTGTCTGAGTGAGGCAAATAAACCAAACTGTGAAATGATTATAGGTTTACATACCATGATAAGAATTTACAAATCATTGGTATGATACACTACATCACAATTTCAAGGCAGGGAGTAGCAAAGGAAATTTCTTTTAGCCTAAGAATATATAATTACTTACCTAAAATCATAGTAATGGTATTCCCTGTGGGTTTGAGTATTTTTATTCTTATTTCTGCTTTTTCATAGGATCTTATGAAAGATACAGGCCAGAGAACACCAGATGCAATGTACACTTTCCAGGATAACTCAGGAGAAGAGTAGGCCCAGTACAGGCAATGGCTATACAGACTTTCATACACATCCATCCAACACACTTCTGCTCTCTGCCCAGACAGAGGGAGTGAGATCTTTGATATCCCACTAAGACTGACTGGAAGGGTAAGAGAAAGCATCTACAAAAATGGTCAGTGATTTCAATAAATGGGTATATTTAAACAGATTTTCAGATTTAAAAGCCTTAAATTTTGACTAGTCTAATTTATTGAAAATTGCTGTAAATAGAAAGTTAAATAGAATAGACAATAGTAGCATAACAGTCCTGTCACATATTTTCGGTGCATTTAATTTCTCTCTGCTTATTTTATATTTAAATGCTTTTAAATACTCCACATTTTACCAAAATTTTTCTTTTCCTTAAACTCCCCTATTCAATAAGTCTATTTTTCTTGCTGTCTTTAAAAGGCTCTTAGAAGCATTTTCTGGGAAGTGAGATGGCAATCTATGGGCTTGGCTATCTGTGAGCTCAAGACTAGCAAGCCTGTACAGCAGAAGAATTTCATATTGCATCTGTTTACACAGACAAGCAGATTACTTACCTTATTTTTCCATTTTCTTTTGCATTACTTTTATATACACATTAGCCTAAAGAGTAGAGAGCTCCATGCAGTGATTTATAGAAGTCTATTCTAACACAGAGAAAGGAAGTCTTCAGAATGCTTAATGCAGTTACCTAAACTAGCACATATACTTTGTTCCAAAACTATTATTGGGGAAAATAAAAATATACACCTGAATTGTAAGGTCTTCCTAAGATTATTAGCAAGATTATATATAACAATTTTTATATAACCTTAGCAAAGGTTTCTTTGTTGGTTGGTCTATTTGCCAAAATACAGTATATTTTCAAAATACAGTGTATTTTTTTCAAAATACAATAAAGAATTTTAAAAGCTTGTAATAAAAGATGAAAGCATTCAGAGTTTTACATTTATAGTAGCTCATTTCAATTGAAGTTAGTGTAGCACAAAATACAGGATTCCATATGAATGTTTATGTGGCAACAGGAAGCACAGTGTAATTATCAGTGAACATGACCTCAGATTTACCATGACTAAATTATACTTATATTAAATATATTACACTAAATATAGTTTTGCTTTGCAGAATGAGAATACAGAACCATAGAAATCAGGCACACCCGGAAAAATCCTGGCCACTGTCTTCCACATTCACAGTAGATGAAAACAAATGACTGTCATATATTTATATATATATATATATATATACAGATAAGTATATCTACATACAAATGTATGTCACATATAGTGTGACAGGTATATGTATATAGAACTGCAGATGAAAGTATATGTATACATATACTTATATATATATGCACACTCACATTTATCTGCAGCTATATATACACATAATTTTGTCACATTATTCCAAATATTGTGATAAAGGAAGACTATATCTTTCACTAATTAGCTTTCAACTTGATAATGTTCAGTCAAACATTTCGCAGTAACACTTCAACCCAAACACTTCCATTTTGAATCCACAAATATGTTTTGTTTTCTAAATTCACCTAAATTAAATGCCTGTGCTTTAAAATCACTTTTGTGATTAATGAATTAGATTTGCTCATTAATTGCTTACCCTATTTCTGCTGCTAGTGTGAGATCTAGCATGGGCAAATTAGGAACTCATTTCTCTAATCATATGGATCCTTTTCATTACTTTGAAGAGTGTATAGAGAACCTACTGCATAGCACTGAGCTACCTGATCCATCTCCCTTGCAGCCCTGCAGTCAGAGGAAAGGAGCATCCCTCCTGCGGGGCAGAGGCAAGGGGACACTACCTCAAGTGTTCCTGCCGGGATGCCTAAGGATGCCAGACTGGGAATACTTGAGTCTGTGTACCTGGAACACAGTATACACTCTAAAGCTGGCCATAGCAAGAGCCTCTTCTGTGCCTTAACTTGCCAGTTAGCTTTTGCCAAACATCTACCTTCTCCTTCACCACGTCTGAGGGACTTAGGTTCATATAGCCCAGCTGTACCTGCCACATTCTCTGGGGATGTGATTGCTTAAATTATGTTTGCTTTTACAGAATTTTCTCTTCCAAACACCTTAGTTCTTGTAGTATGAACCCTTCAGTAAGGGTTTTATGTTATGATAGAAATGTAATTTTGAATAGTAATGTGTTATAATGGCCAGTGACTTCAGTGGAAACATCTGCTTATTTACACGGCCTAAAAAATAAGAATAAATATTTTGTTGCCATTAGGATCAGAGAAGAAAAATCTCAGATGTTGCATCAGTGCAAAAACCAAGATATGCATTTCTGATCTCTTTCACTTAAGACTTCCACCAAAGATTGAATTTATTATACACCCTGTGTAATTCTCATGCATAATTTTGTTTACAAATATGCTATCTCTAACAAATATACTTCCTAGGTGGTGTAGTTAAAAGACTGATTTTCACAGATTTACTGAATAAGTGGTTCTGTACTATTTATTATTTATTTACTCCATGACCCAGTACTCACTCACACCATAAATTTCAGTTTTAAAATAATCCTATCTTGAAATCCTCTATAATGATTCCAGGAAGTTTCAGAAACGAGCTACTAATCTCCCTTGTGACAGACCTCAGGGCAGTGCAGATTTCTCACATGTAGCAGCACCAGACTTGTCCAAAGAAGGTTGCTTGTTTTTCAAGCACAAGCACACTTAGTGGTTATTGTCTAAACAAGTCATAAAAAACAAAGTGAAATCTTCAAAAGCCTGAGTTTGGACATGCCTAGAGTTTTCAAATGTTTGAAAACCAGAGCAAATCAGATCTTGCATAATTAAGATTACAGTAAACATTGACTATCAGCTCAGTTAAATCTATGAGGTACAACTCTAGAAAGAGAGGAAATTATTTCAATTCCAGGCAGTTTCCAGTGAGTTTTATTAGAATTACACCCCATCTGTCTAATTGGTATTAGAGGAAATAGATATGCAGCCTGAAGTTAATAAGTATTACAAATACTGAGAGTTTTACTCACTTCGAGCAAAGCACTGTAAACTGACTTTGCAGGTATCTGGGGACAGGAAAGTTTGGAAAAAGGGTTTATTACTACATCAAATATAAATACGGTACTAGATTTAAAGAAAGAATACATGCAATTATCTCCTCTATTTGTGAGTAGTGCATATTTTTTCCTTTGAATAAAACCTGTTCATCTTAGAGACTTTGTTTCAGTATTTTATTATATTTGCACTTTTTAACACAGGATTTATTAATATTTTGTTAACTAATATAATGTTGGATCAGAGCTGTGATCTAGATTTTCATCTCTCTCTTTATGAAACACTGTCCATTGACTCCACAGATAATCCTCCCAATGAGATATTTAAAGTCACATTAAAATGTTCACTATGTGAAATAAAGTAATGGGAACTCTTAGGCTTAATTATATCATTCTCCCAGATGTTCTTAAAAACTAGAATACCTTGAATCAACATAGAAAAATAGTGTCTAAAGAGAAAAAAAAATCAAGCCTTATAAGTGATTTCTCCTCTTTTACTGAAATGGCATCATCCTCTATGAAAAAATCACGTTTGAGCATGTTGATATTGAGAAGAGCTTGTTATCAATTCTAGGCAAAGCAAAAAAAAAATTTATTATATTTTTAATCCTGCCCTACTTTTAGCAATACTTGCATTCATTTAAATTCCATATTTAATGTGAATATTAGCCATTAAGAACCTTTGCAGGGAACAACAAACCTCACAGGCAGACCTCTTTACTATCTTAAATGGTACTGCTTTAAAATGTAGTAATCAATTGATAATGCCTTAAAAAGAAATAAGCTTTTGCCTTTTCTGTTTGCTCACTACACAATACACCTCCAGGGAAAACTGGAACACTGTACAAATACTTTTCAAGTATCAAAGAATTCAGAGAGCCTGGAAACTGAGTTCTAAAGAAGCTCACCTGACACCTGACACAATCTTTTCAATAACATTTGTCTGTAAGAAGAAAATGAAATGACAAAAGGTCTATCAAGCCCTGAAACCAGAAAATTGAATTTTTTTCCCTGGAAATCATTTTCATGGTGGGAAAAGAAATAGCCCAAACAACAACAGCAATAAAACTGTAAAAAAGCCCCTTCAAAACAGATTTTTTTGCTTTTCAAAACCATATGGTTTTTACCTTCAGAAACTAATTTCATTTTCTCTCAATTTAGAACTGAATCTCAGATATTTTGAACAAAAAGTGCTGAAAGAAGATGACCTCCATTCCATTGTTCATTGAGGGAAAATGATAAAAATATTTGTGTTTCCATCAAGGTCTGGCACAGAGCTCTCCAAGACTCTGGACACAATGTCATGTTTACCTGGTGTCAGGTCTTGCGAAAGATCTCTAAGATGCATCATTTAAATGTGTTGAATAACATGAATTTGAACTTCACTGGAGTGTCAGAGAATCTAAAAATTTCTAAATTGAACTACTGCTGATCACTAGGTTTCCTACTGTAACTAGGGCACTGCATGCAGGTATGAAAAGAGAAGACTATCTACTTTGGCATTTGTTGATGATGGTGTAGCAGTTTAACATAAGATGTAATAAAGTGACTTGAAAATCCTAGGAAATTCAATATTAAGGGAAATTTATTGTTATTTGCTTTGGTGATTGAAATATTACTGCTATCTACTGTGGCAAACCCAGTACTCCCACACAGGACAGATGGTTTACTTAAAAAGAAAAAAAACCTACAACCCTGTTGAGAGGTTTCAGCTAGAGAAAAATTACTAAGAACTAGCTACTGACTAATGAAATCTACATAGCTTTTTGGACACACACCATTTATATGAAAAAGGAAATTTTATGAGAAACTGTGCCAGAATGTTATGATTTTAATATAAAATACTGCTTATTATTTTGTCTAAATAATGCCTTAAAGCATGCAATCATAATAACATGTTAAAGCATTTTTTTCTTGGTGCCAAGTTGTCACAGTTGGTTGGAAAATAACATTTTCAGTGCATTTATTTATGTAACTGTTCTACAGAATGGAAATTCATATCATCTGAGATTTGGGGATATCTTTTCACAATTATAAGCTTATGAATTGTGCTAGCAATTTATTAGAATGGACTTATTGCTCGGGAGGTAAAGAGCTTTGTGTGAGTCCTTTTTATGTATTATATATCTTTAATACAATTGCAAACAAAATGCTATATTATGTTTGAAACAGATTATTTTTTACCTCATTGGAACACCTTTGTAATTAATCAAGAAAAAAGGGAAAATACTTTTTGTTTCAACATTTCACTCAAAATATTTTGATAAATACTTTGTTTCTTTATTCACCAGTATGTTTAAAGTCAATCTTTCCTTCTATTTAAAAGTGCAGTTTAATGCTCACTAGGTGGCACAATAGTTATTCAGAAGCAAAAGTCGGGACTTTGCAATAAAATCTTAACCAGTCTCTCATATAGCCATTGTCTTCTACATAGAAATTACAAACCAAATTATATCTATTTCTTGATAGGGACAGCAGATAAAGTAAATGCATGTAATCCATCTGAATCAAACTAACAGCCAAATTTCAGAAAACTGTTCTCTACTGTAGAGCAGAGAATTTTGACTTAAATTATTATTCCCCCCCCGCCCCCGCGGAATAGACATCTGCAAGTCCTGGTGGAATTCTGTAGATTAATCAAAATGGCCCATTCCAAACTTCAATCCCCTTTATGCATGCTGCCAGGAAATTGAAAAGTCTCTGGGAAATCGATGGTGGCAGGCACTGTGGATTTTAATGTATGCAAGCAATTGTTCTTTAGTGAGATACAGACAGATAATCAAATGATGCTCCAATGCTATTCTCCTTTTTTAGGCTTTGTTTGCAGGGCTTGAGGGTTTCTTTTGGTTGTTTGCTCTTTTGAGTTACAGAGCAAAGATGTGCCCAAGTGGACATGTCACTAAATGGAGACACCTCCAATAAAAACAGACTTGGTGGAGAGGGAGGAGGTGCTAAGGCAAAATTAATTTTTAATTATTCTACATAAATGCCTGTTGGTAGCCCTCATGACAGGGTCCTCTTCCTACTAAGATTTAACTAATTTTGCTTGACTATCTCCTTTTCTACTGACTTGAAATATATCCCTATAATTTGAAGGTTTTGAGCTAGTTTTAAAAAATCAGCACTAGTAATAGAGAATACCCATTCACAAAACAGTGATTTTATTGTGTATGCAAAATTGATCTTCTCCAGCAATTCACTGCAGTTGCACCACAGAGTACTGATTTCTTTAAAACCCTCTTGGTTCTTTAAGATGCTCTACAAATTCTGATGGTTGTAGGAGGCTGCTAGTAAAGGAGGCACATGGCTAAGGAGGGAAAACAAAGGACTCAAGGTTAAGAAAGTTAAATGTGGAAGACAAGTGTATTCCTAGATCTGTCACAGGATCTCCATACACTACAGGAGGAGTGATGTATGCCGATCTTTAAAATAATATCAACTTACCTTGAAAGGCTAGCGCAAAGCTGAATGTAGTAAATCACAGGCATTCCTCAACTTTCATATAAGCAACTATAAAATTAAGGATCTTGAACCATATGTTTGTAAGGTTTTTTTATACAATTCTAAAATTTTAAAATCATTTCATCAACAATAAAGACCATTTTTAAATTCAGCAATTGTATTTTCATCTACGCACTACATTAAACACTACAAGTTTTCTATTCACTATCTAGCTAATACAGCCATGCTACTCTTCATTCTCTCCTTGTTTCTGTTTCTGAGGATTCAGATATTCTGCAGATGGCAAATAAAAAGACATGGAGATATAATTACATTAGCTGTAAAGGTTGCTATCTAAGTAACAGGATTTTGCTTCTAAAATAAGAAGGTAGAGTGGACTCATGATTGTTTGTATTTTCCCTTTCAAGCCTATAAAGTCTGCATTTTGTAAACCCATTACAGTCTAGGACAATCAACAAAAGACTTAAAATCAGGATTCCTACATAAATTAGAAGAATTTTCTAGAAAATATATAAAACATTTCTCCTAGCTTTAATAGGGTTGCTCAAATGGCAAATATAATATATTATTTTAGAAAGGAAGTAGAAAGGTAGAAGAAAGATAATCTGTACCTGGAAAAAATATCTCCTGCTCTGAAAGGTCAGAAGTATTTTAATGCTTGAATTAAGAGCAGGGATACATGCTGCACATCTATTCACAAAGTCCCATTGCCTCAAAAAGAAGCAATAATGCTGCATTACTTCTTTCCATTCATCTGTATCTTCCAGCTGCCCCAATTTTATGATTTGATTTGCCAGTGAGCTGTACTTCTAGGCTGCTGTGGGTCTATCTGACTAATTATTTTTTAGTATCAGAAAAGAATTCTCTATTTGGTTGCTTCTCAGGAGGGTATTTTGTTTGTTGTTCTTTTAATCTTTCTTGGCAGTCCTACAGGGATACATGTGGGTAAAAGCTCCTAGGACTGAGTAGTCCTAATTAGATAAGTATCTTCAGCAATCCGTGGACAAACTCCAGGGAAGATAAAATGGTTTTGGATTTCTTCTGGTGGACATCAGAGAAGATGACAAATTTAAACCTGACTTGCTGCTATTGGTATCTTCTCTCCCTATTTCTTGCAGGATTAAAGCTTTAGTGTAGAAAGGCCAGTGCAAGCTTTGTCTTTTGATCTCCTGCATCACCTGAGCAACAGCTCTCAGAAGTGTTTCAAACTCAGTATTCCCAGTTTGTAGGACTTGTGACCTGGATCCTTGTATAAAGCAAGACGCCTGTATTGCAGTGTCACTATGTTCTTAAAAAACTGTCTTGTGAGCCAGTTCTCCCTCTGGAGAGAACAAGCTGTGACTGGGGTTTGCATCCAGGGCAAGGATACCAGGGGAAGAAGGGAATGGTCACCATAAACTGCACATGCTCGTGAATGCTTGTGTGCTAAAAGCTCCTGCATGAAATTTCACTGCAAAAAACAAAACCAATCTCGATAAAGATAAAAAAGCCACAAATGACTCAATACAGTACAAAGATGGATGATGGCGCAATGTTGGCGTAACTCCTTATGGGAACCTGAAGTCAGGAGGTAAAGCAGGGAAGACATGCAGGCAATCCTTCCTTTTGGTTCTTGTAACTGAAAGTAGTAACAGAATCACTTAAAGGAAAAAGGCATATCCATTAGTTGGAGCAGCAATTCTCTGTCAACAGTTCTCCCTCTTCCTATGCTGCTTTAATGGCTGAAAGAAAGGCTATTACAACCACACATATTCAGGAGAGGAGTCCAGTTATAATGGACTGAACAGGTCAAGAACAGCTGGACTTGCTCTTAGAAGGGGATTCTCTTCTATCAAGAAAGCATCTTCAGCAATTAATTACTCAAGAGAAAGAATTGCTTGCTTGAAAATGGCTGGAAAAATGCCACTCCTTAAGAACCTAAATTTCTGTTTGTCATGGCAGAAATACAGATTCAAAGAGTAGGAAGAGAAGAACAAAGGTTCTGTTAATATTAGAATTCTACATCAGAACAAGAAAAGTGCATGGAGTTGTTTTGGCATATATTATAAACAAATCAATGTCTTATTTCTCATATGTCTGACAACAAAAGTGCCAGTGATGATCTTAGTGAAGAGAAGGAAGAAGCCATACTGCCACCCAGGCTTTCAGGAAACATACACTTTTTGTTAAATAAATACATAAAATCCCTCACCCATTTACATCACTTTTATACCATTTCAGCTGAGACTTGAGATCTGATTGCAGATGCTTGGTACAGTAGCATGAAGAACAGAGCTAAAAAGATAATCGGGTTTCCAAAGAGACCAGGTATTATGGCACAGCCAGTGAAGCTGAGAGCTGGAGCCAGGTGATGGCAGATAAACATGTGGGCTTCTGAGTCAAGTCCTGCTACCTGGCACTCCAACTGCTGCAGACAAAGCAAATCCACCATGCTTGCTCCTGAAGTAGTCATTGCATGGGACCTCTCTGATTCAGTATCATTTTGTGAGAGAAAGGAGGCAGGGAGAACTGAATCTCAATAAAGTAGTCAGACAGTAAAAGCAACAGATGAGAAAAAGAATGCATTTCCAGGCTTAACCTCACATCAGCTAATGGTGGTAACTGGGAGCCTCAACAACTCCTTGCTACCAGGGAGGCAGTGGTGGCTGAAAGAGAAGGAGTCTATGGTATTTCAACAAACCCATGGGCACAAGGAAAATACACTGGATTTATCTGTGTCACCTGAAATATGGGGGAAGAGGGCATGTGGAAGGAAACAGGCTGTCTGCTCAAGTGGCTCCATGCTGAAATACCATAAAAGACCTGGAGTCCACATCCCAGATGGCTTCTTTATAATTTTTTCTTGGAAGTGATATTCATATTTTAGTGAGAACTAAAGGCAAGGGATATAGCAATGTTATTAGGAAAGCGAACATGTTAATGTTGTGTTAACATTTGGAAAACCTTGGTCTTCAGGAGCTCAAACACTTGCAATGTAGTATTGGTAGCACTAGTCAGGCAACACTGAGCAGTGTAGGAATGCACCTGAGCTGCTATATTTATGCACATCATCAATACAGCACACAGTAGGATTTTCTTTTTTTTTTTTTTTTTTTTGCTGTATTGTGGATTTTTCATGAAAATGGTGCAGGATTTCCCTGCCATTCTCAATACCGTGTGCCAAATGTAAATTTTGTAACTAAATAATTAATGAAAATTAAAGCATTGGAATATGTATCCATCACTAAAAAGTACCTATTGATTCTGAACAAGCATTTAGCATCTAGTGTCTCCAGCTTTTTCAAAAGTCCAAAAATCCTACCTCAGTAAATATGTCCCGATTTCAGAGATTAAGATTATCTGCATTTCTGCTGAAGTTAATGATAAACTATAAGTCAATAAAGGAATTCAAAGATTTTGAAGTAAGGAATATTAACTTGACTACTAACACTTCAGAATATTAATTGCTGCCATAATACTGGTAAGACTTTCAAAAGGCAAAATGTATCCATGAGGGACCGTGTTGAATTACAGTCGCTTGGATACGTATTAATGTTTACCTGAGCTTTTGAAATAGGAACTAACACTTAAATCTCACTGCAGACTGTTTTGATCTGAGCTTGCTTTTCCAAATGTCTCTGTGTCCCCATCAATCCCTTTCACTAATCCTAACTGCTGCTTCACAATTTTTCCAGCTGAAAATGTATCCGTGCAGGCAGTATCCTCCAAGCTCTACATTATTAGTGAATACAAATAAGCTGTGACTCTTTAGGATTCATGTAAACCTATCAATATTTCCATGCTGGCTGTGCTTTCAACTGCAAGAGAAACATTCCACACCAACAGCTGCAGCATATTAAAATCAAAAATGAGGGTTTGGATGGCACTTGCACATTTCTGCCCTTTCATCTGTCCTCTATCACTCATTTACTCACAGAAGGAAATGACTTTTCCTGCCAAGGTAGAGGTAAAATGTGTCAGACAAGGGCAAAGAAGGAAAAAAAAAAATCATTAGTGAACCAGTGGAAACAATTTCTGAGATACAAAGTGTCATCAGAAATAAGTTTGTACTGTTACATTCCTGTGACATTATTCAAAAAGGCATAATATACCATGTATTTTTTGCTACTGGAAATAATTTTCAAATGATAGGATCTAGATGAATCAATGTTTCACTAGAGTCTCTCTACTTATCAATACTTGTTTTTTCTTTCACAAAAATGAAGAAAAGCTTTTCTGAGAAGTTGAAAATGTGTGCTTTACTTGTAAAAATCTAAGAGTTGGGGAAAAATAAGTGCCAGTATAATTGGAAATATTGTCCCTGATTCTAGTGCTGCAAGATTTCACACTGAGTTTATTTCAATACACTCTGTTTGCAATTTAAACTTCTTGTCTATTTTTTTAATTTAAGCACATTTGCAAAGCTTCTTATTTTTCATAGTTTGTAAGGCAAGAAAGAAAGAGAAAGAAAGGAAAGCAGAATGAACCAAGACTTACTATTATTTAAGACTAAAAAATTTGGCCATTAGAAGGAGGTGAACTGGAGCCATGAATATGCATATTTGCTGGCATGGTAAATGAGAAGGTCATCTGGAAATGGGAGGCCCTAACCTATAATGGAAGAAGAAAGAAAAATCCTTGTATCAGAAGAGGGAAATGGTAGACATTTACAGTTCCAGCCATATTACAGTCTCTAGTACAGGAGAGTTTTAGGGAATGGTGGGAATGTGGCTTACATGGTCAGAGAGAGAACACAAAATCTCTAGAGCTATTACCACATTTGTAAGCCCTTGGAGATGAAAGGCTGAGATTTTACTCAGTGTGTACCAAAAAAACCCAGGTATGGGAAGCTAGTGCAGCAGGGTCTCACTTTTGTGACATGAGTGCCTGGCTCTCAAGTGCTTACTTCACCATGCTTTCCACTGGCTGCAGTTTTTCCAGGTGCACTGCTGGGTTGGGATCCTGTGCAGGAAATATCACAATATAGCTTCCCACTAGTAGCCTCCACAACACAGCAGGTCAGAGTTCAATTGAGACTGCCAGTTTTTTCATTTATTTGTTGAAACTTCTGTCCAGAAATCAAGCCAATCAGAGGAACAAAGATCAAATATGGAAGCCGTGTACCTGAGTAAACAAATTGCAAGTGATTACACTTACAGTGCCTTCTTCTGGCCTAATCAAACTGAGGGAGCACCAGTCATAACCTAAACACATAAGTGGAGAGAAAAACGGCATTGCTAACAGAATATTTGGAGAAAACTGATACACAGGGACACTGGGCAGGAGTTTGGGATGCCTCATTTAGTAGTTATTCAGGAAGGAATTCATGGGGCTTTCACTTTAATATATATATACTTTTTTTTTTTTTTTTCTCTGGATGCATCAAGTACTTTTTCTTTTCAGTCTCATACACATCAATATAACCTAACTCGTAACTGTTTTTTAAAAAAATCTACATTAGTATTAAATAGGAATGTCTTTTTGCAAAACTAGAAAGTTATAAAAGAATAATTTCTTTATTAGAATGTTACTTCGAGGCATATTTTTCCATCAAATAATTTCACTGAAATGTATACTGAACTTGAATTGATAGAAGTGAAATGCAAGCAAATTCAGATAACTTAATTCTATAAGAGCTGTATATTGAAAGTGGATGGCAATGCAGTTTTTCTTTCTTTAGGAAGATACTTTTATTTTTCCCTCTTAAATGTAAAGGATTTTCCAAACAACCAACATTTTGGTTTCCTTGATGTTGCAGAAACCAGTTCATAAATCAATACTTTCCAGTAAAAAGACCCAGTCCAACATCTTCCCCGGTCTATACTGAAGCAGAGAGTCCTTGTGTGTGAATTATCGCATGGTTAGAGAAGTCAACAGGTTACACTCTGCTCTGTTCTCAAAAGGAGTCACTGGTGTGCCATTCTGTAAATCACTTTAATCCCTTATTTTTATAAATGGGTATAAAATCCATTTACCTAATCGCTGTGTCCGAGCCCCAACTGAATTATTCTGCAAGACATAGTCATGCCTTTGGAAGAAAAGTCCTTAGAGCTAATAGCAAACAACTAATAGCTATTTAATTTGACCTTTTCCTTAAAGCCAGGTAAATATCAAACCCTAGTTTGCATGTCTAAATGAAATTTGATTTGAGAAACCAAAGTGGAATAATGATACTTTCCAAGGTCTTGAGCGAGGCTATTGCACCTAAATAGAACAGCCACTCAACAGGACCCTGACTCTGCTCCCTTTGCTCATCTTCAGTAGAGGATATAGTGCAAGTAAACCTAGAGGGGAAATTCAGATCATTCAGTGGTGCAGAAGATTGCCATCAACTAGATCAATAAATCTGCACTTTTTAAATTGGACTTTGCAGGTTTTCCTCTGTGTATGTGACTCTTGCTAACCAATAAATCCTGAAACTCAACCTTCAAGAGAGTTGCATGGGAGATTCCCAATGGTTCTGGGTGCAGCCTGTTCCTTGTGCTCTAAAGCTTCTTGGTGTGACTTTTCTGTCCTTATGAGGTTCTATTAGACCACCCACATTCTTCACTTCCAGGCTGCTGTGCACTATCATGCTCTTAATAGACTTTGATTTTTGTTTTAAATAACAAACAGTCCTGATTTCTTTTTCACTATTTTATTCTTCTGTTTGCCATAAGATCTTCCCCCAAACCTCTTCTAAATAAACACAAATGTCAGAGTTTCTTTATATCTGTGCTAATATGACTTTTCAAAAAAATTTATTGACCTCTTATTTTTCATTCAGTTCACTTTCATCCATGCAGAACTGTTATAAAGCTCTACTGTTCTTAATGATTTATTCTAATAACTCACAGAGGCAAATAAGTTCAGAAAATATAAAAGAGTGAAGAAGGATTATTTTTCAAGTATTTTCAGAAAACAAGACTGTTTTCTGAAAAAACAGTCTTTAGTCTGCATCATAGTATATGACGCAGAGCATTTATGTTTTCGATCAAAAAATGCTCTCAACAGGAAGCAGCAATTTCCAAATATGCTTGTCTGTAAAGAAGTCTTTGTTTCCCACAAATTTAGACCTGCAGCTTATAGAGTGGATTCTAAAAAATTAATTACTGAACTGCATTAAAATTGCATAAAACATATAAACTACTAAAATGCTTTGCTGTATTTTCCACATTTTTACTTCGCAGAAAGAAAACAATGATCTGTATACTTTCTATATGCTTGGGTGATATTTGACATTATAGGTAAGCCAAGATCTGAGTGAATGTGGGATATGCACAACAAACAACTTTGCTTTTATACTAAAATAACAGGTAGCATATATCCACTAAATTTTTTTTTTTGCTGACAAAGAATGATGAGGACAGCTAGTTCTGTAAAAATTCACCGCTGGACAAATTGAGATGGTTTAATTCTAAACTATGTGTCAGAGTCAGGTATCAGCTGGGAGACACTGGAGTGCTGGGAACCACCCGGACCACTGGGAAACCTTTATCTTCTCAGTGCTGTGCATCTCAGCCCTACAAACACTCCCTGTGCTGGCCTGTGTTCTTCTTGCATGCATGTTCTTAAATCTGGTTAAATCTTTTCTGGATTTAATGTGCCTAAATCTACTTTATCTGGGGAGAACCTGTTACCTGTAGAGACCACACACCTAGTCATGATGATAAGCCTGAAAAACAAAGCAACCCTAATATAACGCCATGCAATTTTAAAACTAAACAAAAAATAATCTGATTCACATATTGTTTTTATGTAGGTGCTTTTAAGATTCCAAGGAAATAAATTCTGCTGAAACTATTTTTAAAATGGACATTCATCTCATTGTTTTAAAGTGTTGGAAATTTATTATATAAATCTCCCAACAGTAAGGTGTAACAAAGTGGATCACTTTGCCCTTTCAGCATCAGCCTCTGTGAATGTCCAGCCAACATTTACATGTTAAGGAGCTGTTTTTCTGTGCCACATCCTCTCCTGACAATGTGATGGCACTTTCCTTAACACAGCAAATGGAAGGAGATCTCCTGAATGAAATACAACTGCGTCTTACACAAACACTGCCCAAATCCTGGTGGAGATCCCTTGATCTCCTTAGCCATTGCACAGCTTACCAGATATACTAAACAGATAATTCAACAAATAGTATCAAATCAATAAATGCTTTCTGAAATTTCATGAAAAACCGCTCCTCATAATTTTAGAAGTTTTCTGAAAGGTAATGGTCCTGCATCTCTAATGCAATTGATGACTCCAATGAAATAAATGCCTAGAACTTACAGGAAGTCAAACTGCTTCCAGATCTCAGCATGGAAAATACTTTTCTCTCTGACTCTGTATTACCTATTTCAGCTGAAGCTTTTGAAATCTAAAATCTAATTTAAATATAATTTTGTGATTGATGGCAGAGCTTCAAAATAGTGCTCTATGAACTATGGAAAAATACTGACTACATCTAAAGATAGTTGTAATTTTCTTAGCTCAGTGAAACTAAATTTGGTTTCCAGGTATCCCTGAGGCCATAATTAATGCAGGTCTTCAGACAAAGTGATGGTAAAGTGCACCTAGACTTCTAAAACTATAGTTTGAGAAATAACTTTCCAACTGCAGAATTTTTTCTGGCATTTTTAATGAAACTGCAAAAACTATATGCACTTATCAGTGTAAAAATGGTAAAAAAACCCTGTAACTTTGAGCAGAAAAACCTTTAAAAATACTAATTTGATAGAATGTTTGAAGCAGCTCAGGACAAGCCATGAATAAGACTGGGCGTGTGAAAATTCCTTTTTTCTCAGAAGAAATACTCCTTTTTCTTTTTTTTTTTTTTTTTTTCTTGGAATGCAAAGGCATTCCAATAGCTCAAACTCAGACAGGATTTGGGCTTTTTTCTATTTCTTTTTATTTTATTTAAAAGCCAAGCAGGTTTTTGTATTGACAATGTAGTAAAACTATTTCAGTGTCAAGACACTTTACTTTCATAATGTCATTCATTTTTAAAATACTTAAATTTTGAAAATATCAATAGTTAATTAATCATTAGTCTACATAATGCAATTACACCCTTTTAAATCCAAATGATGTAAATAGAATCGCTAGATTCCAGAGAAAATCTTCCATTTCCTGAAAAAATGCATTTAGCAATGGAAATTTCCTTACCTGAAGCTTTCTGGCCAGCTCTCTGTGTAAGGCTTATAAATGTGAAGTAAAGTTATCTGTTCCTCTGGTGAGGGGGAGGCATGATCTTATTAGAAATTGTTCAAAGTAGAGTTTTTCTACCTCTCATTTTTAAAAGGCTTGTATCAATCATCAGACTTTGTTTCCATCAGGCACTACTGCAGTACTGACCTAAAAGGCCCATAGGAGGTTCAGGAGAACGAACTGAATTACAAGAATGTGTTTCTCTTGGTCCTCTAAAAGGTATTCATGCCCAAAGTTAAAAATGGATCCAGTAGTACTCATTTATGATCCACCTGAAGAATCAGAAGAACTGTCACTAAAGGAATTAAAGCATCCATGCTCCAAAGATGTGGCAGAAATCTCTGGTTTTGATCCACAGGAGTAAACCACTAGAGACACTATGGGAATACTGTCCAGTGGCAGAATCAGATATAAGATTATTCTGATACTGATATCTGATGTAAGATATTCTGATATTGCTATGTTTTTAGAAACTGTTAACATGTGGTATATGGCATTCAAATATTGTCCCATAACTGCATCTCATACTCACTCTCATATAATTCCCATTTGGATTATAATTCAGATCAAAACTTTCAAACTTCAGATAACTAGACTGAGCTGAGATTTTTCCAAAGTCCCAGGGTTTTGGAGAATCAATTCATCAACATTTAAGGAAAAAGAAGTTAGTTGATAATTTTAGGGCTAAACTCCCAAATCCCCCAACAAGGGGATTCTGCCATGCAGCCTTCTGAGAAGGGAGTTCTTCCATCTGTAGCACTAATGAAAGCCAGGTCAATCATTTAGTTAAGTAGTCAAACGGTTTTTTCTAGTTCTTTACAGTCACTATATGACTTTGAGACTAGGTTCCTCATGATATAATTTTCAATAGTGCTAGTGAAGCTTTTCACCATAAGATATTTGACTTGTGTGTATGGAAAGTCCAGAAGATTAAAGATGGCTCAAGGTGAACATCAAAATGCAGACTCATATAAATTTTATGATCTTGGCTTTTAATTGCTTTGTGCCTCAGTTGCTGTTCAAGTAGGAAAAAAAAATCCCAAATGTATTTAATTGTCAGGACTATAGCTAATTATTTACAAAAGCACTGAGTCTTTTTAATTAATTTTTCATTTTCAGCTCTCAAAGAATTGCTAATTTGTCTTGAATTTTTTATTATCTCTAAACATGTCAAACTACTCTATCCAAGAAACATGAAATAAAGTTTCATATGGATTGAGTAACTTAATGTAGAATCCAGCAGAGTTGTAACAAGTACCATAACAGAATCATGGATCATGTTTTTCAATAAAGCAAAGCATTAGATGGCTAACCTTTCAAAGTAAGTTAATGCTGTAAATATTCCAGCAGGGCTTTTTTTTTTTTTTTTTTTTTTTTTTTTTTTTTTTTTTTGACAGAACACATTTCCTATCAAGGGTAATTGCCCAGGGCCTTGAATTACCAGCTCATCCGCACTAGGTAACCTTGCCAGCTCTATACCTCATGGTGTTAGAGCTCTGCTTTACATCCAGGAGATAATCTTTTCCACAGAGTGATGTATTCCTGTTACCCCACTACTGCAAGGCAGCCCTGCACTGGTATCTGGCCAAATATTATCTTTCACTTTTCCAGTTTGGCAGTATCCATGTACCAAACAGATCACTACATCACTACTTTGACTCTTGCCAGGGATCAATATATTGTGCTTTTTTGCATTTATACAAACACATACAGTCTAGCTTACTTAAATTAATAGGTTTTGGAAAGTTAAAAGTACATCATTAACAGGAGGGAAGAGAGGACAGTTTGATATATTGATTATGGGAGTTAATACTACCGATGTCACTATGTACGTATTTACAGAGACTCTCAGACCACATCTTTAAGTCCTTCTAACAACAGTTTATTATTGGAGACAGGTTTATCAAACTGTGCAGATCAGTTATGATTGAAGACCTGCATGCGAGAGTATGTGTATTCATGTGCAAACACCTTTCTATTAGAATGTTTTCTCAGGGATTATGGAATATTCGTGAAACAAGAACAGAATGCTTATTAACTTTTCTTATGGCTCCCCCAATTTTCCTGTACTATATATACATACCAAATTTTGATTTTTTTCACAGCAATTTTCACAGCCATTAAGACAAGAGAAATAGGAAACAGCTAGGAAGAAAAATCAAAGAATCCAAAGCTCCACTACACGTAGCCATCCAACTACAACCATGCTGTGAACAACACTATATATCTATATCTACATCTATATCTAATCTTTATCTATATCTATATCATCTATATCTATAGCTATCTCTCTCTCTCTCTCTCTCTCTCTCTCTCTCTCTCCATATATATATATATATATATATATATATATATATATATATATATATATGTCTTTCAGTGAGCTTCTACTACAGCATTCATTCATTTTCTATGTGCTTAAATGAGAGGAATAAATTCTATATAACATGAGTGCTTCCCTGTGGCACACAATTAGTTCTCTCTTCTCCAGAGGAGGCAAGCTGCACTGAGATTCCTTACTGCCTCTCTGGCACAAAAGGTACACTGGCTGCTGAGAAACAACAAGCTTTGCTCAGCTTGTTACTTTTCCAGGAGATTGGTACCTCTCTCTGCACTGGTAGCACACACATCTCACCCAGGGAGAGCAGCAGCTGGAACTGTGTCTCTGCAGCTTTTTGCAGTTTCTGTCCTCCCTGCATTGAATGCCTGTACAAGATTAGTAATAACACAACCTTGAGTAAGACTTCAGCAGCTCTGAGGAAGAAGCAATATGCATCCCCAAACTGGTCCTTCACACTTAGGCTTGCAGTTGCCCATGGTCCCTAATTTTATTGCATCAGCTGTAGCATACTAAGCAGAACCTGTAATCCCCAAATACCTACTATTTTGAATAAGTTTAGGAAGTAGGCTGGGATAGATTTCTTTCACGGATACTAATTGAGCTGATAAGGATTTTCTAGGTTGTAATTGAGATCCTGTACACAAGGGCTAGGAGCTTTCTGTTCCTTTTATAGAGTGCCAAATAATAAGGATGTTAACAGGAAATGAACAAATAAACCAAACTCCAACAGAAGTCCTGAGGGTGGTCAGTCCCCTCCATTTGAACACTCCTTTTGGTTTACTGCCAATTTCTCATTTACTTTTTCCTCTGCCTCTGTATCTCCATCTGAGATCCCCAAGGGCACTTCAGCAGAATCCCTGAAGCTTCTCAGATCTTTTCCAGCCCAGCAGGGCTTCACACAGGATTCCCTGGCACAAAATGGAACCAGCCATATGTAGCAAGTTTGGCTGTTTTTTTCCTGATAACAAAAATTGTCAGACTGCAATCTACAGGTATATGCAATGGTTGGTTGGGAGTAAAAATGGTTACTGAAACTTTACAAAATTCTATGAAAAAGTTCAGTCAACACATACTTTATATTTCTATTACATCAGCATATATGATTATTTTTGCCTGCAAATTCCTCTTGTAGCAGTGTCAATTAAACAACCATAAAACAGACATAAATGAAATGTGAACTCTCTTCCTGAAGGAATTTCTGACATTCTGTACTATTTAATTCTGGCCCACTTTTAGTGGACTGCAATGACTTACAGCACTTTGCATCTATATCATAGACAATAAAACCAAGCAGTGTTTGCAAGTTCTGTTTTTGTTTTCTAGCTAGTACAGCTGCCTCAATAGTCAGAGGCAAGAAACTTCCAGGACATACTGAGTCCAGATGAAAATTAAATCAAGTCACTACCTATAAAGTAAAATATACCTGAAAAATTCATATTGATTTTTACCAATACTTCTATAGAAAGTTTTAATTTAAATATTTGTACTTCTTGAAAATTATACTTTTATAGGGAAAAAAAAATTCTTGTAGGTTTCCAGCAAGTCAGAATACAACCCCAGATGTTAAGTATTTGAGTTAGAAAACTATTCATATCAAAAAAGTATATTTGCATATTTTATATATAAAACACACATACTTGTAGCAAAACTACTTGGAGAGATGATTTGAACTGAATTTCATAAAAATCCCTATTTGACTAGAAGTATTAAGATTCTTTTCTCCCATTTGTTAATGAATCAGAATCCTAAATTCCAGGCAGCAAGCAAATTGCGGACAAGGGCTAAAATAATTAAAAGAAAACGGATACTCAGTCATTGCTAATGGATACTGCATTAATTTCTTTACTATATCACTGCAGGAACAGCAGATATTCCCTCTGCACTACCAAAATGCTTCCCAGTAGCATCTTTTGGAAAACCCACTGGTCCTGATCCGAAGAAAATACTATGCAAATATCTGTGCAATTGCCAATGCGAAAAAAAATTATCTATGTTATTGGTTTTGACTTCCATAATGGCATGTCAGTTACAAATCTGAGACTATATAATCAGAGTATATATAAAAAGAAAATTAGTGGGAAATGAGAAAGAATTAAAAACATCATCTTTCTGAGAAATTATTTTAAAAAATTTTTCTATACTTCATAGTCATACTAATTTAAAATATTAACTATCCAAATTAACTTGGTAGTTCATAATATTAACCCCGAAATTTGGAGAAATTACAAAAATAAATTACTTTGGAGAGACATCATCTTTTGATGTTTCTTTTTATTTGAATTAATCTTATTTTAGTAATTTTTTAACAGCTGAGCTGAAAACATCTCAATCAGGAATAGATTTCAAGCTAAGAGTTTCAAATTGATTCTGCAGAACCTGATATCCTTAACACTAAGCCTATATGGGAGCTATTTATCTCACACTACTTCAGCAGTAATAACATATATTGCAGTTAAGGGAGAAAGTTCTTCTGAGGTTCTGAAGTTTTGAACATGAATAAAATAAAAACCAAAACCCATGACTTTCTTTTTTTTTTACCAAAACAAGATTTTTTCATTTTAGTTATAAATTCATTTCAGTTTACCTTAGACATCTTCATGACCCACAGCCTTATGAGAATTTCTATAATACTTCATATCAAGAAGACTGAAAGGTTGAGAGGTACATCTGCTCTTACCACAGTGTAATAGTTTTGTTCCAGCCAACTTAATCTGTACAAGATACTTAAAAAATAACAAAAGATTAAAGAAAAAAAATAGAAAAGTTTGAGGAGTAGAAGTCCTTGAGTTATGGGAAGTGAGGAAACATTGTTTAAACAAAATGACAAGAAGATTAGAAATATTTAAAGTGTAGAAGGGCACCAAGTAATTTTGGAAATTGTAGAAGAATAAGCAAAACACTATTATTTCACAGGTTGTTTCCACAACTTCAAATAAATTATTCACAGCAATGAAGCACAATTGTCTCAAAAATAATGAAGAGGCTGACAGCAGGGGCAAACCCCCCAACAGTGCAGCTCCAAGAAAGAGAGAACTCTTATTTAGCGTTATAAGGAGGGTATTCAATTATTTCTGAGCAAAGGGAAAATTATTTCCTGGTGTCCTGGTTTCAGCTGGGGGTTATACTATGACATCTGGCACCATGAACTATTAGTTTTTGGGATACAGTTGAAGCTCTAGAGAAAGTTCTTAAAATGCCAAAATGGCAAACAACCCAAACAGACTAAACTGGCAAGTGACAAGTACTATAAGAAAGAAATTCCTATTAGCAAAGACATGGACTAGAAGGTCCAATGAGTTTTAGCCACCTAAAGTCTTTTCAAATAAAGAAAAATGTTAAGTTTTAAAATTTATTCTGAGAGAAAGTCATATATGTCACCTAAATGTTTTGCACTGGAAGAATCCAGTAGTAGAGAAATTAATGACTTGTTCTCTTCTATTATAGACTCTGAAAACATATTTACCTTGGCAGATCAAAATTTATCAGGAACAACCATAATGAAAAAGGCTTACTTCACAACATTCACACCTGTAATTCAATAAAAATGTGAACACAGTTTTCATCTTCTGAAAGTCTCTTACCTACAATAAAAAAGGCTTACAATAACTTTTGACAGGAATCACATTTTTGTGCCCTTTTGTGCTTGCAGGAGCTTGTCAGTTTTCATTTCCAATGAAAAATACTTTTATTACTTTAGGGCTTTCTTAGTTAATTATGGTCTGCTTGCATTCATGCAAAAAATACTAATAACAGTAATTTGAATAATTGTTCCCACCAATGAACACTTAGACTACATCCAGCATAAAAAAATCCTGTTGCTTTGGAATCTACAGATGCAGCCTGTGCTATAGGATAGCCAGGCTGAGACATGAAGCTCTACTCAAGTAAGAGCAGAACAATGATGATAATGAGAGCTAAACCATTTCTGTTCTAGGAGTAGGGCCATCTAGGGACTATCATTTTGGACTACATGCACTGATGGAGATCAGTGCTTAATGATTTCTTCATCTCATACTTCCTCAAATTTTTAATTCTGAGTCTGTTAGTTTCTCTCAATTGGAGATGAAATTGCTGTGAAAACCTCAGGAATGCAATCAGAAAATATATATAATTTTATTTGACTGGTGGAAGCGAGGAGTAATTGAAAACCTGTCTCTGCCACAGCTTAATAACGAGGAGAGAGTGAGAGGTGAAGATGTCAGCTCAGAAAGGCAGAAATACTTTTCATCTTACTTAGGTGAAGTGAAAGAGTGTCAATGGAAGTGTCACTGCACAGCAGGTGCTGTGTCACCGCTCTCAGCCACATGGCAGCTGACCAGTCAGCAGGAGATCACAGAAGGAAGGGTGAGAGCTCTGCTTCTGCATCAGCTCAAACAACAGCCCTTGTGCATCAGAGTCACACATAAACAGCTGTAATCCTGGGATATGCTGTTCCCTTATCTCCTGTGAATATGAGAAGCCCAGATTACATGGATACGACCTACATCAGAGACATGATTCAGGATCTGGAAACAAGCTGGTGGAACAATCCAATAAAACCAGGTGTTCTTACCCCGAGTTATAATTCAATTAGTCCATCGAGACCAAGGTTTAGACCACAGACATTTTAATTACTAGCTCTTGAGGGTTCATATTTTGAGAGGAGTTATTTAAATGACCTTTGCAAATTCAAGGAAGTAAGTAAAGGATGATCAATAAAAGTAACTAAAAAGCAATTTTGAAACTCCAGTCATATCAGTACTATTTCATACAGCCTTATCTTTAAAACTAAAGCAAAAGCAATACTGAAGACAACTAGTAAAATACACTTGCATCAATAAAACTACTGCATTAATGAAAACTTTATAAAAAATGGTCTATGTTGTAAATACAGCTATTACTGCGTGCAGCAAATCAATACAAAGTTTTACTGAGTTCATACTGGTCTCTAAAAAGAAGCAGTTTATTTATAGGCATTGTCTCTATCTGCTGATAGTACTCTTGTTTCTAAACACTATCATAACTATATTTGGAAATTAAGTAGGAAATGTACTGGGTGTTCAGGTAAAGCCTCTTTATTGTGCTTTATATGTGAAACTTGATGAAAGTAAAATAATACAGTAATAAATCATTTTAAGCTAAATATATTCACCCTTAAAAAATGTTATGAATAGGAGTTTTTCTTCATTAGCATGCCTACAGACAAAATGCTCAGCACCTGGTAAGTCTTGCTACCCCTTCATTCATACTTGCCTTTTTGCCCCCAGCACTAGAAATGTGTCATCACAGTGTAATTGCATTTTTAACTGTGGTTCTTCATAGAAAATACTAGATATCACTAGCAAAAACATTTTATCCTAGTTTTGGCACTGCATTTCTTCTCAGTATATTTAAACCAAAAATTATGAACATTCACTGGAGACTGCATACTGAGGGCTTTAGGTTTATAACCAAATTCTTATAAAGATTTTCTTCACTGCAGAAAGATTTTTTTTAAATTTGTGACAAGCTTTCTTGTTAGTTTTGTTAAAAAACTTTGATCTTAAACATCCTTAACACATTTTCTTCACAATCTAAAAATTGCTTCATTCTACTGAAAGTGGCATGCTTCTTTTATGCCAACATACAAACAGACTGCTGGCCTAATTGGAAATATCCTTTAAAAAGGAAGTTTGAAATACAAAATCCCTGCAGGGATCAATTACAAGAACAAACTATTCGCGAACAGAAAAAAAATAAAAACTGAAAGACTCTGCTGCAAATAATAATGACTGAGAACAGTAGAATAGTCACAAAATGTCCAATGATGTTACATTTGTAATCCCCTCTATCAAAACAACTATTTTAATAATATTTCCTATTTATTTGTAAAACAAAGAAAGAGAATGTAGTTTGTTCATTACCAATACTGTGGGGTGTTAAACTTTGTGCAGATCAGCTGTATTTTTTAAAAATGGCAAAATTTTAAAAATGGTAGTCTATTACTTTTAAGATTTCAATTGACATTGTCATAGAGCAGATGATGCCTGACTAGATGACATTTTTTTCCAGAGATTTACGAGGAGATGAAATGTGATGTAAACTCGATGTGAACACTGACTGACCTCTAGCTGAGGACTGAGGCTGATTATATGTGAGCTCAAATGCAATCCATATGATTTGGATTTGCAGCATCTCCTAAAGTATGGTCAATACCTTTACTGAATTTTTTGAAAGAAAAGTTGGAAATCAGTGATCCCTCACAGTGATCAGGAGTGGCTCTCTTCCTGTGACTCTGCTGCACATAACCGGTTTCATTGATCACAAAGGGTAAAATACTTACTGTAAAATACTACTTATTGCTGAAACAGTCATTAGAAGGTTTTAAGTGTGTGACTTTTCTCAGGAAGCTTTCAGAAAGTCAAGAAGAACCCTTGAGGATATGAAATACAGTAGAAAACATCTCACAATCTGAGCTGAAGGATCTATTTCACTGCATCTCACCATCTCATGTGAACATACTGCATGATTTTTATAGCTTTGGACATTCATGAACGATTGTCTCCCATTTTGTCCCATAGTCCTCTCCATTCAAAAAAACCATGTAGACTGTGGGAAAGCCAGGCCTGAGCAGCAGCTAAAAGCACTTGAAGAAAGCTGTCTGCTTTTTTCTCAGGGCTGACTGCACTCACTATGCCTAGTCTGCTACTGTGAGCCAAGGCTGGATACTGTGTTTTTAAAGCCCACAACACCTCAGAATAAGATAAATCCATGTAGCCAACAGTTCTCAATTACCTTTCAAATGGATGTGGCATCTGAACAGATTTTAGCATGCTGCAAAGAGCAAATGTCAATTTTCCATCTGTGAATGGGGTTGATAAAGCAGCAATCAGGCTCGCATCCAGACCCAGCTCTACAGTGTGCCTACCAAAAGGCAACAACAACTAAACAAAAGAGATGTCTCTTTAATCACCTGCAGAAATTCTGGCCATTTAAAAAGTATCCAGCCAGTCTCCCACATGCACGTCCTGCACTGAGTCATACTGACTCAGGCATATCTAAATCTGTAATATCAGAACACAAACAGCATAACAGAGGTGCCTCCTTTGGGTGTCACTGGCATCTTATATACAAGTTTTCAAAAGCAAAGGAGGTGCGGAATTATCAGATTCCATGACAGAATTAAATGAAAAATCTAAAATCTCAAGACATATGTTTTATCATATTTTGATGGGTTTTTCAGAAAGCGACGAAATATAAGAAAGAGCAAGAGAGAGGTTTGCGAGTGAAAGCAAGCCAAGTGAAAAGTTGTTCTAGTCCTAATGAAATAGGATTTATTTGGTTAATAATTTATTGACGGTATTCAGTTCTTTACATTGTACTAAGATCTACATTCAAAACTGGGCTAAAAGCTTTTCATTTGTGTATGCCAAATGAATTTATGAGGAGAATGCTGCTGGGAATAAGCCACATTCAATTCTGATATGCTGTGCAAGATTTCTCTACCTTTCTCCCTTCAACCTTATTTTGCCTCAGCAGGCACCCAGGGGTTTTCCCTATAGATTTGAGCTTATATTAATGTTAAACAAGGCTGAGACTTGACCACAAGGTATGGGCTAGCTTAAACTTTCCCCTACTTTCACAAAAGGACACAAAAGCACCATACCAGGTGCACCCACAGGCAGTGTGGAGGTGGGCATCCCCTTGCACAGCGGGCTATTATGAAGTGGAGGGCATTTGAGAAGATAAGGAGGGAAGACACTTCTGCATCAATCCACCTTTAAATCTAGATCTGTATATTGAGGAAAAGTCAAGGAGGAAAGGATAGCCAAGGAGATTTGTAGATACATCTAAAATACCCCAGGCAGCAAGTGAGAAACTAATTCATGACCTGTGGAGAGCAGAGTTGGGGAAGTGAGTGTGTCAGTTTAAGGAAACCCAATGCCTGTGGTGCACTTTCAGAATATTGCCTCATTGGGAAGCTGTAGAGCCTGAAGCAATAAAGAACAACAGACCTCCAGCAAATCCAGAACATATTTTTTTTGCAAAAAGTGGAAATGGATAGCAGCCAACTTATTTTAAGTCTCAATCCAGGTCCCAATAGAGTATTTCTAATTGTAAAATAACTATACAAGGAAAATTTAACAACAGTTCAGATATTAAAAATGCTTTACTCGATACAGCTAAGGTTGTCCTTTCAAAAAATGCTCTATAGAGGTTTTGTGTACACAATGATTTTCCACAGCTCAGGAATTTCTCCAATTCTTAACTTTAAAACACAAACTAAAAACAGAAATAGAGACATACAATTTTCATTTTAAACGCCCTTCAATTTCAAAATGAATTTCAAAACTCAAGCTCTTTTTGCTGTTTTCAACATGGAAAATATGTTCATGCAAAAAGGTAGCGTAAGGTTTATGCAGCAGCCTGGTCCTGATAAGGTTCCAATAAGACTTTGACTTAAATTTTTTCCTAAAGATGTATTAGTCTTCCCAGAAAAGCTTTATTTCATCCTAAATGAATAGTTCCATTAATTCACTACCCAAATATGTGTTAACAAAAATGCAGTTTCTCTACAAGAATACCAAAAGAGTACCAAAACACCTCTGGTTTATACAAGAATCAATTTTACCTCTATAAACTGCCTTTATCTTATACACTATTTAAGCAGCGTACATATGTCTGTGAAGTATATTAAGTTTCTAAGATAAAAGCATCCACATAAGAGTATAACATCTGTATTAGGGCTATTACATACATGGGACAATAAAAGTATTGTTTCATATTTACTATATTTTCCAAAGATATTTAAACTACATATAATTATAATTTTGTCAAAGATAAAATTAGTTAAAAAAAAATCAAAAATCTCCAAGCCTGCTCATACACCAGCTTATATAAAACATCACTTAACTTTAACTGCCACAATCATAATAACCAGTTCTTACTCCTGACGAGACATTTTTCATTAAAAGGAAGAACCAGTTTGTTCTCATATGGAAAAATATTTTTTTCTATATACCACCAATAAGTACACAATGAATACAAATTCCAATTTAAGTTATGCCTGATGGGAAAACTCCACCAAAATACTTCATATGTTTTCTGATTTTTACTACTATCTGTTGAACTGATTGCCTGCTTTTAGAGGAACTTAGGATTCAGGAAGAAAAACCTGTGGTTAGTTTGCTGCAAAGTGAAATCTGATAAGCAGTATTTCTTAGTACCTGGATGAAATTGAAATAACATGGGCTGGAATGATGACTCTAAAAATGAAGTAGCAATTCAAAACTAAATGAAAAAGTATTAATTCCTAAAGGTGATTGCCTTCAAGGAAAGACTATAACTATATATAGCTTTAGAACCAGCTGTTACTTTAACATTCACATTAATTGCTCTGAATTGTATTGTAGATTTCAGGGTAGTGCCTAGACAAGCTCTGGGATATTAAGAAAAAAAAAACTTAGGACATGCAATCTTATGAGTCAATTTACTTTCTGATTTGTATCACTGTAAATTTAGAGCAATCTTACTCTAAATTTAGGAGGTCAGGAGTCACTCCAAGCTTAAGTCGATGTGACCTAAAGTAAAATCTAGTCCCATTAATCTTTCCTTTCTTTGATTTGTCCTGTAAAAAGCTGCAAAGACAAGAAGAAATTATTCAGTGTATTTTATCTTCCATAAGACTCTGAAAATCTGTAATTTTCAAAAGAAAAAGTGGCTGCTGTTAATTTTACACCCTGCTAAGAGGCAATTTGGAAGATGGGTGTTGGGAGCTGAAGAATAATCATTCTCCTACGATCAGCCCTTGAAATCCCAAGATGAGCGTGAATAATCACAGCTAAGGACATATGAGTAAACATACAGCTGTTGATATATTCTCATATATCCTTATACGTGACTTGGAAGATGGGTCTAAAAGACCATTTTAGCAACACCTCGTTTAATGTTCATGTTGGTAAGACACCTGTTTTTATCTCCCCTACAAATATTGCAACTTAAACCACCTCTGATTTAATTTGAATTTTCAAAACATTGCTCCCTTCAGACTAAATTAATTTTCATCAATGTCAAGCCTTGTTTGCATCATCAAGCAAAAACTATATTTTACAGTTGCCATCACAAACCAATAACCAGTTTTGTTTCATTACCAGAATTATTCATCAGTAATTTACCAAGGTACAACTTCTGTCTACAGCTGCACCCCTCTAACCGCATCCTAAACCATCTCCTGCCAGACATTATGCTAAAATTTGCTTTCCAAACTAAGAATTATTCTCCTAATTCCTATGGATTTGACTGTGCAGTTTTCATTTAACTGATTTGGAAGGAAGGACATTCATATAAAACCCACTGCCTTCTGCATGCACTCTTTTCTTCCTTTTTCCTCTCACACAGTTATATCAAATGTCCTGGGAAGACAAAATTTTAAAGCTCCATTTAGAGGTGAATATATTTTTGTCGTATACGTGTGCAAACATTTTCCCAAACATATGTTTTGAAACAATACAGCATTTCCTTTCTAATTTCACTAAGTCATCCAATCACTGTGGAGTAACATAAAACAAGCACATGACTGCTGACTATAGACAACAAGCAGGAATAAGGACTTGGACTGTGTACCGTCCATTTATTTCTAAAACTATCCACTCCCAGCTCTAGTGCTAAAGAAGAACTGATTGGCATTAACATTTCCCTTTTCTGTCTGCAAAGAGGACTTGGCAGTGGATATTTTTGTGGATATACAGACCCTTTTGTAGTGTAGCATTCATAACATATACTGTGACAGGTTCTACAGGTTGGCAGAGCAAACAAGTTTGGATATAACAACTGTAATTGGGGTTTGTAAAGAAACTTGGTTGAGTGTTGTTCAAATAAAGAAAGGTCCTATGGTTATTTGCACTGGCTTATTCAAAGAATAAGTTGTGGGTTTTTTTTTTTTTTTCCTTTTATTTATGAATTCTCCTTGGAAACACAATAGAAAAACTGGTGGAATTTTTTTTCCTTATTTTCATAAGGGTCATATACAAAATTGAGAATGACAGCCCAGACTTTTATATAATTTCCTTTTATTACATGCAAAAGCTACACACAAAGAGTCTGCCACACAGAGAATACTAATTTCATTTTCCAAGCCCTAGGCAATAGAGCTTCTCGTCACAAAAAGAGACATTACAGCATACTTAAAAGTTGTACTGATATATATTAATGGCCATTAAATTGCCAAAGAAGTTTCTTGGCATGACATACACAACTCTCATCTCTTCTGGAAATGGCACTGGAGTGTTCAGTATAAACACTGCTCCTGGAAGCAAGAGACTTTCACTTTCTAGTGCAAATATGGGTTCTGTGCTTCAAAAACATCCAAAATCACCCTTCTGGATGACTCAGAAGTATTTCACTATGATGCAGAGATTCCTGCCTCCTAATCCTTATTTATCAGATTCCCATATGATGTCTAAGAATTCCCACTTGTCTAAGAATTCACACTTGCAGGTTAGACATGTAAATATTTTCTTTGGAATGACTCAGGAGGAGATCAGCTGAAGGATCTGCAGGCACCACTCCTCCACTGCTGCAGCCTTGCTTCTTTTCCTGGCCTCCTTTTCCCCAGAGCCTCCTGCCTAAGGGATTGGGACGTCCATGAGCACCCTGGAAGCACTGCACTCTCTGATGACAGCAGATGAAACATGGATCTGTGATTCTGTGAAATCTGTCTGGTGACTCTAGAAGCAGATTATTATCTGCTCTCTCTGATGCATTGATCTCAGTTTTAACTATGTTGCTAGGTTTTCATGGTCAGCAGGCTCTGAATAAATTCTGAGTTTGGGCAGAGCTCAGCTGCTTTTGAAATACCTAAATAGCTGCCAAATTTTGTCTCCACACAAATTGTATCCATGCAGAGATAGTTTTGCTTAGATGCTTCGATTATGTGTTCACATGCAAATGTTGCAAAGCTCCTGTAAAAAGTAATGTTTATTTTCTGAATTGTCCTTCTTAACAGGACAAAGGAGGAGGAGCATATGAAAGAAAAGAGAGTTTCTTTCCCTGCTTAGCTGGAGCACTGTATAGGGAAACGGAAGGATCCTGTTTGGAAGTGGGTGTGCTACAGCCTGACCCTGGCAGACTGCACAGCAGATTGCAAGAGCACCGCCAGTCAGAACTGGCTCCTCTTCTCCAGCTCTAGAAAGATTACCTTGACAGGAAATTTTTGTTGTCTTTCAAAACAAATTGAAAAATTAAAGCAGAACAAGCATCAATGTGGAGAGGGCATGGTGGATGATGGGGCTAGGGGAGGAAAAAGGGAATGAGAGCAGTAGAGGTGAAAAAGGCTTTAACAGTACAAAGGAATTATTCTTGTCACCTTTCCTCAAGCTGCTCTTTGCAGTGAGGTTGTCAAGCATCAAGGCTATATATCAACATGCACAAGTCACCTCAGTTTTGACACTTCCTATCTTTGCAGAGGTTTTGATACTGGAACACTAATAACAGACCTTTTAATATGGAGTTCAGCACATAATTCTGATTTCCAGCTCTTTAAAGACCAACAGTCTGTTTTGAGGAATTCTTTCATTAAGGATTCTTTCCTGATTTGTACATATAAAAGTGAATTTACAACCATACACTGCATGTTGAAAATACATACACTGTATTTTCTATACAGTGCGAGTCTCAGTATATATTCCATTCTTGCTAGACAAAAGACAGTCATACGTTATGATTTTAATATACTTTAAACTTAATAGCAATTTTAATTGACAGCAAATCAATATATAAATAAATAAGTAGTGAAGGTCAAGGATTAAAAAGTCTGAGAGAAACCAATGCTCAGAATACTGATTTCTGATGAAGTTATAGCATTCAAATATTTCTCAGTCTGACATTTGGTTGAAAGTTGAGTGTTGATCATATTGAAATGATTTCACAAGCCCTTGCTGGGACATGCAGTTCTAATCAAAAAGAGAATGAAAACCTCTAATAGGAATTTAATCTTAGAAAATGAAGGATGAATGTTTCTTGTACAAGCTTTTAATTATTTCTAAATTATCAGCAGTCTTTTGACAACAAAGGGAATGGATTATAATGGCTGATCTAAATGCAAAGGAAAAAATCTTTACCATATGAAGGAAACATGGATTATTGTATGCCTGTAAGTACCATGTAGAATGAAGAAGTTGTTGGAAATGACAGAGCAAATTAGCCAGTTTGATAAAACATGTGACAGCTCCCTGGATTTGCTGACTACTTTACATAATTACAGTAGCTGTTCAACAATATCACTCTCCATAGATCATTTTAGTAATTTTCCCAAGGCACATTATTTCTTGCTGCTTTTCCAATTTAACTCATTTATCTCATTCCTATTTATTCAAGTTTACTCCTTTTTTCCTTACCCTTGATTGTTACCTACTGTTTAATGTAAGCCAGTCCTATAAATTTATGGCAGTCATTTCAGGATAACAGAAATCACAGAATCAACTAGGTTGGAAAAGAACACTGAGATCATCCAAGTCCAACCTATGACCAAACACCATCTTGTCAACTAGACCAGGGCACTCAGTGCCATGTCCACTCTTTTCTTAAACACCTCCACCACCTCCCTGGGCAGTCCATTCCAATGCCCAATCACCCTTTCTGTGAAGAGCTTCTTCTTATGTTCAATCTAAATCTACCCTGGCACAGCTAAAGACTGTGTCCTCTTGTCCTAAATGTGAACCTCCACTCATGTAAATATGATACACAAACCAGCAGACCTGCTGCTGATGTGCTTCTGTTTCCTGAGGAAATAAAACTCTGTGCCAAAACTGCATGATAAACCTACGCACCGAAGTGCATGAGCACAAACTCAAGCAGCTGATTCAGGAACTCTGAGTCACTCTGTAATTGCTGGACCTCCCGGAGCACACAGAGAGCCTGTGGACCTGAATGCTTCATCCAGCCAAGCCAGAAAACTCTGCTGCCTTATCTGCTAACTCTGGGTCCCCAGACTACTCTGGACTCATATTCTGCCTGTAGGGAAACAGAGGGCTGGTGGTGCTGGTATTTCATGCAGCAGGAGAATACATCATGATAACAATGAACCTCCCCATGAATTCCCAGGAAACCTCAAGGGAATTCATGCGGCTCCTTTGCCAGTACACCTTCTTCCAACCTTGTGACAATCATTTAATACCCTAGAATCACAATCCAGCCTGATTTCATTTCAGGTTATAATTACCTTGCAACTGGCTTTGTTTCTATCTACCTCGAACAAAAGGTGACTTTTATAAAAGGAGTCATTGTTCACAGCAATATTGTGTGCTGCAAAGTTTATGGGCTCCTTCTGCTTGCCTGGAACAGTGTGCAAAACAAAAAGAGAAGCTGTGACAGAATTCCACAGCTTAGATGTTATATACTTGGTACAAACAAATACTTTAATTTTTTACACACAAATGTAGTATTAATTTTGAGTATTATTACTCAAAAATAATCTCTATATCACTTGCCTAGATGAATCATCATTCCCTTTTCATTCAAATGCCCCCTTTTTCATATTCACAAAACTATTGGCTAAACTTTTTTTCCTTGTATGCAGCTATCCATAGGCTGGCAACTTCATAAAGAAAAATAATTGAATGGTCTAATCTGGAACAGACAAGCTGGCCCGATCATTCCCATTCCATACACAAAAAGACAGAAAGTCTGATGGCAGACAAAGACAAGAGGAAGAGTAAATAGAAATGAGTTTCCAAGCACCCTCTCAGTATTCTTCTTACACATTATCTTGGATATGATCTGGATTGTTTGGTGCCACAAGCAATGTCACCAGCTTTCCTGCGAGAAATCCCAGGGCTCAAGGACCCTGCTACTTAAGAACTTGTTATATGAATTGCTGCTTAAAAAATATCTTTATTAAGGAAACAAGAACAGTATACCAAGCTGAGAAACTGCATTAGGAATGGCATAGTACTGAAGACACTTGTAATTCTTGTCCCTTCACCCACATGGATTCAGAAATGATAACCTATGTGTGCTGCATTGTACAGTGGCTGCTATGGCTGTTCTTTGTAATGCCTCAATAAACACATGTGAGTAGGGCACATCATAGCAAAAGTTGCCCCAAGTGCCATTTTATCTCTTAAACTACTATGGAGGGAATGGCATAAGGAGATATAACTTAGAACATCATGCAATAACCTGAAAATTATGAGTTCCGAAATATTTGCCTGAACTGAAAGAGTTTAGTGTCTACATTAAAAATCTGTGAAAAAACTGTGTAAAAATATATGTCTACTAGACTTATAAGCTGTTCATAACAGGCAATTTTGATAATCTAACATGCCTATTAGAATCTGTTTTGCTTATTTTGCTGTGAAATTGTGATTTTTTTTTCCACCTCAAACTACATATCATACTGTCATATTTCATTTCTTTCAGTCATTTTTTTTTCTATTGGTAGCTTAAAAAATGATAAATACAACTATGACATGAATTTTGGTTGAACATTTCAAAACAATTTCCAAAGAATCATTCACTTCCTGGCAGTATTTCTTTTTGGCTCAGGCAGCTATTCAGCTTCACTAACTCTCCTATCTCCAAACTAATCAGATTGTTCCATCAACAGTTAAAAAATAATGGTGGCTTGATCAACATGCACAACACCAAAATCCAAAATTCTGCCACCATCCATGAAAGACTGAGGGAGCTCTGACTTTTAACTGAAAACGCACATACTTGTGCACATCTAAAGTACTTCAAAAAAACCTGAGATCCATTTAAAAAAAAGATTTATATATTAACATAATATGAATGTAACATATTTCACTGTCCATATAATCATTATTGTCTTCACAAAAACATATTTAGCAACTCTTTTAAAATAGCAAGCAGAGGATTGGTCGTAAAAATAAAAGCCTCATTCTTGCAAGTTTCGCGGTAAATAAGTCAGATGATTTATAAATCATTTTATAAAAAGAGAACTGCTTTGAAATAGGCTTTCATTGTGTATCCAGGATTTGCTAAGGTGATCTAATGTCAGTGCACTCTGATTTCAGCTATTCTCACTATGCCATTTAAGTATTATAACCAGTTCTAATCTCATAGCATGAACTGTAAATTCAGATTTACAAGAAAATGAAATGTGGGAAAATAAACAGGAAACAGTAACACAAAGACATCCATCTGCAGAAGGAAACTGCCTCTCAGAATATATTTGCTTAGAAATAAATAAATGGCTATCACAGAACCTGACACTTAATGCAACTTGCATTGCAAGCTAGTTAAAAAGCAGGCCCTGGGTGAATTTGTTCTTAAAAATATTAAATATAAACTTTTCCTGAGATCATGCTAATGTATACTGTTAATGATTAAACTAATGTAGTATTTATAGTCTCAGTAAGTTGCTTATTGTCCATTAACATTTTACTTTTAGCCCTTCCAGCACTTAATCTTTTATTAGAATGGTAATGTTTCTGGAAGATCCTAACTGTTATCACCTGTATCTTAACATGTTTGGCCTTCTCACATTTATGACAGGCTTGGCACTTCCTTTCACCTATTATCCTGCAGTTTAAGTTGCTGTTTTACATTCTCAGTTGCAACCTCACCTCTATTTTATGTGTGAGTGTGTCTGGAAAGTTGCTGCTTCCAAACTTCAGTGGCACACTCAAAAGTTAACAACCTCTGTCTTGAATTAGAACACCACAACCTATGTAAACAACACTCAGTCAAACTTCAACTCACCAAGGCAAGAATTACAGCCTCATTCATAAACATATTTGGCCAAGACCTGGTGTGGCAGCCTTCAGATGTGCCTGCATATTGTTGATTTTCTGGACTTGAAAGAACAAGCCTTCACAGTCAGAGCTGAAACAAATTCATAGCAGAGCAGCATAGAAGTGGTTCTGAGATCCTGTCAAATGCTGATTGGCATCCTGTGGTGCCTATAAAGAAAATGGTCAAATCTCACTGAAATTCCCAGAGCTGTAAGAGAAGCAAATTTTTTTTTTTCCTTCACTTTGATCTATCAGACTTATGAGAAAACCTGATGATTGCAGGTTTGTTTTTTTTCCCCTGTCTCTCCTCCCTCCTCCCCCTTCTCCTTTTAGAATTACTGTATGGGTACATTATGACAAACTTCTCCATTTATCTCAGCCAGCAACTAGCTGGGCAAAACAAGTCTGGAAAACCATGGTATACTTCTGTTATGGTTGATAAGCACCATATAAACAGGGGCCTGGCATGTAATTCTGGAGAACAGGCTGCATGCTGAAGCTCCAAGGATTTCTTCCTGCACAAGGAAATCCTGCAGGGGTGACAAAGCTGGCTGCTAGCCAGGTGGCTGCAACCAGCCAGCCCTCAGCTGTGCAGCTCCAGAACAAGCCCCTCCACTTGAGTACAACTAATTCTGCAACTGAGATGTCTTGGTTGCAATAGTAAAAGAACAAGCTGCTGGCAACCTTCCTCTTCACTTCCAGCTATACCTTCTAACCTCCACCTTGTGTCAGCTTTAGGATTTGAGCTGTTGTAGATAAATTCCATCTATCTACCTGTGAGATGAATTTGTGGTTGGATTGGGTCACTGGTGGAGCCACAGGGAAGGAGAGGAAGGGACAGCCAGGGCTAGCAGAGCAGTACTGCCCCTTGCAGCTCCACCTGGCTCTGTGAATCTCGAATGCACCAAAGCTCAGAAAGACTGGAGACCTGCAGGCTGCTCCCATTTTTTTCTGTCCCAGGACTCATTGTAACCAACAGCGTTGTGTCATTGACAGCAGTGCTTCCCATCAGGGACTAGTAACAGTGCAAGCAGTGCTTGACAGAAGACATAGAACATAGCAGGGAATACTGAGCCTGAACAGTAAAAGCTCAAGGCCTTCAATAGATCAATCATTAATATGATCTACCTCAAACTTTACATGCATGACATTTGCTTTAAAACAAACTGCCCTCAAGAAATACCCAGAGCAGAAGTTCGGTAAATAATCTGAAACCATCCACCCTTTTACAAGCTGAATAATGAAACTAAAAATACACTCTGTAAAACAAGAGTGACGAATATTCCTTTCAAATTTTAGAAATGTTAGATATGCTACAGCAACATTTCAGCTACATTAGCAGACTTCCAGGCTCCTGAGAGGTGAAAACTAGCAGCATAATAATTACATAGGTTAATGAGACAGCACTTGAAATTCCAGTCAGAAACATTTAAAATAGATGCCTTTTATTATAACACTGTGGGAGTTCTGTGGATTCATTAATCAGAGAATTTTAAAAGCTAGGTACTGGGACCTTCAGAGTCAGATGAAATGATAGCACAGTTCAGAAGTAATACAGGTAAAAAAACAGCACACTTGAAGGTAAGTCATCAATCAGTGAAGTTAAGAATTACACTAACTTTGGCTCTTACCTTTATTTATCTTGCAACAGCTAAGGGCTGGATGCAGCCACAAAGGTGATAGGGGTGGTATTAGCCTCTTCCCTGGGATGTGGCTCTTCCCTATCCCATTACCCACATACAACCACAGAGGAACCCCAGCAAGGAATGTACGGTGTGAGGATCAGAAGATTCTTCTGAAGCAAAGTCATATCAACAGCAATGACAACATCAGGACAGAAAGTAAGAGGCACATAAGCACAATTGTACAGTAGTTTAACCAACTGCACAGACAAGATACTTATGTCCCCTGAAAAATTCTTAATGTTTCGTATTTGATTTCACCCTACATCAATGCAAGCAGAAAAGGTTTTTGAGTGCTATTGCAGGAAAAATGGAAGTGTGAGAAACTATACTGTGCAGGACTGCAGGCCACTAAAGGAGAATGGAAATCTCTCTCCTTTGTCTACGTGGTTTGCGAGTTTGGGTCATGCTCTGTCTCCCCTTGAGTAGGCTCTCCATGCTGCACAAGATTAATGAGTATATTTTTAACCTGCTTGAGTGTATGTTTCTCCTGCTCTGAAGATACAGGAAGGAACTTAAGATATGGAAAGAGAAACCTAAAACTTGCTGAGTTTGGGGTTTTTTGGTTTTTTTTCCCCTCTATCTAGTTCTTGTCAGGTGCTTTAAGAACTTTAGTGTGTCATTCCTTCATTTTAATCATGCTACCCCTGCATCACAATCCATTAACTTTGATTTTTTTTTTTTTTTAATTTCTAAACAATTTTTAGCCTATAATCTTTAAAAAATTGTATAATCTGTAGAAGAATTTCTCTAGCTTTTTGATAACCTGATTCATCTTTTTTATTTGTCTGCACTGCTCCCATAAAATGTGTGAGCTATCTCAGAAGCTTTTCCAAAACTTTTTCAGTAGACCTCAAGGCCTCTGTGTTCCTCAGGAGGGTCTACAGCTCACTGCTTGAAAAACCAAAAGTTCATTGCTTTTTGCAAACAAATATATTTCCTACTCTTCCTTAATAATTAATTGGACATAAAATCTGATAATATAAGAAGAATGTATCAAATTGACTTCAGGAAAAGTTAAAGAAATTCTCCAAGAAACCACTTTGATTGGTACTCAGGTTGGTTAGGAATTCATTCAGTTCCTATTCACTCACCTAATTAAAACACTTGTCTGAAATATCGATGAGGAAGCATTACAGAAAATTTTATTTTAGTCTCACATTTCCTTTTCAAATATTGTCAGTGTTTCATCTTATGAAACTTAAATAGGATAGATTTATAAAGCAGTGTAATATGGAAAACTGGGCTGAAGCCATTTGATTTTTAACAGCTTGTTCCCATGTATCCATGAGCTTAAACAGTCCTCTATTTTAGCTTATTGATTACTACTCTATCCTTTTGGAACCCTCTATGGGGTTTATTGAATTTTTGAGAAAGTTTTTCTGGTTTTCCATCAGGCTATAAGACTTTCAATGTCCTTATGACAAAATTCTTAAAGGAGCTTTACAAATTGGTCTTGTTTCTCCTTCTTTCTTTCCCCTTTACATGTCTCGAGAACTTTTTCCAAAGGCACACAGATTCTTTTATTTCCAAATGACTTTGAAGTTTCTTCTACAGAAACTTTCCTCAGAACTTACAGGATGTAACCCTATGGCAGGAGTGAATAAGAGCAGGTTTTTTCACCAGCAGCAGTTCCCACAATAGGAGAGGAACCTGGATGATTTCCAGCTGCTCCCGTCAGCCCAGTTCACCACTAGTTATTGCTGAGGCTGCACTTTCCCTAGATTGATTTGTATTAATAAATAAACTGTTATATATATATGACCTATAAGGAGAGGATTGTAAAAAATTCATGGATCTTTTGTATGTTGGCTGATAACTCTCCCAGTAGTCACTCCTTATTGTTCAGTGCATATCAGTATCTCTCTTGGGTATGTCCAGTACAAGATTATTTCTAGGATTAATACAGAGCAAGAGTACTGATCCAAAAAGGGGAGAATAAAGTTCTGAGTCTGCTGAAATATTCACTGCTTCTTTTGGAGTTTCCAAAATTTTCAGTTATAAGAAAAGCTATGGAAAAAATATGCAAGATCCAAATATATGTGGGAAAATATGTCCTGTCCCAAGATATCTGGGCGCCTAATTCCAGCTAAATTGGAGAAAATCCACAAGTTGCCATCTGTGCTCCCTGCCCCGTGAGGATAGGGACCTGGCCAAGTGGAGTTGGCTGGGAGTGGAACAGATGAAGAAAGGATTGTCTTTCCAAGAGACAGTACAGCTGCTACTCCTGTCTGCATTCACTCCAGACCCCTGAAGGGAATTCAGCCACAACTTCTCCCATGGTCTTCACTGCAGCAATGGGAATCCCTTAAATAAATGCCATAGGATTAAGCAATTATCTAATCCTAAGTGCAGGTTAGACAGATGTCTAAAGGAAATTGTTTAGAACTCTACAACCAGACTAGTTTAAAAGAAACTCTGGGAATTTGAGTTGTAGGAAGTCAGCTAGCATTCATTTAAGTAGTAAACAATTAATTTAAGGCAGGAACTTAACAGATTTTTCTTGCTTTTTTTCTAGTTCTTTTTTTTTTTTCTTTCTTGTATTAATACAATAATTTTTATAGTTCTTGTTGTTTTATATTGCGTACTGGAAAAAGTTAGAAGGATTCAGGAATGACATTTCCAACAATTTTCTGAATTCTGTATGTCTTCTGCTAGTTAAAAAAGCAGTTAAATGCTGAAAGTACTGTTTTTACAACCGAGGCTAAAGAAAAATGTCAGACAACATTTAAGGATTGTTCTAAATTGTTCTAAACATTTGGAAACCATGATGAAGCTGAAAAATTATTAAATTATAAATGAAAATTTTCCTTTCCATATTTTGAAAAGGGAACAGGGGAGAATGAAATTCTATATGAAAAAACAGTTTAGCATATGACTTTAGCTTTTATTTATTTTATTTTAGAAGAAGCTCCTCAGCTGCCACTATCCATGAGAAGAAGGCTGGCTGCCTTCTATACCTGTTTAGGGAGCTGCATGCACCAAAAAATGCATCTTCTGAATTTGGCAGACATCATAAATGGTCTCTGTAGTGGCTAACAACACTAATATTTATTAAAACACGTAAACAGAAAGACTCTGCACTCTTTTTAAATGTAAAATTTCAATTCAGGTTTGCTAGTTATGTTGCTTCTTACACCATATATTAGTGGAGTGCTTGTTGAAAGCATGATATTCCTCCTGCCTGGCACTATGTAAATCTGATTCATACAAGTCTGATTGCTCTATGCTCCACTTGGAAGAAACAGAAGAATTTAGAATGATTTTTCCTTTAAGCCTTATTTCTAAGCACTATAGGGGCATTCCACAGATGCTGCAAGGCTCTAGGTTTTGACATAAACACTAAATAAAGGTGCTGTTATATGCACATTTGCAAGATGAAGTGTCAAAATCACTCATGTACGGAGAAAACAAATACGAATTTCCTTGCGCTACATTGATCCTAGCAATAGAAACATGAATTACAGACTCTGAAACAAAGCCCCATGTGTCTGTTTATGACTGCTTTTCCCTTTTCTATGTTCTTATTTATTAACCAATTATATAATCTGAAGTTGAATCTTAGCTTTTTTTTTTTTAACCACCTGCAAGTCACAGCACAAAGAGGAGCTGGTCTATGCATGCACTGGGAAATGTCACAGAGTTAAAGTTTCATCCTTGGTGTCCCTATGGCAGAGGCAGGAATCAATACAGGGCAGCAAACATCCAGCCCCAAATATTTCCTCTACAGTGGAAGCAGACCAAAGGCTCCAGGCAGCCCTGGAAGAGATCCTCTCCCTCAATTTTCTTTTTTGACTAAGAGGGTTGGTCTTCAAGGCCAGAAAAATGCAATTTAAACAGTAAATATAAACAATGTATCATTATTCCCCTGTAGGGATGTATTCCTGATTCACAGTCTACTGATAACAAAAAAATAATTTTTGTTTTATTTAACTTTGAGAACAGCTGAGCTGGACAGAACTGGGCAACAAGTCACCTAAAGGCATGGTCTATTTAAAAAAAAAAAGTCTTTAAACACAGCTGACTTCTATAGGACCTATAACCTTTTGATAACATATTCCCTCAACCCCTGCAGATGAAGAGTTTCACAAGACCATCATATTTTTTAGAAGTGCAGACAAGTAGAAACTAATTTAGGAAACAAAACAGTGATCTAGTGAACTATTTGATAGCCATCCTAAGAATTCTCAAGCAGTAAGAGTAAATATTTTTATTCTTGTTCTGATATAGAGAGCACTTTCATGATTTTTAAAAAAACAACCGTATGGAAAGTCCAAGAATGAGATGCTAGATCTGCAAGGCACTATACTACCATGCAGATGACTTCATAGAAATTCCCCTCTAAAGGAATTTAATATTTGAATGTCAGAATTAGGAAGTCTGGTAAATTCATGCACCTCCAGGGGATAAAATAAAAATATTTCTCCAATTTTTGGATTAAAAATATTTTCAGGTAGCAATCTCTCTTTTTTCCATGCTTATATGGCAACTATGACCATAGCTTCTGGACAACTTCCAGACACAGTATCTTTTGAGATAAAAAAATGCTAATGCTCCCAGGTAGCTCAGAGGGGTAGAGTAAATCCTTGGTGATGGTTATACAGGCAATTTCATAACAGAACAGCGAGTTATGTGTTTAGGGCCTCCTATGTCAGTGCACCAGCAAGGGCATGGACCTACACATCTGACTACAGCACAGATTTATCCTTGGGGTTTGGCTATCAGTGCTTAATTTGGTGACCACCTGGGAGAAACTTGGTCCTAACGGGAAAGGCATTGCTATGAGCTTGGAGCCAAACAGTTTTCCATAACTGGGTTTGTACAGCTTCTTCATAAAGACATGATAGAGTTTAAGTTGCAGCATCATGAATTTTTCTATCCATACATCTATTTTCTCATAAGCAAACCCAAAGTATGTGGCTAGCAACATCTTTCTTAAAAATACTAAGAAAGGCTGAGTTAACCCCATAACGTAACAGAACAGAGACATGACTGGCTTCGTTCAGGTGGGAAAAATAATCCTTCTGATCCAACACTGTCCAAACAGACATGTCTTCTGATCAAACATGTCTCCAAAGACATTGTGATGTCTTATTTGTTTGAAAATGGTGAAAACGAATGTAAATGGAGAAAAAAACACCATTAAGACATTTATATGCTAAGGAAGTGAGGCATTTCCTTAATTGCTCCAACTTGCACAGCTAGTATCATCTTAATTTACAAAGTACACAGACAGTCAAAATTAAATGTCATTAATCATTGCTCGTCTGTTCACTTTATTCTATAAGATGTCAGGCATATCAGGGATTTTACATCTGCAAAACTTTCCCTTCAGGAAAGACTAGATAGTATAGTTGCATTTTGATGTCATAAAGGGTGATGCTTTGCCCAAAGACATCAGTTTTGGCACAGTTACAGAAGCATGATATGGTTGGGAAGAAGGGGAAATGGAAGTGTGTTGCACCTACTAGATGATGAGTGCAAGCAGATAAGTACACACTGTGTGCCAGAGATTATTCAAAAAAAAGTCAAATGGCAAAATATAAGTTCCAAAGTAGAAATAAAGTGGAAAAGAAATTGAGAGGATGGTCAAGAGAAGATATAATACTAAAGACAGGAAATATGTTCTAAACTGAAGTAGGATTATACTTATCCCACAGAAGATGTAGCTATACTTTTTTTGCTGAGTAAAACATCTGTTGTGAGGCCGCATCTCAAGACCTGTGTCCAGTTCTGGACTCCTCACTTTAGGAAGGGCGTTGAGGTACCTGGAGCATGTCCAGAGAAGGACAATGGAACTAGTGAAGGGTCTGGACCACAGAGGTCCAGAGCAGCTGAGGGAGCTGGGGGTGTTTAGCCTGGAGAAAGGAAGGCTCAATGGGGACCTTATCGCTCTCTAAAACTGTCTCAAAGGAAGCTGTAACCAGGTGGGGACTGATCTCTTCTCGCTGGCAACAAGCTGCAAGAAAGCACAAGGGGAAATGTCCACAAGTTGTACCAGGGGATGTTTAGATTGAATAATAGGAAAATGTCTTCATGGAAATGGGTAGCTATTCAGCACTGGAACAGGTTGCCCAGAGAAGTGTTGAGACACCATCCTTGGATGTATTTAAATAATGTGTAGATGTGGCACTTAGGAACATGGTTTAGCGGTGGACTCGGCAGTGTTAGGTTTATTATTAGACTCAAAGGTGTTTTCTAACCCAAAATATTCTATGATTCTACAAATTTAGCAAAACTGGTTTGGACTATCTCATGTGGTTTTGGCCTCCTGCCTTCCAGGAGGAGGAACCAAAAAACACAGCAGCAGCAGAGACAACCTGTGAGGAGAACAAAGTGGATTCATCCTGGGAGTGGAGTCATGATGGAGACTAAGGAGCTTGACCTAGAAACATAGAATCATAGAAACATCAGGCTAAAAGAGACATTTAAGATCAGAGAGTTGAACCATAAGCCCAGCACAACGACTAAGGACTGTTGGGTAAGGATTTCTGCCCATGAACATAGCAACAGGTATCTCATTCCCCCTCCCTTAAAGGGGAAAATGCATAGTACAATGTTATAAAAAATACGTAAAGGGAGTTACAGTAGTATTTGAATATAACCATACAAAGGCCAAAATATGTTTAAACCTCCTCTACATTATACATCCCAAGACAGATGGAAAATGTGACTTAATATGTTGCTACCCTTTTTGCACAGTACATTTCACTTGAGTCTCTTGATACACATTTCACTAGATTGATATTCTTAAGTTAAAAGCATCAAAACTTCTTCAGAGTGAAGAAGCAGTCTACCATGAATCTGTGCAATAATGTTCTCATTGAAGATTATAAGATGCATTAAATGTCCTGGAGTTGAAAGAAAAAACCAAAAAACTAGCTAGGCCATCCATTAAAATTACTGCTCTGTTTACAAATAATAGAGCAATGTAGGAGAATACAACCAGGAACTTCGTTCCCAGAAAATCACAGAGTGAAAAAGTCATGTTAGCGCAATGGGAAAAGGCATTGATATTCAGTCAAATTTTTGTCTGATGATGCTTGTACATGCAGCCATGTCCACAGCATGTGAGCATATGGGGGAACCTTCTCTGTGCACAGCGCAAATGCAGGCACAGCCACATGCTCTCATTCTGACATGGTCTCTGCTACCTTGAATTTCTGTTCAGTGAAATGAACCGTGTTTCTGAGGTGGAACACATCAATTGTTTAATGACATGCAATGGCTCTCTTTAATAGCCAAGAATAAAACTGGACTCACTGTTTCCTAATGGGAAGTGTTAAAGCTACAGTTCCCTGTAGCTGTCCCTCTTGCTAAGTACAAGAACCAGAAGCTGCACCTTCCATCCTCTTTTGCATGTGTAATACTGCAGCCTGCAAACCAAACCATGGCTTAATGTGTATGAATTCACAGGAAAACATACAGAGATAGGATAGAAGCACAAATATACTTGGATATTTCTTCTCCTTACGTCATCTGTCTGGCTGACTATTTCCCCTCTGAGACAACCAATTAAATAACTATTGAAAAGAATATTCTAAACCATTCCTTTCTCAGACCCCTTTCTATAACCTCCAGAATTTCAGACATATAAAGGGGCTATAATACTGAAGAGTTAAACTAAAGAAGCTGGAACTTTATCCTCTAAACAAAGTAAACAAAGATGAATCTGACAATTTGAAAAATGTCACCATCTAGTGAAATGAGAATGATCTTATGAGGCTTGAAGCATTATCATCTCACACTTTAAAAATGTTTTGAAACCTTAATAGCTTGGAACTCAGTTAATTCACAGCCACAAGGAAAGAGGTTACACTTCATTTAAAGCTGTAAATTCTTTTGAGGGTACTTAACCATTTGAGATATTGGGAAATTTACACTCAGGGTTGACAATGACAGTAAAGTAAAAAATAAATAAACAACCAAAACCAACCCAACCAAAAAAACCCCCAACCAAACAAACAAAACAAACCAAAAAAACCCCCTAAACTAAACTAAAATGACATAAATACAAAATAAATTAGATACCCTTAGCTCCATTCTGGGGACGTGAGCCATGACTTCTATCATCTTGTCTCAATGCAGCATCAAGCACACAACATTATGACAGGATACCAGTCACACAGCAATTTCTGCAAGTTCGTATGTAAAGGAATTCAGAGAAAAAAGAGGGAAATGCCAAAAATGTTGCAAATATTGACACTAAATTATAAGATAGTGAAGAGAACCAACTGAGAAAGAGAAATCCCTTTGTTTAGTTGAACACTTAATTTCTCTGGGACTGCCTTTTTATAAATGATGAGGTTCCCTTTAAAGAATGCCTCTTTATGAAAAGGAGAATTGGAAATAATTTTCCAATTATTTCTACCACTGAGATGGTTTGGTATAAAAGCTAGCAATGGAGGGAAGAAGCTCTGAATCCTCTCTTAACCCAGAACTACTCAGATAGAGGACTCTGACTCGGATCCAGACCAAACGCAAATTTTGATGTGGCCAAGTTCACATGTTTGTGATGCTTCTGCATTTCTGCAGGAATTTTTTCCAAGTCTGTCTAAAAGCAGCTATGGCTTGCCATCAGACCTGCCAGCTATAAAAGTGGTTTGCTGTGCCTGGTTTGCTCCATAGAGTCAGGACAAGCATTCTGCTTCATGCAGAACAGCTCTTGGCAAAAATGCCCTCCAGACTTTGCTAGGAATTGGCAGGGGAAATAGCAAAAAGTCTCTTGGGTAACCCAACCTTTTACCTTTCCCATTCCCTTTCAGCATATCAACTTACATCTATTTAAAATACAGCAAATAAAGACTATTGGTGTGCAAGTCTGAAAAATTGATATTCAAAGCTGAAATCTGATCACAGAAAAGTCCTGTATCCCTTATTTTCATTCAATCCTCAGCAAGAGAAAAAGCCCCAAATGAGAAGCATAGCTGATGGCCTAAAGCTTGGGTTTGGTGAACAAGAGAAAATGGCTACTTCTTCTCAGAGAACTGTTCTACCATCCTGTTCCTTTTGTATTAGCTGAAGAGCTCTTGCCTTGCCATTTTTATGCAGGTGCAATTACTGCAAAGCACTGCAGTGACAGAGACAACATTACATTATCCAGATCACAGTGGAGGTGTCATCCATTAATTCGTTATCTCTCGGTATTGTATCTCCTGGAAATCAGTATGAATTATATGAAACAAATGTCATGTTCTCCCTACAAGAAACAAATTTTAATAGACAGAGAATGTTAGAGAAAAAATAATTGATGGAAGATTTTTCATTAGAAAATGTTATGTCAGACTTGAAACATTTTGCTGGAACATAACACTTCGATTATATCTCTGGGAACATTTCAAAACAATTTGGTACCAATACACAGTACTTAATTTTGATCAAACTTGAATTCAGCTTAAAGTAATGTATGCAATAAAATGTATATGATATGTTAAGCCTCTACTTTATTTCAATAATTCTCTATATTTTATTGGTCATTAAAATTCCATGTTACAGTACAGACACATTAATACCAAGCAAAAAAAAGAAATAAATACAAGATGGGATTTTTATGCTTGGAAGCCAAATATCAAAATATCAGTTTCCTAGAAATAAAATTTATCTACCAGTTCCTTTGAGAGAACAAGACAGGACTCATGAGACCTTTGATGCCCCCCTGTCTGAGAGCTTGAATTTCCAAAGAGGAGGGGAAAGAAAAAAGAGGTAGGCGTGAAACATGGAACATCTTTCCTATGAGGAAAGTCTAAGAGAATTGGGATTGTTCAGCCTGGAAAAGAGGCAGCTTTGGGGTCACCTAATTGTGGTGTTCCAATAACAGAAGGGGGCCTACACGGAAAATGGAGGGAGACTTTTTACAAGAAATGTACTGAGAGGACAAAGGGGGGATGGCTTCAGACTGAGAGTAGGGTTAGATGACATGTTATGAAGAAATTCTTTATTGTAAAGGTGAGGAGGCACTGGAACTGACAACCCAGAGAAGTTGTGGATGTCCCACCCTTGGAAGTGCTTAAGTCCAAGGTAGATAGAGCTCTAACAACCTGGACTAGTGAAAGGTGTCCCCGTCCACAGCAGGGGGTTGGAACCAGATGATCAAGATCCCTTCCAAATAAAGCCATTTTATGATGCTGTGATTCTATGATTGTTATTTTAAGATCTGAAATCTGTAAGATTTAATAGCTGAAACTCACCCTACCAGCCCTCAGGAGCTCTTGACTAGTGTGTATTCTGCACCCCTGCATTATAAGTAGCTTCAGCCATGTAAGAGACTTTCTAAGGTAGGTCTTGATGATCCTTCTCAAATCCAAGTAAAGCAATCCAAAATAAACCTTTCCAGGGGTGTTTTGTCCAGGAAAAAACCCTATATTTGGAGGTACTGCTGTTAGTATCTCTGGGAAATTGTAGATTAGGCTAACACAGGACTTCTCAGAGACTGTTGGGAACAGCATCTGTATCCACCAACATGCATTCATGTTAGAAGATAGAAACATGACTCCTGCATATGCCTGCTAAGTCTTACATGAAAAATCAGGCTGTCTTTACCCCAAATTATTGCCTTAATTATACAAGCTCAGAATTTTTATGGCAGAAAGCCGGCATTATATTGAGGGAGCAAGTCTCCCTCACTATAACTTTGATTAAAATCAAGATGCAAATTTTCCTAATTCCTAAGTTTGGGTTTTTTTGGTGGTTTGGTTTTTTTTGTTTTGTTTTGTTTTTTTGTTTTTTGTTTGTTTGTTGTTTTTTTCGGGGTTTTTTTTGTTTTGGTTTTTTTTTTTTTTTGGTCTTAGGAGTGACTAGAGAAAGCCAATAGAAGATTTGACTTCAAAAAACCCTCACTACCAACCCTCCTATGCACTGTGGCAGAGATGTGTGTACAGAACTGTGAGGATGTGAGGAACATAGGTGACAAACATATTTGATAGAATGCAGCAGAACTAATAATAGGGATCAGTGGATGCAAAGACCCTTGAATTTCCAGCTGAAGGCGGTGGCTTGCTCCATCTCTGTTCTGCATTGCCACTGCACCACACTGAGTAATGGGTGCAGGTCTGAGACCAAAGCCTGAGTGAAAGAATGCTTTAATTGATTAGACAAATAAATGCATCATATAATTTCCATAATTATTCTATTTTCTGGACTTCACACTTAATAGGGACAACCAGTGATTTTAGATTGATATAATTTTATAAAAAGCTGAGTTCCCTGTATTTGTTTTCTAGTTATATCTGAGCTAAATAATATATGCAGCTTTGCAGGCATGGCATAATAATGCCTGCATCATTTAGGTGCTGCCTCTAGTTTCTCAAGGTGCTTTGGCCTCAGTTATTAATTGATATCACAATCATTTTTTGTTAAGTAGCATTCTTGGTTTCCTTAGTCTCTTCGTTGACTTTCTCTAGCACACAGGAAGAATAAATACATTAAGGACAGAGCTGGATATGCAAGGATGAAAGGGATTTAAGAACAAGGGGGTGTTTTGGTGGTTTGTGTTTTTGGGATTTTTTTGGTAGTGCAGTTTCTAGCCTTGCTTCTTAGGCAGACATGGCCTAAGTATAAAACTGTATTTATGTGTGCTTTTTCTGTCCTCCTCTTACTTTCTGTCCTCCTCTGTCCTCTTCTCAAAATGCTAATTTAATTCACATTTGCTATAGAAGAGAAGACCTCAGAGGTATTAAATGACTACACATTTTGAGAAAAATTATTAGCTATTAAAAAAAGATCCTGCTACGTGGTAAGCAGAAGAAGTAAGACCCTAAACTCTGATTGCAAAGAGGTGTTAAAAATCTATCAACTATCGGAAGAACATCAGAATCTCTATCTTAGAGAATCTCATCTGAACACATATATCAACTGGATAAAAGCTTCATTCATTTAACTTCTTAAATATTTTTTTTCTTTTTCCTGCTAATATGTATAGCATTTTCAGTCTTTGTACACTTGGACAGCATACAACTACAAATGAAGCATGTATTTACCATGTGGCATCAGATCCAAATTCTCCAGAAATTTAAAATCATACCCATACGTATAGCAGGGCTTGTTTCAGTTTGGTATCATTTGGTGCTATGCTGAGCATAACTTCAAGGGAGACAACAGTCAAGCATAAAACTTGGTTTTGCATATTTAATATTTCTTTGTGCAGGGATAGTGTGAAAAGTGAACAAAAAAAGTCTGAAGTCTTGGAGAATCAAAAGTGTTCATTTTAAAAATGGGGGAGGTAATTCAAAAAACTGCTTAGCAACTCAAGAACAGATAGCAAATGTGATGGACCAAACATGGAGCTGTCAGAATAAATTTTCATATGAAGACCTGAAAAAACTCAGAAATCTGCTACAGTGGAAAAGCTGTCTCACTAGCTTAATATGATGTAGGAAGGCATGCTTTGCCAATAAGAACAAGTCCTCAGAGTTAATACAAGAGCATTTCGTCAGGTGCAATATTAAATATATTAGAAGTGACCACTTCTAAGGATAATGTAATCTGTAATTATTACCTCCTTTTTTTTTTTTTTCTTGTCTCAGAAAACAGAAAATTGTGCAACTCCTCATTACTTTTTATCAGAATAAGTGAGGATGGAATAAAACAACCTCAAGAAAATTAAAATCCTTTAGGTCTAGATAGTGAACAAGAGGTTATTAGCAAGTGAGTCAGCCTCTCTGAACCTCAATTTCTGTCAGGTCTTGAATGGTTGTACAACTGCCATCCCTCAGAGTTGTCTTGGATTTTAACTTCAAACATGTATGTAGATCCAGTAACATATTTCTATGGATAATGAGTGGCTGTATCTCTCCTTAACAACATGAAGATCCAGGCTTTATTAGGTGAATCAAATGAACAGCTATTCAGCTTGATTTTGCAGTGTCCTGGTGCTGGTTCAAGGATGGGAGGAACTGTGTTTTGAATCCTCCTCATGCCTACATGATTTTGATCTGCACCTCTTTTAATTTGACTTCTCAAAACTCACAGGGCTTCTCTAGCACTTCTAGATACAGGTCATGAACTCTCATAAGGAAAGCCATATTCTGATTACTTAGGAGTTACCTAATCAGAGATATAATATTATCAGAAAATCATCTCATTCCTCCTCTGGCTATATAAAATAATCCTCTCACATCCTCTACTATTTAAAAATTTTATAATAAAGCTTCTATTATTTGTATAAGTAGACAGTTAAGCATCTTGAAGATCTCATAGCTAAAACACTTATTTTCCCTGTCAAATTCAATTAATTTTTGTCTATTTCATTGCATCTAACCACATGCATTTGGAGTATTCTGTCACAATATGACATGAAACGAACCACACACGCACAACACCTTTCCTCAAGCAAGGGTAGAAGAAAGAGGAATTTTATTGTAAAACTCCGATTTATATATGTTGCATAAGTTGTTCAGTGATTGGTCTGACAGGTGGCTTCCTCTCAGACCACACTGGTCAAACCAAAGGTCCATCAATTCTTGCTTCCTCCAGAGAGGAATGTAAACAATTGTTGCTTACAGAGATGTGTGTGGGAACTGACTCCAGGAATTCGAAAACATCAGAAGGTTAAAAAGAAAACTTGCAAAAGCAGGGGCGACAGTATTCTAATCAGTTATTTTAATGCTTACATCCTTCAAATGCTTGCAGACCTTATCTTCCTCTTAGAAAGTACATTTGTGATTTGGTTGGCTATCCCCCTGAATTACTGTGATTTTGATCAATAAATTCCATTAAAAAGCTTGCAAAAATCCACTCTGGTTCATGTTAAACATGCTATAACACACCAGAGTCTGATCAAATAGTGACACAAACCAAAAATCAAATAGGAAATAATGTCAAATTATTGAAGAAAATGTAAAATTAGGAAAAATACCCATAGACATAACACCTTCAAGATGAGCTTTTAAATTTGCCTGTTGAGTGGAAAGAGAAACTGTATCTCAGTTGAATGATTTTATTTAGGAAAAAAACAGAACCTGAAGCTAGAGGAAAGACACACAGCCCCTCCTCCCACACTCCCCACTCTTTGAGCCAAAGTACAGACAAAAATAATGTGTGATATTATCAGCAAATATTACTGTACTTCTCTGTAGGTGGCAAACATAATATAAGCATTGGCAACTCAGCAAATAAACTAAGGGCAATTTTCAAATGCTGTAATGGAAATGCCAGGACAATTGAAGAAAGGTCAGTAAAACATATACACCCCTGTGGCAAGGGTCCTAATACTTATAAAATAGTTTGAGAAAGATATCAGAGATACCTCTTATATCTGTTATATCTCTGAATATACTATCACTGAATGACAATCACGAAATGATTAAAAAATTATGAAAACACACATATTAATTTAAGTACATACCTAGTTATCACAGGATTGTTTCAAGGATTGGATTATTTTTTGCCTTTTCAAAAAGACATGAAAATAGTTGTGACCTATTTTTATTTTTAAGCCCTTATGTTTACGGCTGATCTGCAACATGCCAAAGAGAAAGTTGGACAAAGCTAAAGTTAATAGATCCCCAACTCTCCTTCAACTGTGGACCTAAGGATGGTATTCCAAGATTTCTTACTGTTTAGGTACACTTTGCTGTAGTTGGTTTTGAGTCAAATCTATTCCCTGTGTTTTCTGTCATATAGCTCACAATATATTTTTTGATCAGGGACTGACTCTTTGGCCTCTTCTCCCCACAGGGAGGAAGAAAAAGGGCACTCAAGAAACATCTGACTTCCCTTTGGTCATGCATGCTTCAGGAAGAATGCAGAAGCATTTTCCTCTGCTCTTTTGGTCTTTGGCTGTTATGCCACTGCAGCCAGCTGAGGGACAGCTCCAGCATCTGACCTCCTGTACTGGGAACTCCCTCCTTTCCTCCTCTCTTAATGGATGAATCCTGTCCCTCATCACCACACACATCCAAACAACCTGTCTTGGCTGAGCTTCTCTCCTCACTGTGGACTCCTCCAGCATGCAGTATCACACTAACACCTCTCTTAATAAAGAATGACTTCACTCTACTGTTTGTAAAGCATAAAGCAAATTTGCCACAGGAAAGTCCCCAAACTTTTTTGTTCTGGCATTTTCATGTCATGTTCTGTCATTCAGCCCCTCTGCCTGTCATTTGATTCAGTGAGTCCTTTGGTGTAAAGGTCTCATGAAAGACACAATAATAAACTAAAAATACAAGTTCACATTTTACCAAACTAAAGGAGTCCCCAGTAAGATCCCAGCTGTGAGAAAGTGGAACCATTTTCTTTCTCGTTGTTCCTCCTGAAGTTTCATATTTTCTGTAATATCCCTGTATACAGTTGAGGTACTCCATACACTTGTGTGAAGGGTAACCTCACTAATTTTGCGTATCTGACAGATGTGGTTTGCAAAACAGATATGCAGAGTAAGAGAAGGCAGTATCCTGAATCTAAAATTTATTAGTACATACGACACACATGTACAGAGTAAATGTGGCACTGTAAATGTGCCATATGGCACTATAAATGAAGATACAAGAGGTTAGAAAGTTTCAAGCAAAAAAAAAAGTTAGAAATTCTAAAGAAACCATTTTCATCAATTAAAAAAATTCTGTCAAGTTATATAATACAAATCTATGAAATCTAAAAGAACTGCCAATCTTTTAAAATCCATTCCAATGTTACCAACATTTTGAATATTTTTTTTTTGAAAGAAGCATTGAAAGTTTTAAAATATTCAGTTATTGAAAGTTATAAAATATCCCAAATAAAATATAGCGATTCTCAATTTGGCATTATATCTGGTTTTGATATTTGCATTACATGTTAAATTATAAACATTATAGAATCTACCAAAATGTTAGATGATAATGCTTATAATTTCAAAGAAAATTTTATATTTACTGGGAAGTACAAAGAATTTAGACAGTCAATTCTGATAGAAAATTAAACTACAATTCAAAGCCCTCAGTATTCTTCAAAAAAGGTTTTTCTGCCTTTTACACAGTAGCTGTTAATGTCATTGTCTTTGGTCTGGTGTTCAATCACATAAAACTTTTATATGTTCTAGCATATTTAAATATGAACCGTCTTACCACACAAACACTCTTTTCAAAAGTATTTGAATATATTCAAAAAAAGAACTATGAAACAGGAAAGAAAAACGTGGAAAATTACTTAGACTAAGATCATTGGTGGAAATCAATGAGGACAAAGTATAAAACACCCAAACCAAAAGTAAATTTAATTGGGATTTTCAAAATTGTTCATTGTTGAAAGTACAAGCCCAGTGTGGAATAACTCAGTAGCTAAGCTAATTGTGCAACTAAAGAAAGCAATTAAACATACACTAATTTTCCTTTTTTTTTTTTAAAGCATTGTGATAGGAAAATAATTAAATTTATCTTTGCATAGCTTTTAGAGAGACGGTGGTGCACTTGGAAATCAGATTCAGTTTATACATATCCACATGCCAGATAATCTGCCAGACAGGGACAGCTGCAGCATGAGGGGGGAAAGGAGAAACAGCCTTCACATGGGAGCCCCAGCAAAGAGCCCCAGCTGCTCCCCTCTTTACCGCCTGGATGGTGCAGACTGCCCAGCTACCAGCAAACCTTTGCCTTCTCCCCAGTAAACTCAGCCCTGCTGTACTTGCTGTACAATATTCAAATTCAATAGCAAAACTGGGTTAGTGACTGCTGACAGGAAAAGTAACTAATTTCATATTACTAACCTTACACTAAGAATTGAATTAATACTAATATGAAGTAAGCTGCACGTGACGTGCTCATTACTGAGATGTTCATAATATGGGATTACAGCTCCAACCTCCTGTGATTTTATTTGAGATCAGAAACACAAGTAAGGATTATGAGCAAGCACAATGTGTTTTGAAGCAGCTTGCAGGAGATGTTTAGTAAATTTGCATGCATTTTTACATGCATATCAATAGTGGGAAAGGTACTACTGAAGGTAAGCACAAAAGTTTTGGATCTGTGAATCTTAAGCCACCTGCAAAACTAAAATAATGACTATAATGACTGCTACTAAATAAAATATGAATTTATAAAATACCCAGCTTTTTTATTCAACAAATAAAATTTTTGGGCCTTTTGCTATTAAAATTACTATTTTTCTAAAAAAAATTATATTTGTAAAACATTTAAATTTTTGTTAACATAGGTTTTCTGCAGCTGTACTGGTGTTAAGTACAGACAAGAAACAGCCTGAAGGCATAGGTAATCTCTTTATTTTCTAATCTTCTATTAGACAAGTTGAGATAATTAGGAAAAGCAGGTTGCCTTCAGATTCAGGCTTCCATGAGACATTTTCTTTGTCAGGGAAGCTAGTGTGAAAAATATCCTATGCCTTTATTGCAACTCCTCATGCTCATCAGTACTCCACTGCATATAGGCCACAAGGTGCATTTTATTATTGATTTACAATTTATTATTGAGGTAATCCAGGTTAAAAAAATACCCCTGTTAAAGTGAGGTGGGTTCTTATTTATTAATGGGTTTGTTTGTTTGTTTGTTTGTTTGTTTTGGGTTGTTTGGTTTGGTTTTCTTAACTGATTCACTGATATCGTTAAGATGTTGTGTTAACCTCATCCAAGATAATTGGATGAAGTGAAATCCCAAGTTAGAACAGGTCAGGCAAACGAGTCCTTTGCTTAAATTAAAATGTTCTTCAGTTACTTGGGTAAAACAGGCAGGTGGCACAATTAAAGTCCAAAAGAACTGTTGGGCTAAGAAACTTTGTAACAGAGATTTTTTTGGAAACAGATTAAGAGATGTGGCAGCAGAAAAACTGTAAATCCAAGACATAAACCCAAGCTCTGTGTTGAATCCATTATTTTTTGGTAACCTGGGAAGGCTTGAATTTCACTTCCCAGACTTGTCTACTAGAAAAATATTTATATGCATCTCATAGTGATAATGGTTGTGTTTAACCTCAGTGGAAGGTATTTATCTGGGGGGAAACAGCCTTCAACAGCAGCAAAGTATTTTTATTCTTTTTATGTCAATTGTCTGTAGAAGCCCATAGGTAGTCACGGTTTTCTAAAATTTCCAAGAGGGCATTGAATATGCAAGACATACCATAACCACTTTGGGTTGAGCGTATGTAGGACTCAGCGATTCTTAACATTCTTTTATAGGGAACATGTGTTCATAGATTTTGGGTTATGGCTCTGGTGGTTTAATTCACTACATAAACAATTAAAGCAGTTAAATCTTTCTTTAGGCTTCACTGACTACTGGTAAGATCACCACTGGCCATAGTAGAAGACTACCTGCGTCATTGTTATGAAGACAACCGCCCACTTAATATTTATGTTCTCCCACTCTCATTATTTGCACGTTAAGTATGATTTTTCTTATAATTTTAAACTGCTTTCTTAAAGCATGAATAGACATGGCTCTTGAAGAAGGACCACCCAAATGGAGTTCACCTCAGAAGCTGAACTTCTGAGATGCTATCAGAGCACCATGTAGTGATGGAGAGACCACAGGCTACCAAGGCAGATCTGCATTGCAGAGATGTATCCAGTAGGATAAAAACCCTTGAGAGGGAAGACAGGTGGGAAACAAAGACTTTGCTCAATTCTCATGCCTGTCAAATTGGCATGATGTATAGCTATCTGGGAAGAACTATCAAACAACCAAAATACATATGAGCTGTGATAGCTACATATGAGCTACATATGAGCTTCATTTTTAAAACACAGACTTGCACTGAAGAGTCAGACTTTACAGGAGGAAGTTTTTCTTTTGGGTTATCCTTTGTTCTCAGTGATTTCAGAACTTTTGTTCTGAAATCACTGAGAGATAATGGATGCTCATTATGCAATTTTTGAGTTACTTTCAGCACAAAACCTCAATGGAATTGGAATCGTGTCTTTAATTAGCTTCTTGATTTTCTATTTGGGATTTCTGTGAATTAGGAGAGAGATTAAGAGTTAATACTCTTGCATGTGACCTTCACTCTCACATTTTACTGGCCTCTCTAAAGGACAGAACACGCAAATGTGAAGGCAGGTTATCTTTCTATTTACATTATTTGTTTGCTACGAGTTCCCAATTACAGTTGTTCTAATTTCTAGACACAATGCAACTTTATGTTAGGAAAACAGAACAAGAATGCATCTCCTAGATCACAAAGGTAATGTTATGAAATCAAATAATGTAATTCTCCCTCCCCTCCCCCTTCAAAAGGAAGGCTACACTGAAGCTTTGCTGTCTCTCAATGGTTTTCCAGTCTACTTCCAACACCCTGGAAATCCCTCACATGCACAATCCCTTTCTGAAGCAGATCCTGCTGGGCTGTTCCTCTCTGCAGAAAGACTACTGCAACATCATCCACAGGCTAGCGAGCAGCTAGTTCGAAGGAATGAACATGAAGGAATCACATAAACAAAACTGCTTCACTTTGAATCTAGAGTTAATTTTAATTAAAAAAAAAAGAAAAAGAAAAAGAAAATTACTGCCAATGCTATGGGAAGTAGGCTCTGCTTCCCATGCTATTTCATTCCATTCCCAAGGTGCTGTGGGCAGCAAAAATAGTTCAGATGGCTCAAGCAAGATAGAAGTGAAACTAATGTACCACGGACAGCACTGTCTTGCAGGCACAAAGCAAGTTGCTTTGTAAATACATTATAAAAATAATACAAGGTTCAATTTTACTAATCTAAGGTCAAGTAAACTTTGTTTGAATTTAACAAGAACAGTTTCCTTTTGAAATTCCTGCTCATTACTCAGTTGTCACATTTAGAAAACCTCCTGGGTAATATGAAAAGCTCCTTGTTGTCACAGCTTCCTCCATGAGACAAAGTGAGCATTTCACTAAAAGGATAATTACATTTTTCTTAAAGTAAGTTTTTTTGTTGGACTGTGCACCAATTTTTTAGACATCCTGAGACCAAATCATTTTAATTTTCTCTTTTTTTTTTTTTTTTCCTTCACAAACATTAGCAGAAGCTTTACTAAACTTAAGCAAGCTAAAAACTTAATACTGGTAGAGATAAAAAACCCTATAAAGTAATTCTAGAAAATGACTCATTTCAAAGCTGTTGAAATAAGACAGAATTAAAAAGTTCTACCATAGTTTACAGCAGACTTTTTTCTGGGGCAATGAATCACTTCCATTCTACTCTGTCTATGTGATTAATATTTTTCCTCTCATAAAGGAAAATCATAAAAAACAATATACTGCTAAAGAATGTGAAGTGAGTCAAACTGGCCAGATACCTCATTTAAAAAGCTGTACTCTATAACTTGTGTCTTCTGTGGGGAATATGCAAGCAAGATATAAATATTTAAAGATAAAATAAGAAAATGCAGGGGTTTCAATGGCATGCTTTTAATTAAATTTATCAATAAAAAGAGAATATTCTATAAAGTTACAGATAAGACTTTCACCTTCAGATTAGTCAAATGTCTGCTTTCCAATTAAGAGAGGTGATCCTATTTCTTCCTCTCCCTAAGGATATATTAATGATTTTTTTATTGTGAGATACATAATAGTTAATGTAATGTTACATGACTGTTTTTCTATCCCCAAACATACACAATTTCCAGGGAACAACCTACTTCCTGTGAAATTTACTCATTTCTAAAATATGACCATCATTCCACTATTACTACTTTTACTAACTAACGTTTGTACTGAATTGAATACTCACAGAATTAACATGTTTATCCATCCCAAACAAAAATGGGCATGTCCTTCACCACCTAGCAATTCAAAATTGCAAAAGGGCCAAATACATCTGTATTCCCTGTGTACTGTGAGGGGAAGCTTTTCAATATCCCACTCTCAAGCAAGGCACTGAAGCACAATGCTTCACATCAGTTGTTTTCCACTCAATCACAATTAGTCAAAACACATGAGGATCCTTATTTTCAAAGTAGGATGAACAGTATATACAGTACAAAAATACACACACATCTTTTTAGAGGCAACTTCCATGGTCACATTTACTGGAAGACTAACGAGTTACTAGAGTAAGGGGGAATTCCTTTAAATCTGCCTAAGTTCTTTAAACTTGTGTTTTTCTAAACATTTTCTTCTTTTTTTTTCCTAGAATATTACCAGCTCTCCAGGATTCTCTTAGAAACAGCTTAACTTCAAGCCTACTTGTTTTATCACACCACACACTAAACCAGCATATTCATGGGATGAATACAAATTAAACACAGATAGAGTTCAAAGGAAAGGAACTAATTTTTGACACTGAGTCACCAACTGTGTGTTAAATTTAAACAAATATTTTGAAAGTAGAGCATGCAAATACCATATGGAAAACCAAAACAATACAATTAAGAACCTAAACCAGACAAACATTAGTTAGTTATATATTCAGAACACTACTTGGACTAGAGAAAAGTTTTCTTCAAATTATTGCTTGAATGCTTGCATTTTTCGGTTTTTTTTTCCATCTTTACCCATCCAATGATTATGTACTAGAACATTTTAGGTATTCAGAGTGACACTTTGTGTCTCCTATGGAATGTGTAGGTAGGAACTAAAACTTCAGGCAGGCCATTTATCTGCTAAACCAAGGTTCAGTAAGTTTTCTGTTGTCCATACTAATTCTTTTACCCAGCAAGGCAGATTTCTAGTGTATTATATTTCACACATCTACCACAATGTACAGCATTGCTGTTGCTATTACCTACTTTCAACCTTCAGGTTGAGATTTCAATGCATAAAAATAGGTGTAACATACACATAATCACTTGTAAAATTCCTGTTTCAGAAATACCTTACTTTAATATTTCCATAAAACAATAGCTGCCTTTGCATAAGGATTTTCAGCTTAGAAAAAACACTTCTATTTTTTCATATGCTACTATATGTGCTTCTAACCAGAAAAACAAACTAAAATGTCTTTAAAAAGTAAGGGGTTTAATTTGTGAAGTAGTGCAAGAAAATTCTCCAGGTATCTGGAAGTGACTGCTTTATTGAACACACAATGCAAAGGAGGAAGGAACTCTTTTTTGCAGAAAAACTTATGTGTATACCAGCAGTAAGATGCACCACCCCTTTTCAAGTGGAGCATAAGCAATAATATGAAGTAACCAAAAAGGAGTCCTGATCAGAATATTTTCATCCTGTCTTTACATGGATGTAATACACGAACTGTCCCAGTCCTCAGCCACTCACAGTCCCAGTACAAAAATTCTTTGAAAGCAAAGTTCTGCATGTAGGGGTCTCAGATCAGAGGTAGTATCTACAATACTGAGCAGAGATCCCGAGGGTGATTTTTTTAACATGGTTTTCTTTCTTCATACACACCTAATTGTATTTCCGTACATAAATGTGGTCCTAACAAATGCATTTTTTTCAAGCATAATATCTTTATAAAATTATACACTGATTTTGATCCTCTAGGGCAGATTTCTAATCATATTTACTGAACGGGAGGTTTGGGTTTTTAAGATGATTAAAGTAAGACTATTAAAAATCCCTACACCTTGCTGGAATTCTGGAATAACGTTCAGCCCCTTTTTCCTGATCTGATGTAGATTAGTGCAATTAATTTTCATTTGATTCTCACTATGATTCCAAAAGAGAGTTTGTTTAAAGTCAAGTAAATTTCATCTTGCAAAAGCATCCCACAGGCAGAGGAGAGAAAAAAAATTTAGTTGCAAATGCACAGAATATTAGGACAAAATACAAGCCCTATCACAAGATATGAAGGAAATGTGAAGATTCTGTCATCAGTTGTGATGTTTAGGCTGAGTTTTCCCCAATCTGCTGCCTTAAAAGGCCTTTGAATCATGTGAGTGAAGGGGAGAAGGGCTGTGGGACCAAGGCTGCACACCAGTGGAACCCCTCAAGTGAGCTGTGGCAAAACCCAGCAGTGCTACTTCCCCTGTTTAGCCTCCATTGCTTTCAGTCTTCTAACTCCTCTGATTTCCTGGCAGGAGACTATGATTTACACTCCATATGGCTTTCACATCCTTGAAGGCAAAACACTGGTTAAATATGAACACAAATGTGCACATTGCCATCAGATGTACTCTCCACAGATGAATTGCATACTGCTTGCCCATCAGCATAGGCTCCTATACAGATTTGAACTCTTTAAGAAGTTTTGAGCTCCACTGCTGTGCTGGGTACCAAAACAGGCACTCACTCACAGAGGTGACACTTCTGACATCACAGAGTGGAAAAGGAACCATTACGGAATGTTGGACTTTGACAGCTCTATGAGCAGTAGCAGTACAATCTCAATTGTACAAACAGCAATCTCAAACACATTCCGTGATGGTAAACGAGGCTGTGTGTCCTGATTCATATGAATGAGGGGTATAAAACATGTAGAGTATTCCAGGTCACTGTGTTGAAGCAAGACAACTTATAGCAACTACAAATGTTGCTGTGAGATATTGGGTTTTGATACTGCTGTTGCCACAACTGCTTGGAACACTTCACTGGTTCATGTCCATATCTCCTGACTCCCTTTAAGTACAGAAGAACGAAGCAGCATTTTAGTAGACATTCCACTACCAGCTGGATATACTTCCCAAGTGGACAAAACTTTAACTAAAGTAACCACAGTGATGGCAGTTCTTGCGCCCTGACCCCAGTCCAGCTGTCTACAGGCTGGGCAGCAGCAAATCTGCAACATATAAGAGCAAAAGAAAAGCATGCTGGATCTGGTTGCTCTCTCAAGCTGTTGGGTTCATAGGCCTGCACACAACTGAGCTGTGTCACAGCATGTCACTTTTCCACAGCACTCAGATTGAAGCTGGAAAACTTTTAGATGATAGTCCAAACCTGTGGGGACTTTTCTACATTTTTCTGAATTGATTCAAAGAAGGAACAGTGATGCACAAGAAGAAGAAAAATCACCTGAGTAACTGCAATGGCTATCCCTTGCAATCCCTCCTGGCGTCATTTTTAGGGCATCTTTAGCAAATCTCATTAGAGCTCTCATAAGAGTTTCATTCCTAGCAACTGAGGAAATGTTCTAAAGACAATTAATTAGGAAAATGTATTCAAGAGCATCTACTGTAGGAGTGGAGTTATTTCTACTGTGTATTTCTAAGTCAGTTTTTCAGCACCAGTGGGTAGCACTTTGATACCAATGTACATGTAGCTGAGATGATGTGTAGCAGATACAGATAAGACACACAGACTCCAGACATTATTTGTGTTCTGGATGACAGAAATCATGCACTTTTCCACTACTTCTTCAGTGAGTGATGGTCTGCAGCTACTCTAAGGCTCAGATTTTCCAGGATGGTGTGGCAAATTTAGACTCTTCTTTTTCCTTCCCTAAAGGCTGACCATACAGTCACTCAGCAACAGACTTTCAGCAAGTTTCCTTCCTTGAGTTCTTATTATATAAATAATGCTATTTATAACATTTATATAATAATTGTTTTATTGTGTTCACCTTCAGTGTAACAAACAAGTTAAAATAGGCTGTACTAGAAAACAAACAATAATCTGTCTGAAATGCTCTACAATGCAGCCTTGACACTAGTAGACATAAATGCTGCCCTACTTCAAAGTCTTCTGTCAAGTTTCTTTCCTAAGATCAAGAATTCAGTCAGGCCAGCTCAGTGCCTATGTTCGAATCACTGCTGCTATGTGGGTACTTTCCCAATGTGAACCACACTGACAGAAATAATGTAGAAAAAGAACTCACATTGCTTTTCCACCATTTAAACTTTTCAATATAGCATTCTACTGCAACCACTAGTGTGAATAATGTTTTTTTAAAGGTCAGCAGTTCTACATAATTAGAACTTAGTTCTAACTACTAAGTTCTGCAAAATACAAACTCATATTTGGTGTCTCATGATGGAGGAGAATATAGTAAAGACACCACATTTAGATGTCATTCTAGCCAATATATTTATAGATAAATCACCCAGCAGATACTGCTTTTCTTGAAGGCTGGCAGATATTATCATCTTTCCACATGGAAATAACAGCTTGACGCCCAGCATGGTTTGAATATTTTCAGTAACTGGAAACTCACAGTTTTTCCAAAGCTTCCTCCTTCCACATTGTGTAATATTGATCAGAATATCCAGGAAACAGCAAAGTACTCAACAAAAGGACTAGAAGTTATGCTTCTCTGCCCCTTTCTTTGTGGCTAACTCCACATATTTGTAGGACCCAGAATCTGTGTTGCTCTTAAAGGTTGTTTTCTCCCCCTTATATACATGAAAAACTGTACAAGGTTCAACTTGCCAAGGCCAAGACTATGTTCTGAACTCTTCTCTCTGGACTTAGGTGAACTGAATTTTAAAATCATCTGGCAAAATGTCTACAGATCACCTCAAAACTACCTGAAGTGAGAGCAATTGCCAGAGCAAGTCACTTGTTTAAACTGACTGAACACTTGAATGTGAAAAACCAGGAGAAGTAACATTATCTGTCAGTATATGCCAGATGCTGTAACCAAGGAAATGATGTGACCTTCCAATCAGAGGTGCTTATGATAAAAAACAGGTAAAGAGCAGAAAACAACAGTAAGCACAAAGCAACTTTCTTCATCTACTAAACTGAAATGATGACATTTGTGTGTCCGGCACTGAATCATGAAGGAGACAGTGTTGTAAGAGAAAAGGGAAGAATTCATATAGTTTCTTCTCTCAGATTTTAAATGTTCCTGTGCTACTGCTTAATGTAGGATACAAATTTTTATCTGTGATTTCTCACTGTGTTTGTAACACCACATAAAACATTCCAGTGATGGTGTTAGTTTTACCAGTTAGTTTTGAAACTTTCATTTTATTACTACCAACTATCCTGGAACTGAGAAGCAACTTTATAGATACTGGACAGTCTAGTATAATACAGTGCAATATATACAGTATAGATACCATTGACTGTTAGTGTCCCAAATACAAACTAGCAGGACAACTACAGTTATCTAACAATCAGAGAAACATAGAATGCCCTGGGTTGGAAGGGACCTCAAGATCATCTAATTCCAACACCCCTGCCATGGGCAGGGACACCTTCCACTAGTTCAGATGGCTCAAAGCCCCATCCAAGCTGGCTTTGACAACTTCCAGGGATAGGGTGTGGAGGTCAATGGACCCTGAGAGGCTTAACATAGGGAAAGGAGACATAAGAGGCTTCTCTCACAGGATCCCTGTTCTGTTCCCTCAGTCAGCCCTGTTAATCCCCTCTCTGTCCCTGTGTCCCTCAATCACTCCCTCCCAATTTCCCCATTGGCTCCCATACCCCAGCTCTGCTTTTGTACTGCCCCCTGATAATTGGTCCCTGATGCTCTCCCAGCCCCCAGACACATGAACCTGGACCCTTCCCATGAACCTTGCCTTTGACCCTGGACAGTCTGTGTGTGTGGTTGGAATAAACATCTCTGTGGAACCCATACAAAGGCCTTTCCTGCTTCTCTTTACCATCACCGTATTAACAGCTATCCCAGTTTGCAACAATAGGGCATCCACAGCTTCTCTGGGCAAACTCTTCCAGTGCCTCACCACCTCATAATAAAGAATTTCTCTCTTATATCTAAAAAAACCCTACCCTTTTTCCATTTGAATCTCATCCCCATTGTTGTGTCACTACCTGTCCTTGTAAAAAGTCCTTTTCATCTTCCTTGTAGGCTCCCTTCAAGTACGGAAAGGCTGCAATCCCTTCTCTTTTCCAGGCTGAACAATCCCAATTCTCTCAAACATTCCTCATTGGAGAAGTGCTCCATCCCTCTAGCCAACCTTGTAACCCTCCTCTGGACTCCAATATGTGTTTCCCGTGCTGGGACCCCAGAACTGGATGTAGCGCTCCAGGTCTCACCAGAGCAGAGCAGAGCAGAGCAGAGCAGAGCAGAGCAGAGCAGAGCAGAGCAGAGGGGCAGAACCCCTCCCACCTCTGCTGCCCACGCTGCTTTGGATGCAGCCCTGGACATGGCTGGCTTTCTGTGCACATGGCTGGTTCATGTCCAGCTTCTCATCCACCAGCCACTCCAAGTCCTTCTCAGTAGGGCAGCTCCCTCTGCTCATCTCCCAGTTCTGGGCGTTGCTGTGACCCAGGTGTAGCAACTTGCACTTTTTCAAAATCGCCCTGTTAAACCTTTCCCATAGGCCTACTTCTTGAGCTTGTCCAGCTCACTAACTCACTAACAAGCACTATCTACTATAGTTTATATAAGAAAAAAAGGCTGAAAAATCATGTTTTTAATCTCAAATGAATGTTACTTTACCTTTTAACATGCACAACTTAGCAAGACATGTCAATTCAACAAGCTTAGCTTTCCCTCCTAAATGGGCATCACTCAGACTGTTACAGTCAGATTATTTGTGAGGGTGCCAACATACCATGTTTGGAATGAATGGTGCACAAACAAGGCTGAGCTGCTGAGCACACTGTGCTGGTGATTAGAGGGAGACGTGACACTTTGTGGGAGGAGGTACCTGAGTGAGGCCTGGGAGTGACCTCATTGTAGAGAAAAAGAAGATTTATGGTGCTGAATGTCAGTAGCGTGTTATGAAGATATTCCATTCCCACTTGAATGTAAATCTAAAATGGCTTATGTTAAGCTATTTGTGTCACAATTAATGAAAAATGGCCTAAGAGGGGATCTGGGTAACTTAGAAAACTAAGCTTAGGCTTTATAAAACCAGTAAACTCTTTCTGACTTCAAGTTTTGCAACACTCAGAAAATGTTAGAAGAGGAATACTGCGTTGTACGGAGATCACCTTATGAGCCATTCTCTTTAGTGACTGCACCTGTTTTCCACTGGCTTGTTTATAACACTCATAAGGGGAACAATAATCAAGAATTATGCAATTAACTGTTTGCTTAGGTGTAAATTTCCATTCTTTTTGCCAAAGAGATGGTTCTACAAAATGCAGTTCATATTTCTTAATTAGAACTACTCAACTGAGAGTAATTTGAAGAAGAAAAACGGAATCAATTTTGAAAAGAAAAATGACTGAAGGAATGGTACTCCTAGGTTAACCTGACAGTTGGAAGTTGTGAATGTGAACTCTTAAGAAATCAGGAGTAACATTAAAAAAATAATGTAAATTCTCATTGAATTAAAGAACAGAAACAGGTTGCAGAAGCTTCATTTCTAAAACCATATATACATGACTACTGACTTTACATGGAATCAATAAGGAAGGAGATGTGCTAGAGTGCCCCAAAGAAATAAATGGTTTATAGGGGCTGTAAAAGCAGAAAGAATAAACATAACTCGGATGATGATGGACTGGACTTGAGCTTTATTTCAAATTAAGAGTACAAGACTTCCTGCTAAATTCAAGGTGAATGCAAGGCAATATTTGTTCTTTTATTAGAATATATTCTGAGTTCTCAGTTCCGTAGAATATATTCCCATTCCAAAGATCCATAAGTGTTGTAGCAAACAGGTATTAGGGTAATACAATAAGCTCTGGCTGCACATCCACTGCTGTTATCTGCTTACAAATATTCAAAGTGATAAAAAGCCCAGAGATCCTGAATCCATATTGATTTAGCTTTGAACTGCTGCAAAGTGAAACACCTTGCACACCAATGTCCTGTTGCCTCTGTTCCGCACACTGCACAGAACAGGATCAGAAACAGCTTTTGTGTTCTTTTACACATTCTTGCACTCTACTTAACCTTTCGGTCCTAGGACATAATGCTAATGTTACTGATGATGAATTGAATCTTGAAAACGATTTACATATGCTTCAATTTCAAACTATTAGAAGCAATAAACTAAAAATGCAAGAGATTAGAAGCAATTTCTCTTACTTCAAAGCACATATTCCAAGTATGTCAGCAAAACAAAAATCCATCTATAGCAAAGACAGAAGTTGCCAAAACTGTCATGAATTTCAGCTGTGGTCAGGAAAAATATAATCAGTCGAACATAATAGAAAAGTGTTTCTTCAGGAGATAAAACTGCAGGAACATATGAACTTTATAGAAGGAGGCGCACAGTCAGGCTTGGTCCTCTGAAGATAATGAGAATAAGAATCTCATCAAAAGTGCTATGATGGAACAGAAGGAAAATTGGACTTGATGTGGGTTGCAGACAGAAGAAACAATTTGAGCTCAGAAACAAAGAAAAGACTGCTCAGCAGCAAGATGCTTTAAAGAAGGGCAAATTGAATTTATCAGTAGCATGGAGATAACCACATAAGAGACTATTTTTATAATATAAATCAAGACATTTTTTCATGTGAGAAATTAGAATGTCAGAGGGAAAATACAGCTAAATGATTTCAGTTTACTTTTCTCTTATTTTCCTTCTATATTCACTTTGAATGCATTTATTATGCATACCACACAGAAAAAAAAAAAAAAAAAACCAAACCAAACCAACAGAGAAGTATATTTCTGTTTCTTGGCATGTTGCATGCTATGTGCCTGCTTCAGTGAGGCCAAGGTAGAACACAGGCGTCGAATAGCATAAAGGAAAATAGAATTTTTAATGAAATATTTGCAAGAAAGCATTCAACACTTAAGAGAAGGGTATAAACTGGGTTATGCCAGTTTCCTGGTGTAATCACTTAGGTCACTATTATGATGGTCTTGCTCTGCTCATCTGGCATAAACCTCTGGCATCAGTCTTTGGTAGTTCCTTCTGTTCACAGGTACCTTAGTCACTTGCTCTCCATAGAGTCCACAAGTTAAGCAAAATCCTATTCCAGTGCCTTTCAGGGATTTTTCTTTAGTAACAATAAAAGTAAGATAAACTTCAGTTCAAAAATTATGTTGATTGCTGTTTCATTTCATTCGGCCTGTTGCTAAGATGGCAACTTTGGGACTTCTGAGCCCACACCCTTGATTCGATCTTCTCAGGCAGCTACTTCCCCCTCTTGCATCCAGAAGTTATGAGTCATCTGCCTCACTGTGCCAACAAATGTCTCTTAGCCTTTTTCAGGCCTGAGAGAATAATAGCAGAAGGAGATGTTCAGGCAGATTCTAATAACCTTTAAAATGTCCCACTGTGGGACAAAACTTGGTCTTCAAGGTCTTTCAGAAAACACACATTAGAAAGCAAATGCTAATTAATATATCATTTGAGATAGCATGTCATACTGAAACACTATCTAATATAATCTACCAAGGAGAACAGTTTCCAAGTCTGTCTAAACCAGGCTAAACAGAGTGAGGGTTCTTAAGCATTGGTGGCAGTGATTTATTCTAGCATGCTTAAACTTCATTATAATTTTGTATTCAGAGTGTGATCTTGCACTCCTCTTCCATAAATAAAGTAAAATCACTCACCCTGCAGAAGCTGTGAAGCCACATTAAGTCATTAAATGGAATATGCAATTTAAATTTCCTGGAATGCCTTAATTCTAACTTGCAGAAGTTTAGAAAATGTGCCATAACCATGTTACTGCTGCTTCAGGAAGCAAGAGATGCTTTAAGCTGTTCTGTGTGCAACCAGTCAAGGGCTCTCAAAGCATCACAGGCAGGTCCTTTTTCAGATGACCTCTCTGGATGTCTGGACAGGTGGAAAGTAGCAGAATGCTGGATAGGTGTTCCAATCTGCACTGGAAGGAGTTGTTTCCCACCAGACAGAAGGCAGGGAAATTTCTATTACCCCACAAAACTGACCTGCCAATAGAGCTATCTGGCAGAAATGTATGTTATTCTTTTGAGAAAATACATAAAAATATACAAAATGCAATAGCAAGCATGTCAGCTTGCAAGGAATATGACATTGCTATCATTGTGCAAGTGTAACTGCCAATTTGCTTTCCTACATAAGAATATATGGAATGTCTATCCTGACCACTTCAGTTGTCTTATGTAACTGTAAAATGCTTGTGAACTATTTAATGCTAATTTTATCCCCTTGCAAACACTAAATGTCACACCAAAACTACTGAATAATCAAAGAGAGGTTTCTTTTACCACAATAATTATTATGTTCAAGTGATGAATTTTAATCTCTCAAATTCTACAACAATGTATTTGTCAGGGGTGGGACCAATTAAGTAACCTGAGAACTGCAGCTGTGTCTGTGATGCTCCATAGTCTTATTTTCCTACACCTGTCATTTGGTGTGATTGATGTCATGTTTGCAAATCTTGTACGATATCCCAAGGCAGGAGTGAGAGGCTATGGGCCTCTTGCATTTCAGCTCACAACATTTTCCATTTCAGATCACTTTTAAAAGATATCGAACAATTTATCTTTTATTGCACTATTGTAATGGAAAATAACTGTGAGGGGTTTTTTCTGCCTTTTTCCACCACAATTCTGAGAGCAAAGTTCTGGCTCCCTAGTTTGAAAGAAGCAACTAAGCTATCTCCTTTCTTGGTCTTCCCCACGCATTTCATATCTTCTACCTCTTAGTGGATTTATTCCCAGAAAAGCAGAGACACACTTCCCTGATGTCAAGGAAATCCATAGCAGAAGTTCTGTACTTTTTCACAGTGCTTCACATTGTTTGTATTTTAAAGGCTAGAATACAATTTGATGTTTTACTTAATGTGTCCTGACAATCATTAAGTTAAGCCCTGTCAACCCCCCCCCAAAAAAAAAACTAACAGAATGATCTGCTACATCTAAATACAAATGCAAACAATGTTACTGTTTTTATAATACAATAAAAATATTATTTATATAGTTCTATAATAAAATAACAATAATATTTACAATATTATTATTGCAGGTTGTAAGCCTGCAAATGCCTGTAAGTTTCATAACGTTAAATTGGTGTTATTAATTATTTGTGTCAAAGTTAAGCAGAGGGAATATTTAAAAACTTACAGGATAAGGTGTTTAGAATATTGAACATTACAAAGCGAATTTTTTTCTAACAGTTAGTACATTAGACCAAAACTGAAGATATACAGGTTGCTTTTTGTAAGCCAGTAGCCATCTGCATTACCTTTGAAAAATATATGCATATGCTCTTCAGGTGCCTTATCAATGACATTTTAGAGTCAAGGACGTTCTTCAGCATTGCAAACTGATTTAAAATACTTAAAAACATAGATGTTTATGTTTTGGTACTTTAACTGGACAAAACAAATCAGCATAATAACTTCAGAGCGAAAAGATATCTTTTCCTAACTAAAATTACGTGGAGAACGTATTTAAGCAACTACAAACAGACTAGGATCCTAGAACATACATAAATGCTCATTAATGGGAATCCACTGAGACTGCTTATGTCTGGCTTACAGCGCTAGGAGGAAATGGCTCAGAGACAAAACCTTCCTTTGGAAAGTTGATCACCCACCTCACTTGCCTTCATTACCATCCCTTGCTGGATGAGCCACCCGTTGCACAAGCACCTCTCTCTCTAGGATGTCCACTGGCTGGGACAAGATTTGACCCTTTTCACCAGAAAGCACGAGGAACATAAATTCTAGACCAAACCTTTGTCAGACCAATCATGATAGAAATATCTTGTGTACACCTACCATTTTTCAGGCCACCTACATTTATCTTCTCATGTGTATTAGCCACAGAAGACTGAACTCCCTAAGGCAATTTTAAGGCAGTTCTAGATGGCATTTTATGAATATTCCTTACCTCACATAACCCAAAAAAAAAAAAAAAAAAGGTTTTAACTTTTTTCCCTGCATTTTAAATAAATTAAATAGGAATAATGCTAGAATCTCAGATAAGCTATAATGTTAACTCATATTTTTAAGGGAAAAGCATTCGGAAGGGGCAAAAGTTTGAAACACATTTCTGAAAACATATGAACTTACATCTTTGGGCTCACTTCTGTATTTGTTAATTAATTTTAAGTGAAAATGAATTCCACTCAATGTTATCTGTATTTTAGCTCCTGTGCACCTGATGTTCTTAAACTGTCTTTATTTATTTACCTGTATATACTGTACCCTATGTTGTCAGTCTGATAATAATTGTATCATCTTATTTTTGTCATTTATGGAAAACTTCAAAAGTCTAGATTTTTAATTCAGTTTGGAAAAGCAAACCTGTGATTTTTGCTTCAGGAGTGGGCAGCATATCAATCAGTAAGATCTTCAAAACCAGTCTGGTTGGTTGGCTGAACATCAGCAGGAAAATTGCATGAATTCTCAAGCATTTTAGACATGATAATTGTGCTGTAGTCCACAGGATTTTCTTTTCAGATAAGAATTGGGTTTTTTTAAGTGAAGTCATGATTTCAACTGGATCAAACAACACCAAAAGCAACCCTTTGTACTAGTATTCTGAGTAGACTTGCACATGTAATACACACAACATATCCACCTCTATATTCAGGACAGAAATTTATTTTCAAGCTTTCAAGCTTGGTCTTCGATATTAGAAAACACTTGTGAAGTATGGTTGTGAGTCATTTGCTTTGTGTGCTTGAAGAGTTGAATAAAGATGGGATTTTTGGTAAATATTAATTTCAGTATTTTCATTAGAAAAACATGGCAGCATAATTCAGCTGAAAGGAAATGAATAATTTCCCTACTCTTCTCAATCCCCTCCCCCCAACAAACAAATACAAGAAGTGAGTTCTGTAATGGCTCGCAACAAGAAACTACAAACATGTTGTTTTAACAATAAAAGACCAAACATACAAAAAATGAACACGTGAGACTACCTTGATACAAGGGGAATACTCACACAGGGAACAGCTACTAGAACTGTTAACAGAGCACATAAAAGGTTACCAAGACTCAGGGCACCCTGTAGTATTCTGAGAAATAGACAGGTGTGGGTAACATGCACACCACGACAGTGATATAGTGCCTAAATTCTGCTTCTTTGTTCAATAAGCTGTACACACAGTTACTGAGTTATCTCCAAAGGGAGCCATGCCAACTCCTTTATAGATCAGTTGGGATTAGCCAGAGCTAATTTCACCATAACTTAGAGTACAAAGATGTGCCACATCACAATGGGCTGTCTGTGAGCCCACAGCTCTTCAGGGCTTTGCAAAGGAACATCGAATGGTTTTTTGTTTCGTTCTTTTTTCTTAGCTAGCATTAAAAATTCTTAATGTTTCTGGAGTCAGTTTAGTACCTTGATAGATGAAGTCCTCAAATACTTGGGGTAGCACTAAAAAAATTATAAAATCACCCCTGCTTAGCTCCTCAAAATGTCTCCCTTTAGTTTTCCACCACCATGACAACTATTAGAAAAAACAGACAATGTACACAGATCGTGCATCTGGTGTAGGCAAAGTGAGTAGTTTTTCATTGTTTCCTTAAAGTTAATTATAAGCCCATGGGACAGCTTATCTTCTTTTTATTTTCAGTATTTTTATTGTGTTTTCACAAGAAAGCTCCTTGACAAAGTGTTGAGACTGCCAAAAGAGAAGGCAAGTGAAGTGAATGTGCAGAAGTGAAAGACATCCAACCAGAACAAGAAAGTCATCTGTACTCTGGGCCTATCCTGACTCCTGGATGGTGCCTAATGCCCAATGCAGGTGGCTGCAGCAATGGAAGAATTGGCAAGGCAGGGGTAAACCCACCTGGGCCCTTGCACTGTGGCCAGACACCACTGCACAGATAGAAAACATGACTCTGAAGGGACATGATATAGATGCTCACATGCCCAAAAGTCACACCACTGAAGAACATTGAAACAAACAACAGGTAGATGAGGTTGTCAAAATTGAAATAGCTCAGACAGACCTAGACTGGGGGCAGAAGAACAAGCTGTTTATACCCTGATGGCTCCGTGAAACATCAGAACATCTAGGAGATGCAACACATACAGATGTGCTTGTGATCCAGGGGTGGATGCTGATTTCAGCTACAGAGAGTAGTGCTGGCACAGCGTCAGAGGTGTCTCTCCAAACTTCTGCCTCCCATCAAGAGGCTGGATATGGGAATGTCCTGGGAGGGGACACACCTAGCTGACACAAACCGGCCAAGGGGATATTCTGTGGGGGCATTTGTTACTTACAGTGTTTGCCTTCCTGGGAAACCACTACACATGCTTCCCCTTCCCAGGCAGTGGACAAATACTGTCTGATGATGGGGAAATAGAGAGGCTTTTTTTTTTCTCTTTGCTTGTGCATCCACAAATCTTTGCTTTTGTAAACTGCCTTGTCTCAATCTACCAGTTGTCTTCCATTTCATTTTCTCTCCTACTTTGTATTTCCCCCGTCCAGCTGAAAAGGGGGATGGGTAAAGCAGCTTGGGAGGTACCTAGCATCCAGCCAAGGTCAATCCAGCACACATTGTAGGAATACTAATAATACTAATAATTAAGTAACATTCTAATGGCCAGACAAGATATTCCACCTGGTTCAGGGGCAATCTAATGAAATTCAGTGAGGTCAAACTAGTTAGATTCACTTGGATTAAAGAGCTAGGATATAGATCAGTGTTAAAATTTCAGCCCAGAAAAAAATTAGGATATTAAATTATTTTGCAGAGGGATACATATATCTGCAGCTATAGTAGACAAAATACAAACTACAATCAGCAGCTGGGTGAAGAAGCAATTTTCCTTTACGGTACAGTTATAAAGCAAGTATGATACAGTTATTGTTAGACCATTCATCATTTTTACTACAGTAGTGCCTAAAACCATGCAAAAGATGAGCCTCATAGGGTTTCGTTGTATGCAGACACACAGCAAAAGACCATAGCTATCCTGAAGAATTTATAGACTAGGCAAACTGTATAGGTACCTGAGGAGAAAGTGATGCAGAAAATGAGCAGTGTGAACACAGAAAGTGTTAGGTTTGCTATGGGAACAAGCACACAAGATGCTGAGAAGAGATGAGGGGGGAAAAGGGGACACTAAGCAAGGGACAACTCAAGCAGAAAAGTCAAAGAAATGTAAGTGAGCAGGATCAGTACGGATAGACTTGGGACAGAAGTGAAGTAAAATTGAGGTGAAGGGTGTTGGCAGAGATTCAGAGCAGACATTTACTAAGTAGAAGGGCAGAGGCAAGCCTGTCATAAGTGCAGAGATAGCTGAAGAGCATAGCTTGACTGCAAGAACAGATGTGTGGACTCTCTGGACTTTCTATTTTCCCACATATTTGGTTTAGAGCTGGTGAGAGTTCCTCAGAAGGTCAAGAGGTATTTGGAGAGAGGCTCTGCTGGATGCATCTGAAACAGATGATGCACTGATTTGTTCTTGTATATGCTCTTACATAATTTTGTTTATATATTACCACACCACAGAAAATCATTTATTTGCCATTTTGGACCTAAGAACTATAAAAATAAAGCACATATGACACCTGCCTTAAAAATTATCCTAGCTGCCACTCTTTGATTGAAACAAATCAGCTTAGTAATCAAAACAAAGGGAAATTAGGAACTTCATTCTTGAACAGATATAACCAGTGTATCTCAAAGAATTAAGATAACTGTCAGTCATTATACAATTTTGCTCTTCAATATTTACTGATATATTTTCTCTGCCCTAAGCACAGAGTGAGGAGGCAGTGAAAATCAGACTGAACATAAAATCTTTTCAGCAAACAGTAATTACAACTGACAGTGCTAAATTAACAAGAACACTGTTAGTGTTGGTTGTAGTGTAGGTTGTTTTTTTTTTTTTCTTTGGTGTCACCAGATGAGTTACACAGCAGAGAAGCAAAAGGGCATATTCTATATAATACTGCATGCAAATTCATGGTAAAGCACACATGGGTACAATTTCCTAGGAAATAACCTATTCCTGTGGTCAGCTCCATGAATGGAAATCTCTGATTCCACAGAAGTCTGTGGAACTCCTCTGGTGGGGCATTTGGTCTGGAAGGCTCTGTTTCATGACTTCCATGAAAAAATCATTTTAAAAGTGTTCTTTATCTGCTGAGCAGGGACCCAACCCAGATATAGTGAATATAAAGACCTCTTGGTTCAAGCAGACTAAGAGATGTTCCTAGAGTAATCCTTTCATAAAAGAGTATAAAATCAATATAGCATATGAATAAGAGATGTGTTTGCACAAATGTATAGGGAGGACTTAATTTTATCTCTGTGGTTAAAATTCAGAAAACATAGGAAAAAACCCCAACATTCCATTCTGGTGGCAATGTTGTAAAAGAAATAGAAAATTAAGAGTAGCTGCAGAATACAGAATTGGTTTGTTTTTTTAAAAAAACTCTGTACTTCCTCTACCTTACCCAAAAGAAAACAGATCCATAATCTATTTAGTGTACACATTCTATCAAAAAGAGAAAATACTAAAGCAATCTTCTTTCTGTCAGCATGGGAGTTAGTGGCCTGGAGCTGAAATAAACGTCTGGAAACAAACAAAATACACACATTATCACGAAGCATGGTCATCCACTACAAAATCCATCAAAATAAGCAACCGATCCTCTGTCACTTGATGTCTTATTCATCATTCAGAAGGTCACTCTTTTAATTTAAAGCATTTTAGATCAACACAAGAATAACTTGGTGAAATTTAATGATTTCTGGATGTTCTGGATGTTTCCTGATCAAAATATCTGTACTAAGTACAAAGCAAAAAAAAAAAAAAAAATGACATGGATGTTGATCAGGAATTACTTCTCCCACAGCTGAGGAAAGTTCGGCTTTCTTGCAGCAATCACCCTGATACTTCCCAGCTTTTCACTCACCTTCCCATTCAGTTCAACCTCTACTATATTTTTTCTTTTAGCTTCTTTAAAGAAAGATTCTTCTAATATGACAGGCATACAACTATTTAACAATCTCAGTAAACTGTAGCTGAAGGTGAGGAGCTTTTTCTGATTGTGATTTCTGCCATTCACTTGACTGTTTTGGTAGAAGACATTCCTCCTATGCAGATAGCAAGAGTGTTTTTTTCCCTACTTCCTTATTCTTTGTTACCAATAGCTTCATGACCATCTTCAAATTCACCTTTTTCTATTGAGGCAGAGTGCAAAGCAAAGCTGAACAAAGAAACACTGCAGAGTTATGAAAATACATTGTATTTTCTGAATTCAGTGCCAGCTTCTGTGTGTTTGCAATCACTAACTGAATGTTATCAAACAAAATGTTCTAAGTTTTCAGACAGAGAAAAGTAATGAAGCTACTTAGGACAACCCAACCAAATAATAAATGCAATTCAGCAGCCCACCCAGGGAAAACTCCTTGGTCCTGTCCAGTCCACGACACAACTGCCAAGGCAGAGAACAGAGAGACGAGGGAATATCAAACCTTTGAGATCTTTGGGAAAGGGGTTGAGACAGAAGCATAGTGAACAGTTCAGAGCTTCCAGGGCAATGATCACAAAAGCTGTCAGCTTGACCAAGGATAATACAAGGGAACTGAAAGCAGGAAAGGTCTTTTCTGCTTATCAGACATGGAACTAAGAAATGTGGGGGAAAAACTTCATTTTTTTCTTACCAGCTTTTATGAATAAGTCACACGCACAAAGTCCTATTGTTGTGTGACCTTCTGCTTGCTTTTGAAAGTTAAGTAATAAGTAATGAATTATGAATAATTCATAATTAATGAATAAGTAATGATCCTTTTCGGAGTGACTGGGATTGACTTGCTGATAGCAGTATTTCAGAAAGAAAAAGCTTTCAGTGTAAAACAGGATCATCCTGCTCAAAGAACATAAAGAAAAGATAGATGGATAGAGGCTCCTCATAAAACTGTTAGAAGAGAAGTGGAGGAAGCCAGGTTTATTTCTAGGAACTGTCTTAGAGGCATCTCTGTGGGAATAGGGGATTAGGTACAATTTCAACCTCCAAACTAAAAAATAAGTTCTTAAGTATGAAGAAAGAGAAACTTTGTTCCTGTTTTCTTGGAGCGCCTTCAAAAAAGGGAGCTTGCTAAGAATACATGCAGGGAGTACTGAACTGAGGCAGGTCCCAGTGTGCCTGCAGTGTGTAAGTCTGTGTAAGCTCAGCAACGCCTCAGGCTGGCTACACATGAATGGTACTCAACATCACTGTCTACAGGTTTTATAATTCTGCAGTGTTTCTCTCCAAAAACAACATTCAGAGATGATTGACTGTTTTGTATCAATGGTGTAAGGCTAAATGAACTGCCACTAAACAAATTTCCTCTTCAAGATCAAGGAACTAGGATAAGCATTTCTAGGTCAGATAAATGAGAAAGACATTATCAAGATATTTCTTTTTTCTACCTTGTTCAGTTCCCATCAATTTCTGCTACCCCAATAGTTTTCCTCTATCCCTAGCTCCTATATTGCACTCCCTATTACAGCTCTGATGATGTCCACTACTCTTCTTTTGTAATAATCACCTGAATTTTTCATTTAGTTGAAAACGCTTGCCATTTGCCCCTCCAATGGATTGAGATACATTGCTCATCTCACAGACAAGCAGAATGCACTTATGTCCTGACTAGAAGGTGCTTACACCTATTGGAAAGAGTGCTCTTCTGGCCAGGCTTTGGAGGAGACTCGGTAGAAACCCTGCTGCCACTGCAGTGATGAACTTTACATCTTGTTGGTGGGCCAAGAAGCACTCTGCTCTTCACTGCAGGTGAGCAGAAACAGGCACAGCTATGAGTTTCATCTAGGTAAAAAATTCAACACTCTGCACTTCTGCAACAGGCATGACGAAAAGTCCTGGGAGAGAACTTCATCTTAAAACATACCTGATTTCCTCCCTGTATTAGTTCTGTCTGTGTGAAAGAGTTAGGATTTTGAACACAAATTGAAGTGAGTTAGGAAAGGACCTACAGTTCTGCAAACTCATGTAACTATATGCATATTTACTTATCTTACTAACAGTCTTCTCCAGTATCATGAAAACATGTAGTTATGAAGCTTTGTCTGAACAGCACCTCATTGAAACTGGAGATATTTTGCTCTCCTTGCAGTTCCTCTGCTGCTGAATTCACTTTCCCTTATTTTTCCATGTGCTCTATGTCACTAGGATGTCCACTGGATAGTCTGACAAGCAAGTCACTCTGCAGCGGATTCTATGAAAAATCCACAATCTCACATTTGGTTTGATAAATGTAAACAACGTGAACTCATGACATATGAAAAATGACAAATAGGTCATGTAGTTAACTGTGAAACAAACTCCAGTGAGTATTGTTTCAGCAAAACATCTGCCATGTATAAAACAGGTTATGTGATGAGTTTATTTATACCTTTTTTAGAGAAAAGCACACTTAGTCCAACTTACAAATTGTATGAATTTATTTCACACATGTGATTTTAATTTTGGATTTACAGATTGCGTCAATTTATCTCACTTTCTTCACATCAAACAAGGAAAATGAAATATGTATTATGCTACATGAAACATTTTTCCCTCAATGCACTTTTTCCTGTCAACAGCAATTAGGGTGGCAGCACCATTATTGTTTGCTGTTCCTACAACTTCTATTTTCCTACTGAAATCCAAATTTGTTTTTGCTGTTGACTCAATTACTCTAAATAAGTTTATTTGGAACGTACTTCCAAGAAATGCTCTTAAAAACAGAGACAGAATAATTTTCATTGCCATGAAGGAGCTAATTCAAAGTATGTTTTTAATAGATCATAATGTGGAGGCATTTTCCCAATTTTTTTTTGGTCAGTAAGTTTTATGTACTTTAATAGCCTCAGCAGAATCAAATATCACTAACTTTGCTCCAGTGACACAAACAAAAAGGTAAATTTTACTGTAACTGCCTAGTCTGGGTTTCAAACTTTAATAGAAACAGAATTTTATCTTAGCCAAATTCTAAAAGTGCATGCATGTAAATGTTTACACATACATATGTGTATATGCATGTACATACATTTGTATATATGAATGCACATGCAACACAGGAATTGACTAATCCATCTATTTATACTTAATTGCTACCCCTACATCAACCAGTAGTACAGCCTTGCTAATAATCTTTTTGTGACCTAAATGTACAGGCTTAGCAAGAAAAAGCAGGATCTAAAACAGGAGTAAGTGGTAAGAGAAGAGGTTCTTTTGGGTATTAATAACTCTTTTTATGATAAGTATAATTAAAGACATATTAAATATTATCTTTTTAACACACATAAAAATATTGCATTCACTTTTTCAAAACAAATTCTGAAGCTACACCATTAAACATATTTATCTCAAATCATCAATTCAGAATACAACAGTATCCATAGCTTTGATATTTCATTAATTGACAATGATCAATAAAGAAATGCATAAAAGATTCAATAAAAGAGTCTTCATAAAGTTGTGTGTCCACTGCATGATAAAAACCTAGGTTTTTGTTTCCTTTTTTCCATAAATTCTTATGTATAGGATTTGCCTTTTTTGGCTCCAAATCCATATATTTTGGCATTGTATCTTTACATAATACAGGTTAACACACGGTAAACACTCAGAATTAACCTTGTTATTTTTCTATACACACACACACACAAAGAGAGTTTTCACATTAATTGATTGCTTTTATTAGAGACTATGAGCACAAAATAATCTCCTCTCAATCTCCTCTCTCTGCCAGCAGAGATGCCTGCACATCTGGCATACCAGTCCATGCTGAGACGGAAGCAATGATGCCTTTCCTCATGTCAGCATCCCAGACTCCTGAGAGGACTAAGGATGTCACACATCTATCACAGACATTGCAATACACAGTTAGATATGATGGCCATAGCCTCCCAGGGTTTTCATTAAGGTTTGCACATGTTTACTGATTTATCATCACATGCATATTAAGTGTTAAAATGCCATCATTGCAGGTTTTGCACTCAGACTTTTTCTTTCTGTATTTCAGATGTAACTGCTCATAAGGTCTCATGAGTGCCTTCTGTCTCTGGGTAAGTGCTGAGGATGTGTCTCATCCTCTTGCCTGACAGAGCCCAAAGACACCAATCCTTCTTTAAGAGATACATCAGTAATTCTTACACAATAAACCTACGTTAATCTCACAAACGGTGTTTCACAAAGTGGTGCCGAGTGACAGGTTGGGGTACATAGGAAAGCAGCAGCTCATATTATCAAGTAGATGTCAGCTGAAACACGTGACTATAACCAAAGAAATGTGAATAAAGAGTTTGAGAATTGATTTCACTATTTTCATCTTTTACTACTGCTTCAATGCAATTCAGTAAGTAACAATTCATCATAAAACCACGGTAAATATGGTTAATTGACATCTATTTCACTCTTCTAATATAGTGTGCTGCTGTATCTTAAGGAAGCTCCTAGATGATTAATGATTTTTTTTTCCCCTCTCTCAGACTAATGGATCTAGGGCATTCTACTTTCTGAAGCTCTAAATTACATTGCATGCTGTACCATAACTGATACTATCCATAACACTCCACACAGAAGAGATAAATATTCCTCAAAACGTCACATATATTTCAGAAAATGTTCAAAATTATTTCCGTATAGGAAGTATACTGCAGATATTGTCTTAAGTGTTTTCCTCACTCTACAGAAGGACTAAACTGTCATTTAAGCTTTTCTTTTAATAATTCAGACAATATTATGGGAGGTTGTTTGGTCTGCTTCACCTGGAATTACCTCATCAGTTTTATGCAGGGTGTTTAATAAAACAAGAGATCAAACATCAGTCACACATCAGGCAGATAAAGTTAATTCACTTAAGTCACTAAATTCACTTAAGACACTAACACTGAACTTCAGGCAGTAAGAGTTAAAGAGGGGGAGATAACTCACACATGAAGCAAACAGTATACTGTGATTAGATTAAAAAAATAAGGAAAAATTTCCTCACTGACTATGTGAATCAGAAAGGAGTAATTAGTACAAATTCCACCCTGTCCTCTTGTGAATGTGAGTCTCACATTTTAATAGATAATGGTTTCTAAGATAAAGCATGCTATCTTAAAAAATATATAGAAGAAATATTGATTGCATCAGCCTAACAATTCTAAAGAGATTTAAAAAGAAGACAGAAGGAACTGAAGAACCCAAATTTCAAAGCCTTTTACATCCTTGGAAAGAGTTTACACTGGGAGGGTTGTAAGCTGTGTGGGATTTTACTTCTTCCCCATCTCTTTCTCAGGGAAGGAGACCAGAATATCCTAATAAGAGTGATATAATTAGAAATCTGTGCTGTTTAGTCATTCTTCCTCTGATCTGGTGACTGTCACATAGCTTACATAAAAAAAACAAAACATTTTTCTCCTGTATTCAAAACTCCGTTTTATTTCTTTGTAGTTCTAACATGTTAACTGCAGATATTATGTGTAATTCTTTTCTTCTCAACTCTGCCTAGACACTGTGTTTTCATTTGAAGCTTCACAACTAATTAAAAGAAGCACAAATAACAGTTAAACTTACTAAAATGTAAGGTACTTCCAATCATATTGAATTGAGGAAAACAACAAAGAAATTGCTAATAAGTGAAAACCCTTTTCAGAACTTCAGCCATGGAGTACTCAATTTTTTATTTTTTTTTTTTGATAATTGACTGAAATTCCTCAAAATTGTTGCTGTTCTAATTTTCATGTTATTGAATTCTCAATTGAAGACAATGGATAACTGAACTGAGTTTACTCTTACTTCCATAGGAACCAAAATGGTCTATTAGAAAAGAAGGAAGAATCCAGAACCTAATAAATAAAAGAAAAAGCTGTATTAGTTTTTGGTGTGTCAGTATTTCTGTACATATAAGATCATTAAAATATTTTTATTCTTAGCAATTTTACATAATGAAACCATTGAAAACTAACTTCCTTTTCATTTTAATATTTCACAAGTAAAAGAAGAAAATTAATAATTAATATGTTAAGAAATAATTTTTCTCTGTCTCTGTATTTTTCTGCTAAAAGCCGAAAAGCATTTTGCAAATATTAAACCCTCTAAGGTGATTCTTTCTATTATTGACATTTTTAGAAGAATTGAAGCAAGAAAAGTACCAGTGACTGCTGGAAGTCAGAATGAATGGCAAAAAAGAGTATTTCAAATTCTAAAGTCCTGATTACCCACCCACAATCTTCATCACATAATGATGCTCCTCTTTCTCTATGAAGACAAGATGATTTACCACTGCCTTCTCAATAATTGGAATATTCATAAGCAATTATAGCTGTGTTCAAAGAATGTTCTTGGACTTAAGCTCTTGAATAAAACCATTATCAAGGATTAAAAAAAAAAAAAAATTTAAAAATCACATTTTCACAGAAAAATATCACATGTTCACTTAACCAGGATGTTTCAACACTATTCATGAAATTCATGAAGTTGTACAGTAAATTTACTACATCTTCTGCACTTCTAGAGGACTGAAGTCTGGTAACACCTATGACACTATGACACCAAATAAGAATTTAAGTCATTGTGATCCTGTTGATGCACAGCCACAAAAATAATTAATTACCAAATAATCTTTCCAGTTTTACATATAAGTCCTGCAATAAGCACCAAGGAAAAAAACAAATAAAAAAAATTCTTAAAACATATGAGAGGAAATGTAAATTCACAATTCACAATACCAGAGCAAGCTGAAGGAGTCATAACTTAGGAAGCAGAAGACTTCTCAACTTCCAAAGTTAGCCTTTTAAAAAAGCTGTATTTTGTCAAAGCCTCCTCTAGAATGGAAAAGCAAGATTTTGATTCTGTCTAAATGCACAGAACCTCCAAAGGGGTTTCACCAAGTTTCAAACAGGCTCCTGGAAATTCAGAATTGAAAATTGAAATAAAAATAAGTACAGAAAACAAGCTGTTGCTGCCACAGTATCACTTCTCAGTGCAAATCAGGCTGCTGAGTACTGGCGCAGCAGATCCAATCCCCATCCTGCACTAACACAGAGCTTGGAATTCCCTTTGCCGCACTGAGTGCTTTATCTCAGGCAAAGGAGGAAATAGCAGGGCAGCTGTACGCCTGTTCCACCCTCCAGTCCTGGAGCTGCTGAGTGAGCACCCAGCTCCAGTGTGTCTTGACAGTGTCTGGGTGGAAGTAGGGGCACAGGCCAGTGCTTCTGCAGCCACCTGCCTGCACAGCTTTTCTGAGCAGCCCAGCTGCTTTGCAGCAAAGGGACACAGTCAATGAACATTTGCTTCATGTATCCAGAGACTGCAGCCTTTATCAAATTAATGTGCTTTAAAATTCCACCTACACGAACCTGGCTCTAAAGCAAACCTGGAAGACTTTGTGCCAGTGATCCTCAGGCTGTTTGAAACTCAGTTGCACACACTCAGTCTAGAAGCAGTCACAAGACACCTCCCGCCCTGCCAGACGGCTGGGCAGTGCAGTACCCTCACAGCATTCCCTAAAACATGCTGGTGGCACCCAGTGAAGTGTGGACATCGACATCTCCTGTGGACAGGGCCAGGAGGGATGGAGGCAGCACTGCTTCTGGCAAGCCTGAAAGCAGCCACTCATTGGGATGCAGAATTTGGAAAAGGCTGATGCTAAGTCCTGGGAGCACAGCAAATTCACTGAAAAGTGAAACAAAGGGTGCCATTCCAGCTTCAAAGAATAAGTGGCACAAGCCATCACAAATACTTCTAAAGTCTCCTTATTTTAAGAACACAAGAGACATGTTGCTTACATGCAAGTTAAATCAAGCTAAACTTTTGTACTTCCAAAAAAAGAACTCTTTGTGTCCATGGGTGGGCATATACTGGTAAACTTTACTATGAAATAAATACTATTAACTTTGCAGAAGGTAACAGGAAATTCCAAGACAGCTATACATGCACACAGATTCTTAAATTTGCATGGATTCTTCCAAAGAAGTTGACGGTGTCTTTTCTCTATTAAGTAAAAATGATACATTGTTTAAAACTAATGACTTCCAAGTGGTAGAACCTGATACAAAAGGACTAGTAGTGGTTGTCTCACCAGGTATGTTTATTTGTCAGTTTTAAGAAAATCAGATTTCCTATGTGGATTTATTTCAGATGTTTACAATAATCTGACTTACGGTAAGTATTTCAGATGGGAAACAGCAGGTACTGGTACCTGCTTAATGAAGCAATAGAATTTCTGTTTTCAGTGTCAAGATGTAATAATGGGCTTATTTCTCACTAGAATTTGCTCTTAATGAAGTGGACAATGGCAGCCACCAAAAGCCATGAAATCCAAATTTCAACTTAAGTTCAATGTGCTTTCTATGTGAATATGCTGTACTTCACCTAGAATCACATTTTAAAAATCCACAGGTAAATAAAGAGTTTTGCTGTTTTGAAAAAAATCATTGTGATTTATTTCTGGCAAAGAATATAATGATTTTTTTTGGATCTCTGTGACTTGTGTTTTCCTCTACAAGCACTGTGTATCCATCATTCTATACATTCCGGAGCATGCATGATTCATTGGAGTAAAGCATCTGCTGGTCAAGAACCCCTAAGCTGGCAGCTGTGGTTTGCTGACAGACCATGACAGTTAGATGTTTATTGAGTTCTTGCTGGTGGATGGGAGCATGGTTCAAAATACTGCAGGATAATATCTGTGAATTCAACTTTTGCAATAAAGCAAGTTAGGCTCTGGCTATAAGTTCTAAGAAAAATATAGACCTTTCCTAAAATTTCATAATGATGGTGAAGCCATTGGAAGGGGAAAGTACTTGATGCATCATATTACATTACACTAAACTTCATTACACTTCAGTTTTAGGTATTTATGATCCTCAGTTCTTCCTTTTGAGCTCAATGAGAATGAATAAACACAAACACCATAAACTGAAAGGGTGTAGAGACAAATTCTTTCAATTTGAACAGAAATATGGGAAGCTCACCTTTCAACTTTTGGCTTGTAAAGTTACTGCCTTAGAAAACAAATAACCAATACAATCAAATAGAGAATTGCTTCAGATTTGATGGTAATTTGTTGGCAGTGGAGCAATAAATGTAATACAAAGGAAAATGTCAAACTCTTCAACCCAAGAGAAGATCTGAACTGAAACAAAACTTTCTACGGGGTTACTAAAGAATTCAGCTGATAATTTTCTACACACTTCAAGGTTTCATTTCCACAGTTAAAATTCCTAAAATCAACTTTTGAATCAATGGAAACAATCTGAAGTCTTTGGCAGGACTCACAACATCTACGTTGTTAACCTCCAATTTCTCCATCATCACCAGAATCTATCTGCTGATAAACTGGTCCAATATGCAGTTAAGTTACAGTTAAGTACAATATATGCACAGAAAGGTATGTAAGAAGATATCCAAGGTAAAGCAGAGATACAAAAAAAAGACAACATGCAATAACTATAACTGCGTAAGGTGACAAGTACTTTCACATCATTGTTCTTATTTGTTCAATGTATTTGTTCTTCATTGCCAATATGTAAAGTAACTCTTAGCCCCAGGGAATTCAGTTTTGGGGAAATGATACACACATGCAACTCTGAGAAACAATAATGAAGAATGAGCCCCAACAGACTGAAAATTCAAATGCAGTTTAATTGAAAAAGTTGAAAACCAGAGGAAAACATTTTCTTCCAATTATTTCAGCTTCTGCTATAAACAAAGATGAATGTTTCTCAAGTTTCTGACATTAATAATGTTGCTGTAAAGTTCAAGTATGCAAAACAAAATTAAATAAACAGGACTGATTCATCATTACACTCCAGTTGTTTTGCAGTGCTCTGGTGAAGCAGTAAATGCAGAAAAAAACCATGTTATTAGTACCAGCTTTATGGCTGTTCTGCATCACCAAAGTGGCACAGAGCAACTCATCACAGACAAGTAGCACAAAACAATTTGAAAAACATCTTTCTTATTCCTCCCATCTCTGTCCTCTCTCGCTTTCCCTAGCAGCTGCAGAAGACTAAGAAAACTAGTTGCCCTCCTGCTCCTTTGATCCGTTCTGTACTTAAAGCCATATACAATTACTTTCATGTTGCTACTCACCCCAGCAGCTGCTCCTCAACGCAAAGCTGGTGAGCACTGAAGATGATTGCTAGCCCTGACTCCTGTTCCACAACTGTGCCTGGCTGCAGCCCAGCACAGAGCCAGGGCAGGACTGGGATCACTGATTATAAGCTGTACAAACAGATGAACAATTCTAACAATGTGTTACTAAGAGCTGTAACTAAAACAGCAGGGGAAAAAAAAAACCAAAACGCAAAACCAAAAGGCAAAACCTCTGAAAAACAAATGTACCTACAGTGCACACCTGCAATTTGTAAGACACTGCTCAGCAAAGCACTTACAGTGCCATGGCTGAAGTTGAGATACCCGAGGAACCTTAGTGTACTTCAGTTTCAGATGAAAACTCTTATGAACAGTGACAATTCCCAGGTGGTGAGAAAGGAGCATCCACTTCTGCACTAAGCACCCAGGAGATGAGAAAAGCAGAACATGCAGCAAGGGTGGCAGGACATAGCGAAGGTACTTAAATGTATTTTAGGCCTGCGTTGTGTGAGAGAACCTGATCCACAGCTCCTCAGCTGCAGGGATGCTGTTTCCCTTGGTATACTTGTCTAGCTGACTGCCAGCACATTGCTGAGGTGGGAAGTGAAAGTGAACCTCCTTACCCCTTCATTTTTTTTAGAACAGTAAAAGAACTTATTATCTGTTGGCCAGGCCAGGAAGAAACAAGGTGACCTCCCTGCAACTCCGCACTTTCACCAGCTCGCTCACCTTTACATTCATAGCCTCACTGCGGTTCTCTACTTTGGCACTGCCATATCCACAGTAGAAACACAAACCCCACATTTCCTTACACTGGGATGATGTTTTTTTCAAGTTGAGAACCAATTAAATCTATGTTACCAGCTGAACTAAAAATCATATTTTCCTGACACGCAGAGAAAAGTAAAAAGTGCTTTATGTATCTTTTAACCCCTTTATTTAAAAAAAAAGACAAAAAAACCAACAAACACCCCCCCCAAAAAAACCCCAGTTCAGTTCCATTCTTATGAAAATCCAGGGGAGATTAAAAGCCATGGAAAAATACATAGTTAAACAAAGGCCACCTACAACTGCAGCAGGAATAATATACAGCAAGATTTAAATGCAAATATGATGGTCTAGAACCCCACATAAAGAGTTGAAATTCACTGGCATACCGACAAGGAAGACAAGGATCTCTCAGTGAATGATTTTCAAAACCACATTGGATATATTTACCAACTAACACTTAGGAGATGACAACCCCTGACATTTACTACCTAATATTAGACTATACCTCTCCAATGTTTTACACCTACAGGATAAACTACAGTCTGGAGAATGAAGAATGAAGACAGGTACAGGAATGTACATAAGGAGGCTGATATTGACAAATTTTGAACAGTCCAGTTCTCACTTACATCACTAAAGCTTGAATTACATGTGCTTGGATCTCCTGGAGATTTGTCTGAGGGCTCCCAGTCCCAGGTTTTACCTACTCAGGCAAGGTTTCCATTAGATTCATTTATAGTTTAATATTGGTATAACTAAGGTATGCCCTAAGACACTGATCTGTTCAGTCCCTGGCAGCATTTTCAGCTCAACTTGTAGATAAATATACAGCATTTAGAAATCTGAAAAGGATTTATATGACTTTCAAGAAAATTATGCACACACATTGAATCATTCCCTCCTGACATATTTTCATTGGCTGTGATCACACTCCTTTGAAATGAGAAAAAATCACAACTGTGAATACATGATTAACTTTAATTAGCAAGCACCTACAAATCAATTATTAGATTGTCACCTAATTAGCTGAAATAGTAAACCATAAGCAGCTGAGAGAAATTTCAGAGAGAAATGAGATAACAAACAGTGCCAAGCACACATGAAGTCAGAGCCAAGTTCAGCACCACTGAAAAGGAACTGACATCGGGTCTAGGATGCTCTGACTTGTCTTCCAGTTCAAATAATTAAATAATTTCTGTAAAATTACACATGTCCTCTCTCTGAGCATAAGAACCAGCAAACAGAGCTTTACCTAGATGTTTTACAGCACTGTGCTGCTCCACAGCACACAAGCTGAGGATTTAGGTGATTTTATTTTCCATGTATTTTAAAAATGTTGCATCATCTGAAAGATTATTTTAGCCATATCTTACTAAGCTGCAGAGACAGGACCATGTTTTTCCATTCTGACCCCTATTTTTTTCCCTATTTCATCTCTCTTCTAAATCTTGGCTCAGCTACAGAAATATCAAGAGGATATTGCCTGGCAGGGCAGCCAGGCTACTGACACAATTGCAGATTCTTTTGTTGAAGTGGATGGGATCCTTGCAAGAATCCCTATGATCACAATTTTGACTATAATAACGTAATTCATAGGCAATGTGATAAAGAAGCTCGGAGCCACTTCATTGTGACCACAGTTTTTTTATATCGGAGAATTCATGGCATAAATCATTCTAGTCTGGGATGAAAAAAATTTGATTAGAATTTGCATTTCCTGAAAAGCTTCTTGCATGAGCCTATGCATCATATGCTGCTCAGAATAGAGTGTAGGTACTGGTCTTGGAACGAGGTAGTTGGACAAAAGTACCATTCAGGTGATTTGGTCCTGACAGCAAGTATGCTGTTCAATGTCTGGAGGGAAATAATCCCAGATAACCCCTTGGTGGAACAGGCAGAAAAGGAATTTTGAAATGAAATTTCATTTTGATTTTGAAATAATTTACTACAGCAAATAATTACTGAAGGGAAAAAAAAATCCAGCCCAACTAAACTGAACCACCAAATACATTTCCTTTCCTTTTGCCTTCCTCAAATGAAATACCTTACAGAAGGATCTTTATTAATCTTTTTTTCCAATACTGCTATTTAAAACATTGTCTTTCTCTATAACAAATGGAAAAACACTTCTCACGTAAGTGGGAGTTCTAAAAATTCCAATGTGTGGTTGCTCTTTTTATGAAAAATATTCTTTTAAAAGCAGCGCATAGAACAATTCCCTTAAGTATTAGTGCTTCTGACTTGATATGAATTTGGCTTTCTTCCTCTCTCTTCCATTTTCCTCATTGAACAAAATGGTATCAGCACAAATGGTATTATGCAATGTACTTTATAATGCTCCTAATGTAAAAGCCTGTCTTAGTCTGCATTTATCAGAGATTTGTCTATGCTTTAACAAAGGTAAATGAAAGAAAAATTTGGAGCATTTGAAAATCTTTATAAAAAGCTTAATATGGAATATCTTCATAACAGGGAAAAGTGAAAATACATTTTTAGAAAGTGAGTACTTAAAAATGCTTTGCCTGAAGTAGAAGTTTTAAACCAGACCCAAAGCCTGCCAGCCATTGTTATGAAAACCATCAGGCAGTGAAGAAAGCCCTGGAAATGCTTGGGGCAGTGAGCTGGCAATTTCAGCACCACTTAGGCTTTCTCCTGGCTGAACTGTACATCAAACCTGGCTTTCAGGAAGAAGAAAACATTTTATACTACATCCTACTCTTTCAGAAGGCTATTCAGAAAAGAACAAGAGCTAAATGCTATAATCACCTCAAACTGAGATACAAGGGTTACTGTGAAAACTACCAAAGTATTCATAGTATGATCTGCATTTCCCATGCTACAGAGAAGATAAAAAACTAGGATCTGTAAAAGGAAGCGTTCTCAGTCTTGCAGTATAAATTAGTGCCCTTTTTTTTTCTGAGGCTATCATCAGAAGAGTAATCATTTATGCAAAATGTTTGCTAAGTTTTGAAACCCTTTCTTGACATAAATATCTGGCAAGGCATATGATAAGAAGATCTTTAATGCAAAAGTCAGTTTATTAACGGACTACCTTAGTCTTTAATTGTAATGGATTATTGTGTGAATTTCCTGGATGCTTCAATGTCTATTTAAGAACATATGTTTATTCTTGTTATTTCTACAAGTTGATTTTACTTATGAAATGATGCTCCTTACATAAATTTTTTATGGAGGACATAATTTTTCTTTTGCAATATGAGAATGATTCATAATCATATTTTTGCCATGATCAGAATTTATTATTTTTCTTGATGCATCTCACACCAGACTGATAGGTCAGCCATCCAGAATGTCTGTTATGCTAGGAAAGAAATATACCTTCCTGTTGTATTGACAGTACAAACTGTTCATTAAAAGAACACATGACCAAGAAAAACATAAAGCAGGTGGAGAAAAGATTTTTTGCTAAAACAAGCAGCTGAAATCCCTTTCAGGCTTATCAGCTTGAATTGAGGATTATCTATTCCTCATGCAACACTAAATATGATAAAGGAAAACATGCTGCCTGTTTCAGTATTCACAGTAAGAGAAAATGTTTCTCTTTGAGCTGAAATAAAAGCACCAAGAACATACTGTTGCTGCTAAGTACTTTTTACAGGCAAAACCCCTTGATAAAAGGAATAAACAGTTTTGCCACATTAGATTATTACATTCCCAGTACTGTAACAGATTTCAAGAAGAGCCTGTCATAAATTTTCTTATGGATTTAAGAACTGTGCAGTGAGAATAGCATGTTATCTACACAAAACTAATGTGATGCCATGACAGGCCCACACAGCTGCTCCTTCAAAGCCTTCACAAACTGAGAATGAAAACAGAGCTTATCCCCTAATTCCACATAACAGTTATTACATTTTTAATATGCAGAAAGCATTTCCCTCTCTTACCTTTGACAGGCATGTACTGAAAGGATGCTCCAAAATATTTTTCAGGATACTGGTGACAGAGGAATCCCTGACTTACATAGGTCAGCTGGCATGGCACAATACTAAAAATGTCAGATGAAGTAGGCAGAATTACCCAGTGGCTTGATAAAAATAAGCTTACTTCAGATCTAATCTAGAGACTGTGTACTGATAGGTATGATTTAGAGAAATAGCAAATATGACAGTCCAAAAGGACAGCTGAGGAACAAACTATGAACTTAGCCTGCTATGCCTATTACCTTGGACTAGTATAGAAATGCAGTGTTACTGTCCCTGAGCCTTGTAAATGAGTACTGTGAAATTTATCATATCCAGAGGTCTCCTTTGAGCAAGTCTGCACAATATTTATGCAAATACAATTACAATTATTTTGAAACGATTGGCATAACTTCCAAAACTGTCTCTCCAGAGAGGAATCTCCCAAATGAGCTTTAGGTTCTCAATATGAAAAGAAAATTCTATTTACTCTTTGCTATTTTACAACCTCCTAAAGAAAAAAGAATTACAAGAAACGCCTCCATGATATAGCCTGTGGATCGATGAAAAACACAGCATCCCTAATGAATAAACACTGGGATTTTTCAGAAGAGTGAACAATCCAGAAAAATCTCAAGAAGGTTTTGCACATATAAAAGTATGTACATTATCAAGCAAGCCAGTCAACTGTTGTCAGCAACAATTATCAACTGCAATCAGCAACAGTGAGACAATTGTTAATTTTTGTATTATATTAACTGCATTATCTATAAGTCAGCAAAAAGTAAACACGGGCAAAATTTTTTGTTTTTTAAAAGAAGTTGTGATGAGCAATATTTCCCAAAATTAAAATTAAATTTTCAGGTATACAACCATAGGATTTTAGTGTCAACACTTATGGAAATATTACACAAACAAAAATAAGCATTTTGCCATCAACTCAGAAAGAAATTTCAGCAAAAAAATAACGTACTTTAAAATACAGTTAAATCATTTGTCATTTTGCATAAATTAAAAGGAAGTGAATTCTTATTATAAGTGCTAAGGTGCAGCAGTAAAGATTATCCTGGCACTGCTGTAGAGGCACAAGTGATTCTGTGTCTGCTCTGTATTACCACTTGTAGCACTGCTAACATCTGTGATTAGGGATAAATAGATACATTTGCCTTTATTTAAGAAGTAATCCCTCTGCTAAGTATAAATTCAGAACACAGCAAATACCACAATAAAGTGTTCCATTAAGTAGGCTCTTTCCTGAACAGCTGGAAGGCCATGAAAGATTGAGCTTCTTTCTGTCAACCTGAATACAACTAAAAATCCAAACAGCATAAACCATCTCAATTCTCAGTCACATGCAAACATGTACTAATGCACACAACTGTGAGTTCGTGGTAAAAAGACAATCTGCAGAGACACAAAATGAAGGAATATCCTTCCATGATCTCTGCTGAGGAATCTGTCCAATTCTCATTCTTTATAATTTTTTTATTCGTAATCTTATAGCACACAGTAGTTCTTCAGATACTTACTAACCAATACAAAAATGTTGATGAAATCCTGTTTCGCACTAAGTCTTCTTTTAAATTGAAAATTAAGACAATTTTAATTCTGCCACAGATTTTGTATATACAAGTCAGGCTCCAAATCCAGTCCAGGAGACTGAAGAATTACATGCATTCACAGAAATATATAAAAACTCTGAACCTAGTGACACAGCCATGTGCATTGTAGGTACCACCACTTTTACTGTATATTCAGATGTAAACTGATGTTTGTGTCTGGGTTTCATGCAATGAAAAAAAATAATGGTTCTTGTGAAAGCCCAGATCAGTGGTCAGCCCAGAGCTTCATTTGTTCATTCAAGCCCAGCAGTCAGGATTTATCAGGAACAAACATGTTTTCTGGATTGTGAAAAGAAATGGTGGCACATCATTTCATTGCTGTGTGCAGTATGTCTTGTGCAAGGGATATCTACCTCTACCTTCAGAAAAAAGATAAGGGATGAAGCATATCACATTACTTTGAATCTTGGAAATAGGAACTTCTCGGAACTTCTCTTTGGTGGCAGATTGGTTGGTCTGTCAGCTTTCTCCAGTTTCAGAATATAACTTTCTAGTGCAGCTACACAGCAATTAAAATTCATTTAAATCAAGGACATCATGGGCTTCTGTTTCCTCAAGTCACTAACCTCTGTCGCTGTACCATCACTGACACACCTGTGAACCAGAGAAGTGAACTGGAAACTAATCACTGTTTGTAGGATTGCACTTTCCGTACTTGAACGTAAAATGATTCCCAGCCTACTTTTGTATGTTGGCATTAAAAATAATGTAAGCCTTGAAGAGCTGATCTTCAGCTGTATTTCAGGGAAAGAACCAGGGCTACAGGCTCACACGGGATAGCGGAATGCAGAGGGACCGTGAAAGCAGTGCCCTCCTGAAGAAGAAATGGACGTGCCCTGGAAGCTGAAAGAGTAGGACAAATCTACCATGAAGAAAGCATCCCAAGTTCCCAACCTGACACTTCAACCATTAGTTTCTCATGGGAGATTTTAGGGCAGCTTAAGAAGTAGCCCTTGCCCACTATGCACCTTTTGTGGCCTGTAGTTCATAAAATAAACTGTCAGTCATGAAAACACTGTGAACAACTAAAAGTGATTTAAAGAAATAACAACTTAAACATACCTTAAAAGTGTAAATTTAGATACAATCTCTAGGAAAAGTGAAGCTTCAGATTTCATAACCCAGTTTAGAGAACACAAGAAGGTGGAAGAGTAAATGCCAACAGCACAGCGGTACTCAAATTAATTCCTCATGCAGAAAGGATCAAGAAGGGTCTTCAAGAAACACAAATGTGGGAGATGAGAGGGACTGCATTTCAGAAGGGCACCTAGAGTAGATGCACCCCCAAACCTGGAGCAGTTTAATTGAAGCAATGATTGCTTTCACAATCAGTGAAAGTCCTGCACCCCCCAGGCCTGAAGGGATTAATACTGAGCCTGGTCATCCCCTTGCAGCCTCCTGTGGTCTCACACATGGAGGGTGCCAGAGCAGGGAAACAGCACAGGGCTGACCTGGGGCAGGGGCAGAGGTGCTGCAAAGACTGCTCCTTCCAGGAGAGCTGCCAGGGCACAGAACCTCTGGGGTGGGGATGCCCTCACCACAATCACATGCTACCCATGTGATAAGAGGCAAGAAGAAGCCTTTGATTTTCTACAGATAATACCACTTTAGGTGATACCTGCTGAGAGCAGTCTCAGTCTAACCAGGGAGGCAGGAGGCACATTATTCCTCAAAAAGAAAGTATTTCTCAAAGAGTGTGTGGGACAAAATCCTTGCAAATTGGAGCAAACCTAGGTTGCTCAGAAAAAAAGATGCATCTCTACCCAAGCCATAAGTGTAAACAGCTGAAAAGGTCAAGTCCCAGCATGTAAAGAAATCTCTCAGGTGTGAGCTAAAGCCCTTCTGTCACAGGCAGGTGGATGGAGGCAGCATTAATTTCTGAAATACTCCCTAGGGATTTGACAGGCTAAAGTGTCATTAATCTTAAAAGTCTGCAGAAATAAGAAACTTTTTTTGGGAAGTAAAATAAGTAAAATATTGACCATTCCCTAAACAAAACTTCCATCCTATTTACTGAGATTTAAAGTGAGGTTTAGATATAATTTATTGAAGGAATTCAAACTCATTTATTGTGAAGCCTTAGCCATGGGATTTTAGTCTACATCTTTCAGCCCTGTCTCATTTGTTATGCTGCTGTCACTCCCACTCCTCTTCCTTCTCTGGATCAACAATATTGTAGAGGGAAAATCAGGTCATTTGAAAAGACCTTAATTTTTACTGAGAGCTGACAAAACCTCTTCAAGTGTACCAAAAAAGTAGAGAACACTGATATTTGAAAATGAAAAGCTTTTAAAAAGAAAAAAAAGTCCTCAAGGAAAAATAAAACCTATTCTCCTGAAGACCTCAGAGGACAAAATCCTTTAAATCCATTAATATTTTGGCATCAGTTTGCAGTTATTAAAATCATGCTTGGCTGAAGGTTTTTTTCACAACACTGGGTATAAAGACACTATACTGAATCCAGTAACTTTGCTCAATTATGTGCTACTTAGCTCAAAACAATGGCCTAAAAAAAAAGGAAAACCCAAACCCACAATCCCCTCAAAAATACATACAATTGTCCCCTAAAAACCCCAGCCTTCCAAGACAAATAAAGAGCCCTGTCTTTGGCATTCTCTGACACCTTTCCCTGGGGTCAGGATCTCAGAGGAGTCACCAAAACAGATGCAGAATAAAACAGATGATACAAACTGCAGATCTTTACATTTACAGGAAAATATTCAAGTTATCCAGGAGGGAGGGGAGCCCCTTGCTCTCTTAAGGCCACAGTACTTTAGATCTGCAAGCACTGCTGAGCATTGGTGCTTTAGGCAATGCACAGCAGCACTGCTGGGGAAAACCCAACTATAGTGCTTCAGACCTGTGTTGGGACACTTTGGGAGCAGGAAGAATGTGCTCTCTTCAAGCTAAAGATTTTCCTCAAACCTATACAGAAGGGATAGTTTTTTCCTCCAACGACAATGAGTGCCAAAGGCTGCTGACTGAATATAGCAGAAAACTCATGAGTGAAGATGATGCTTCCCTTTATCCTGCATGAAAGATGTGCTACAGATCCCACCTCCCTACCCAGCATTTTCTGGTGGTTCTTTTAGAGACAGTCTCACACACTGTGATGGATTTTTAGGTGCCATTTTCTATATATTGTAGAAGGTCCTTGGTTTACAGTCAAGCTTTCGTAAGAAAGTATAGCAGCCAAAAATGCAGTTTTTCAATAGACAGTGTCCTGCAGAGAATAGCTGGTTAAGTCTTGACATGTCTAGGGGTTATGGTCTTGCCAAAAGATTATAAAAGAGCCTGAATTAAAAGTCAAAAGTAACTATTCCATATGATTTTAACTTTGAGGCAGGAAATATTTTGTATACATATATTGTATTTAGTGGAATAATAAAACATGCAACATTATTTGATTATTATGGCCTTTAAAATTGTTCAATGATTATAAAATAGTTGATCAGAAAATAATTTGGTCCTGATAATCACATCTTTTCCCCCCCTGTGATTGATCAAAATATAGAATTAACTGTGAATGATCCATAAATAAGTTAATGTCAAAAACAAGTATTTGAAAATGCATATATAGAACAAAATCAGTTCAGCTGTAACTGAAAGAACACCAATAGATACAGTTTTAAGGTGGGGTTTTTAAGATTAATTGTAGCATCTGGAACATATTAAATATAATTTGATAAAACATGAGATTAGGGATTTTTTTAAACTTTCTTATTACAGAAAATATACAGTTTCATGAGCTAACTTTTGCCTCTTTGTCCATATAAGGCAATACATGTTCAATTTCAGTGAAATAAGCTTTCATTATAAACATAAGTATTATTTGAGACACTTACCATAGATTAGTATCCTTATTCCATATGCTCACTTATATAATCATGTCCTGAAAGTTCTTGGCAAAGGGAAAGATGAATTTGCCATTCTAGGTAAGATGAATTATTTAAAAAAGTAGAAAATTTGGGATTGTTGATTACAATGTTAATTCCTGTCCCTTAACACTTTGCTTAAGGATCCTTCCCCCATCAAAAAAAAAAAAAAAAATGGTAACAGTATAAAACTAATGATCACAACCAATAGTAGTAAGAGATAATACTAATTGTAAGCTCTGCACTGATTACAAACCCAGTGTCTACTATAAATAAGTAATACCTACTGTAAACAGCTCATGAAATATCCTATAAAGTAGTTTCAACTATATATGTTTTCTATGCCATGCAAAATCCAGGAAAATGTTACTTTGTGTCTTGAAACACTTTTGTGATGGTGAGTTCTCCAGGCACATCACATAATTTTGTAAAGTCTACTTTCTTTTTAATATTTCTATGTTTTTAATCAAGAGCAGATTATTTTGAATGATATCTAAGGAAGGGAAACATGCTGCATTCTTGCACAAGTGTGAATCCATCAAAATAACAATGCACCTGCCCTATCCTGCAGGAGTATATTTTGAACACTGTGCTCATGTCCAGTGCTTTGCTCACTCACTACTGATACCTGAGTCTGCTTGGTGGTGTTTCTCATCCCAGAGTTGTTTGCTGCCTCCTGATTCCTGATGCTTAAATAATTAAAAACTTAAATAACAACTTAATTAAAATAATGCAATAACTTAGATGTGTTTATGTAATATCAGCACACAGTAAGTCCTAACAAACAAACAAAGTCAAACAACCAAAAATAAAAAATGTACTCCAAAAGCAATATTTAGGCCAAGCTTACTTTTCATCCACGTTCAGCAAAACAATGATTTAGTTTCTGGGTTTTTTAAGTTTTAAAATTATGTAATTTTATATGAAGACATATGTGTTATTGAATTTTTAATTTGTAATTTGAGATGGAAGATCAGGAAAGATCAGTAGAAAGAAGATTATTTTACATATCAATTTTGTTTTGAGACCACAGTTTTCCTTTATTTGTACCCAGGGAGAAATATACAAGTGTTTTATTCCCATTTAATAATAATAGGGAGTAAAAGGGGTAGTATATTCCTCTGAAATAGAATTTGTAAAGCAAGAGGTTATTTGGAATCAACAAAGGCAGAAGATAGGCTGTCTTGATGACACATAATGAAAAAATATGAATCTATAGCTAAGTGTCTTTGAGAATTCCTTAAAAAACTCCAAAAATCTCAAAGAATAAAAACAAAAGGAAAAAAAAATATCAATATAGATTCCCTTCTAATTGAAAAGGGCCACGCAGGAACTCTCCTTTATGCTGAAGACAAGTTCAGCACATATTTTGTTACGAAATTCTGCTTATATTGTACCATAAGATTATGAGGGGAACTGACAGAGAATTTGCCCATTTGACTTTTGTAAAGAACTGCATTCATCACAAAGGCAGAGCTGCTTCCAAAGAGCACTAAGTGACGATGTAAAGCTGAAACTTGTGCACACCAACCAGGTACCAAACCCCAGTCCTCATGAGCCAGAGAGAAAAGCAACCAGCATGAACATATAGACCAAAAAGCAGGAAAAGAAATGTTCTTGGAAGTGTGTAACACCACTGAGCCACTTCCTGCTGCAACACAGTTCTGAGTTGTGTCAGTGGGCGAAACATTTCTGTCACTGCTGCTTAGTTAATTAGCTGGAAAAATCTAGCCTCTGAAGCTAGAAAACTCCAGAAGAGCCATATTTTATTTAGTCTGGGCTTCCTGCTGAAAGAATTCAGACAGACTTTCTGTAGAGAGATGACAACATAGCTCACCTTTTGTAGTTCAAGGCTGAAGACCCTAATTAAAAATGTATTCATTTGTGTGTGCTCAGAATGTAGATGTGCTATATGAAAAATAAACATCAGGTTTTATACATTCCCTGTTCTTGGCTTTTCAGTGCAAAAGACAGCCTAAGAGAAGCCCGCAAATGTTCCCATGCATTGAGGCATTGCAGAACAATCAGCATAATTCAAAATCAAATGTGGCCAATGTTAGTATGGTTTGCAGAGCACACTGCTTTAAATTCAGAGGAATCCAGCGTATTACCATACTAAAGACTCTTAAGGGATGTTTATTCATCTTGCTCCTACCTTTAAGCATAGCTATAAAATTTGATATTAAGGAAAATACGCAGAAGCATTTTATTATCATTTTTAGTTCTTATGTCTAAGCTGTCTGACTGATTCCATTTGGTCAAAAATACATTGGCGAGATGGTGAGTGCACAAGCCACCTAAAATCAATGCAAAGACTGTTGATGATGGTCCATTTAACATTCCCTGTTCAACGAAACCTCTGGAAGCTTTCATAGTTGCACAGGCATAAAGACTTTAGTATGATGATCTGAAGGTTAATGACGTCTTCTGCAGCAACGTGAAGCCCAAGGTCAGTTAACACAGGGGCTGAAAAGCCTGCCTGAAAAGTTTGGTAGATATGGATGTAGGCTGCCAGCTTGTACTGAACTCTCTAATTATCCCAGATCCAGCAATTCTAAGCGAGCTGTGAGGTGTTTATATGAAGCACATTATCTCGAGTGATTACACTGTAGCTATAGCCATCAGTTTATCACAGTCTGGTGGAAAAATACTCCAGGGCCTATTTTGAAAACAGACAAATATACATTTTGTAGGACCTGTCACGATGCCACTGTGTTCTTTTCACCTTGCTAACTGAAAACTAAGAAGGAAAAACTGGTAATTAAAATTTTAAATTCACCTTTGGGATGAAATATACATAAAACAAAATATCCCTAAACTAAATATGCTAGTGTTGCAATTTCATTTGATCAGATCCTAATTTGCAGATTTTTAAAAAATATCTTTTGCATTTAATATGTTGTCTTATAATGTTGTGGATTTGGAAATACCAGATTAATAGTTGGACTTGATGATCTTAAAAGTCTTTTCCAACCTAAACAATTCTATGATCCTATATAATTATTTTTATCAATGCTCTGGTTCTTCTTACCTAAAGTACCAACGGTGTAGACCAAGAAGTTTAGCAAAATGGAACATACTAATCTGTAAACAATGATGAGACCTAAGGATTTCCTGCAAGGCTACTGTTTGGTTTTGGCAAACTGTATTCTACTCACACCTTTTGTACGTGGTACTTTCATACTATCACTGTAGACACAGATGCATGCTGAAGATTTTACTGCAATATACAGTGCAGAAAGCAATAAAGGTATTTTTGAGCAGCAAAACTGAGAAATGTTGATGATATGGGCAAAATCAGATTTTTTTTTTTTATTATTATTTTTTAATCCTTTTAATTTTTAAAAGTAAGAGACTGGAATTTTTATCTGACTAAATTTTTTCTTTTTTTTTGCTCTTTCCTAGGCTGACAGCCCAGCCTTATTATTCCTTTGAAAATATTTATCTCTGAGAATACTGTAGTTCAATATTACAAGTTTAGAGACTTACATTCTTTTAAAAGGAAAATCTTACCAGCTTCAGTTACTTCTTAGTCCTTATTATGATGTCTCTAAAAGTCAGGAACATCTGTAGCTGAGTTTATTTTAGCTGTATGGTCATGTTAATAAGCAAGTTGCACTCATTACTACAATTCTTTGTAGGAATTCTCAGTTTATTCACTGAACAATGTTGACTGTAATCATCAAAAAATAGTAGCTACTATTTAGTGAGAGGAGCAGCCATTTGTTTCCAGTGCTGCCACCCAGGAGCTCCCAATTGCTTTCATTTCTCCAAGGAGCTTCATACAAAGAGCACCACAGGGAATTACTGATTACATGAACTCTGCTAGGAAACAAGGTTAAACCAATACTAAGTACCAGAGATTCAAAGAAGCCCTTGAAAATGCAAGCTGGTTTAGTCACTTTTTAGTTCTACAGTACCAATAAATGCTGCTCCTTACTCATCTCCTTCCGGACTTTACAATGCTGCAGGACTCAATGTCCCTCTTGAGATATGTTAGCATGTGGCAAAAGGGGAGAATAACTTTTCCCTCAATGAAAGACACATTAAAAAAGTATTCAGAGACAGAACTGCAGTAAAATGATAACAGCAGCCAGTTTTGCTAGTTTCTTTACTGACAAAATTTCACATTTTACTCTTATGAAATGTTACAGATTAGTGTAACTTTAACTTATTTTATGGACTTTAAGGAAAAAACACAAAAAAATTCATTACCATTTATTTCTCTAAATAATTAATAGTAATTCATCAGGAAATAGAACTTTATTACAGAGACCTTGAACAGTCACCTTAACTATTAATTCACCTGAACTATTAAAAGAATTATTAATAAGGAATACAAAATATGCTGTGCTGGGTCAGACTAGTTGACATCAAATTTGGCCTTTTTCACTCTGGAAAAAAACCCTAAATATCTGCAAACTATGCTACTCCAGTTTGCAGCATGGTGTCATTTAGTTTCATCAATGGCTTTGTAGAGTCTAGATCTTAAGACATCTTTTGAGTTTCTCATATAAGATATAATTACTCCAAAAATCTCACAATAGATCTAGCCAAAGTAATTATGCTTTCATCTGACATCTCAAACAGAAGCCTCAGAAACCAAGCTTTGTCTTGGAATTCGGCATATATAAAAAATCTCATCCTGCTATCCACAGATACCTATATGATCCCATATTATTTCTTCTCATTCTTTCCCACTGGTGGCTTTTCCATTCAAATTTGAAAATGCCATTCATTAACAAATTACAATAAAAGCAGTGGAACAGAGGTATAAGGAAAAATTAAACAGTGATGGGCAGAAAACCAAGAAATCAAAGGGATATGGAAGAGAAGTGAACCTTTTTATTTTCCCTTATAGCATACATCACTGCCATTATAAATCAAGGACTATTTATACTTATTTATATTTATTTACCCTGTTTATACTAACTGTCCCAGCTACCCACCACATGGAGGCCTAGCTCCCACTGAAGTTTTCCTCACTGCTTATATTTCAATGTTGACCCTCAAAGGCATTAAAGCAGCAAATTCCTGAAGAAGTTGGTGACAGAAAGGAGAACCCAAGGCAATCATGTTCATGTGGGCCAAGAAGAAATGTATATGCTCATTGCTAGGAGACAAAATGTGGATGGGATAGTAGGAATTAGGTTTGAGGAAGAAACCAACTCCCTGTGAGGACTTTTTTTTTTTTTTTTTTTTCCCTGGAGTACATTATGAATAAAACCTAGAATTTATGATCAAGTTTTCTGAATTCCTGCAAAACCAGGAAGAGATTACACTGCCTGTATGAGATCATACAGGATGCTTTCAGCACCTGCTTATGATACATAGGGAGGACTCAAGACAGTTCAGTTCCCCACCTTCTTCCATCTTTGGATCAGTCCTTGGCTCAGCTACTTCGATTCCATGCTGGCATAATGTATTATTTAGCCAAAAAAAGTCCTAGTTATGAATCAGAAGGTTTACAAACATTATTTAACTGTTATCCAAACCAGATTTAAATCACGCAGGAAAGTAATCTGGAGAGAAAAATATGTGTGATAGGCTAATCTAAACACTGGTGTAACTAGTTTAAACTGTGGTTAAATAGAGATATTATCTTTTGGAAACTGTTTTGTTGTTCCTGGGATAGTTATGCATGCATAGGAAGACACAGAATCTGACTGTTCAAATAGCTCTATACATATTACAAAGAAAAAAAGTCTGTAGGAAAAAGAGTCAGAGGCACATGTCTCAAGTCATGTGGATGAGAACATTAGAAAAACAATGTTTAGAGTATTACAGGTATATCAAACTAATGACAAAAAAAAAAAAAAGCAAAATCCATCTGTTATTTTCACTTTTTTTTTTTTTTTCCCCATCTCATGTAGGAAATGCAAGTTAGGATAGGTTACTGTATATAAGATTTTAAAAAAATAAAGCTGCGTCCTTACTTGGGAATAAGAGAAGAATGATTTAATCAACTATATTTCTCCATGGCTGATGGAACTGAAAAGATGGAAAATAAGGCTGAAAACATGGGCCATGCCAGGATATCAAGATTCCTGACAGCAGTACTCAGATACAGGGTCTCATTCGAGAGGGTTTAGATTTGTAGTGAGCACACGATAATTCATTTAGCATGTCTGCATTAATGTGATAAAAGAAAAAAAGTAGGAACAGGAAGAGAAAAATTAAAAAATGCTAAAATGTGAAAACTTTGAAATGCAGACTTTTTCTCTAGAGTAACAGGAAGAGCTGTGCTCTAAATGGGCATAACAATACAGTTTTAAAACTTTATCTTCTGCCTTTTTGTGAAAGTTTTTGGAGAAAATGAAGGGCATGGTCTCAAAACCTTGCCAGTTAGGAGGATTTGCCACATTAAATAGGTGCAATAACTTTAGTCTATAAGGAATGTCAGAAAATAGCTCACACAGGCACTTTTTAGATACTGTTTCATTCTCAAGGGATGTGAAGCCAGAATGAGCATTTTTTTTTATTTAAAAGTTGACCTTGCTCCAACAGAAACAGCAAGAAGACAACTGATATACAAGTAAATATCGCTTATTTAATTCTTTGGTTTTTTACAAATATTATGTATCTTCATCTCATCAAAAGTTAAAATCTAGTGGAAGATGGGCTCCTAATGGCTGAGTGGCAACATTATTTACAGTTTATCAAAGATTTTTCCTAGACATATAAGAAATCTCAGGTGGAGTGGAGGTTTCTGATCCCTCTCCAAGTATGAAAATCAAGAAATTTTCTCCTTCATTCAAAGTTTGTCCCTCCTAAACGCTTAGGAGCAGCAAATGACCTCAGTGAGATATATGGATTTGCTCACCCTTCTCCTGAAGCTCTTCCAAAGCTTCCACTGTTACAAATTTACTTGTCCCTGTTCAGACTGACTAGGAGGTGACAAAAAGCATGGCAGAAGCTTTGTGTTTGAAGGAAAGCAATTTACTGGGGAAACATCACACAAAATAAAAATAAGACTTCACGGTTATATGGTGTACAATTGTGACCAGAATACTGATTTATATTTTCATCTGCACAACAAAAATGTCACACACTAATGGCAGTATCACTTAATGGGCAGGTCCCTAAATGTGATTACATTTTGGCAATGCATAGCTCAGGCTGATCCATCTGGGAGTAGTTCAAGCTCTCCTCTTGGGATTTGGGCTTTTTACAAACATGTGACTTTGTTGGCAAAATAGAAATTTCTATGGAGATACTGATTACATGGAAAGTAGAGTAAATTTTCCAAGAAATTAGCCAGAAAATGAGGATTGAATTCCCACATAAACAAAGGACAAGAATAGTCTTGCCTCAACACTTTTCATTGTACCTTATCAGTGTGAATGCTTCAGGTAACACCTTCCACAAGGAACACAATCTGCATCCAAAAGACATTACAATACTGCTGTGGGGAGGACAGCATTAAAAGAGATGGGGAACAGCACCTAGCAAACAACCAGTATGTCCAGTACAAAACAAGAAGTGGTTCCTGTTTTCAAACCCTATTGCTTGCTAGATAAGAGCATGTATTCTGGTCCAAATTTTAAAAAGTTTCTAAACAACCCCTGATTAAGAGGTTTGAGTTATGGTCTACTATTTTACAGTTTCAGTCTTTGTAATAGAAAATAGTTTATAAAAAAAAAAGAAATCATACATTTAGAATGATCAATCCTGACTGTAGACATTGGGAAGGACCCTGAGTACAGTATTGTTATTGCATAGTTTTTCTAGTGGCCTTTGAACACTATTACACTAGAATTTACTTTTCAACTATTAAAAAGGAATAATGAGATTATAGTGACATTAAACTGCTGTACTTTTGTGCAGTTTTTGTGCTACAGCAACCTTATCCCTTGTGTTACATTGGCTTGCTCTACATCATGCACACACATAGAGCATGTTGATTTTGTTGATTTTCTTTGCAATGCTGATTGATCTATGTTAATTCTTTAACCTCCTCTAAAATCATACTGAATCTTAGATCATACCCCCTCCAGCCCACTTGTTACAGCCATCTGTGGAGGGCTAAGCATAGCAACAGGTACAGATAACTAGACATCTGCACCTGTGAATAAATAAGAGAGTGCTGTGCTTGCCGTCAGACAATGTTCTCAAGTCCTTGCTACCAAGATCCCATCTGAGCTGCAAGCTTCCAACAGTCTATCCATGCTTCCTATCTAGCCACTATCAGAAGCTGCAGATTAAAGCCTCCTGTGCTGTTTTGAGTTTACCAGTACCATATAAATATTCTGCTTCCTTGGTCTAGTACAAAAGTTCCTTGGTCTAGTATGAAAGACACATATAAACCCATTCAGTCACTGCCAGCCAAGACACTCATGCTTTTTCAAGAGATCTGTTCGCATGCATACAAAGATTGACTGGGCTTGGGGGTTTTTTTCTGATGAAAAATAGATACAGTAGACTATCCTGACCACCCCACTTTTCATATGTCTGCACAGAGCTGGGAAATGAAATAACGCACAGCTTTTCCCAGTGCGGTACTGTTGCTGCTGCTTCTCAGCTCCCTGTAAATGGGGCAGAAAAATCATGGGTTCATGTCCCTCCCACTGGCACAAAGCTCAGAAATCATGTGATTCTCCTCACTGACCCAATCCTCAGTTACAACTGAGTTTGATATTCTGGGTCAGGAAACCGTCAAAAACATATAGTTTCCCCACCCAAAAAAACAACCCCCACAACTCTGCTATTACACTGAACCATACAATTCATGAAAAAAGATGCTTTCATTCATGTTAGGTTTATACAATACTATTACTAAAAAACTTTGAATACAAAGTCAAGCCTTTTTAAACCCTTAAGTTAACAGCAGACCAAAACCAGTCACCTGCTTTTATGTATTTCCATTATCATATGCTTATTCAAGCCTCATAGGAAATGGAACAACAGAATTCCACAGTTTTTAAACTTTTAGTTATGAGAGCAAAGGTAAAAAAAAACAAGTGCATGTATACCTAAATGGATAAAGAAAGGAATCCTTTTGATTAATCTTCAGGGAACTTTCTACATCTGAGATAAAAGAAATATATTTCCCTATATTATTTGGTCTTTATACCACAAACCGAACTAGAAAATAAATCCAAATAAATATTTATTTATACAAAAATTGTTCTAAATGAGAAAGGCTGAGAAAGAAGAAATCAACCAAGTGTACTTTGTGTTTTTCTCGAACACCTGATTCTTGATTCTCTAGTTCCCTACACTGAAATAATGGAAGCTCCTCACTCCCTCATGGAGATACATTCAGTTTGTATACAAGTTTTTAAAGCAATGATTTAGAGGGATTTTTGGCTAGAGAAAGTATCTTTGAGATCTAATCACTAAGGTAGCAAAACCTGGACTCCCTGGAAGCTGAGGCTCAAATTCTGGCAGGCTCATCTCAACCTTTCATCTTTCAAAGGTAAATTAAATTCCATGCAGCTTAGCATATAGGGATCCTCCACAGGACTTTAAAAAGATGAAGTCCTATCTTCTCCAAGTGTTGTTAAATATAACATATTTTGTCTTTTTTATCCCTCCTTAGAAAAAAGTCCTATCAACTTGAAATCATTTTTCAAAATGCATTTCTCTTTTACAGATGGCTCCCTACCTTCTTGTCTTGAAGGTCTGCAGCTGTATTTCTTTGATTCTTTATTTTAGTGTAACAGACTCTCTTCTATTGAGAATTGCTCTATTCCATGGGCAGCATTAGCGGAATCAGGGCCCAAAAGAATACAAGCATTTCCTCCCAGTTTAAGGTGTGATCTTTTAATTTCTTTAAATTGCAAAAAGCTCATCAGACACACTGAAAACATTGAAATAAAATTTAAAACTATCTTTATGAAGAGGAAGAAACCTTAGCAAATATCCAAATAACTACTGACCATCTCCCACAAATCTCTATGTATACGGAGAAATAGTCTTAATGACAGTGGCTACTACAGCTTGAGCTGAAATTTTTAGAGCTAAAACTGTTGGTACATATTAAAAGCATCAGTGATTGTACATGTCTGCACTAGGGACTTAATTTAAGCATTTAATGACAACTAATGCATCATACAACCTTGTATATTTTGGGAGATACCTGGTACAGTTTGTCCCAAAGACTTTTTCAGCAATTTCAAAGGACCAAAAAATTGCTAATAAAACCTGTGCTAATTCAAAATATTTTGACAAGAGAGAAAGTGGGATTTGTGAATTCCTAGACCTTAGGTTTTTGCTTTTTTCCCATTTAAATGAGTAATAAGAAAATTAAATTGTCAATCAGTACTTTAAATCTTTCTTAATCTTGACTGGGTTTAGAAATATAATCCAAATAGTCCCCAAAAGAAAGATGCCTAAAGAAAATGGATAATAATGACTGGAGGGCCTTGGCTGCTCTTCGGAAAAACATAGTCCCAAGAGTGGATGCATGGAAGGAAAATAAAACTGTAGTTCATCAAAAAGGCACTGGCTTACACAAATAAAACCAGTAACTTGAGAGTCTATGTCTTCTCACCAAAAAGCCACAGGGAATGCTTTGGTATACAATGCAACATATTATCTGTCAAGAGAGAAATAAAACAATATAGTATATCACAGTCAATCTTGGTGTTCCTACATGAAATAACTGTTGTTTCTTTCCTCAGGGTCCTTTCAGTACACCTAGCTTTTATTAGCCATGCAATGTCTGCTAATATTTCAGAAGGGAAGAAGATACACTTTTTAAATTTAAAAACAGCCTGAAGATCTGGCTCAATTCTTTTGCAGACATACATTACTGAAAGTGTTGTTGACAAATTTTGTGTCAAAAAGTTGTTTCTCAAGCTTTGTTTTACAAATTGTTCAAGCTGGTAAATGCCGGCCAATGAGCAGCCCAGTTCATGTTTGTCAACATGTCTCGAGGCTCCAGCTGTTCAAATCCCTTTGCACAATCCCACAAGGGTTGCAAGAATCTTAGAATATTTGGTACAGGGGTGATGTCTAAAGTACATCTCAAAATCAGACAGCAGGCTGAGAAGTTCTCTCTTGCAAGCTGTGTTGCCTGCTGCTCTGTCACCCCGAGATTGCAAAGGGAACATTCCACAATTACACACAAGACTTTGAGACCCTGGATATCAGAGGAATGATGCAGAAGTCAGAGAATAGTGGAAAAGTCACAGAACCACAGAAGTGTTAGGGTTGGAAGGGACCTCTGGAGATCATCTAGTCCCATGCCACTACCATGGCAGTCATCCAGAGGAGGTTACACAGGAATGTATCCAGGTTGGTTTTGAATGTCTCCAGACATTCAATGACTCCACAACTTCCCTGGGATATCCAGTGTTCTGCCAACCTCAGTGCAAAGAAGCTCAAACTATAAGGCAAGTGCTAAAAGTGAGCACAAAGAAAAACTGAAAAAAATCACGAAAATATTTTGGCAGACTTCCATTTACAAATAGAAGCAGAGGGCATTTGGGTTACCAAGTCTGAGTTCTTGTCACCTTGTTGCAGAACACCCTGCTCTCCACAGAACACGTTTCTATTGATCTTTCCCAAGTGCTGCAAAACTTTGTCTGGGGCATATTCTGGGCCACTGAGTGACAACACAAATTTGTTGTGCTGTTCTTGAAAGTACCTTTCACTTCATTTTAGATTAATCAAATAGGATAAGCATCAAAGTAACATTAATTAATTAAATTAATCATTTGATTGATTAATTTTGAGAAAGGTTTAAAATTCAAGGATCATCACACATCAACTATTTTAGACCTAGAACACAACCATTCCTAAGTTCTGCTCCTTAGTGTCAGTCTGTCAACACAGTCAACCTGTTAATATAAATTAATACAAGGTGTGGAATACCCACAACTAAAAATAATGTAGAGGCACGCTAATAATTTCTTCTTTCTATCAGTCACGAGGGAAAGTCTTGCAAAGATCTCCAACAAAGTAGTTACAGTGAATCAGAGTTTAAGTCTTCTCTCATGCACAGTGAGCCAGCGCATGTCCAAGTCAGCACCTGCTTAATTTGTTCTCAAACAATGATCTTCAGTCACAGCCACCTCCTCAAAATCCTCACTTAAAAGGTATTTAAAAAAAAATTTTGAACATGAAGGAATCTTTTTTTTTGTTCGGTTGGTTTTTTTGTTCTATGCAAACAATTGTATTAAGTTAGATTTAAATCAATATAGGGACAGATGTTGAGAGTCACTACAGCTTAGGGTATGATCATTTCTGCAAATTTCTGCAAGTGGGTCCCAATGAAATTCAGGCATTTTTTCAGAAGATACACACTAGCATGAAAGCATAAGCTTTGTAATTCCCCCAACACCAGGTAAATCAGCAATGACCATCTTGCTACAGCCAATTGTGAACCTCATTAGCTTTCATGCACAACTGATGTACTGTGCTTAAGAACAGAGTACAAATCTCAGTTTTATAATTGTGTCTACAATGAAAAAAGCTTGAAAAATCCCAGAGAAACTGTAAAAATGCAGCTTCTTTGTCTGGACTGTTTCCTTTCTCCCTTCATTCTGTGCATCAAAGAAACATTGATTATTGACTGCAGCTGGACTGACACCTCCAATGTGATATCTGCTAATATTTATATTTTGACAGCAACTAACACATCACACACAATGTATTGCCCCAAATACTCATAGGATATATAAGAAAACAACAGAGAGATGGTTAGCATCTATATAAACGTAGCATGTTTTACATTGCAATTTTACACATTTAGGTAACTTAATGTAACCTGAAGTATTTCTAACTTTAATACTGCAGTATTTAATTTTGAATTGCTCACCACAGTGTTCAAAATACTCATAGAAAAGAGAGTATGATTTGAGGGGATATTTCAAGACTGTGCTATAAAATCATGAGAGGCAATATGTAAAGCACAAATATGAGATGAGAGCAGTCATTCAGAAAAACGTATCTAGAAAAACAGACCAGGCAAAGTGGTGGTGTATGTACAGAAGATTGACAATATTTTGTTATGAAGCTTTTGGACTTTTTGTAATTAAAATATTTTCCTTTCCACATTAATTGTCCATTTGAAAGGCGACTTTATTTTAAATTACAGTGAAACAACAGATTCAGTGGACTTACAACTTTGCCTATGACTTGTATTCTGAATAAAACATGTCCATCTACTGCCTTGTTGTCATTCTGAGCATGGGCTGGTGGCTGGGTGGCAGTGCATGCAAAGACAGAGTGCATGATTAAGTGCACAACTAGTCAAGTGAACAAATTTGCAAGTTCCAAACAAATCCTCCACTTCAAAGTTCCTCATTAAAGGAATTCCACATTTCCTCACTGCTTTGCTATGCACATCTCTGACAACAATATAAACACTTCAGTGAAATCCTAAGGTTATATCACTATGATAATGACTAAGTTCCTTCCTAAGTCCTCGCACATGAAAGTTTACAAGGAGAACTTGACTGCTACCTTGTGTGCCATGGGTCTGGAGTGGGGCAGGCAATGCAAGGGCAACAGAGCTGCAATGGGAACCGGGAAAAGGGACAAAGGGAGTGCTGCCCTCCCACACCATGTCTCCAGTGTTTGCTATCAACCTGAATTTCTCCAAGGACTCTTGTTTCTTTGTTATAACCAAGCAATCAGCCCTTAAAGTAGGATATGAGTCATTTTAGCCTGCTGAGTATATTGGAGATTCAAACATACATATACCTACAGAAATGTGGATACCATTGCACAAAAGTGTCCAATTTTTAATGAGAAACTGCCTTTTTATTCAGCCTACCACAAACCAACCCAACCAGACAGCTAAATTAAATATTTGGTGATACATGCATCTTAAATGTATCTTAAAATGATTAAAATACTAAAAATCTACATTTATTTAAAAATAATTTTTTATCTATTAACTGTAAAGTTGGTCAAAAGGGATAGGAGACAAGAAAGGGAAAATAAAATTATCATTAAGTTTAATTACCTAATGAAAATTATTTTTTAGTATCTTTCAAAGAATCATAGAATAAGAGGGACCTTTAAAAGTCACCTAATCCAACAGTCCCTGAAATCAGCAAACACATCATTCAATTGATCAGGTTGCTGAGAGTCTCGTCCAGTCTGGTCTTGATGTTTGACTTCTAAGGATGTGTCATGCACAGCTTCTCAGGGCAATTCCACTTCCACTTTTGCACTACCCTCATCATAAAAAAAAAAAAAAAAAATATTTTCCTTATATCTAGTCTGAATCTATCCACTTTCAGTTGAAAACCATTAACCCCTGTCCTATCTCAAGGCCCTGATAAAACGCCTATCCCCATCTTTCTTGTAGGTCCCTTATAAGTAATGAAAGGATTCAATATAGTCTCCCTGGAGTTTTCTCTGGGCTGAACAAACCCAACTCTCTCAGTTTTTCCACAGGAAAAAGGAATTCCAGCCCTGATAATTCTCAGGTTCATGTCTTCCCTGTGCTGAGGTCTACACAGCTGGACACCACACTCCAGGTGGGGTCTCACCAGAGTGGAGAAGAGGAGCAGAATCCCTTCCCTTGCCCTGCCTGCCGGCCATGCTGCTTTGGATGCATCCCAGGGTATGGTTGGCTCTCTGGGATGCAAGAGCACATTGTTGGGCCATATCCAGCTTTTCATCCACCAGATGCCCAATTTTGGAGAAACTAAAAATAATACAGAAAAATTCCTATTTGCCCCAGTACAGTAACTTCGGCATTTCATTAGAGTTCACTGCCTCTATTGTTTAACCACCTGACAACCATTTACAGAAGGAACAAAGCTAGTTTTGAACTGGAAACAAATCACATTGGAGGCAAAAAATTCTGTAAAGCAGAAATGAAAAAGAAATCTTTTCTTAGTATATACAACAAAATTGTAACCTTATTTAAATGTTAATGGAAAAGCTTAGAAATTTTACTGAGTAATTTTTTTCTTTAGACTTTTGTGACAGTGTCTTTACTTTTTTTCCATAAAACTTTTAAGTTCTGCATCGATAGAAAACATGTCTAAGCTTTGATATTTTGTTCTGCCTTTTTTCCTGAAAGTTTAGCTAGTCTACTTGAAACTCCCAGGTTAACAAAGCTTTTATTCAATCCAGCATTAGTTTCAATTACTATTGCTTTTTGAAGGCACTTAAAAAAAAAGAAGCAAGCATTTTATAAATTAGGGAAAAAATATGTGCATGCATCTTTTTCTATATTTCAATAGAGTTAATATCTACTGCAAACATTTATTTTCCTATGTAAAAGTAGTTCTAGGAATTTGAAATTAAGGGATATGAAACGAGAACCTTTTTGATTTAAATAGGGATTAATTTCAATTTAATGTTTTTTTTAAAGTTGACTGCAAAGTGGAAGTAAGTGTTATATATGGGATTGATCTGCTTTTATTATTACACAACCTGTTTCAGCTCCTGTAAGCTTATATGTGCTTAGACTATCTCTACAAAAACCCATACTGCAAAGCTGTCAATATTAGAGGAGCTTGGCAGTACAGATTTACTGCCTTCCTTGCTCTTAGGAATGACAGCCTGATCTAGTTCTGCCTGTAAAGTCTCATCACGGGGTGAAAAAGGAAGGCAGAATAAATCACTCTTACAATTAGATAGTTCACTATGGTTTTCCATTAGTTTCCTCTCCTAGAAGACATATTATCTTCATATCCTATCAGGCTCCCTTGCCTCCAAGTTATCTTTATGGAGTAGGGAGACTAATGGATTCTGTTGCTTGTGTTGCAGTCCCTGTTCAGCAGTTACCCCTGCAAACATCCTGGAAAGAGCAAGCAGCATAGTTTGGATGAGCAGACTCGAAAATACTTCTACAGAAGAAAGCTTCCCCCCCTCCATTGTTTTGATACAAAACTTCAGGCTGAGCTGAGAGGCTCAGTTCCAGTAGGAGTTTGATAAAGCTGAACATGCGTGACACAGCCATGGTAATCTTCTGTCACAGCCTGATGCTCAGAGCGTTAGTCACCCAGAATAAAGCACTGAGAAATGAGGGAAGGCAGGCAAATAAAACTACAGTGATCTACTGAGCACAAGGGCTTGGAACACAAGATGAGAAAGAATTACTCCTGTTGCAATGACAATACTTTTAATTATATATAGTCAATGGAAAATAAACTATTAGAGAGAGAATAAAAAACTTCCAATTAATGGAAGTAATGTAATGTTCAAACTTAAATGAAGTATTTTTCTCTTGAGAGTTTTGCTGTACTATTTTATTTAGCTTAATGTAATTTAAATTATAAACAGAATGGTTTTGTAAGCCCCCAGAGAAATGTACTTTATTTATAATGCATTTTCTTTGAAGTGGTTATGGAAATCATGCTCTTCCTGAAGTCTGTATTTCACATACCACCTACAGCTGCAAGCTAGTCAGTCCTCACAAGTTGAATACGATCTGTCTGGTGAAGTGCATTACAAGAAAACCTGATTTTTTTTTTAAATGCCAGAGGCAATAAAATATTGTAATTCTGCAAATTATTAGTCTTCCTTTCAAAAAGAGTTATTGAAAGATCGTTGTTGATAAAAGTTGTATTTTTTCAGAGGGAATGGAACTCAGTCATAGTCATTTCACTTGAGTTTTTAATTCACAATGAAAGAATAATTGTGTATACTATACCCTAGAGAGAGTTTCAGCTGGGAAAAATTATATTTTGTATAATTTAAACACATAAATATTTCCATCTTTAATTTAAATAAAAATCCTTAATTATTCAATTCTAGTATAAAGGGCAGATTTTCTTTCAGGAGGAAAGTTACAAATGTCTTGCTTGTGTCACCATTTTTCCTCCAAGTAACTGAAGTTATTTATTTACACATAAATAAGCAGCTATGAATGAATAAATGGAACCTCAGTCTATGTGCCCTCCTCACTATCAATAGCTACTGCATCATGTTGGTTAAGTAACTAGACATAGAGGAAATTGTTTCTAGAAAATTAGTTTTGGCCATTAATCATCTTATAAAGCATAATAGCACCTTACCCGCATGGATGAACACGTGGAGCTCAATGCACTAGCACAGACATAGAATAGTCTAAGCTGTGATACTTCTCCTGAAATAACATCACCCCAAGTCATTTCAAAGAGAGTGGACAATCAAACACTGTAAGATTTGTCCGCAACTGCTTGCAGCTTGATCTCATGACAGCCACTGTCACAGACTGCATGTGATTTGAAATTACCCTTCCTTTTGTCAAACCTACTCTTCTGCTCTACTACCAAAGGGGATAAAAAAATAAGTTGAGAAATAAATTAAAATACAAGTTTTCTTTAGTTGTAGATTAAGAGCTTGAATAATTTTTCAAGCTTGAATAATATTTTTCAATATGTAGGAGCAAATATTACTTGGTAACTACTCTATCAAACAAATATCAGAGCTCTGGTGTTAATTTCTGACTGAGTTGGTAGATTTTATCAATATCACAGAGTTTCAGGTAGATATTTAAATCCATTCAAATAATTACAGTCAAATTTATGAACAAATGTGAATTAATTTTTTACTGCTGCTGTAATGAGTGATGTAGGGACCCCAGGCAGGTGCAAAAGAGTGCTCTTTATTGCCAAAAAACAGGGCTTTTTAAGCAATTAGCCAGTTACCAGTTTACATAGTTTTAAGGCACAACAAGATGAAACTAACCAAGCATCACGATGTGGACACACAGCAGTCATGCAGCACGTGTCACCACCCCTATTCCAGCTGAGTCACTGTCCCACAGTTCCCCTCTACTTAGCCTAAGTAACAGGCCAGAGCCATGATACCCTTTATAAAGCCTCACCTGTCAGTAACATTTTACAAATTGTGTTTTTTTAATAATCTTTCTCTAGATACTACTTTACAAACCTTCTAAGAAAAAACATTACCTCTGGCCTGTCTTAGATCAGACATTATCCAGTCCACTCTTGAAAGTGACATCAATTGCACTAGAAAACTGCACTTGGTTTTAGAGATCCAAGATGTACCACAACCTTTGCAAACATCTATGTTTTGCTAAAAGCTACTCAAGCACAAGAACTACTTGCATTACATGGCAAATGCACAAGATAGTGACCATTATCCTGGCATTTGAGACGAGATTTTAAGATTTTGGCAGCCCAGTCTAGCTAATGCACCTGTGCTAAACAAGATAATGCTGTTCCTCTTGATGAATGTAACATGTTCAGAACAACTGACAAATTTTATTTAGTGCTCTGTACACTCGTGGGTAATAAAGAACATTATTTTATTATTTCTTTATAGATACAATCCCTTAAGAGGCAGCATGACAGCACAGTGTAAATCTGAAGCAAACTATTTCATTTACTTGCATGAATGACTTTGTTGCCATTAATTTATTATCAAGAAAAAACCCAACAGATATCAATGCCTGGCTTTTCAGAAAACTGATTATATGGCTTGGTGCTTTAACCCTTCTTTTTTTGCTCACTGTGTCCACTCCGTCACATCAGAGTCTAAGTGACAAATATTACATGTCTATACAGGAAGAGAGATGTGGACAGTAACAAAATTTACAGACGTTAACTACATGAATTTAGATACTTTCTTAATTTCTTTCCTTTCAGACTAAAACTGAGCACAGTTCCAGTTTATTTCAGATATCCTGAAATTTGGCATCAATTATAATTTTTTTTGCCACAGAACAGTTGTGACACTGACATCTTCAAAAAAAGACATTTCCCATTCTCCTCAGACTCAATATCCTCTCCAGCATAATAAATGTCTTTTGGGATTGCTTCCCTACCCATCAGTTACAACTGGGAAAGACTTTGGATACTCAAAACAGAAAATATGAATCTCTTTTCCATTCTGGAGGTAGCAAGTCATTTATGAATTATAATAACTTAATTTTAACCACCAAACCAGATAAATATGTTTTCAGTATTTATTAATAGAAATATTATCCTAGGGAAAAAAAAGGAAATAAAGTAAGAATCTCAACCAATACTCATCCTCTTTTTGTAAAATACCTGAAAAACATCTAATTAAAACTGGAATATGGTCAACACAACATGAAAGGCAGCTGTGCATGTAACAGCATGCAATAGACCTTGTCATAATTTCAGGCTAAAAAAGCAGGGATAAACATTGTTACAGGATTCATCTGAGGCACCTGTTGTTAAAACTGAAGCCATAAAAATTTCAGCCAATACACGCTGAAAATGCTTTACTGAGATGACTTACTTAGAAACCTTCTCCAGACAGAACTGAGTGTCTGAAATCTCAAGACGCTCCAGAAGCAATCACAATAAACTTTCAGTGTCACAGTTTCAAAAGAGAATGTGAGGGGAGCTGTTTGTTATGTGCAGAGACTGTGCCAGCATGTGTAAATACAGGCCATCTAAACCACTGCTGCGCACCCAAGTTTACAGCTAATTTCCATAAAGTTAGAAATGCAAACCGAGGTAGAGCTTTTACAGTGTAAGGAATGGAAAAGAAACACCAATTATAATATAGACATAAACTCTGCGGCTTACCAATTCATGTGAATTATTTTAAGTACCACTGCAACTGAGACATAAAACATTGTATGCATTGCCTTGTATGCACTGCATACAAGGGAGAAAGCTGTCAAGAGACAATAAATGCTGGCAATTTAATCAGAACAATTTAGTCCTTTGCCTAGGTCTGCTAGCTCAGAGGGAGGTGACTTGTTGAAACTAAATGCAGCTAGAATATCAAAACAAAAAGGAGAAACACACTTTTCAAGAAATTGAATATAAATCATTGGATTCACAGCTCTTCTACAGCAAAACTGAAGCATTCTGCAGGAAATCCTGGTGATAGAATATTTGCTAAATTTTATATTTGTCTGAAACTCATAGAAAACTTGAAGATGATCAACAGAAATAACTTGAAAACATCTTTTTTCTATTTATTATTACCATGATACTTTTCTACTCTTCTTAAGACAAACATAGATGTTCATGCATATAAACCTGTTTAGCCTAGCTCTTACCTGGCTAGCTCTTATTCTGCTAGCTGGGTGGCTGTAATAACAAGAAGCTCAAAGTTTACTAGGTGCTTCAGAACTCATTCAATTTCTCTGCTGGGTTTTCTGCCTAAAATGAAATTTTCACCATTGCAGCTGCTACTAAAGTTAGCTCAGGCATGCCTACAGGAACAATGGGCATCACCTGTTGCCAGCACCTGCAAGTACTTGAAACACATGTGGCAAGAAGACCAAACACATTGTGACATATGACAGTCTACTTTTGTGCTTCTGTTGACAGTAAAACTCATCAAAAAGTTGCAGGGTCTTAATGATATTGTAGTCCATAAATTCCAAAAGACTTTTGGCACTGTTGCCAAAACCCAGATGTTTCCTAACATGTTGAATGATTTTACAGATACAGGGTGGATATAAATAGTTTTTTTTTTTTAATTTTACCTACATGGTCCAGTGAGGATCATCAGAGCAGCTAGCTGGATCAGACACTGTAATTCTGTGAACTCCTCTTTTGGAAACAAAACTGGTACTGTGTCAGCATGTAGGCTGTGAACAAAGCGAAAGATGGAATAATCATTAAAATAGATTATAGAAACTTGGGAAAAGCACAGACAAATAAGCCAAAAGGCCTCACTGAGAAAAAGACAAGACAAAAGCTTTTAGTACTTTTTATTGCCAAATAATACTGTTTTTTTCGTTTTTCTTTTTCAATCTGAGAGACTTAGTTGGAAATAGAACAACTCAAGCACGCATTTATCACACAGAGATCTGGAGGAGTGGTAACAACATGTTACTGAGAAGCCTTTGGGCTGCTCACACCTATCTCCAAAGGTCTATGTATGATCACAGTATTTTCAGATGACTTTTTTTTTTTTTTTCAAACATAGTGACTAAACTGGAGTGAAGATGACAGTTTCCTCAATATAGTACAAACAGTCATAGAATCGTAGAATAAGAGGTTGGACTTTTCCTGGCTAAAGCATAATCTTGACAAGATAACCCAGCAAACTGTCCAGCTGAATCTTAAAAGTGACCAATGCTGGGGGATCCACCACTTTCCTGGGGAGCTTATAATTTTAAAGCTGCAGTTGCATGAGCAAGCAGACTTATGTAGCTTGTGTCTGAAAATGGGCCACTTCCAGCACAGAGGAATGATGAGCCTATTGAGACCAAGGAGCAGACCACCCCAAAGACAGAATTAAGAACAGGGGTCTCCTTTTCTTCCCCAAATGATGCAGTCTTTCAAGCTAACCACTTCAGAAAGTTGGTCTGCGACATCATTTTTCATGTAAAAGTGGAATCAAAAATATTAATAATTAAAACCTAAACAAAACACTTTCCTCTGCAGAAATTTCTGAATTTGGAAGTGTAGGAGAAAGATTAATGACTGACCACCATGTTCCATTTCATTACACATAATTAGGGCCAAGTAGAACCATGTGCCATTATTAACCCATTTACTGCATGCTACTGCAGCCTAAGGCTTCCAGACCCCTTTGAATAACTTAAACACAGAAGAATGAATCTAATCAAGATATTTCACAGTTTTTCTTAGTGTCTCAGCCTTTACCAGAACGCCAAGGGATTTTACTCCCGGGTGTTATAAAAAGGAGGCAACAGAGAGGGAATATATTCCCTACACTGCATGTTCAGTTTCTCATGAAAAAAATCCAAACCCACCACCAAAACCCAACAGCAACAACAAGGGCGAGGTTACTAACAAAGCAAGACTATATTCCAGTTAATTTTCAGAAGGGAACAAAATACACATTTACTGCCTATGTACATTGCCGCATGCCAGCCCAGCACTTATAGCACAGCTCTGATATGTCTTTAACTATGAAGGTCTCCCCCTCCTCTGGTAAAACACTCTCCTGGAAGAAAGCTGTACCCTCCACTAACCCTGTACTGTCAAGAAGTGCAACGAGTCAGAGTAGAAACCAATCTGAACACCCCCTTAAACCAAATGAACATGCAAGAGGGGCTGTACTGGAATGAATGAACAGAAAGGAAACAAATCAGGTAAAATATGGCCAGAATTTGCATCATTTTTCTTACAAGGAGTGCAAAGCAACTCTTAGCAATGTCAGTTGTCGCAGCCCTTTCGTAAGAGCAGGTTTTGAGACAGACCCTCTCAGCCCAGGATCTACATTTAGATGAGAGATTATCCCTTCAAACATTTCTTTTCCTAGGCATTTCTTGGCCTAGCCATTCCATCACTCTAACACTCTGCTCCCACCACTGCTCCCAGACTCCCAGGCAATGCACAGAAGGTGCAGCACAAGGAAGCATGTCTGCACTGAGGGCCATGTGGAAAAGAAGGCAAAACTCTCAGAGAAAGGCAAAGAGCAGCCAGGGAGATCATGGGTATCATTAACCCCGCTCCCATCTGAAAGGGTTTTCACTCTGTAAAGCTCTGGAAGGATACTGTGGAGCCTTTGGTGCTAGAGCTTGATCTACTGGCTCAGGAAGGATGGTTCCAGACCTCTCAAGAGAGCAGCTCTGATTTTAGTACTTCATTCCATCAATGCAGCAGTGAATCTACACACTAATAACTCACTCTTGTAGTAAAACTATAAAAAAAATAGCTGTGTACTATTTGCACAGCATGTACCAATTTTTGTTTAATTGAGGTCCCTAGAGGTCATTAGTGGAATGCTTACAGTGTTGACAATATCAAACAACAATTTGAATTACTCTTAAAAAAAATTGAATGTTTAAAAATTAATTGATTCATTTTTTTTATTCAGAAAGTATAAAGGTTGAAAAATATTTCTTATTTGCACTATCAGTGGAGAAAAACAATTTAAAAAGCTCTGCTATGTGCTCAAAGTCAGTTTTAAATAACATGTAAACTTTTAAGACTGCAAAACAATTGAAAAGAAAAGCCTTTTTTCAGTTAGCTGAACCTCCTTTTAGTTGAGGAAATTAAGTTTCTGGCAATTAAAATTTGAATTTTAACGATTTGCCTCTTATCAAGTTATCATGCTTTTAGTTAGCAAAAAACTAATTTATTATTAAATTAGCTTTTCAAGCAATTCTCAATTTAAAAAAAAAAAAAAGTCTTCCCAATAATGTTCTACAATATTTTAGTTTTATGCCATTACTACAAAGAATCCAGTTTTATCCTCCTAATAATGCAGGTTGTGACTCAGAGCTCTGGAATTCATTGCTTTAATTTACAATAAACTCAGTCTCCTCAAATAAGCTTGTGCTGTTTGTATATTCAGCTGCAAAGCTAATACACTCTACTCTTTATGAGCAGTGACCAGTTGACAATCCAGCTTGTGCAGAACATCAAGCGCCCACTGAAAAACTCAGTCAACAACCTGCCCCCCCAAAGCCCCATTCCAGCTATCAGCATGAACTCTGGACCTATTTAAGCCATCATTTGCCACCTCTAACCTCATTTACTACATCTGTGCTAGAAAATTAATTTCAAGGGTGCTTCTAGGCATTGGCACCCAAACTCTGCCATAAGACCGTGAGACTGGTCCCAGCAGGACTTGAGCTAAGGTGTGGTCTGGGAGGCAGCACAGCCAAGGAATTTGAGCTTTGCTCTGCACACATGGGCACACTATGAAGAGGACAGGACTGAAATTTGTGGCACCACAAATACAGACGTGATTTCAATAAAAATAATAACAAGAATTTAAAATAATAATAATAATAAAAACAAAAGCTGCAGTCAGGACAGGCAGGCACTTGGTGTTCCAGGTATGGAACTGAAAACCACATTTTAAGACTTGAACAATTCCTTTCCTATATTAATGAGAATCCCTACTTAAAACAAGAAGAGACCCTGTGTGCTACCTTCAGCTTTTTTTATTTACCTTTGATAAAAACTCACTTAAGAATAGAATGTCAGAAAGGCCTCTAAATAAGAGAGTAACTTTTGTGGAAAGCAAAACTATGGATACAGTAAGTTCTACCCTGTTTTCTTGAGAAAACAAATTTCATGCATGTATTGACTGCAGTGAGAAAATTAGTTCCCATGTTGCACCAAGTAGATTCCTCTCTATGAAAAACAAAATTCACAGACTGGTACAACTTTATACATAATAAGGTAAGTATTTCACATCTGTGTGTATCAAGAGAGGTAAAAGTTACCTCATGTGTTGGGATCTTTTCAATTAATTATGTTCAATTTTTGCCTTGTGAGGACAATAAAAGGTCTTAAAAACTTGACTTAGTTAGATATTTTTATTTTCTTGCTGAAATTACTTATTAAAAATCAACACTTATGCACATCATATTTTTCAACCTCAAAAATGCCTACAGAGGTATCTGAATAGATAATAAGCATTTTAATAGTTGAATATGAATTATAATGAATATGATCCTGATGCAAAAAGAAAAAGTCAGAAAAAAGGCAGTTTCTATTTCCAATGGACTTTAAAAGGCAGAAAATATTTTGATTCTTAAGCTTCAGATATAAAAAACTCTGCAAGCTGGAAGAAGCCTTATACTTCTTTCAGGGGATCTCATTAGAAAGAGGTTTGGATTATCCTGGACCAAGACAATATCAAAGATGGATGGTAAAAGATTGCAACTGCAATATTTTTACACTTAAAAAGTGCCTCCCCCCTTATACAACAGGAAAAACGTGCAACATGTAGGTCAAAACAGAATGTCTCTGCTGGGACAAATTCAATATCACACAAATTCATCCAATTTGCTCTTCTTTTATTTATTCAGGATGGCTAAAAACAATCATTTTGTTCTCCTTTTATTCAGTTTAACGGAAGTAAAAAACTAATGATTAACATCCTGATTTAGGACAATGTTCTTGGTGAAGACATATTAATTCAGAGTACTGGCTTAGCCAACTTTCTTTCAACTGCTGAAGAACTAGAAGCTATCATTTTAGTTTGAAGTTCTGAGGAGTACAGTAAACATTTCAGGCATGATTTTATTTTGGTAGCCTCATAGCTCAAAAATTGTTCAATCTGGATAGATTACATTTGTTTCACTCTAAAATAGTGACTTCAGTGTTTTATTGACAAAGATGAGTGCCTATTATGGAAATACTCGAGAGTGCTCGGCATAAAGGTGTTCAACTCAGTTCAGTTCACATACAAAACATCTCAGAAGTGCACTGCAGTGTCTGAATAATCAGTAGAACAAGCAGCTGGGAAAAAGAAAAACATCAGGAAAAGAACACTAGAAGAATACTTCAACCTAATTGCTATATTCCTTATGTCTTCTACATATTTGGCATATAACTACAAAATCTTTTTAAAATTTGCAAAGTGATTAGACTCTCTCTTAGATTGTTGCTCCTTCAGGTGCTTACTAATACCTGATTACTAGCATCTCTGACACAGGTTATTATTTTACACTGAAATCTTCTAAACGTCATGTTTAATTTTACATGACTAAGAGATAATAATGGTTAAACAGACCAAAACAGGAAGCTCACCATTTAGTATACAATTATCAACATTAATAATTTAGGAAGTGGTTCCACTTAACTTTAGATAGCTTTGCAGTTACAGTCATCTACCCCTGAGCTGTACAGGCTGCACAATCAACAAAAGAAAAGCTGCCATACCAAAGAACCATTCAACAGAACTGATGTGTTTTATTTCTTGGCCCTAGTATGAAATGAAATAAGCTTTAGGAGGCTCTTATGTTCACCATCCGTTATGCAGCACATCTAAATCTGTTTTGATGAATCCTGAGTGTTCATTTCCCATGATCACATATTGGTATCCTTAATTGTTTTACCAATCCCTTCCATCCACTGTTAAATCTATAAATATTCTGATCCATCCAGCCACTTAGAGTGATATTAGGCTCCACTATACACACGGAAAAAAAAAGCATACCCCTTCTTGTGGAAGACAGTCTTATCTGAAAAAGATGTCCCAAGCAAAAATACTGCTCCATTTCTTTCACAGTTTCACTTTAACAGTTACTCAAAAGTTTCAAGATATTCATGACTCCCATATTGATAGCCTTTTCTCCACCCATCTCTGCAACTAATAAACCCCCCCAATGTGGTTTTCACTGTAACTGATTACTCAAAACAAAAAACCAAACCAAACCAACCAAACAAAAATACTTACAAAACTGTAGACTTTCAACATTTGATGAAATACTTGGGGGTGACTTACGTACACAAGATACGTCTGGTGTGTTAAATCTGAGAAAGTGGGAAAGCATAAGTAAAATTTTGAATTATCATGAGGCAGCTGAATGTGCAGTGAGTAATATGCTGCTTTATCAGTTGGAAGCAGATGGACTTTCCTGAAAAGGGATTGTAAGTCTGTTAATGGAAACGTGCAGATTTTCTACCCAGGTAGGAAATGTCCCATAATTTGGCCTTTCCTAACTACACCTGCCAGGCAGTACAGGAAAATCCAAGTAATCATGAATTTCTTTCTAAACTCCATTTTGCATCAAGCATACACAAAACTACCCAAGAAATGTCTTAAAGAAACATCTGATGAGAAATTATGGGATTAATGATGTTTATAAGGAAAAAAGAAGAGACAAGCTGTTGGCAAGAGGTGCAATAATCTCTGATACTCACCTCACCTACCAAAATCCACTCCGTTACATCCACAGTGCAGGCAACACCTGGCATGGGGTCACCCACCCTCCTCCAGCCCCAACTGGAGCTCTCATGGAGCAGGGGCGTCCCACTACCTGGGGGCAGGACCCTGGGACACTGTGATGGAGATGCCCATTGCCATCTCCTGGGGCTATTCCCAGGTACCCTGAGGGTCCTGGGAAGGTAAAGAGGACAGCCCTGCATGCCCCAGGGATGGCAGCAAACATGGCAGCACTAACACGAGCTCCAGGGCAAATGTCACTTGAAACAATAAAATAAAATCAGCTAAGAAGCCTTGGATTCATCTCTGCTCTGGGCATTCCTGTCCATGCTGCAGGGCCCTCTGTTAACAGAGGCAGGGGATGCATCATGCCAGGTGCAACCTGTTCCAGCTGGCTCCAAGGTAAGCACCACAGGGTATGGATGAGCCCTGCAGCTGCACTGGCAGTGCCCTGTGGGACATGTGGCCATGGAGAGCCCAGGCTGGAGCAGACTCATCCTAAAGGACAGCAGCCTGTGGATGCCTCAGGCTGGAACAGGGAGCATGAGAAAGGAGAGGCAGGGAGGAGCTACCATCAACTGACCACAACCCCTGTCTCCCTGTGCCACCTGAAAGAGCAAAAAACCAGGAGAAAACTTCACTGTGGAGAAACAGTTCTGATCCCCCTATGGGAGAATACTGTAAGCATGTTTTGGGACTGTGACATGCCTTTCTTTGCTCATGTCTGAAAACATGTTAAACTCTTAAGGTCACTTGCAGAATGGTTCTCGGTGCAGTTGAAGATCTGTTATTAATTTTGTATTGAATTAGTATACAGAACTCCATTATTGGAAAAAGCACCTCAATATCAATATCTTGATTTTTTTCTTTGTTTTGTTTGTTTGTTTGTTTATACAAAATTAAAAGCTTAGGAGCTTTTGCCTGGGGGAAGAAGGGAGGAGGAAAGAAAAAGAAAAATAAAGGAATGCTATGTGGAAAGAGAAAAATCCTGACACGAGGCTATTGTGTCATGCCACGTTCTGTCATTAAATTCACAACTTAAACAATGAATCCCCAAAATTACAAAGTATACTGTATCACCCCAATACTTTATTAAAACTAGTACTTTATTAAAACTAGACAGCCCAGGGAAAATAAGCCACTGGCTTTGCTATCATGGTTTAACTCTTCTGCTCAGATAATGCAGGTTTGGCTTTGCTCAGGATTTATTTAATGCTGAGTATTAGGAAAAGCTTGTAACTGATTAGTACCAAGGGCAGTAGTAATCAACATCTGTTGTTGATATACATTTACTCAGATGAGTTAATATGAGTAAAACAGTGTAAAGGACTCCAAAGTATATAAATTCGGTGGTAGAGGAGATTAGGCTCTAATGGGATGTATCTATGAAAGCAGTAGAATGACCTATGCCCTAACCAGGACAGAGGATCATTGCTGACCAGAAGGTCCGTGTGCTGTATGTAGGCTTTGGCTTCCACGGGCAGTATCATAAGAGCAGGCACTTCTGACTGATTCACTATAATCACTCCTGCCATGCAGCACTGCTTTGCTATCCTGTGATTTCACAGGTCATTACAGTAATGGAAGTGCTGTCACCTAGACAAAATGGAAAAGAGCACATTTCTCTTGAGAACTGATGGCAATCCCAGCCACATTTTCTGGCTGGAATTAACAAGGGTTCTGCCTATGCATGTTTCCTTCTATATTTCAATTTAATCAAAGAGAAAGTGTTGTTTCTATACATTCACAGTAGAAGTGATGTTCCTTAAAGCATAATGATGCTTTTCCTGTATATACAGTTTTCACAGTGTTGCTTTAGAAAGTAAAGAAGATGATGGGCTTCTTTCTGCTAGATGATATGACTGGAAGTGACTTAGTTTTTTAAATATTTCAGAAGAACTAGATGCCTTAGAAACTGGGGAGAGGACTCATATCTGTGTTTTTGCTGTTACAGGCTGAAGTATGGAAGTGGAAAACCATTTTCATCTTCATGGAAAGCTAAACCATACCAGAGTAATCCCAAAGTGATGTGAACCAATGCAACCTACCAGCAATACTAAAATTTTCAGGTACTTAGCCAAATTCTGTAAAAACTAAACTAAACTATCTTTAAGCCAGTAGTCAAATCTGAAGGTAAGATGAAAAATAGTTCTGGTTAGATTGTCAGGCACTGCTGTGTTTGGCTTTATTATTGCCTTTCCCTGGACTATGAGAAGCAGTGTTTCTCCTACAAATAATGTTTTATTTAACTCCCCCCCCCCCCCCCCCCCCCACTTTTACAAGCACTTAAGCTACTGGCATTAACTTTAATTTCTTATATTCTCTTTCTGAAGTATCCTGTAATTGTGACTGTTGACCTTTTAAGTTACATATTCTGTGACCACCAGGAACATATCAGTAAAATGTTTTATGAACCTTCTGATCTAGAAACTTACTGAATAATTGCAATGTTGGGGAACAATCCTTAAAACCACAGGTACTTCCATTCCTATGGTACACAATCGCATTAGCTTTATGTTTCTGCTGAAGTAATGCAATTCAAGACTTAATAACAATATTAAATTGCATAATTAATTCAGAGGCATTAAAGAACACCAGGATGTATTGAGACAATTAAGATCTTTAGCAGCATTACCTTATGATATTTTCTGCTTCTGGAAGGCAACATAATACTAGCACACCATCAGCCCAAGCAAAGGCTCTCACTGGGATAAGATTTTAAATTACTTAATAAAGACTTTAATAGACAAAAATTCTGTGATGATCTTCATGAAGACCATAAGTCAAGTAAGGTCCTGATTTATTGCAAGTTAACAATGTAATTACAGAAATTATGCATCTTGCTGACATCACAGAAAATGAGACAGAAAGCTTGGCTATTTTCCTAAATGCAGCAAAAGGAAAGTCAAAGAGAGAGTGAAAACCCTCAAAGCTGAGCTCAGTCTTATATTAGTATAAAAAAATATCAATTCAGAATAACCAACAGAAGTCATTATGCCTTGTGCCTTCCTTGCTAAAAATGTGCCAGTGCGGGTAACTTTTGAATTAACTGCATTCAGGAAGAATAATAGCACTCCAATGATAAAAAGAAAAAAAAAAATGATAACTGCATCAATTCTAAAAAACACTCAGATTTTTTTCATCAGAAATATCCCTATGGCTTAACTTCCCAGAGATGTAAAGAAATGCCCTGAAGAGGGCTGTTGATACCATGTAACTTCACTATTTATTTTATTCTGATGTGAATCATTCTTTGCAGGAGCTTCTCCCGAAGATCATAGGAAAAAGCCCACTGGCTAATTTAGAGTAAACATCCAATACCTAGACAGGTAACATTAGGCAAGTGGGATTCTACCCAAAACTAAGCCAAGAGTCTGAATAAAAATCTATCCCTTTACTTCTTATAAAGCAGTGACACACTCAAGGTTTGAAGATTTTTCAAGCCAGAAAATATCACCCTCTTCCCCGCCATCTGAAAATGGATTTCAGACCATTGCTAAATTGATTGCTAAACCAAATTTCTAAGTCACCAAAGTAACTAAATTAATTCACTAATTCCTGTATTTCTACCTGATTTGTTTTGCTGTTGTTTAATTAGCAGCATTCATGAACATAAATCTAAGCATTAAGAATGTGTAATGAGGAAATTAATCTGATATCTATAAATATGCAACAGGTAATGTTAGCTAGATAGAAAATCATAACACCATCAATCTTTGTCAAATATATGTCAATGGAGAAATCAGTTGGCTTCAGGATTCAGAGCTCAACTTTGGTTTTTGACAAGAACTCTACCAAGGATGGCATGTTGTCGGACTGTGCCCTGAAGCAGGGAGGAGAGACAGGTGTTACTCTGAATGTTGTCTGTTCCAAATATAATATATCCTTTAACCACCCTTATCTCAGGAAAGAGACAATCCTTGCACTGACTGGATTATTCTGAGAACATGAGGCTAAAATATCACCCTTTAGGTACTACTTATGCCACCTTTCTTCCAGTACAGGTTCTCTGACCTGCAGATATCTTCCTCTGTAAACCTTGGTAAAGCATAGGTAACTTCAACTGGCAATAAGGCAGTACTTCATGCCCTCCTATTTTTTTTAAACAGTGGTGCCATCCAAGCAAATACATTTTTTACAGACAGGAACAGCACCTCAGCAGCTGCTTTTACTCTGAATGTATTTTTTGTTCTTTTTGTTTGTTTGTTGGGTTTCTTTCTTTATTTTGTTTTGTTGTTTTTTTTAAAAAAGAAGAAAATAAATTTTCTGTATATCCTTTTTTACAGTCCAGGAATAAGGTCATAATCTTGTTCTACACTAAGTCAATGAAAGAAATCCAGTGTCAACACGCATGAAGAAAAAATGATGCAAAAAGAGAAGCAAACATTCCTAATTGCTCAGTATCGGCATTATTCTGGAAGACTGTTTGGTGAAGCACTTCTGAAAACTGTTTCTGGTGTCATCTATTCCTTTAAATAGCAGAGTTTTCTTATGGGGAGATGATTTAATGGCAATATCAGTTCAAATCATAGGGTAGTTCCTTAATAGCTAACAATTTTCAAGGACAGCCTTTAGACCTTGCAGCAAATAAACAAATTCCATCTACAAAACTTCTTTTTTTCCTACTATATAACATCAAACAAGTCAAATTTTTAAGGTTCTGCTATTTGTATGAAAATAGCTCTTTCTCAGCCCAGCAAACAAAAGGAATAAATGTCAAAATTTTAAATTTTGCCTAAGTAAATTCAAAAAGCAGTATGAAATCATAAAAAGTGTGTGGATACCTCAATGTCATATATGCCTTAGATGTAAAAATGCCATTTATTAACAGCCTACCACTCTGAAAGAGAATAAAAAAGTGTAAGGAAACCCACGATGGGAAACAGTAAGGATCCAGCAATGCAAATTCCCAGGTGGGGCTTAAAAACTTTCAACCAGGTGGAATCATCTTACCTCAGGCAGAAAGTAGTTGTTGGCTGTTTACTTGCAAATATAATTGAGGGGGATTTCAAAGCAAAGTTAGTCGAGACAGAGATTTGTGCTCATGAACAGAACTTTATAGTGGACATGACTTTGACAATTACTTAAAAGAAGTCTATTGTTTTGACAACAGTCAAATGAAAAACATTCAAATGACCTGGTAAATTCATGATACTCGATCCAGCAAATTGATGTGCAACCCATCTGTGCCTATTTACTTTAGACACAACCTTGTCCCTAGGGTGTTATACTTCTATGAAGAAGCACGCATCTTGTTTGGGGGAAGGGGAGAAAACTCCACTCAGGATGTATCTTCCACAGCTTGTTTATGGTTGTTTTAACAATGCAACAGAACTTACCAAATGATAGAGCAGACTTGCTGGGCTTTACTGTAGTTTTCTTCTCACAAGTCTGAATTATTAAAAACCTCGTAACCTACATTAGATTACAGAAAATAAGTTCACTATCAACATACTCTGCTGCTCTGAAGTGGTTGGTTGTTGCCAATATCCTCACCTCACAGTAATCCCAGTTACTAAACTGCTGTAACCTCAATACTCAAACCAAATCTCACCTCAACAGAAAGAGGTACAAGGAAAGGAGTCTCTCTTTTTCACTTCTAAATGCATTGTGCTCAAGGTGAAGAATTAAGATCACTGTTTCTTAAAAGATTATTTTGATGAAATTCATGCTTATTCCTTCATAGACACAAAAGCTTTTAGTGAAAGAAAAAAAAAATCCAAACAATTCACCCAAAAAAACCAACTGAATACTGCAGAAGCAGAGAGCTTAGGTGATTTGTATTATAGTGTTGAAAGGACTTTTTAGGTTTTGCTACAGTATTTCTGCTGCACTGAGCACCCCACCAGCCTTAATGCCAACCCATTTGTACGGCACAGCAGTTCTGGTGGGCTTCTCACAGAAAATTGAGTCTCAAGCCAGGAGTAGCCCCAGAGTAAACAGAGGAACCCCACGTGCTCCAAAACAAAACCTCACAGAGAAAGTTCCAGCTACACTTATTCTTTATTTCCCTTTCTTTGCTTTTCTTCAGCACAGGATAGTTTTACCCTAGCTTAGAGTGCAATATCTACACACTCTTCAATCCACCTCTATCTCTTAAACCAAGACATTTGCTGGATTCTCCTAAAAGAATTGGGAAGATGGCAAGATTGCTACATGTTTTGCAGAGTCATATTCCAGAACATCACCCTACAAGTCATACCTGAAAATATGTAGAACTGTAACTCATTCACAACAAGGAAATTAAATTTTTCTTCTGTCAGGGAGCCACTAAAGTTTCTTATGTCTAGATAAATTGTATGTACTAACTTTAATTTTCTAGGCACAGGATGAGAAGATCGGCTACTTGGGAATTCTGTATCTGTAAAGATACAAGTCAAAATCCAAAAGAACTCTTTAAGCAAATATACAATATCAAGACTAAAATATAGATACAAATAAAGTAATAAATCAAAACAAAGAAAAGAAGGGAAAGAAATTTAATCTCAATGCAATATCTCAGCTGATACTGAGGAGTGTTCCATCTATTTGACTAGAAATATCCAATGGAAATCTTTTTAAGAGTTTAAATGATGAAAAACCTTTTTTGTTATTAATCAGAAGTTCTTCTACTTGTTCAGAAGTTACATGTCTTTAAATGCCAAAATTATAGCAAGAAAAGAAAAAAGGACAATTAGAAAATGGTCTCACTCCTCTGCATGTATTTTGGGATTTAATTTTTTCCATTTGCATCAATAAAAAACCAAGTTCATCTTTACAAGAAGGCATTCTATCATCATTGTACTGTTACTGTTTGGAAGATTAAAGTTGGTTTTTATCACTAAAAGAATTCAAAGAATCCAGCCATATGCAGCCTTTTCAATTAAGGTTATTTCTTCAAATAGAGCTCAAGAAGATATAAAAATACGCTAATTTTATATGCTTAATGAAAATAAAATTATCTTTTTGAGTTTTTTGGTTTTTAGCTATTATCAGGTTTTATCTAAGCAGAAAAATGTTTCATTTGGGAAAAAAAAAAGAAAAGAATCTTAGAAAATAGTTGTTCAACAGATGTGGTTTGGGGTTTATCCCTATTTTTTTTTTCAATTTCTTTGAAATTCTTCTTTAGCTATCACGTTTTACACGTGATAGCTAAACTTACTCAAGTTTTATAATTTCTTTTTTTCTTTTTTGTCCTGTTGAATACCTATCAAGACAAAAATCTTGGTTATCTAATACAATGATAAGTGACAAATAACAGAAAACAATTGTTTGAAAGTAACTGTCAAGTTCAAGAATTTAATTTTATTGACAAAAAGAGATGCTTTCTATGTTTAGGTTTCCCGTTACCAAAGCTAACACAACAGCCCCTGAGACTGGCTCAGCTGGTTAGAGGCTGGTGCTAATAACAAAAAGCTTGTGGGTTCAATTCCCATACAGACCATTCACTTAAAAACTGGACTTGATAATCCTTGCAGGTCCCTTTGAACACAAAATATTCTGTGACTTGTGATTTAATACTAGGCTGGCACATGCTTTGCAGTCCTGAATAGTAAGCATGACATTTACTTGAACCTGAATTTCCATACCACAAAACAATTTTTAAAAATAAATAAATAATAATAATAAAAAAAAAAAGTACTTGAGTTGTGCTTAAAGATAAACATTCTCCTTCAGGGTCCCTGAAATGCCACTAGGCTATATAGCACCCCTAGTCATGTAATACAGAACTACAGCCCAAGAATGCATACCAAAAAAAGAAAAATTAACATACAGACAGAACTCACATACAAAGCAAATATTCATTTCCAACTTAAAGTGTCTAAGCCTTCTCTTCCTCTGCCTCTACTTTGAGCCATGTCAGTCCAATAATTTGGGAAATTACTTGCTACAGCTCACGTGTTTGAGGTTTTCACATGCTGATGTGAAACACAGCAGCTATCACAACAGTGACCCAACTGTCCACGTGCCTTGCGGATGTGCAGCATATTCAATTTACACCAAACATTTGCAACTCCCAGCTGTACAACAATCTGCATCTTTGGGCTCGCTGGCAATACATAACATGCAGATCATTTCACTTCCAAAGGGCTTCACTTGGAGAGAACACATTTAAAAGGCCAAGAAGTCACATCGTTATGAGAATAGCTCAGAAGTTTTTCCAGCACATCAAGCCCAGCTGGCTAAGGAGCCCATCAAGATCCATATGTCAGAAAACATCTTTCAAGAACTTGCCATTTGCATCCTGTGATTGCCATCCAAGAAGGAAAAAAAGGTGCATGAACCATCTGATGGGACAGGATGGCTGGCAATTCCTGCAGAGTTGTATCCTTATCAAAAGATTTACAAAACTGAAATAAGACATTAAAATTATGGAAAACTAATGATGGACAGCATATTTGCATCTAAACCTAGACATATATTAGCAAGTAAAATACATGTTTGTTTTGTTGTTTGTTTTTGTTTTGTTTATTTTTTAAATCTTGCCAAGTAGTTACATATTTTTGCAATAATGTAAACCTTATTACCTGCTTATTACCACAGCTAAAGTCTGGGACATTATGAATAGCTAGGATGGTAAATGCGATGGGAGTGGTTTATTCTTTCCTTGCATTAGTTTTGTGTGCGAATGTATAAAATTAACAGGTTTTTTTTTTTTTTTTCTTCTTTCACTTGAGCCTGGGGATCTATACTGTGAACAAGACCAGTACTGGGTTTAGAAGCAGGTAGTAAGTTGTGAAATGGACAGATTAACAACTTATTTTGAATGTTCTAGACAAATGTTTGTTCAAGTATCCAAAATAACAGCTATTACTGTGTAAATATATTTAAAAAGAGACTTCGTAAACTATACTGCCTTCAGCTTTTGAACACTTTATAAGATTTGTTGAAACCTAATAAAATTATGTATTCTTTCCAGGGAACTGCAACTGAATTCTACAGTTCATAGATCCAAAATAAGCAGTTTGTGTAACCTTACTTTAAGTTCATTATCAGTAGAAGAATGTTGACTTGGGAAATTTGTCTTGTTACAAGTTCCTAGAGATATACATAAAGCTCAAATGAAGAGACAGTCTGTAATCCATGCTCTGTCCTTGAACCAGCATTTCCATCAATATTTTACTACTCATTTCTAAAACAATCAGATAGCTTTCCCTTTGAATTGTGACTTCAAAGCACTCAAAGTTTTGGATCTAAAAAAGTTTTCTGATTACATACTTAATCTAATAAAAAGTAGCGTCCAGGAAAATTTAAAAATTATTTTCCTACAAAGGAAGATTCCAAAGAAATTTTTCTTGTTCCAAGAAACTCTGGGATCATCATTATGTGATGCCAGATTACCCCTGTTGGCTTAAGATTACCTCTATATATTTACTAAATCTTACTCCATCTCTGACAAGATAAGATGAAAGAATAGTGCTACTAGCCAGGCTTAAGAGTTATGGGAGAGTAAAATGCAGAGCACTTTCCATGACAGGATTTCTTTTTTTATAATAGAATTTTAAGTGGAGGGTTTTTTGTTCTTTTAGGTTTGCGGGTTTTTGGCCAGTGGTTTTGTTTTTTCCTAAAGTAGGATAAGAAGTCATAAAACAATATCAGTAAATGGAAAAGAACAGCATTTTCTAAAGAGACAGCAGAAGTAGTCCAGTAGCCATATAAAGTAAAGGAATATTATAAAATGCATGAGAGCAGAAAAATAAAAAAAGAAGTTCTCTAATTTTTGTAGAAGAGTCAATGCAAAACATGGTTTACTTCTACATGCATTGTAATTGATGTAATTTGACTTCAGAGCCAACATTTTCTTTGCGCAATTCTCTGCTTTTTCTTCCCTCTGGTAATGTTTTTTAGCACACTTGGATCAACTGCGTTTCTCCCATGAGGATGCTCCAAGCAAACCCATGACCAACCCGGTTGCTGCCTAGCCCATCATGGTAAGGCAAGGCAGCAACAACACTCCTTTTTCCCTCACAAAATTAAGTAGGATATAATATTCAAAGAACATTTTAAAGAAAAAAGCCAGCAGCTTTTGGTCTGAATCTGACTATACAAATTTCATGCCACATTTGATAAGGGCAAACTAGATTATAATTTATAGAAATACCTGCAATAATGAAGTCCATATGTGCTTTCATCCTTTTTTCAGTCTTTAACTTACTTTACCTTCTTCCTCTGTAAACAAAATTACAATCTCTTAACTTACTTTCTCTTGATCTGCAGCATTATGGTTTATGGGTGTTGCTCCTTAAGCCTCTAAATACTTTTTTTTAAATTTCATATCCTTTCCCTCTATCTTTCCCTGTTACTGAGATGTTCTCTCTTCCTCCTCCTTCTTCTCACTAAATTTCAGTTCTCTGAGCCATTTCTCTACTTCAGAAATTTCTTGATAGCTCTTTTAATGATCTTTTTTTCAGCAACTAGGAGCACCTGAACTGCTGCACCAATGCCACAGCAGTTTGGAAGTAAAACACGCTCAAAAGGTGTGTTAGAAACTCTTCTGTCACAGACTATTTTATTATTTATAGTTTTAAGTTTTGTATTTGAATGGGACTTTTCACAGGGATTTTGAAAGAAAGCAAAGGTGGAAGCAGAGGCAAACAGCAATCCCAAAACAAAGAAAAACTAAACATATTGCTTTTATCCCCAGACAGTTTTCACTGTCAGGTGCCTTCAGAAGGCCAGGAAGTGGCTTGTAACTCAGTCACCTCATGAAGATCCACCACCATCGTTCCTAACAGAACAAGAGCAGAGCTAAGCATTCCTTTGCCTTCAAGTAAGGAGTAGAAAGGACAATTAGGATCTGGACATATTTCAAAAAGTTTCCCTGACTGCCATGGAGCGAGAAATGAGCTAACGCATTACCACTCGCTCTAATTTACCTTTTCAGTGCATCTGCATATTTCTGCATATGTCTCTTATAAAGTAAGACAAGGAGTTGTCATTGATACATACATTGTGAAATGAGTGTGAAAGCCTGTAGAGAAAAACTCAGGGAATTAGAGTTGATATAAACATAGGAAAGAGAAAAGCAAGCCCAAGAATTAATAAATTTATTCAGGGATATTTACAGATTTATAATGTTTTATAACACTTGAACGGAGAACTAGATATGCTATTTGCTTTCACAGACAGGTTTAAAAAAAGAAGAAAGAAAAAAAAAGAAAAAAAAACCCTTTCTCAGAAAATTAATAATAAAGGCAAGAGGATACAGTATGAGTTATAGGGCATACATCTGCTTCCTCAGATGATAATATGATAAATCTTGATGAGATATTTAAATTTGCACGAGTTCTCATATATTCACAGAAAAAAATGAGATGTAGGAATTAGTATACCTTGCCAAGGAAAGGCTCTTGAATAAAAGCGAAACACCAAAGTGGATCAGAAATAACTACTAGGTGTCATTAGAATGGCTGAGGAGACTTCTACTGAAGAAAGTTATAAAAATCACATGAGTCAGTCTGGCAAAAAAAACTTGCTGAAGAATGAGAAAACAGTAGAAAGCTGTGAAAAAGCCAGTCACCTTTTTTGAGAGCCTTCTCACATTTCTCTTCCTGTTTCAGTCCACTTTATCCATTGAATGCAATTAAATCTCTTATAAGAAATAAAAACAACTCTTCCCAACACATCTAGTGTAAACAGCAAGGCAAATCCTGTGCAAAAAGGCTTGCTGTTCACATTTATATCTAATACTAATTTAATGAGAAAATCGACATCCAAACACTGATATTTCTGACTAATTTTAAATTAATATACTTCAAGAATACAAGAAGCACATGGGAGAAATTTTGTTTTGATGTCCACTTCTGATACCAATGGACTAAATGTTTTGCATATAAAGCACTTAACAAAAATATACTAGTAAGTAGTAAAAAGTTACTAGTATAAACTGAAAATTGATATACTGTTATTGATAACTTGATAGTGTTAGTTGATACTTCTGTGATTGATTTTATATAAATTGATTTTTAAATCCTTGCATCAGATTTTCAATCCATTTCAAATACTGCAGAAAAAAGATTTATTCCCCCTGTGCCTGAATGCTTCATATTAAATCTGTTTTTGTTCCACAGCACTGTGCATATCAAAGAGCATGTTAGAAAAATACTCTTTTCTAGAGATTTTGTAGTCCTGAAACACCTGCTCTGTTACAGACACTTACAGAGTGCACCATTTGGTCTCTTATTCCAGTTCTCCTCTCTCTCCAGGAGAACACAACTACAGGTAGCAGCTTCTCCATTTTTCACAGAATATCAGTATCAGTGGAACTTTGAAGGAAAAACACATGACTGCAACTTGCTTTCTGAAGTGGGATCAACAGGCAAATATATACTACAGGTCATGACAAACTATTGAAATGCCTGTGAAATACATGAGCAAGCACTGACAGAGCTTGCCTTCACACCCAGCTTCCACAGCAGTAGCCATAAATTGTTTTTCTCTCCTACATTTCATACAGCACTCTCACTCAGCACTCTCAGAGCTCTCTGTTTGATGTCGACTTTTGCTAAGCATCTGACTCCACAAACAGTGAGATGCTCATTTCTGGGCTAGAAATGCCTTAGGCTAGTATTTTTAACCTCCTGCTTTCACTTCCATGTGTTTCTCTATTCTCCTACAAGCTGGCTGTACTGTTGTGATGTATGCAACGATAAAGGTGGTAGAAACTCCTTGTAACATGGGTTGAAAAATTTGAACAATAACAAACAACAGAGTTCTGCCTCTTCTTGGCGCATATTTGTATTTATGGGTAATCCTATAGGGCACAGATCAGCTACTAATGACTATGAAAATACAGCCTGAGATACTGAACTTAGAAAGATCTCTATGTAATAATGGATTTTTTTTCACCTTATAAAAGAAAGTGCTAATTGGTGGTATGTAAGGTATTAACATTTTTTATGAGCGCTACAAAACTTCAAAGGGTTGAATCGACTTTTACTTTTGCTGGTACTGTTCCATGTCTGAAAACAGTTTTCTGTCAGTTTTGGTTAACAGCAGCTTCAGTATTAAATGGCTGCAGCACAGTTGCACACAATTACAGTTTTGTATCTGAAGAAATAGGTTCACAGCACTTAGCCAGTTTTTAACTTCATACACTCAGTTCTAGATCTAATTGCAAAATGCTTCTGAATGGTGCTTTAAAAATTGTAACTTACATCACTTTTGTCAAGTGGAGGTTACAACCAGCAAGCAATCTCTCTGGATGCCTACAGAAAAAACTGAAGTAGGGTTTATGATATAAAACATTAGACTATCTCTTGGTAATTTCCTTTCCTCCTTTTTCTACCTCTCACAAGAAAAGAAGATGAATCACTTTTCCAGTCTGTTTCAGCACATAGCTGCCCAAACAGCCTTGCAGTAACAGAGGGAGAGGTGGCAGACACAAAATACCAGACTTCAGCATAGCTGAATACCTGTACTGTGAAATCCAAGACTAATACTGCTTTGAAGGTGCTGGTGCTGCTGAGACCACAGAATACCCTTCCCTTTACATAACATTACTGAAGACAATTTAATTATTTAGGGTTCTTAAAGTTCACCTCAGCAGGAACTGAGACTGCACAATTAGAAAATAAAGCAGAATCTGGTCACTCAGAAGATCTACCCCTTTTTTTCTGCAGAAGCAACTTTGCTATTGGCACAGTAGTTAACTATTGTTAATAACTCATATTGACACTGCAGAATCATCATATCCTCATAAGCTGGATGTAGGAAATAGATACCAATTGCCTAATTATTGTTCATGATTAAATACAGAAGAGAATCCCTTTAAGAGTCATAGGCTGAGCTAGAAGCAACACCAGTTGGAAGAGAACTCTATGTTCATAAGCTATAGATATATTTCACCAGAATTATTAAAGACCTGAACTTCTGTGGGCTTCACCAGGAAAACTTCTACAAGAAGTATAATGTAAAATTTTATAAATGGGAAAATAATTTATGAATGATGATTTTTAGATCACTCTAATGTAAACCAATTCTTTTTTTCCAAACAAGGAAAAAGTAATTTTTCTTCTTTACATCAACAAACAATGCCAACTCTTACATTATGACTTTGCCACATGGCAAAACACTTTTTGAACCAAATAGTGAAGCACTGCATTTGATACAGTGCAATTTTGAAATTTAGAAAGGCAGTATGTGAGGGTCATTGTCAACATTTATTCTGAAAATTTACATGGACTATTTCGTAATGTCAGTCTTGGGCCCAGTGACTTGCAACAGCTTCATTCAAACATTGAATGCCATATGCATACAGAAAGAAAAGAAATAGCCATTTCGAGTAGAGTTTTGAAAGCTTTTCTTTGAGTTCCATTCACATGGATGACAAGTAGGCTTGGTAGTGAAAAGGGCACAAAAGCTCACCTGCTCTGTTTGAAACTAATCTTAACAGAATAATCTTATTTGAAAATAACATATTATAAACACCAATAATTGTTAGATTGTTGTGTTAAAAGATAAAATGCTGTGTCTTATTATTTCCAGAAGATTGGATTGCATGCATCATTTGCATGTGGAAAAAACATTGAAGGATGCTAAGAATCACATTAAAAAGTACATTAAAATCTTTACATCATTTAAAATTCTTTTTTCATTGTCTTTGCCCCTCTCATCATTTTAAAAAATGCGAAGGTAACAAAGTTACTACAGTAGTAATACTATACTACAAACTTCTTCACCCACTCATCAGCAGAAACCTCCCAAGATGTGCCTTAATGGATGGTTGGAAAGTTCTAGTCACAGAATCACAGAATCATTTAGGTTGGAAAAGACCTCTAAGATCATTGAGTCCAGCCTTTGACCCACCACCATCTTTGTCAACCACACCATGGCACTGAGTGCCACATCCTGTCCTTCCTAGAACATCTCCAGGATAGTGACTAACTCCATGGGCAGTCTGCCTCAATGTTTAACAACCTCTTTCATGATGAAATTCCTTCTGCTGTCCAGCCTGAACCTCCCCTGGCACAGCTTGAGGCTGTGTCATCTCAGCCTGTCATGGCTGCCTGGGAGAAGAGACCAAGCACACCTGGCCCCACCCTCTTTACAGGTAGTTGATGAGAGTGGTAAGGTCACCCTGAGACTCCTTTTCTCCAGGCTAAACAAATCCAGCTCCCTCAATATATGGACTCAAGTCCATATTTGAAACTAGCATAACTGTCACATAAGCCAGAATAAATCAGAGCAAGTTAGAAACTTGGTTTAAGAGATGAGTTGGTTCTTGGCTGCTTCTGAGCGTAGATGTGCATGGAAAGTACTTATGTACTTCCCCTCCAAATACTTATGAACCTCCAAGTGTTCCAACAAATCTATATGCCTCTGAAACAGGCTTTTAAAAACATCAACTGCCTGGCTTGGGCAATATTTTTGCAAGCAAGTAGTTTTTATAGAAAATTGAATTTATCAAATTGTACTAGATACAAGTACTTACTAATGAAGTATTACCTTCAGAATAGCAAATTTATTAGCATACATTACCTAACAAAGAGAATGTATTTTAAATACCTATTTTTAATAACTTGTAACTGTTACAAGAAAATTGCAGTCCAGTAAACTCCTCTTATTCTACTGAAGTTTCTTAATATGAAAATCTAATTGAGTACTTCACTGATTACTGTAGCATTCAATGATCATCCTAACTCCTTCTTGTTCAAGCTGTGAAATGCAATATTTATTACAGACATAACACATATAATCGTACACTTAATAATGACATGTTGGTAAGAAGAATGTTAGATCATAGAAATATTTTGTAAATAAGAAATATATTCACATTTCTAGTTTCCAATGCATTTACAAAAAAAGGGGAGTATACATAAAACTCTAACATGCTTACAATTAACTTCACTTCCTTCTTTAAAGTTTTGCAAAATGAAATATTAATTTGCAAACTCAGTAAATTAGCATGGATCATTAAAACAATCTGCTAAATTCCTCAAATCCAAAAGTTATTATTAACAGTTATTTTGCACTTGAACTAAATTAAAATTTGGGCATTCAGAGTTGTTGGCAACTTTTGTGTTGGCAAAAATACACAAGCTGAAAGCGGATTGAAAACAAAACAAAAAAGGCCCTGAGAATTGCTTAGGTATCAGACAGAGAACAGCATTTAGTCATATAGCTACATCCTGGCAAAATCTTTTGAGCCTTTTGTTGGAGCAAGACACGCATTTCTGACAAACAAAATAAAATCTACTCCATTAAACATTTGTGTGTCAGCCATGCTTAGCAAAAAATCTTTGACTGCAGTGTAGCTATGTTAGTGAACTTTAAGTTGTGCCATGCATCATTTCAATTAGAGAAAATTTTGGAAAACAGCTAAGCCTTTTTTTTTTTTTTTTTTTTTTTTTTTTTCAATCTTGACTGGTTATTTGCTTGCTCTTCCAACAGTGGATAACAGGATTCTCTGTAAGGAAAAAAGAAAAAACTCAAAACAAACCGAATAGCCCAGTTTCAGTTTGCAAGCGGGAGGTGGGGGGGGGGGGGGGGGGGGGGGGGGGGGGGGGGGTGGAACAGAGGGCTCTGAGCAAGAGGTGACAGAAAATAATTCCTTAAAACTAGACAGACAATGGAATTCTTATATTTAATAGAACCTGAAGGCTTAGTTTAAAAACACCTCATTATTTAGACATTTCTCTACGGGTAAAGAATTTTCCAACTCTATTCTTCACACTTATCCCTTTCTATGTTGTGATGGTTATATTTTAAGCTCTCAGTGCTGCTCCTATATTTCTTCATGTCTAATTGTACTTCAAGGGTACATATCTCTGACATTGTGCAAATTCTTATTTGTGATGAGAGCACTACAAAATATGAAGAATTTATCAACATTAATCTCAGCAAAGTCAGCAAAAGAGAACTGCACAAAAATTGCTATTCAAAATGGTCCTGAGGACCAATTTTCTATTTTGTTAGAGACGGGAAAGTCCTGAAGCTGCAAAAACAAGTAATACTCAAAAGCATAATTCTCCACCTTGATGCTGTTTTGCCATTCTTCCCCAAACTCCTAAAGAAGACACCTAATTAATTACCCCTTGGCTGTCACAAGACCCTCTCTGTCTCCCAGTGCTCTGGGTTGGTTGCACAACAGGAAAACCAAACAAGATCAGAAGAGCTGAGTTTTGGGAATGGGTGCAAAAGTCAATTATGTATTTGAAAACACTGGAGATACACAGACAATAGCATGCGAGATTACCCTTTTGATAGGATATACACTGTGCTCTCAGCACATCTCTGGACTGAAGTATTTCTTTGAAATGACAGCTCTTTCTATCTCTTTGAACTTTAGATGAACCAAAGCAGAGAATTCATATATTTCATATCTCTTCTTAAACGTACACACATAGGATGTAAGATACCATAAAAGTTATAGTATAAATCAGTTGTCATCATCTGTCATCTTTAATATTGACATTGTTTCTCCAAAACAGAATAAACTGCTTGAGAATGACAGGTGATTTTCCCTGACTTGCACATTTTTATGACTTGCACATACTTTCTCCCTTCCTTTTTTTTCCCAGCTTCACTCTAGTTTTATTACTATTGGCTGGAAAGTGTACTCTAACAAAACTTAGCCAACCTGTGTTTCATGTTCAGTCCAACTTTTAGCAAAGCAGTGTAGGAGCCCCTGCAGTGAGCCAGTGGGGTAAAGAGGGTGCTGCGTAAAAAACAGCAAAAAATTAATTTTTTTTTTTATCTCTTTACATCAGTAACACCTGACTGTCACACCCAACTACTGGTTACACTGAATTGTCATGAAAGGCCTTGCAGTTTATATTGTATACTTAACACCTAACAGCCAGATACGACATATATTCTTACATAATAAAAAACATCTCCACTCAGAAGGCAAAAAATGGAATATAAATTTATGTCAACTTCAGGGAAGTAAGTTTATATCATCTCAAGAGTTCAAAGTCAAGAGTCTGGAGTCCTGCCTGGCATCTTTTTGAGACTGAAATTTGCTCTGGCTAATGTCAGACCAATGTAAATTCTCCAGAAACCCACTGAAAAAATATATATATATCAGCCTAACACAAGCTGGACCATATTTCAGGATCTTCTCACACTGCCTATAGAGACACAAATGAAAATACTAACAGGTTTGCAAAATAAATTAAGGGGTTTCGGAAATATCATCATTTATCATGTTACATTTAAATGTCACCTTTAGTTCATATAAATGTCACCTAATTAGTTCATATAAATGCTTTTTTCTGAAATTACATCAGCCTTAAAATTTCAGAAAGGTCAGAACTGATATGCAGCACATCTATTCTCTCTGCCCCTGCTTAGAGTTATTCTGCAAAACACCTGACAGAATTTTGTATTTGGTAACTAATGTAAATAAGATAACCCTGAGACAATTTTTAACACAGATGTGTGTTCTAGACAGTCCTCAATGGCAAGAGACACATTCCAACTAAATTTCTGAAAAGTAAAAAGCACCGAGTTCATACTCCATATGCAGTCTCCTACTTTCTCAGGAATCTTCTCATTAAAAAGAGAAAAAATAAAAATGTTGCCACAGCTTTTATATAGTTCCTTCCTTTAAATATTTTGACTTCTTTCTTTTCTAAATACATAGCATTTTTTTTGTTCAAATAAAGCCAAATCATAGCCGGATTACAGATGCAAATGATTTGCTCAATTTTATCTGCTTTGTCATGTCCTGTTATTTACATTTAATATGTTTAAGCACTGCAGGATTTACGTTTTTGCATTTTAAATTTGGAGCCCGAAAATAAGCCCAGTGTGGAATTGTATCCCAATAACACATCCTTAGGAAATGCAGATAAACAGGCCAACAAATATTTCTAATCTTACATATATTATATCAAAACTCCAATAAGAGGTTTTATAGTATTTAATCCTGCATATATCAAAACTTAGAGGGCTTTTTGTCTCCAAGTAAACATAGATGCTTCAAGACTGATTAAAATTTTTATTTCTCTTACAACAAGGCTTGAAATAATTGCTCTTATAATTGGTTTTCAGATTAAATAAATCTAAAACTTCAAGCCAATGACAATGAATAAAGAGAAAAACAGATCATTTATGATTTTAAATTGTCTCATAATTTTTTGTTGGTTTCCAGAAAACACTGTACTGAAGCCCCAGAAATACTCAGAATCTTACAAATTTTTATAATTTCAGAATACTTCCAAAGGGAAAGGCTTCATAATGGGACATTTTTAATATTAATATGAAATTAATTAAACAATTAAAAAATTACATAAGAGCCCTTTTGTTTTCCATACCAAAATAAATTCTGACATCATTCATGGATGAATAAAAAGGCTGGAGACAAAAAATAGGTAATTCTCCTTTCTGCCACATTGGCATAAAAGAAAATATTGTGGAGCATTATTAAAAAGAACGGTCAAAAACCAAATACAAGAAGCCTAGATTAATACTAACATTTGTTGGGTTCAGCTTTTTCTTTAGTCTGTTTTGGTTTTTTAGTCCTTATTTCATATGCTGATAACCACCCAGGAACACTGCAAACCTGCTGCATATGACTTTGGACATATTTCAGGCCAAAATTAAAGAATGCAGATGCAAGAGTTTTCTCCTTCATCACTCAGTGGAAAGATTCAAAGTCACAAGTGAAATATTTTGAGAAAGAATTTACAGTGAATTAAAACACGTGAAATACACAGAATTTGCAAAGTAATTATAATTTTGCCTTATAAACTGCACTCTTTTTGTAGTTCAGTTTCACCACATACTTTGCATACAACAAAATGGCTTTGCAACATCAAGAAGGTGAGGAGATTTGCTCCAGAGGTTCACTACTGAATTAAACTAAAGCTCGCAGTAGTTCAACTGCCAGTGAAAGGTCACCGTTTCTTTCTGCCAGCCACCTTACTCCTACAGTTATTCTTCTGTATGAAAATGTAAACAAGATATCTGTATGTATAGTCACATTAGGCAGTTACTGCAATAGACTCTGTGACATTTAACATTTGCTTCCAACTCTGCTGAACTACAAAGTCAAAATTCTTGCTATGATTTGACTCTTAAGAATACAGTTTATATATGTATAAATATATAGTTAATATTTGCATAAATGACTACTGAAATCTTGAGAAACAACAAGAAAAGACCAATACCCATTCAACAGAAGACAGTTCAACTGAAACAGGATTTCCTTTTTGGCAAGACAGCAGTCTACATTCTAAGTCTTTTTTATCCCTTTCTAAAACTTGGAATCAAATATGAAGAAAACATTTTAAGCTAAAAAGCCAGCTGCTCCATCTCTTTCTTACAGTGATGTGCATTCCTGGATTAAAAAAATGGCCGTGCACCTAAGCAGGGACACCTTCCATGAAACCAGGCTGCTCAAAGATGCATCCAACCCCGACTTGAGCACTTCCAAGTAGGATGCATCCACAACTTCTCTGGGCAACCTGTCCAATGCCTCATCCTCCTCATGGCAAAGAGCTTCTGACTTAAATCTTATCTAAACCTTCCTTATTTCAGTTTGAAGCCATTCCCTTTTGTATTGTCATTACACTTCCTTGTTACAAGTCTCTCTCTAGCTCTCTTCTAGGCTCCCCCCAGGTACTGGAAAATTTCAATTAGGACACCCCAAAGCTTTCTTTCAGGCTGAACAATCCCAATTGTCTCAGACTTTCCTCATAGGAGAGGTGCTTAACCACTTTAATCAATTTAGTGGCCCTCCTCTGGACTCACTCCAACAGGCTGATGTCCTTCCCGTGCTGGAGACCCCAGAATTGGACACAGCACTCCAGGTGGGGTCCCACCACAGTGGAGTGGAGAGGGAAGATCACCTCTCTTTACATGCTGGCTGTGCTCCTTTGGATGCAGCCCAGGATATGGTTGGCTCTCTGGGATGCAAGCACACATTGCAGACTTATGTCCATCATCAGCAAAAATTTTGCAAGAGGCAAGACCTACTGAATTTGTAAGAACAAACAAATTATCTCTGGAGTCCAAAGAAAGTGGCTGTAAAAACAAGCCAATACCCCAGTCAGGATATAATGCTTAACATGTTCCATATAGAAAAATAGGTTGAACATGATAAACACACATAGAAACAGTGATCAATCTCTGTTTTTTTCTTTTGTTCATGCAGCAATTAATCCCTATCCCCATATTTTTTTCTCTCCTGTCCTTCTTGTCTTCTGCTTAAATTGTGCAGACAAGCTTGACAAGCTTAACAGAACTCTGAAGTGATGTAATTGCTGTGATAGGCCAAAATACATTCAACAGCCTTGCTTCAGGCTAGGAAGTCCAGTTACTGTGATACTGCTCACCATATTTCACTCATCTGTTAGAAAAACAGACTTTGAAGTCAAACCTCTCCACTCCATCCTCTCATCCTTTCACACGTTCTTCCAAATGATTAGGACATTTGGAAAAATAATTTAGAAGAGCTGTTACATACACTAAAAGGAAAATAAGCTGATATGAATATTGTCTCTCTTTGAGAGACAATACATTCTAATAAAACTACTAGAGATATATAGGGAAAGGAAAATTTTTACTTTTGAATGTCAAGTATATATTTTTATGGTTTTTCTTTTCTATTCTCATATGCCATAAAGATAAATGGGGGGTAGCTGCATATGAAGATGGCTAATTACCATATGCAATCAAAACACCTTCATGATAAACAGTGATGTGATTTCTCATATAGAACGATGATTCTAATACAAAACTGAACCTTCTAGCTCCACACAATTTTCTTCTGTGTGGCAGAAGAGGAATTCAGTGTGACTGATTAGCAAATGAGATAGGTCAAAAAGCCTAGCATAGTCTTTAAGATAAGAAAGAGACGCAAGTCCTTACTTTTCTTTCACAGGCAACCTGAACCCAAATGCAAGACACATACTTTGAATTTTTCCTTCACCTTCTTTTTAATAATTTCCTGTTACATATATAAAGGTTATAAATTACATATATAAAAGTTATTAATTACATATATATAAAAATGTAAATCATATTCATTTCAAGTATAAAGCTATAATATATATCCATGTTTTAAAAATATAAACCTTCTATTTATATATAAGGTAAAACTAGTATCTACGCAAATTAAGCAAAAATTAAAAGCATATTGGAGAAAGATAATAGTAAGATGCGTGTATTTATGACAAATTCTTGAAGTTCAAGTGTTTGCTAAAAATTTTCAGATGAAAATATGGGGAGTTTTTTTGGATTTGTTTTAAGATTCCTATGGAAACAAGTAATGGCTGCCACTGTGTGATTAATATAACGCTATAAAAAGATTTGGGGATAAATACTGCATACAACAATTACTAGCTATTTACTACATATCTGAATATATTTTGTATAGGATAAGTAAGTGAATACATATATCTAAATATAAATTCTAACATGATTTTGCAATTTCTTTAAGTTCAAGCTCTAAATGAATTCACAGTTAAAAAATAAATTAAAAAAAAAGATAACGAAAAAATTACCTACAAAGTTCTCTGTAAAAAGGATGTGGAAATTCTCACAAGAAAAGCAAGAATTTGTATCGGGATCAAATGTAAGGAAAACTGAAGCAACTCCTCTGCAGTGCAGAGCAGAATTTCTGCAAATGAGAAAATGTACTACTGCAGGTCACATGGACTGATGGAAGCCAAAGGTTCTGTGACAACACTCACTACAAGCAGCAGATTCAACTTCAAAAGCACTGGGAAATGTCTAAATAAGAGCAGTTGTTCTGATAAAGCAGTTCTGCTTGTCCTTTGCCCATTATTTGGCATAAAAAAATTTTCAATTGAACAGTAAATCTGCTCTTTCTTCTGCCCTTACCATCTGTCCTGCTCTTGCATCACCATGATAGGCACCTCAGCAATAATCAGTGAGGTAGGAGAATTTCATCAGACATGGAGAACAATATAAAAGCAAAACAGATTTTTGAAAGGAATCTAATGAAAGGCTAGAGGAGAGAAACCCTGCACACTGGGTTTGTTTGTTGTTGGGGGTTGTTTTGTTTGTTTTTGTTTTTTCTCTGAAGAAACAAACAAAACCAAAATCACTAAGACAATTCATGTGAATTATGCCTCAATGTTATAAAAGTGAATATCTGGAAAAAAAAAAATCTCAAGAATTCTCCAGGATAATGAAGTTTGAAATAGTTTCCTTTATAAATAAGTTATCATTCTCTCTACCTACTTTCAGACAGGTTTCTGTTATCTCATAATCATTTAATTGCATTTTTCTTTGCTTCTTTTCCAGTACTTATTTCTTTTTCAGTATTTGTGCTGATTATACTAAATATTCCACAGTTGAAAGATCCACTATTGAAAACAATCTCAATGTATTTTAAAGTAAATGTTTATGCTGACACAATGAAAGGCTTTTTCTCATCAACTGGATCCTTGCATTTAATAGAAATAACTGTCTCTCTAATGAAAAGACATTAATTTTCCAAATAGAAACAAGCAAAATAGTCTATTTTTAATAAAAATATAGGATGATTTCCTTCCAGGGAAAAATCACTACACTGAGAAGCACAGACTTTCAAAACACCTCAATGAAGTAATTTTCAGACACTGAAAATATAAAGCAACTTATTTACTATATCTTATAATAAGAAATTAACAAGAAGCACTGAAAAATAGTAAGTATATAGTCACACCTGATGATGTTTTAGAAAAGTGAAATTCTCTCAATTTAACAAAATGTGCTAGGTTACCAGTGGCGCTACCCCTGTACAGTGCAATATAAATAGACACAATGAAAGTGGCAGCCCGTTCATTGGCATGTAGAAATTACTACTAAGAAGCATCTTTTGGGTCATGGAGGGGCAAAATCCTTGAAGCTCTGTTGGGGGTTGGGTTGATTTCTTATAGAATTTTTTCCCAGAAGTTGCTAAGAAGCTAATGGCTGGGTGCTTTTCGGTACTTATGGGTGCTCGGGAACAAACAAAGGAAGCAGCTACACAGAGACATTGATTCCACTTTGCTCGGGGGCGGTTTTTCTGCTCTGGGGGGGACGGCCAGGGCTGCTCGTCTCGGCGAGGCGGAGAGCTCTGACTTTTCCCTTCACCTCGGACTCCGTCGGACCACCGGTCTCTTCGTGTGTCCCCCGGGATTTTGGGAACCCGTTTCCTCCCTGCCCTGCACCCACGGTTTCTTCAGTTCTGCTCGAGGTCTCCCCACGCTGTTTCTACAGCCCCTGGCAGCCGGGACACTTTTCCAACAGCTCCAGCCACTGTGAACCCTCGGAATCATCTCACGCTCCTAGAGCTGCCGCTAGCCTATTTGCTTGTGACGGTACTGAGGGGGGTGGGGGGAGTGTTACCAGAGGAAGAACTGTGACTGACTTGTTGTTTTGTTTTTTTTTTTCTCCTCTAGTTCTGTTTGTTGTCAATATTGTAATTATTGTTAATTTACCTTGTTAGACTAACTAGTAAAGAACTGTTATTCCTACCCTCCTTATCGTTGCCTAAGACCTCTCTTTCAATTTTGGAATTATAACAAACCCCAAGGGAAGTTTCCCTTTTCTTTGGTCCCTGTCTTTCCAAACCAAGACAAGCTCACAGCAAACTCACAGTCCTGTATTTGACTTTCTAAGTTGCAAAATACAGAGATGCTGACAGTCATCCATTTATTATTCCACTGTATTTCCCTCTGGCCATTCGCTATGGGGGAAGATGGATGCTGTTCAATAGCTCACTTACCCTCTGTCGTTACACCAATAGAATAGATTATGGGTACACTGTGCTAATGAGACCCTCAGAACAAAATATTAAATGTCAGTCACCCTTGGAAACACGTAGAAAATTAAAACTAATTTCATGTGTACACCACAGAATTACAAATTGACTTTGACATGACCAGAGTAAGATAAAAAGCCTGTAACAGAAAGCAGGAGGATCTGGACTTTATAATTAAATAAAATACAGATGTACGTTAGAAAAAAATAACCCAGGTTGTGTGACTCAGCTACATCTCGTGGGTACTATTACAATGAATGAAGGCAGCTCCTGGATCAGTACAAAGTTCTTAATCAGACATTCTTCCAAATCAAATTACAAGTCAGAACAATAGGAGAGGCACCTACAGGAGAATAGCCTGTAGCCTGATAATAACAGTAGTACTACAGTGAGGTGTATGTTTTCAGTACAACCTTTCACATTGACCTTGCTCTTTTCTACCCACTCCAACGAAGTCCATAGGGCAAATGCCTCTTCCATCCCCTGCTGTCCTGTGACTCTTAAATCGGACATCACTGGAAATGTTCAGTCAGGTTTGGTGAAGCCCTGAGTGACCTGATCTATTGAAAGATGACCCTGCACATGGCAGGGCGTTGGGCTAGGTGGTCTTTGAAGATTCACTACAATCCAAAGCACTCTGTGGTTTCATGATCTGTGTCAAATGCTGGGGCAGGTTGCAAGGAAATCCTACCTATGCCCATATGTAACCTGTGCTTACAAAGAGCTGGCCTTTCATATGGCAGAAGAATTCACAGAGCCCATGAACAGAGCCAATAAACTCGGTAATTAGCATCATCACCAAGTAGATGTTCTAGCACAATTGTAACAAAAGAGAAGGCAGAGAACTGCTTGAATGACCAAATGTGCTTGTGAACAGATTCTCTACTACCCCAGAATTGCACTGGTAGGACCTCACTCAAATAAGATCATATTAAACAGAGTAGGGATAAAAGGTGTTTATCTTCACCACCCCGCTAGCCTTGTCACCCTGTATTTCTTTTACAGAGCTACTGGTAGTTGATTTAAGATGAAAATTCTTTCTTTCTTTCTCGTTAAGGCAGCAGAAACATCTCAGTCTCAAGACTCACTTTGATAGTTTAATGGGACTTCTGTGGCTTGCATGTCTTATGCTATCACTGCTGAAAAGAGCATTTCACTGGGAACACACACGTATCAGCACTGTCAGACTGAGAGGTCTGAAAAATTGCTGCTCTTCTGAAATATTTTATGCCATTTCCTCAGTTCTTCTAGTGAAGAGGAGATCACTTTTCCTGAAATGACAAAAATATTAATGATTTGACATACACAAAATGGGGCTTCTTAAAAGAAGAGAAATTAATAAAATATCATTTACTTCGAAGATCATTCTTTAATGAGAGTTCTTCCTCTTAACAGCTAAAGTGATAGAAATCACCTAAGATATTATTACATAACTGGACAATGTGAAAATGGCTATAGTTTTGGTATCAAAGTAGGAACTATAGTAGTTCTTTTCCTGGCAACAGGGCTTGAAACAAGCAGATCTGAGATGAAATCATCACCTCTGTACAACTCAGTTTTTCCTAAATTAGCCCCTATGAAATTATCTACTAAAATGTTTCCTAAGAATTGCGAAATATTGCGATGAAATACACACACTAGATGTGAAATACTATCTGTCAGAAATTATCTTTTCAGCATTCAAAACACCAGTTGCAAAGGGCAGGGAAGATGGAAAGGGACTACAGCAGTAAACATCCTGTCTTCTTTAGAAATTGTTGCAAAAATCTAGTTTTCAAGTATTTCCAACTACTCTTATTCAGTTGAACATGTTTCTAATTGAAATCTTCCCAGAAACCCAAAACACCACATGTCCTTAAGTGAATTAGGACAAATGACTCGGAGGTATTGGTGCATGAGAAGCTCAGCATGACCTGGTAACGTGCACTTGCAGCCCAGAAAGCCAACTGCACCCTGGGCTGCATCAAAAGAAAGTGACCAGCAGGTCAAGAGAGGGGATTCTACTTCTCTTCTCTGCTCTCATGAAACCTCACCTGTGTTCATCTCTGTGATTCCTAACACAAAAGAGACTTCGACCTGCTGGAGCAAGTCCAAAGGAAAGTCACAAAGATGGTCAGAGGGCTTTTATCCTATGAGAAAAAGCTGAGAGAATTGGGATTGTTCAGTCTGAAGAAGTGAAGGCTTCATTGAGACCGTATGTCTTCCAGTACCTAAAGGGAGCCTACAGGAGAGCTGGAAAGGGACATTTTACAAGAGCACAGAGTGACAGAACAAGGATAAATGGCTTTCAACAGAATGAGATTAGGTTAAATTAGCTGTTACGAAGGTATTTTTCACTGTGGGAGTGATGAGGCACTGGAACAGGTTGCCCAGAAAAGTTGAGGATGCCCTATCCCTGGAAGTGTTCAAGGCCAGGCTGGATGGAGCTCTGAGGAACCTGTAGGTGGTGTCCATGTTCACAGCAGGTGGTGGAACTAGATGAGCTTTTAAGATCTTTTCCAACCACTGACATTCTCTGATACACAGATCAAATCATCAAACCATAGAACTATGATTTTTCAACTTCTTTTCAGCAACTTGTAATCTCTCTCCTAAGGCACGAACATGTATCTTTCTGAAATCTTACGGTTTCAAGGTTTTCTTTACACAGCTTTTGATTTCAGAATGTAGTATATTACCAGCCTTCTATTCCTTTTCTGCAACACTGTCCAGAAGGCTATGCTCCCATTCAGAAGACACATGCTACTGGCTGTCCTGACAAAGACCTCTGAAATAGATCCTAAGAGGGAGCAGTTCTTTGAAAACATCACATTTCAAGGCCTAAGGGCAATTTTTTTAGGCCTGTGAATGGGGACGAACCTGGACAGTAAGGAATGCCTGTGGAGAAAAGCTTGGGTTTAAGGAATTTTAAAAGGAAGAGAGACTCTTCCCTAGCCAGCACACATCATGCTGACTGGCTAAGAGGCCATGTAGCCTAACCTAAACCAGGTATAAGTCAGCATTTATGTCCCTGAGCACAAAGATTCCAATGCTTCAAACCAACTGCTTTGATTCCTGTTCTGCAAAGAGAATGCTTTGTTACATGTCTAAGGGAAAATTCTCTATAGTGACCAATTATTCCTTACAAAATACATGTAAATAACTCAGTCTAGGGACATTATATGAAAGAGGAAGGGATTTCCCACCCCATATTTCCATGATTCCATCAGAGAAGCTCTTTAAATGATAAACAATTTTTAAATCTCAGTTTAAATGTCTATTATACTTCAAAAGTCTGCTTATCTGCATTACTGTATCTCTATAACAGATAAAGCTGTTATGCTTTAAGCCAAAAATTAAAAAGAGATGGAGACAATAACTCTAAATTCCGAACCTCTTCAGGGAGATACAGTAAACTTTCTTCTCAAACAAACAAAAACCACTCAAAGGAAAATGGTTTATATTACCTATTAAAAGGCTGTTGGTGGCATGCAATGAAAGTAACAGAAAGCTTTGTCTCATACTACTTTACAAATTTAACAACATTCCATAAGCGCAATTCCCACAAGCAGATTCTGAGAAAACTAGAGAATTTCTATCATGGTGTTAGTAAAATTACAAAGCACATTAAAAAGCACTGTCCAGAAGAGAGAAAACATTTACATACAAACCCTGGTTTAAAAATCATCCTTCATCCCTGAGATGCATAGGACCAGTCACGATTTACAGCCCAGCCATCAGCACTTTCCTTCCTGATGCTCTGCAGCTACCAGCCTCTGGAGCACGCAAACACAGCTGCTTGGTGTGATGTGCTGGAAGTATCCAGGAGAGGATAAGGCGGCCGAGACAAAAGGAAGGTGCACGGTTGTGTATTGGAAACAGCTGGATGTAATTATGCATCCTTGCTCTCTTTTGCTGGCAGGATGGAGAGCTGCCCCAGTAATTCCTTACCAGGTCTCTGGTGAGATCTTGTAAGGAAAATGTGCCTAGAGAGCCTGTTGTCTCTTGCTGTTGTATCAAGTTCAATTCCATGCAAGAAAAACATAAGTTCAGTCTCAAGGCTTCAGCAAGGCTTGAAGAAATTAGGGCACATTGCTTCCAGTGACTGATTTTAAAACATGACACAGAACACTGGAAAACAAGAGCTATAATGAAAACGAAAAAATGAGTTATACTAACCCACCTGCTTTTTGACCTGTAATGAGAGAGATAAGACGCAGTGACTGGGACTTGCCACTAAGTTCAATTTTGGAATTGTAGGGAACTTCCCTCAAAGTATTTTCACTATATACGCACTCAATAAAGAACAAGCATCTAAAATTAAATTAAAATTAAAATTAAATCACCTGCCTTGGTCAACCTACTCTTCTAAGTTCAATTAAAAAAATAAATAAATTAAGGGACAAAGTGGTTGGTTTGTTCAGTTTCTTCTTCAAAAAAACCCCAAACAAACACAGCCACTACCACCACCACCAAAACAGTCCTGTCATCTCAGTGACAGCATTTAGCATAGACATGATGTGTGAGGTGCTTTGCTTCCAAACAAGTTGACAGTATGATGCTTCACTAGTGTTCAGACTAAGATTCACCACCACCAAGTTCAAAATTAGTAACAACAGGATGTAAGTGGAGTCTAAAATGTTTTCGTGTGGGGGTAGGGAAAATATCTCTCATTCAGCTGAAATCAGCTGATGATATCACAACAGCCAGAAGACTTGTATCATTTCAATCTTCCCTCTTGGCTTCAATCTATGAATGATCCTCATGCTCACTTCAAATGCAAGTAAGGATATTTTATGTACACAGCAGGACATTTTATTGTTTAATACATGTTTTTTCAGTCTGCAAGAAGATGACAGAATGAAATCTGGGTCTGTGGTAGCTAGCAAAACGCCTGTCCCACCTTGCTAGAAAAAAAATTAGTATTCTGTTCTTATTACTCCAGTCCTCCAAAAGTGATTTTTTTTAACTGGTGAAGAAGTAGGCAAGCTATTGACAAGGCTGATTGCTAACATTAAATTATTTTAACAATTATTAGTTTTGGTTTTTTTTAATTAAAACTTCACTGTTCTGCCCAAGTAAAACTTTTCAAGCTCTACAATTTCTCCCTGATGCTCAGACCTTTAATAAGTAACTGGTCTCTGGGTATTTCATGGGCTGTGCTAATAGTTCTCTAAGGTGCTCTGCACAGTTACAGACCAATGCCTCTAAGCTGCATTAAGAACCCACAGCAGACATGTAATACATCTCATAATGTTCAGAAATGATGCAAGTAGACTATGGCCCTCTCTGTCCCTTTTATTTCCTGTATAATTACCCCTAAGATAAATTATTAATATGATCCGTCATTTTACTGACTCATCTGTACACTCACTTCAGGATCAGAGATGTAATAATTTGAACAGTACAGTGCTGTAATTCATTGTCATTGTGTAAAGAGAGGGTTTTAGTGAATTACTTCTTATGATAGCCACATCTAGGATGATGGGAAGAAACCTCAGGAAAAAAGATGAGTATGCTTTGATATTTTTGAGTTTCATTTGCCACAGAACAAATCAACACATTTTTTTTCTTGAAAAGAATCCTAGTGCATATTATCAGTACAAGGCAAAAAATATTCCTGAGTTTCAGTCATGAACTTTGCAGGGTCAGAAAGTACCTCCTGAGTTGCTGAATTGGGTTCCTTGCTATTACATGCACTGTGTTACACCCAGTGTAATGTGTTACACAACATTTATAATCACAGTCAAGTCAAGATGAGTAATTGTTAGGGCAAATCTTACCAATTATCTTTTGTATACTACTATCAAGCCTTGTTACACTAAAAAACCTAATTGCATACGTAATTAGTGAAACCCCAATAGACTGTTTTACTGTTGTGATGGAAGAGAAAGTCAGCACCAAGTCTAGTACTTACCTGCCTAAAAAAGCAATTTTAAAAATCCACAATAATATAATAGCTAATGTCCTAAAGGAATTTTTTGTTGGTTTGGGATTTTTTTGTTTTAAGAACTATGCCAAAAAAAATTATTTCAAGAAAGATCTGGGACCAATGCGTCTGAACCTCTGAATAAATTGCCACAAAGATTGTTCTAGACCTATCCCATCAGTATACTCCCTTCTACACTTACGTGACAATAAAAATATCTGAGCTGTCTGGCACAGCTCTACAACTATATGGAGAGAAAAATGAAAGTCAGGGACAGCGTCCAGCTGAAAGTCAGCTTGGATGTCACAGCCTGTAGAAAAGTGCCTGGGCAGCACCACAACAGTGACAAGGTTCATGGATTAATTGAATAGACATCAGAAATCAATTAATGATCTCAATGACACGAAAGACAAAGGCTTCGAGAAGGAAAGGGTGTAGGTACAGGAAAAAGCCACTGCCTCTTTTCAAGGGAATCCGTTTCTGAAGGACAGATATGGGGCTTGAATGCCTGGCACAGGCTTTTCATCTCTGGGATTCCAGAAAGCGCCTGCTGAAGATCACAGCTAGGCTTGGAAGGAAAGTTACACACATATACACATAAAGAAAAAAAAAAAAAAAGGAAAGGAAAATGTCTTGGAAAAGACTACTTGCTTCCTAATATAATCTAAAAAAAGTATGAAGCAGGGGGACTGAGCAGGAGGACTGAACAGGAGTTAAATGAAAATTTTTTCTGCTCATTTTAAGTGCATGGTTGCAAGATTTTGACTGATGAAAAAGACTGAAGAAGAGGAGGAATGGGAAAAAGATGAGAGAGAGCACCGTCCGTACCCATCAGACCAACTCTTCAGAGGCAAGAAGCTATTTTCTGCTGTAAGCATGTGAAGAGCAGGCTCAAGGGTTCTCCTAATTGTTTGTAGCTCCCTTGACCTCTCCTGGATACCTTCAGCACATCCCACCAAGCAGATGTGCTGAGCTGCTCCTGGGTGAGGGCATCCCCAGGGCTTTGGGGAGAAGAGGCAGAAGGCAGCCCAGGCCAGAGCAGGGTTGCCTGAAGTAGTTGGCTACAGAGACTCAGGAGGTGAAGGGATCCACAGATGGGCAGCAAACCATGGCTGGCTCAGTGTGTCTCAGAGCACAGTGAATTTTAAGCCAGAGTTTGTATCCAGATTTCCTCTCCATCCTGGGATGACAATTTTGCATCTCCCTGATAGTTTTCCTCTTGCTTTATATAGAAGTGGTCTATTAAGTTGCTCCACATTTTCTTTTGAGAATTATTATGGAGTGGGGTTTTTTTAATACCTGAATCAATTTGCACTTTTCATCTGTAGGAGTTTCAACTAGCTGAACATTCCATCCTCCCTTCTTTTCACTTGTACCTAAGCACAGTGACACATCTCATCTTCCACTTCTTTTTCCCAGAACAGACTGCAGAAGTGGTCCAGTAATTAGCTCCCAGATTCCCAGGGTTTCTTACACAGCCTCGCTGCTGTAACACTCTGAGCAGTAAGAGGCCTGAGCTATTTTCTTCATTGCTTGTCAAAAATGGAAAGTTCAGGCAGGAGGCTGGAGTCCTGCCATGCCTCCTTGCAAACTTGGACGGCCTCAACTCTCTGTTTCTCAGCTATCCTTCACCAAGGATTTGAGACATTTTTTGTGCTGGATGCCCAAGTTCTGCTCTAACTAATTTGATTTTGACGTATGAACTCAGCTCTGTGGAATGTGGATGTGCACACACGTCTCCAATCAACTAAGGTAACAATCATGCACGCAGTTAAAAGTTTTGAATTCAAAGATCTTGAGTATATTTAAAGTTTCCATAATGCTTAGTCATAGACAATACACTATCCTGATCCCAGCTGCAGACTGCAAGATTCTCATTAAAGATAGTATGCCATGAAAAGGCTTTATAAGGATTTTCAACTTCATCAGTACTTCTGCAGAAGAAAATGACAAATTAGGATACAGAACATTTAAAGGTAACTTAATCAAAAGGTAAGTTTCATTCTAGGTGTATTAAGCTCTAACTGGTATTAGAGCTATCTCTATAATAGAGATTTCACCTCTATTAGAAGTGATTATGAGAAATGTTACACAGATTATTAAAATGACTTCTTCCCCCCCACCCCCCAAACACTTGGTAGAGGACACATCCCAAGAATTCAGAAATTAGAACAAGCTGCTAATACATTGTTAGAAAACATTTATTTATGCCTGTTACTTTTAAAGAGGAGTAGCAATCAAAGATATAGAAACACAGAAGCCTGCAGAAAACACAGGAAATTTTGAATACCACTACTTAATGTTTATCTGTCCCTTTTGTGCTGCTGGAACAATACTGTAAATCGTAAATTTATTTATTTATGGGTGGCTGGGACAGAGGTTACTTTTGATTCAGATTTTTAGCGCTGTTTCACTGAACAAAAGGAAAAAAAAATAAAGCTCTGCAAAATAACTGCAGCACAAGGACTTGACCAAATGGAAAGTCACTTGCTCAAAGGTTAGCATTTAGTCAGACTCTCAAACTTCATGGAAACATGTCCTCACAATTGCGTATCTCGTATCACTCCAAAGCAAACAAGATTTTTCTCTTCTGTCACATACCCAGACCTCTTCTCATTCTAGAGGGGAACAGATCACCCAGAATTACAATAAGGAATAAGCACCAGGACTATAACCATTGTTGGATGTACAATGACTGTACTGAAAGTGCTCTGATTCAAAGGCAACAATGATGAGACCCCTTTACAAACTTCTATAACTTTTATTGCCAAGTCAGGACACTACAACTGCTTTCGGCTAGCGCTGATGGATGGGCGGCTATCAGAGGAACACTTGCTCATACCATTTCAGAATAAATTGTTCTAAGTGCAGGATAAAGTTCATTGTGCAATTTGCTGACAAGAGGAAACCAAATGCCCTTCCCAGAGCACCCAGTCATGAGCAAACTCGGAGCAATCTTTCCAGGACAGGCAAAAGGGCACCACAGCTATGAGCACACACTTAAGTGGCCACGCAGTACCACAATCTCCTCCTATACAGCTAGAGGCTTTGCCCAGTGACCACCAAGGAGGGATATCAGCTAGCCAACCCCCTTCCCTCCAAGGGACAGGCCTTTCCTTGTCATCAACCCCAACCCTCCCTGGGATCAGCATGCTTCCATGGTGTAGTCACGAAAACCCCAGAAATGCTCTAGATAATTCAGCAAGATGCTTTCATAAGTGATTTGACAAAATGGGTTAAGGCATATACAGAGCTGTGGAAGGATTTAGCAGGATTTAACAGCAAATTTAGAAAAGAGAAAAAAGTGACATGAGCTAATCAAGTGGAAACACAAACTGCTTTCTGACATCATTATTCTGTGGATGCTGAGCTTCTTCAGAAGGGAGCTCAGTAAAACCACATTTGAAGTCTGTCATTATGCTCCATAAAAAGAAGGCAATCAGCAATGTTCCTGATCATTCTTATGTAGGATTACTTATACCACAAGCATCACATTACTCTTTCTTAATAACATATATTTAATGGTAATAAATATTGACTATTCAAATAATAAATACCAATAAACCATAAAAAACCTTATTATTTTCTTATATAAAACGACTACTACAGTATCCTGTCTCCTGAAATATCATGTAGGGTAGGGTGATGGAGGGTATTTCAGTGAGAAATAAATATATTTCAGAATCACTATACCACAGTGACACAGAGACCAGTTTTTGACTAGTGGCAGTGATAGCCCATTAACAGAGACATACAACTAGTGAAGATTGAGCTATGCTCTACATAGGCATATTTTATTGCAATCTTGAAAAATAGCCCTTATCACAATTTATGGTATTCTGCTAATATTTCACTGATTAGAACACTCTTGATCTTCATTATAATTACAGAAGATGAAACTTTTTTCCCCTTTGAAAGATGCAAGCATTGCTTTCAGTGTACTCATTCCAGATTTTAATCAAAGCAAACAGCACCTGCTGTTGGAATAAACCTGCTTATTTCATCTACTATTTTGCATTCAAATCTTAAAGTAACATTTTAGTTCTGTCAGCTCTGAGGTGCACTGTCCTTTCTCTCCATCTCACAGGTTTCACATGGTTCTCCACAGGCAGAAGCTGACTTGTCTGTCTTCCTCCTGAAGATGCAACACCACGCTGGGACCAGAAGGATGAGCAGAGGCAATGCCAGAAGCTGGGGAGAGTGAGAGGCCTCACCCTTGGATGTTTTCAAAACAAGAGTGACCAAGACTTGGGATACAGCCCAGTCAAAGTACAAAATTAACCCTTCCTAGAAGCAGTGGACAAAAGAATGTAGCTCCAGAGGTCATTTCCACCATAAAGCAGCCTTTGCTTCCTTTTTCTTTCACCCCTGAGAAGTGCAAAGGTCTGAGCCTAACAATACTAGCTCTTACTGTTTTCTGCATACCTCTGTGCCAATTTCTGTTCATGCTGAGAATAATATTTGCTAAGAACTACTTGAACAACATACAGGAAGATCTCCCTAGACACAGGAATGTGTTTATTTCTTACCTCCTAACCTGTAGACTTATGCAAGTGAGTCACATATATCCATAAAACAGCTTGATGGTTAATAAATATCTTTCTGAAACTTTTTTTTCATTTTGACAACTTTTCTTCATCTAATATTTTTATTTTCACTCTAAGATAAAAATGTTCTCAGAAGATCCCTGGAGGTCAGATACATTACTTCTTTTCCTATTTTTTCAGTGAAAATAAAAATAATAAGTAAAAAACTGTAGAAAGAAGGGATTTGAACTCTGCTGAAAAACAGAGCAGATGAAGAAAAAGGCAATCAATAGACTTCAGGATTACTGTGGAGAAACAGGCATGTTTGGAAAGTACAAAATGTTGCCGAGAGCACAAAACACCACACAAAACCTGCCTTAACAGTTGTTATTTCACTATCTATGATATCTGAAGAGGCAAACTGTATGCTCTCTTTATTTTCATTCACCATAAGCACTCTGCACTTAGCAGATGCCAGCATATGTTTTGACTAGAAACACACAATTAAACTCACCTGGAAATAAGCAATAGGTGGAGGAATAAAGACATGTTGAGCCACTTGACACTAGCTGGAAGGCAGCAGGACAATCTATCAGCCACAGTAGCAAACAGAACTTTAGGAAAGCGAACTATTTGACCATATGGAAGTTCAACTGATGTCTGAACAGGAATTGTTGAGGTGGGGGGGGAAATAGTCCCCTACACAGAACAAAAACCAGCTGCACGTCCTTTACAGGGAACCCTTTGCAAATCACTCTGAATTGCTAGCATCTTTTTAATATTATTTATAACTCTTCATTGCCACAATTGAGACTGCAGTATTTCTGGTTGGTTGGGGCTTTGTTTTCTGAGTTTTTCTGAGAAAATACCCCAAAACTCTATAGACATTCATCTGTGGCCCTCTTCTGTGTTGCATTCTGTAACTTCCAGCTCTAAGTGTGCCCCACTACCAGACCTTTGTTCATACATTCTGGCTTTCATGTTTTAAGCTTTACTTGTTCCATATATTCCATTTTATTTTCCCCTATGCTCATAATTTCATTTTCTGTCAACAAGCCAAATATTCTCCCCCAAGAGACTGGAAAGCCACTTGCTCCTTTCCCATGCTTTACTGACAGTAAATGCAATTCCTGAATGTTGCTTGTGTAGCATTTTAAATGTGCCCCTGGAGATTTCTGAGCTCTGGGACTAAATTGTTCAGCCCAGTCGGATTGCTGAAACCCCTGTTTCAACATTGGCATTGGCAAGCATGAGGAAAGAAATATCATCTGAAAAGCAACAGTTCAAAAGATCCTCTTCAGTATGCTGTGTAACAATTTATGTAAAACTAGCTGACTGAAAAGTAGAAAAATAAAAGCTGACCAAAAGTGGACTCAACAAGCAAAAAACAGAATCAGCCACCAAGAGTTCAGCGATCAATAAAAAAAATTTAACTACATTCTACTTTACACCATCCTTCTGTCTCTCAGTATCTCATCCAAAGCAAAACAATACAGCTTTTATTCTAGTGAAAGCTATTAACAATAATTTGAAATTCTATCTTTCAACTATCCCCCAAACAAGAAAAGCTCCCTCACAGATATTGATAGAAAACCAGAATATGCATGTAATTAAATACTGAAGACTAAGTTACCAAAGAATACTTTCCAAAATGCATGTTTGAAGTATTTCCCATTTTATGTCATTATTATCATGGGAAAAAACCTACACAAACTGCTTTAGTGATAAGGATCCTGGAATGTCTCTGTGGTGTAAATGAGAAGAGAAGACAGGGAATGGAGTTCTCCCACCTGCTCCCTCTGCTTCTTCAGCAGCAATAATGAGCAGATTAAACCACAAATTACATTTATTAGACATTAATGTGAAGGCATTTAAAGCTTTATAACAGGAAAGAAGGCTAAATTAATGCCATCTTCAACAATGTGTGAAAAAATAAGAGACTGTTCAGTGGCAGGAACAAACTCAAACATGGTGATGAGAAAATTAACTGACCAATTCATTAGCCAGAAAATGCACCTCATTTGAATACAACTTAAGAAAAGCATTGCCATTGATTCTGTTGCTTGCATTTGTTAGGAGCTTCCATGTAGCAAGATATTTTCCTCATACTCTGTGACATTTCCTATAGAGTTAATCCTGATTTTTTTCCTGGGCTAGAGAAGACTATACATTAAAGCAGCATGCATTTAGGGCTCAGCCCTGTAGCATGTTGAGTGCTCTGGCCCCTGGCCACCAGAGCACTTAGGCACATGTTTTGTTTTAAACACATGAGCAGCTCTGCTGAAATTCAGAGCGAAAGTCACAGTATGGAAAGGGCCAGATTATGCCTTGCAAATGTAAAGCTCTATTAAAAATGAGCAAAGCTGTCTAAAACTAAGGCAATTATTTCCCTGAATCAGGCAAGTCTATCTGGGAAGACAAGATGTTCTACAACACATTAATAGGGTCAGAGAGGCCTCAGCCCCACTCATGGCTCAGGTATGCTCCAAATTTGACAAGCACGAGAAAATTGTTTTTGCAGAAAATACAGTGAGCATTCAAAGGTCTGAATTATCATTCACTGCCACCAAAATCTAAAGGAACTGAAAACTGAAGGATATTCTCAATTCCTGTCCAGCATGCAGGGTTCTGAGCCATGAAGGATGTGTGCACCCTTCACAAAATTGTTCAAGTTTACACCAGCTTTTAACAACTACCCAGGTTTGGCAAATTTCTTTTCTTTTCATCACTGACATAAGCAATAGAACTGCATGAATTATTCCCTGAAAATGCTATTAACATTTCAGTGTTAAAATTACACTGTGTCAAACTGCAGACAAAAAAAAAAAGATAGTTGAATAAGGTGAATATACAGACTATAGAAAATTTCTGGAGACTTAGTGTTTTGAGGATAGGATTAAAAAAAATACAAAAAAAAAAAATCAAGACCGCTTATCTGTGTACCTAAATCTTTACTAATCTTTGAGATGAAAAGAAGAAGCATTATTGTACACTATTATGATATGTTTTCTGAAATGTGAATGTTACATAATGCATCAATTTTATTTTAAAACTAAACTGGTTTTAATTTTGAGAACACAAATTAATGTTAACATATTTTATATCTCTTGCTCAAACACATCAGAAACAATTTAAATATTTTTTGTTACATATTGTAATCTGCACCTTGAGTGACTACCTCTGCACTGGTTATCATCTTAGAGGGATGAGATAATAAATAACCCCTGCTTCAAGCAGTATTTTATAATGCAAAATGTCACAGCTCTGTAAAGCAGTGCTAGCACATCTTAGCAAATTGTTGTATCAATGACATTTTAAAACTAGAGAATAGGAATTTTAAACTAAAAAATCAACAACATTTTGGGTTTGATTTTGCAGCACATAAAATTATAATGCTTCCACCACTGCAGCTGAGAGAACCTTAGTTTCGTCAACACCACTGTATTAAAAATAAAATTAAATTTTAAAAAGAAGGGAAAAGTCTAAAGCAAAGGCTTTAAATTTTCAGTAACTGCTGGTATATCCCCACCTTTTCCCCCAATGAAATCCTCACTTGTTTTACCAGGTTTGATGGGAAACAGTGGTTGAGAAGCTTGGTTCAAAGGCTTTGGGCTTCCTGATGAAAGGATCAAACAACATGCATGTGAGCCACAGGTTGTACAGACCTCTGGTATCTGTACAAAATGTTGCAGGTGAAAGGAAAAGCTAGGACAAGATCTTGAAAAGCAGGTTCTAGGTAACTGTTCATGCCAGTCCAGAGATGCAGAGGATGTCTCTCAGTTATGAGGGCCCAAGAACACAGACCCACCATCCCTGATGGTGGAATTGCACAGTTCGGAATCTCAGTTTGCACAGACCTCTGTGGTCATTAAGTCCAGCAATTAACCCAGCACTGCCAAGTCCATCAACAAACCACATCCCTTAGTGCCATACTGACATGTCTTTCAAGGTGGGTGACTCCACCACTTCTCTGGGCAACCTGTTCCAATATTTAACAACTCTTCAGTGAAGGTTGTTGTCAGATGCAAAACACTTAAAATCTGTAAGAATTTATTTTTAATATATATATATTTTTTTTTTTTTTCTTTTTTTGCTAGGACATTTTTAATGCCTTTCAGGTGCTGAAACATTTACAGCTGTTTCTGCCACTTGTGGCAGCTGTGATGCACACTGTTCCACTGTTCAGAAGAATGATTTCAATAGACTTGTCCAGTCCTACAAAACCTCTGTTTATAACTCTTTTCTAGGCCCTTCCCTGTAGTGCTTAACTCTATCAGTTCTCATCAACACAACAGATTAGACTACTAAATCCTGAAAGCATGTAGATAAATACTTAGTTTGTGACACCACACTATCCATTCTGCTTTTCCTGATGCCAGAGGCTGCTCTGTAAGAGAGCTGCAGCTGGGAAGTTCTGTATTTGCTTGTTTTAAGGGGGATTCCCATATGGATAAATAATGCTGACCTTATGACATGATTTGACTTGGCTGACAGTCAATCTGTCCTCTTACATTGATATGTTACATCATGTCTCACTGGGCTCTGATAAATTATTGAAGCAGGTGCACTCTTAAAAGCCACCTGTCAACCACTGATGGTACATATACAGATCTAGCAAGGTGAGCTTCAGATACTGGGGCGCTCAGCAGCAAAGGCTTGTATGACTCATTTAATAAATTCCTTATTTATATTGAACATAACCTATAAGCAGAGGTTGCTGCATAGTTCAATTGCATTAATGATAAAGAAATTCTCTTCTAACTCCTAAACTACATTTATATATAAAATTACTCTTTCATTTAATGAGTGTTGGTTTTTTCTTCATTAAGGAAAAAAAAAGCCAAACCAAAAAACCAAAAGCCCCACCCTAAATAAGCACCTCTATAGAAGTCAAAACAGTTTGAAAAACAACTATTGGAAACAAACAAAGCAATAACCCGTTTAGATACATAAATAAGTAAAGGGAAAAAACACAGTCTGCTATCTCTTTCTGTATAAAAGTAGAGGCAAAGATAAAGTCAGAACTAAGTAAATACATAAGAAGTCCATTAAAATAAGCAAAAAAAGAGAGGGACTTTGTATTCATATTGAAGCCCACTGTAAACCCCACTTGGTCATGAATTCAATCTTTATTTTGTCAAATCACTAAATACGAACAGGAAACAAACCCAAGCCAAGTCAGACTTACAAAATATCCTCCAAGTAACTACTCTGCTGTTAGCACTGAATGAGCTTGGGTGCAAGGGACACAGCAATCAGGCCTGACAGGCAAACAGGGACACAAGAGCTGCACTGGACCACAGTACTAAGTCTGGACAGCATCCCCTCTGCACATCCCCCTTACTGGTTGAGAGGAGTCCACACACTTTAACTTTTCCTGTTCAAATTAAAGTGATAAAATCTCCACGGTGAAGCACAAAGAAGTTGAGCCAACTACTATCACTCTATACCAGATTAACCAAGCAGAGTTAATCAGAGCAGTTTGCACATTTAAGCAAGTAGTAATAAACCAGAGATAAGCAAATATATATACAGTAAAGTCAAATGCTTTGTTTATATTTTGTGTGACCCACAAGATGTGTCTAGAAAAGACTCACAGCAGGAAAAACAATAGAGAGCTCAGACAGCTTATTAATACTGCTAATTTAACTTGTACCCTAACACACCACTCACTTATTGTTATCTGCACTCCATCAAGGAGAAGATGGTGACAGTTCTCAAGCATTGCTAGTAAATTATTTTCATTTTGTCCTTTACCTCATAAACAAAACATCACAGTGACAGAAGCTGCTTGACCTACTTTCTAAGAAAGAGATTTCCAAAGAAGCACACCCCCCTCCTCCCATTACTCCTGACTTCTGCTCTATTTATACCCCTAGTATGCACAAGAGCACACAAACTACCTACTCAACTGATTTCCATGTTTTTTCCACTGTGTCATAGATGTTTAAAATTAATCTCACCTATTCTTTTCCCGGATTATGTATTTTAAGATATCCATATACTCCATAAGTAGAGAGCAAGCCCCACAACTGTAGTGAAAACATAAAACATACACAGACATACAAACATCATGCTAGTTTCTTATCATACTTATCCCAGTGAGACCTTTGTTTTCCCCAGATGTCAGCAACCTGCCAAACTTTTAAGACGCTACAAAAGAGCTCTGACAAACTTTCTGTGAGTATCATAGAAGTGAAATAATCTCCTGAAAAAGTCACCTTCTCTATCTTTTAAATAACTTTCTTAATTTTTTTTTTTTCACCTATGAACAGCTACAAGTCCTGAAGTCATAAAATGATGGTATACCATGGGGCTTGCCTTTGGAACCTCAATGTCAGCTTCTGCTGGGCAGCTACATTTCACGATGGCTAGCCTTGTTTTAACTTTGCCTTTTGTTTCCTCACATGCCTGTTCCTTCAATTTTCCTGCACCTTGAGACCCTCTGAAACAACGACAGCCTTTTCCTATCAAGCATATGCCAGGGCACAGCAACTACCATCCTCTCAGTGGAATCAGGGGAGTATGACCTCTGAAACAAAGTGGGTTACAGCCAACAGAGAGGTGCTCACATACTTGGAAGCAAAATTCCTTTACCAAATCAGAGGCACTTTGAAGCTCTTACTTCTTATGCTTAGTACAATTCCTCACAAGATCTGGGTGGCACATGAAGATTCACACTGTATCAGTTAATTGTGGATAATGGGTTAATTGCACTGGAATCTCCACAAATACTAAATGGGTGGGAGTCAAAGTGACAGTTTATTGTTTTTTAACTAACATAACACAACAACCCTCTCTGGGAAAAACAACATCGTTTTACAGATAATTTAATGGACAGGGTGGATTTAGTTACTGTGGCAAAAAAAAAGCATTCACAGAATTCAACACTAATTTGTGACACTGCAAAAAGTTAACATGGACAAGGGAAACCTACAAAAATCTCAGTTTTCAAAAATTTCCTGGAAACTATAGTTCCTAAGAATGGGTAGAGATGGGCAAAATGATGCTGGGAGATAGTGATCTCTGTGCTGCTTGGGGCTCAGACACAGGGGAGGAGGGAAATGGGCAGCACATTCAGCTGCAGCATGGAATGAGCTCTTCTCAAGTCCGGCAATCCAATCCTGTTCCTGGCTGGAATAGTCAATCACTAAACATTTCTTAGTTGATTTTTCACCTATCATATAGGGAAAATGAAACCTTAAGGGTAAATTAGAGAATTTGGAAAAAAATTATAGCTCTATAGCTCATCAAGTCTGAGAAGTGATCAATTCATCCAATAATTTAGTCCAGACCAAGTAAAGGCAACTTTTTAAATGTGATGTATCAACACATTTGAACTAAAGCATTCTTTGTAGAATAACCAGATAATAACAAATTTGCACACGAACATTGGTGTCTTACTTTAACTTTCTTCTCTCACATGACAAATTTAAATAATGGGAGAGGAAAAGTAAAAGAGGTTTATTTCAAACCTTCAAATAATTATGAGCTTATCAGTAATCACATACCGTATAATCATGAATTCTATCCAAAATGCACAGAACACTGGGAGCAAAAATAAAAGTCAAACATAATCAAAAATTCAGTAAACAATGATATGGCTAACAGAAATATAATATAAAAACAGCTGCATAAAACAGTTTATAAGCAAGGTTTATAGCTTTCTTTAACCAAATAGAGAAGGAAGTCAATGTTAGCAGTCTCATAATACTCACTGAGGTGATGATAATATGACAGCATTATTTATCCTCTGAAATAACGAGGATGAAATGTCCTTTGTGAACAGCTGAATTAGCTGTTATCTTATAAACTGCTCAGAATTACAGACATACATGTAATAGCAAAGGATGCACACAGCACACATGGATAGCCCTGCAGTTACATGCACCTTCTTTCTTCCATCTGTGTCACCCACAAAAGTCTGGAAGCACTGGACAATGTCACCCCGTGTCCATCCTAAACACAGAAATTAAATCACCCCTTGTGAATCACTTCTCCTCAGGCTCCAGTTCTGGTTTTAAAAATTTGTATTAGAACTTTAACAAATATTGTGAAACTGTGCTTGAACCAGCTCAAGTAAGTATATTTGCCAAATAAAAGAAATTCTGTGAGTATTCCTGCTCCACAGCTGACTCACATTCAGAACTAAATCCTGCACACGATTATTTTATGGCCTTGCTTGGAGTCAACATAAAGCTGACTTGCACTGTAATTTAAATTACCTCCAAATCTCTTTTGGCAAGAAAAACTTTCCATTATAATGAGAACTATTCTTTAGAGACCAGATTTTCTAACAACAACACCTGAATGCATTTAATCTGAGCTTTTCAGACTCATTGCCATCACCTGCTGTAGATGCTAATGTGTTGCTTCAGGCTGATGTTGGAAAGTTTGATGCCTCAATTCTCACAGGATTTATCACTTTGAGGCAGGTCCTTCACTTCCTCTCTCCTGAGTACAAAAACACCCACAAATCCCCTCTTCTCAAAAGCCTTCAGCCACTCTTTCATAGCTATGTAGTAGCTGGGCAGGATATAAAGCAATAAAATGATTTCCTCAACATGAAAAATGACCTCACCTTTTTCTAATGTTGCAAGGATAAAATATCAACAATCTTTCAGTTAGGAAAAGGTGAACCATGAGATATTTTAAATACTTGGGGTGTTACTTATTTCTAATCAGAAAAATTTTTTCCAGGCATTTGAAGCAAAGCCACCTGAGGAGGGGACACAGCAGCTGCTCAATAGAGCCAAGCAACAGAACAGCTTAGAGGAAGAATTAATAGAATGAGAGACTATATAATTGAAATTATTATAAAAAGGTTATAACACCAGATGTAAGCTGAAATATGGTTGATAACAAAAACTGACACAGTTTTAGTAGTACAAATAGTTAAACTAACCCATACTGCTATCTCTCCTCAAAATGCTTCAGCTGTAAAGCATGGCATTGATTAATTAGAACTGCACAAGAAAGTCTTGTATAATGGAGTCAGGCCATTAACTTCACTCGGCTGAAGGTGAGACTTGGGCTGTAAGTATTAAATCCTGAAAAGAGCTATACATTCTACAATGGAAAATAATTTCCGCACCACTAAAACACCCACATTGCTCTGCTGGAACAGTGACTATTTTAATGTAAAATATACAATCCCTTTGAGCAAGTGTGGTTGCTCCAGAGATGCAATTACTGCAGCTCCAACAAAATAAAATGAACTATAGGAAGCATTGGGTTCTTCAGGCTTATCTTGGCCTTTTATTTTAAAATAGGAAATAACAATATTGCATGCACAGACAATTACCCAGGGGGCAATATATCCCCTTCTATGGTAAGTATCTAAGACAGATGCAAGACAAGAATTGCCTTCTAAAGTTCTCTGCTTCTCCCTATGGACAACTTAGAAACCAGGTGAATCCTACATTTATTACAAAGAAATGAGTAATAAGAGATACACAGGAATGATTTCAGATTTCAGATGAAGTGTGCAATTAAAAAAACCCTGAAAATTTTAAATGAAAGATTATTTTCCATGTTTGCTCTTCTCCTTTTTTTTTCCCCTACCAGAACAACTTGCTTTTTAAGTGCCGCTCTATAATTTATTATTTCCTCTTCTTGTGTATGTGCACAGTTATATATATATATATATATATACACACACAGAGTGTACCAAAAAATACATACAGGAAATGAAATGAAGATATAGCATCATATGTTAATTCTTAGAATAATGAATATCGTATCTCACCAAGACATTGGTACCAAGTATTCAAAATCGGTATTCTGAAGTATCTAAATTGTTTCCATATTAGCATGGAAAAGAATCACTTTTGAAACTAAATGTATTAACTGCCTCATTTAAGCATATGATGTAGCAGAAAAATTAAACTTTCCCAAGAGAAATGCTTATACACAGAAATATATAGCTCAAATTAGTAGCTACAAACTGCTGTAAAACGCACTCAATTCACATAAAATACAGTTAGAAGACATGTTTATGTAAAGCTCAAGAAGGCAGTATAATACAAAGAGAAATAAAATGAGAGGAAAGTTAATAAGAGAAAGTCTTACATAGTTTTACAAAAAGCAGAGATGGATACTAAAATGCTTTTGTCAAAAGCAACACCACAAAAGATACTCCTTAAAGTTGTCAAGATTTGAGCTGGTTTACTCCAACTTTAATTTTCTGATAAAAAAAGATATCAAAGGGCATTTGACTAAAACCAGTGCATCTGAAAAGGCGATTATCCACAAATATTAGTAATTCTATCAGAAAGAATGACTGATGAACTTGTGAAAATCTGCACTGATATAGTTTTGATCTCATTTAGATAGTTCTAGCCAAGCTAAAAATTTGCCAATATCTAGGTGGTTAAAATTACTTGACAACAATAAAAGGAGAAAAACCAAAAAAACAACCAAAAAAACCCCAAACAACCTGAGCCTTACATAAATTTCTGAATAAGTTTGCTCAGATGTAATACAAACCTCATCTTAAGGCAATGAATGCAAAATTGAACTGCGGATGCCAGTTGTAAAACATGAATTAAACTTATGAATCTCATTCCTCCCCTCCTCAAGCATTTAATTAGTTTTTGAATGCCTAGATGTTGTTTCCTGGAGCTCAGAAATATAAATTGCTTATCAGAAGCTCTGTATTTTCTACTAGTTTTGCCTTTCCACTATTTTTGCTATTGCTGATGCTGGCTAGAGGAATAATCAGTTAGAGGAGATATAGACATCATATGCATTTGATGAGTTGGAAATCACAGGACTGCAGTGATTCTTACCTGTCTTCCACATTGTGCTTTGCAAAGGCACTTTTCACATAAGTCTTAAGAGATAATGATAGATTTGGCTACATGTACTTACAACTATTTTCTGCTATTAGGTAAACTATACAACAACATTGTTATATCAACAATAATTAAAAATAAAATAAATAATTCTTACCTAATTATAAAGGCAAATTTCAGCAGCCTATATTTTTAAATAGCTTAATTGGTGACCTGCTGATTGCACAAGAGGCAACAACTGACAGTAAATTAGTGGGAGTGCTGACATAGCTGATGGCAGTGTCTCTAGCTAGGAAGATGTTTGCACTCTTGAGGTTTATGCCAACAAAAACCTCATGTCCTACCCCAGGTGCCAAGGTGGGTTCATGTCACAGACTAACCTCCAGAGTGAGCTGGGACCAGGTGTGGAAGGGATGAGCAGGAGCCCTGGCAAGGGCAGAAGCTACATCTGCCCTCATCCAGGTGGACAGTGGTCCTGGACATATAGTTTTTAAATATCTAATTATCACACTATTTATTTCAGAACTATGCCTATATAAAAAGCTATCACAGCTTAAAAATAATAAGCCTTCAGAAAAGAACTCTACCTGCTATATATGAAAGAAAAAAAGAAATTACTGATTTCTTTAAGCAGCATACTTTTTTTTCCCCCAGAAGTCCCTATTGAAATACTTCTGTGACAAATCCGGGAGTTATCAAACTCACATTTCTCAGAGATACTGGAAGCACTACCCAATTCCAACAGTCATGCCCACCATAGAGGAGATGTGTATATTTAGTTTATCTTTAGAAGAAACAAAGTTCCACTTTCTAGGTGTATTTTGGGTGATTAATCCTAGGAAATTTTTAGGTCCTCAACTCTCCTAGTAAGCATTTAGCATATCTTCTGAAGCTAGCTTTCCAGAATTTAAACTGTGTAATTGATTACACTGTAAACCTGTCCGTTGTGTAAGTCAGAAGTGCAAGCAGGCAGGAGAGGTGACACATTGTGCAGTGACACCATGTGTCTCCTCCTGCCAACCCAGCCACCCTGAAAAACAGGAAAGGAGAACATCTGGCAGCAGATTTGCCAGATGCTGAAATAAGAAAAATTCTTCAGTGAATCCCTAGAAATCATCTGTTGCCACCAAGAAGAATCCAACAGAAGTGGTGAGGATGCAGCTCTGGCATCTCCTGGCCTCCAGATTTGGACAACAGCGATATTGGATATGCATTTCAGCGCTGTGAGCATGCTGGTATGAGAGCACAGGCAGTGAACTCAGTTATGGATTGTCTAAAATAAGCCACCTCTCCCTTCAAAATGGTATCTCACTGAGCACTAATTTCATGCAGTTCCACAAGGTTTAATTTTGAGGAGAGGAGGCAGTGCTGCTTGGGCACCACAAGCAGTTCATCACCAATACAGCTCCTTGATCACACATCATTTAAACACTTCCATCTTTCCAGGATCCTCCCCTATCAAACTGATAATGTGTTGGATAGTTCTGTGAGTTCTGTACATCTTGGTTATCCATGGGAAACTTTGCCTTCATAGCACAATTATTAAAAAAAAACCCACAACAAACAAACCCAAACAGATCTTCTCAATATATTTTTGTATTATTTTAAATGAGAAAAAACCCTAAAAAACACAACAAACTAGATTAATATCCTAATAAAAAAAAATCATCAGTTTACTAGTGTTTGCTTGTGGGGTTTTTTTTTACCCTGACAAAACTGGCAAGCTCTTAGATTTTAGTAGAAAATGGCACCTGTTGCTTTTTTACAGTGGCACAGTAGAAAAGTAACAATTAAATATTAATACAGAGTATAAATTTTCAAGCAAGTTTGCTCAAGCTTTAAACCCAGCTTTTCCTTTAAGAGCCTGCTGCAGTTAAAAGACTATAGAATTTAAATACAACAGTAAGATTACCACAGAACCTCTTCTGATTCCAAGCAGTTTTATAAACTTACTATGTTTTTTAAATGCAAAAAATTCGCAAAAGTAGTGACTTGGTACAAATAATTAATGAATTCAGAAGAAAATGATGCAGGAATTCAAAACTTTACAAAGTGAAAATATTTTTTCCATTCAGATGAAGAAATTGCTTGCAGCAGTCCATTTAAAGCCAATTCCTGTCACACTCACATTAGAAGGATGCTTTTAAGAGAAAATAAAATGACACAATTCATTGACTAGCACACATTTATCAGGACATGCTGATAGAGAATCATTAATCAAGAGTCCCTACTAATAGAAAATCATTAGAACAATGCACATCAGCTGCAATGCCTCTTCAGTTATCAGGCCTTTCTTTAACCAATACCTAACCTTGAGGCCAGTTTCTCAGTAGCTTTCAAAGCTTCTATGACATAATTTATTCAAGACTCTTGACACAGTGCAGTTCTTCAGTATCACAACAACAGCTTGAAAATTAAGTACGTAAAGGTGTAGGGAAACAAGGGCAAAGGGGAGTTCTTACTTTATTTGCATGTACTAAAGCAACATGAGTTTAAATTCACCCGAATCAGAAGTTTTATAGATGAATGTTTACATTATTTCTTTGTTTCTATTAGCTGCAGGAACCTCAGTTCAGGATATATCTCAGTAGGATTTGGATTACTTTAATAAATAATATATGCTTCATTTTGATTTTTTTTCAGTGTATCTGCCATGCCATTTACTCTGCCATCCAAACAAAGCCCATAATGTGTTTGGACAGCCAGACTAGCAGGAGGCACAGATGGACCCAGGTTCACTGAATCCACCTGTGTGAACTCTGGTGGAGCAATGCTCTAAGCAAAATCAGTGGCAGTCTAGAGAAACCTGAATATTTCCACAATAGACAGAAAGTAATGGAAATAATAAAAACTGGTTTTAATAGTTATTATTGATGCTTTACAGTCACAATGGAGCATTTCAGTAACAACACCATCTGTAAACTGTGAGGAACCTCCAGCACAGAGAAGCTGAAGCAAGAGTTCAGAAGCAGAACCAGACAAAATGCAAGCTTCCATTCCTCAGTGATGGTATAGGTTTCAGTACATAATTTTTGACAGTTTGTTTTGGGTTGAGAAACTGAGATGCAGGGCAAGACTTTTTCCATGTATTCTTCTCTTTGCATTTTTTTTTCTTATTCCTTTTTTTTTTTTAATCAGGTAATAGAATGGTAATCTTACTTAGCAGCAGCTAAGTAACCACTTAGGAAGAAGGAACCACACATGTTTCTTCAAGTGGTTAACCATAAAACACAGCACTTAGACAATACAGCTGGTAAGTATTAGGAATACCTGCTAATTGAGCTTTCTAGAATTATTCAGTCCTCTAACTAAATGATGGCAATTCTATATTAAAATTTCCTTTTTTATTCTTATAACTTAATATATGGCCTGGAACACTTCTTTTTAGATGTGCTTTATACATTATCTTTTCAATTACCATAAGCATCTCCCACATAGCACCCGGCTTCTGTTCTCTATGACTTCTTTTCCATCCTGTGCTGACTTTGCATACTGAATATCTTTAAAAAAAAAAAGCCTTTCAATATTAAAATAGTATATGAATTTCTCAGTATATAGCAGGCAATTGAGATTTACACTCTTTATTAATGTTTGGCTTTGGTTTGGCTTTTGTTGTTTGGGGTTTGTTTCATTAGGATTTTTTTAAATCTCAGTGCTTTCCAGCAACCAAAAATCCCCTACCAAAGTTGGTATCAGTTGGTCTAAAGCAGAATGAAGATCAAAAGGTACTCAACTACAGGCTGATATACAATTTTGTATTTAAAGTACTTCTTCCTTATAAGAGATTCTATTTCCTTTTCACACAAATCCTCAAATCCCACTGTGCCCTCCAAAAGCCTGACTTAATTGTCTTAACACACCTGTAATAAGTTTCCCTGGTCTATGTAATGGGTCATAGGATTTGCGAACAAACTAGAAATATTGTCATCATCATTATTTTACAAATTTTAAATATATAGTAATGCTTGAGTATTGTTTCCTCTCTTGTAGGATTTGAATTGGATGATCAAAGCTTACTTATCCTCTAGATTTCATTCTGCAAGCTACTGTGGTAAGGGTAGAAAATCCTCCAGGTTTCACATCCTATGTGATGGCATTCAGTTTACTTCCTGATGCTGACCTTAGCTTTCCTCTGGTTAGAAAGAAGCAGTGGAGTAACTCTCTGACCATTTGAGGGCCTGTGTGAGCCTTGAGCAGACACCGAAGTGAGAGGAGGATGAGGATGCCCTTAAACATGGTACATCCTTTTTACCTGAAGATTTTTTACTGCAAAGAGGAACAATTCTAAGAAGAATGCCAAAGCAGAGTTTTTTTAATTGCCAGGACAACGTGTAATGACATTTCTTAAACAACTGAATATGTCATCATACCTTTATTTTTTTTAAGTCTTGCCTCAAGGGAAACAATGTGAATTGGAGTAGATTTTGTTCTCCTGCTGGGGGACACAGGGAAAAAATGCAGTAAAATGGCAGTAAAATGTAGTGTAGCAGGCACCTGCACAAGGAGACATAATCTTGCAGTATTTACACATATGGGATAGAAAGTTTTGTCTGTTTAAGTAAGTTAGCTCTTACATGAGACTTGTCACAAAGCCCTGATTTCATGATCAATCAGTGCACACTCAGGATATATAAACAGGCTCAGAAATGTACGGCATGTTTCTGATAAGGAAAAGAAAGAAAGAAAAGGTCAAGTCTTTGAAGCAAATCTGCTAATTTGGCAAAGCCTGGTTAGAGAATGATACAGAACTCAATAAATACCCAGGGCAATGCTTCACAGAACCAACAGGTGCTGGACAACCCATCAAACAATATCATGTTTCTCCCCTCAAAAATTTGCAGGTAGGAACAAGCAAGGTGATGCTTTTTTTTTTTTTTTCCATTTATCTGGCTCCCTGGTTTCAGAGTTGTATGGTTACTACCTGGGAGAAATAAAATTGGAAATGCAAAGCCAGCTGTAATTGATAACAGAGAAGCAGGCAGAAAATGCCCTCTGCAGCATGAGAAAATGTGCTACATGGCTGTCCATTTCCCTGTGTAAACACCCATTTTCACCAAAAAAAAAAAAAAATAGTAACTGGTTTTGCTGGTGAACACCTCTATCCAATTCTATGAGATACTTAAACACATCTTTCTATTTCCAAATGCAAACACACCTCTAGAAACTGCATTGCTTCTATCTTAGTTCATTACAGCAATTAAGCATATAAGGACAGCCATGACTAAATGCCTTATGGCATTAGGAAAATTAATATTTGCCTCTTCTATTCTCTTTCCTTTTTTCACTACTTCTGCATCCTTCTAAGAACTCTGGAGTCTGGAGTGGAAAACGAAAGATAACTTTCATATCATATTTTTATAACCTGAACACTAGACACAAAATTAGGGTAAAAAACATTTACAGGCAAATTTTAACAGCAGTTGAATTCCAGACAATTCAGTATCATTCATAACCAAACTCTGGCATAAGAGCCACATCTAAACCCTCAAAAAGGAGAGGAGTGAGAGAGTGAAAATTTTAACTTCAATTGCTTAACCTGATTTTTGGAGAGGAGACTGAGCTGCAATTTCTGGTGTGTTAAGGAATAGCCAGTGGAACATTCTGATACCCAAATTAGGTTTGTTAATGTGTTTTGCCAAATGAACAATGAGTGCTTTAGATCTCATTATTGTATGTCTAGACACAGAACCAATAATTCAGTTATAATATGAGGAGCTTTGCTTTCAATATTATTGATTATACAATACTTAACAGTGCTCACAGATACTATAATCAGATTAATTGTGGGCAAAAAAAAACCTGAAAAATTATTTCCAAATATTTTCTCCAATTATTTTTTTTACTTTTGTTTAATAGTATATTTGTAACACAGTTATAGTTATCTTATTCTTAAATACATTGTGGTTTGTGTCTGACCAAAAGAACATTTGGTTGGAATCTAATTTGAACTAGACACACCAAATGAAGGTGAAGATGGTTTCAAGCTGGAAGGAAAGATAACATTTCAAGTTGTGTGTCAAGGGTTTTTGAAGAGATCTAAAATCATCCAAAAAGAGAAAAGTTCTATGCAGTTATTTCTGAACTTAGGTTTTTAAAACATTTTCAGACAGCCTACAAAAACCAGAATGGGTTTAATGTAGTCAGTAAATTGTCAACTCTAGGTTAATCCACATGAAAACAATGGGAACAACGTCCAATGTGTGTCACTGAAAACTTTTAGTTCCTTCTCTGAAGCATTTAATATATATATGCATAGAAGCAAAACTCACCATGGACACGGAAGAGAAGTATATATCATGTTTCAGATGACTGTATATCATCCAACTCGTAGTCCATTATACCATCGGCTGATGAATGATTTTGCCATAACCATAAAGATCTTAAAAAAAAAAAAAAGTAAAAAGATAATCATAAAGCGAAGTTAAAACGGCATGTTCCTTATTTAAAATAGTTTCACTGCTGTTTAAAGCATACTATTAAAACCACAATAACAGAAGAGCCTGTTCTACATCATCACCATCCAGCAAGAGGTAGATACACATTCTCTTACAACCACTACAATGATATTTGCTCAGATACTTCATTTGCAGTTATTTTACAGATTTTTCAATTTCTAGATGACTTCAAGATTCATATATTTTTTTCAATGTAGTTTAATGATGACAGTTGTATGCATTGGCATTTACTCAAAACAGTATTTTTCAAGTGCTATTTTCCTTGTTTCATTCTTGCAGGACTCCACAGCAATTTTCTACCAAAACACAAAATCCACATGCCTAATTTAACTACAAAGGTGGATGATGGGGAAGACCACTGCACGTGAGCAGGCAGTTGACAAAGCCAACACCTCTAATGCAAGATACACTACTCCACTTGGGTTAACAGCACATGCAGAACACCAACAGCAACTATTAATTCCTTGTTTCT